>JAMYCR010000017.1:8986607-9586607 GCA_028830335.1 Eucera pruinosa | reverse complement strand
TAGAGGAAAACACACATTTGATTGGAACACTTCGAGCACATCGTAAGAAAAATCCAAGTGAAGTGATAAACACTAACTTGAAACGTGGAGAAGTTATAGCTAAAGAAAATAATCAGGGTGTTACTGTGTTAAAATGGAAGGATAAGAGAGATGTTTTGGTCCTGTCCACAAAACATTCCAGTGAAATGGTAAACGTAAACACAAAACGCGGAGTTTCCTGTAAACCCAAAATTATAGTTGAATATAATAAAGCAAAAGCATCTATTGACTTATCAGATCAAATGAGTGCATATAGTAGTCCTTTGAGGAAAACTCTCAAATGGTATAAAAAGTTGGCCTTTGAGTTATGTTTCAACACTGCTGTGGTCAATTCCCTATTCCTCTTTCAAGAAGTAACCGGACAAAAAATATCAGTTACGGAATTTCGGAGACAATTGGTAAATGAACTGACACAGCAAGTAGATGAACAAATTTCACTTCGGGAAGGAAAAATTGTTCATAAATTACAGAAAAAGGAAGGAGACGTCCATAAAGTTCGGAAATACTGTTCTGGTTGTTATGATGAAAATTCAAGATTATTTGGGCCTAAGAAAGCCAAAAATGTAACAAAAAAAGTTGTTACATTTTGTTCCTTGTGTAAATCCCAGCCACACTTTTGCTTAGAATGCTTCAATAAAGCTCATTAAAAGTATATTTGACTACATTCATTCAGGTTACATTTATCTTTTAACTTTAATAATGACGGTTCCCAGGGACCGGAGCCGGCCACGGGAAAAGATCAGCGCCGGTCCCCAGGGACCGGAGCCGGCCACGGGGAAAGATCAGCGCCGGTCCCCAGGGACCGGAGCCGGCCACGGGGAAAGATCAGCGCCGGTCCCCAGGGACCGGCGTCGCGCTCAACGTGTTAAGTAACTATTTTTTTTATTTAGTGAGAATTAATTAAATATTTTTGGTTTAAAATAAAAAATGAATTATATATGTTAACATTTTCATCAAATACAGTGAATGTTTTATTCTTAACTACTGAAATTGCTTGGGGAACTGATTTTTCCTCACTAATCGATGATGTACTATTTACATCTGTTTCATCAAAAGATTAATTTGAATCATCATTATCCAGTATTAATAAATTTCTGATCTCTATTGATAATACGGTATGTTTTTTTATGACATACTCTGTAAATGTTTATTATGGGGTCAAATGTAATTATTAACATCGTTAATAAATCTGTATTGGTGGCAACACGCGATATTTTACGAGAATGCCTTTCTCGAAATCTTCGACAATCTTTATTGCGAGCTTCCTGGGCTTCCTCGGAAAGCTGACCAGTAGGCACAGTGCAGTTTCGAATAATATCAGTGCTATGATAAAATATCTTATGTAATGTTACGGGCATAACATACCATGAATATAAGTTTAAATATTTTTTTTTTCGAACTATAATGTTTTAAACTTCTCTAAATCAATAGTGTTACGAGACTGGGCCGCGAGCAGCGCGAGAGCCCGGCGGAGTTTTGTTTAGGAATACGGTACGAATTTGTTAGTTTGGAGCGCGAACGAACCTGACGTGAAGCCAGGGAATCGCTAGGATTATTGACGACGAGGACGAACCCGATGCGAAATCGGGGAGCCACTAAGGTTAGAATGAGCCTCAATTTGGATATAGAGTGTTGCGAACGAACATGATGCGAAATCAGGGAGTCGCAAGGATTGTTAGTAAAGGCCTCATAACTAGTTGTAACGTCCGGCACACTGCAACCTCTCGTTGAGGTTTCGCGGGGTTGTAAGGTCCGCTAGCAATTTAATGACAATATGCGGTGGACGTTGACCTTTGGGAAATTAATCACTCAGGCCTAGTTGAAATTGGTAATAATCACTCGACGCAGTTATGTTCACTGATGCGATTTATTTTTCTTCTTGCTTTCGTGCTTTCTGTCGTTTTCGTGTCTGTGTTCGGGTTTTTATAAATTCGGTGTATTCGGTGATTGGTGGGTTTGTGTGGAAGTGGAGGGTGTTGTGTGTTCTGATTGGTGTTGGTGCTGTTGGGGGTGAGTTGCGATGTCGGCCGGAGTGGGAAAGTTGTTCGTAACTATTAACTATTGTCCGTACTGAGGCCAAAAAGGAAACGGTATATTTACGCGGTCCCTTTGACCGCTTCGGAAGGATCTCGCGCACGTGGTGTCCAAAAGTTAGATTTTCGAGAGGCAAGGGTAATAAACTGTTTACAGCTTTAATACCTAGGTCGCTGGGACCGAACACTAGTAATTATTTAATATATCGATACAGCTCGAGCGGTAAAGCTGTATCGTGTGGGATCGTTACTTCAATTTGGATTATGATATTGAAGGTTGGGTTTAATTAACGACTCTTAAGTTTATCACGGGCAATGAACAATATATTACTGAATAGTGTTATACAATTGTCAATGTCGCGGATGTAGAGTGTTGAGAAGTTAAAATATATTACCTATTTGATGCTCGGTTTTGACGCACTGGCAATGCGGGGTTTGATTCGAGAAACGAGTGTAGAGGTTGCCGTAATAGGATTTATACCGACTCGCGGATCCTATATGGTTTAATGTTGGTCCGAAAGGGAACTTGCGCCCGATCTTGCTGGAACAGACGATTCTCAAACGTACGCGAAGCAGAGTAACGTCTTGACTTCTTGCTTAGTACTGCCCATGAGGCTTAGATTTCGGAGGGTTATATACACCGAAATCGAGCCAGGAATTCTTGAAGATTTCCATACAAGGAGATGTATGAAGGGGTTAAACGCTGAGTCAATTCCGCTTCCAGCAATCCGGGGGGCAAGCTTCCTCGTATCGGGGGAGATAACTCTAAACAGTGCGTCTTTTCATTTTCCTTTCTAAACGAGAGCTGGAAGAAATTTCAGTGAACCAAATAATATTTTAAAATATTACCCATACGTAACAATAGTATGGCTAGAAGATACAGCTTGGGAAATAACACCAAAATTTATAATCAGCAGCTGGTCAATTCCTGTAATTTCTGCACTTAATACCGAATTTTTTAAAAATCGCCGAGCTTTATTTCCGTCATTTGTGGAGCCGTATCCTGGGTTTGGCCTATCGATTATAAGACCTAATTCTTGCTTGAATTTTTGTTGGATTTGCGTTTTTCTTAATTGCACTTCAGCTTTCTCTTCTTGACTCCTAATTTGCTACTTCTTTACATTTAAACGATAACTGATGTGTAATAAACATTCGAAACTCCGTATCCAAGTATGTAAAGGTGATATGTCGAAACCATAATATGCGATGTTGTCCTTGTTTTGAACAGGTGGATTATTCAGATTCCTTGGTGTGGCTTCACAAATGTAACACCTTTGAGCAGATGTATTTGTAACTGCGTTACATACTTTCCCGTCGACCATCGTTAACAGTAACGTATATTCAATTACAATTTCGCGCCTATCAATAATTAAAAGTTTTGGTAGCAAATTTACAATTTGGTTTTTCATGTTCTGAACTTCCGTTTGAATTAATTGAGTTGATTCTATTGCAAATAAAAATTTGAGTGGCCGACAATACCGAGTGCTTGAACAACATTGGTTTTCCTAAACAGAACGTGTTCCATTTGTAATTGTTATTGAAACAAATGATATTAAAAATAAAAATTCATCGTCACTTTCATTCGATGAAAATTTTTGTTTTTATCTACTGTGACCGCTGCTTCCGTCACGACCCCATTTGGAAATTAAATTTAATTTGTTTTCATCTTTAAAAGTGGGTCCTTGAATTAATGCAAGTCGGTGTATCCAATGGTCTAAAGCGTTCTGTAGAGGAATTTCCGCACTTGTTTCTGATATCGAACACTCAGAAGGCAGACATGCCTTTTTGGAATTTTTTCTCATGAGTTTGTATGAGAAACATGTTTGCTTAGAATCTATATAAAAAGCTAGAGCTTCATCCGCTGTCATCGAACATTAAGAATATTGCTTCTCTGCTTGCTGCCGAAATTCCTTCCTTTTTAATGATACACGTTGCGGACATTTACATAGTTCTGACATCATATTTGCTGCGTTTCGTTTTCCTGTAGCTCGCATTAAAACTTCTGCAGCGTTATTTCTTCAGCAGAATGATTTTCAACGAAATCACTCACTCTTCGTCTGTTTGATTTTCGTGAAATGTCTTCGAACGCTTTTTGAGGTCTACCTCCAACTCCTTTCGAAGTAGATGGTATCATCATATCACATTTTATGTTACCATTAAATACGACAAAATCTTCACCTTTAAGCCAGTCTTCAAATTTTGTTTCAAAATACTTCAGATTGCGGCTACATTTTCCCCAACTTTCGTTTATACGCTTCGATAAATTGGATATATTATTTCGGATGCATTTTTTGCTTCTTTGCATACTTCTTCAATGCACCGCTCATTAAGTCGGCCGTCTTTCGAAGAACTCCTCTAGAGATTGAAAAATTCCGATCGCGAAACAGAAATGAGCATCACTAAAAACATTGTTATTAACAGTATAGCATATTTCCGCATATAAAATTTGGATTCAAAGAAAGCTTGAAATCTACTGTACTACCAGCAATAAAAATCTCCACGTTTATTGTTGTCTAATAAATATTTTCAGCCTATTTTCTATTGGAAACTTAACCTACTATGATATAAACAATTAATCGAATTAATCTAAATAATATTACGTACTTTCGTTGGACGTTTCCATAATAAATTTCAAGTTCCAGATTAATAATAATAAAATCTGAAGGCTGTTTTATCGTATCTGTTATTAACAGTTTCAAATAAAATCTTTTAGGATACTCTCGCAGAATCAATAAAACGCATTTTTTTCAGGAACTAGTTGATACGTATCGATAAAGTAGAGTTTTTAAGTAATTCCGACAACAAAGTTTAATTGTTTCTTACTGTCTAGGTATTGTAGAACATATCATGTTTTTTTCCTATGAAATTTAATTATGAGTTTTGTCCAGCTAATTAGGAATAACCGAAAGACGGTGTGCCGTGGCGTTTCCGTCCCATGAGCTGATGTGTGAACACGATCGAGCACGTTAATGAGTCCCGTGCGGCGAATTCTCGCATCTCTGGTCTCAGGTGGATCTACCTTTCAATCTGGTCTATTATTTGTTCTGTGCAGCTAATTCACGCACCACTGAACAGAGATTGGACTGAAGTATTATATTTAAATAGTAATGCTCGCTGGGAGGAAATGGTAATGCGAAGTAAATTACAAGGTGTTTGAGTGGATATATGTATATTATAACACAAAACAGTAAGTGAATACAAAAGATGATTACAATACGGAGTTACTACGATATAGAATAATATAGTTGTTAAATAGAGCAGTGTGTTAGAGAACTCCACTGCTCGTTAACGGAGGTTCGGATATTGAGGGAGAGGGATTAAGTAATCAAGAGAGAGTTTTGAATTTTAGCTGACGGTTTTTCGTCGGTCGTTTATTTATAAAAATAAAACATAAAAAAAACTCAATATAAATTTTAAAAAACAAAACAAAAAAAGGAAACAAGCGTCTCGCTACTGCGAAGGTCTCGGACTCCTGTTGCGTGGGCGTCTCGGTGGCCTGAAACAAAAGAACGACGGTGCAGTTATAAAGACCTACGTAACCGTAAGCGTTGTAACACGAGTTCTGTTCGCACACGCTGTACAACGAAGATCGTGCTGGGCAGGGAACAGAATCTCTCTGCAGAATGCAGGTAGAGGCGTGGACTGTATTATCGACGTTCTTCCGACGAGAACGGAGCCGATCAAAGAGTAACTTAGTCCTGGCTGCTAATGCTTAAGGCGGTAGTCCCCAATGGCGGCCGGGCATGCCAGAGAGTTGACTTTACCGACAAAATGAGGCAAAAATATGGGTTTGCGGGGTTCGAATTTTCGTACTCATATAAGAGAATTTTGGGTCGAAATACGGCTCATTCGAAAGAGGAAGCTTCAATGCAGTGCGCTCTGGTCGTCATTTGATCCGATTGTGTTGATGCTCAATAATGTGAGCGTGGAAATGTGGAGCAAATATTTACAGCTTGACAGCCGCCGAATCTAAGCAATTTTCGTATACAAAGAGAATGTTCTCAATGAAATGAGGACCAGAGCGCACTGCGTTGAAGCCTCCCCTTTCAAGTGAGCTATCGTTCGACGCAAAATCTTCTCATATAAGAACGAAAAGTCAAACCCCGCAAAAGCATGCTTTCTCGTGTGATTTCGCCATATTGATGATGATACAGAGCAAAAACATGTAAACTTTAGTTCTGCCGTTCTCCGCGAGGAGGCGACTAATCGTAAAGACCAAATGAGAGTTGGCGCTAATGTAGCAGCAGCTCGTGTACTACTACACATTGAAGCCTGTCTGTACGTGTGTCGTCACGCTTTCCGCCTGTAATAGACTGCCGCTCATTTTACTTTGTGCCAGCAAGCAGCACCACACTATGTTTAGAGAAAAGTGAAATGAGCGGCGATCGTTTGTAAACGCAACGCGTCCACGACAGACGTATGAGGAGAGACGTATATTATATTTTAAATATAATAAGAAATATAAGCGAAACATTTCATTTTAAACTAGAAATCAGGAATTAATAATTATACTGTATAAGTGAAGATAAGTGAATGAATCGAAAAGGAAAAAAAATGGGAATCTCACAATGATATGCTAATGTGACGAAGTCAACAACGATAGAGGGTTATCTTTATGAACTTTGATGGTTGAATTGAATATGATTAAAAATTAAAATGATTAATTGATATCAATAGTTTCATTTATTATGAAAGAAATTAATGAAATAATATCAAGTATTATTATTTAAATACTTTTAGTATCTGGGTTTGTTAAAATTATTTATAAAACTAATTTTATATATTTTATAAATATAATATATAATAAGATTAATCAAATTACTACTATTAATTAAATTAAAGGAGAAGGGGCATAAAAAACTTCTTTGTATTTTTTTTTATTCAATTATAAAAAATATGTCACGCCCCCCCCCCCCCCCCTCCACTGCCCCTTCGCCAACCGCGACGTTGACCGGGCCGTCCTCTTCCTCTTCCCCTTCCTCTCGCGCCCCGCCTCCCTCCATATTTTAATTTTCTTACTTGTTTCTTTAGTTCACTGATCTATAAAATATAAAACAATTATAATTTTTTTATAATTTGGCAGTTGTAGTCATATAGAATTGAAACTACAACCATTTGCCGTGTAATCGCCTATGCAAGTACTTACTTGTGTTAACAATTCCAAATGGACATTGACGTCCCTATCTCTTTCTCTCTCTCTTTTCTTCTCCGCTCCCTCCTTTTCTCTCTTCTTTACCTCTCCCTCCTTTTCTTTTTTCCTCACTTCTCCCTCCTTTTCTCTCTTCGTCTCCTCACCCTGTTTTTCTTTGATTCTCTCCTCACCCTCCTTTTCTCTCTTTCTCTCCTCCGGGTCTTCTTTCGCCTCGCTCCTCTTTACTTTTATGCATTCCATTTTGTCTATCTGTAAATAAATCAAAGGGATAATGATATGGTTATATTTGCCAGTGATTATTATTTAATTACTATGGTATCATGAAACTTTTGTGAAACCACGAAGAAGCACACCTCACAAATATTGCTGAAATATTTTTCATTCATATATGATTCATTTAATTTTTTATTTGAAGTAATAATTGCTGATCAGCTGTAGCTTTCAAAATTTTTTAAACTATTGTTATTGAACTCCATTTGTACGTGTGTCCTCGACGCGTTCCGCCTGCAATGGATCGCTGTTCGTTTTGCTTTTCTATAAACACAACGTGCCGCCTGGCAAGCAGCACCGTGTTATCTTCATAGAGAAGGAAAATGAGCAGCGATTCCTTTTAGACGCACGCGTTCGCGACACATATACAGACGGACTTCAATAACCATAATTTTGTAAAAGATCTTGAAATCGCTAAAATCAATATACTATTCATCCACGGAAAGAAAGCACAGTGTGTTTACATTCGCACACTTGTTGTAGTCCTCTGACTCGCCGACGAACACAGGCAGTGATCGCCGTTGATCTTCGTCACCGTCTTCGGCTAATAGCGATCCCTGCCTGTGTTCGTAGGCGAATCAGCGAACTGCAACAAGAATGTAAATGTAAACAGGCTATGCTTTCTTTCCGTGGAAGAATAGGTACGTCCCTGTAAATAGTTATCGTGCTTTGGTACACACATTTTCCCATTTTTTCGAATAGGCAGAACAACAAAGTCATATTACAATTCACTTGAGATTTGTTGTAGGAACACAAGGTAAAAGTTTTATTTGGTACCTTTACCCTAAGTCAACTTATCTTTTCCCGGTTTTTTAAAAGAAGACTGAATTTTAATATTGAAAATTATTAAATAGAGCAGTGTGTTAGAGAACTCAGCTGCTCCTTAACGTAGGTTCGGATATTAAGGGGGAGGGATTCAATAATCTTGAAAGAGTTTTTATTTGTTGGCCGACGGTTTGTCGTCGGCCTTTTATTTATAAAAATAAAAAACCCAAAAAAACTCAATCGTATTTCTTTCAGAAAAAAACAAAAATAAGAAGAGAAGCTCTCCGCTATTGCGGGGGTCTTGGACGCCTGTTACGGGGTCGTTTCGGTAGCCTGCAACAAAAGAACGACGGTGCAGTTATAAAAAAACTACGTAACCGTAAGCGTTCTAACGCGAGTTCTGTTCGCACACGCCGTGCAACTTAGATAGTGCTGGACGGAGAACAGAATCTCTCTACAGATGCAGGTAGAGGCGTGGACTGTATTATCGACGTTCTTCAAACGAGAACGGAGCCGATCGGAGAGTAACTTACTCCTGGCTTCTAATGCTTAAACAGTCGGTTGCCTCGAACGGGTCACCGCTACTGGAGGTCGTAAATCTCCAAAAGGTTGACTCCGTGAGCGGGGAGAATCACGGCTACTAGGAATAACTAGTCCCGGAGGGCCGATGACGGCAGCCTATCTCAAGTGTCCGTTCTTCACTAGGCACTACCATAATTTCACTAGGCACTACCAAATGTGGAGACCGAAGAACTTTGCGCGGGCGTGTAACTCAACGTGCTTCAAACGAGACGTGGTCACAGCACATTTCCAACAGAGTCCGTTTTCTAATAAGGAAACTTTCTCACGTTGGCGTGGAGTGAGGAGTGCACAATCAATCGGTAACCCACAGAGAGTGATCTCCGGTGCCCCGATGTCGAATAGCAACTCGACCAGAACTCGAAGCGAATTAAAGAATCCGCTGAGTTTAATTGCAGTTATCGTAGAGACGACTACCGCAAAATGCGTTCTGCAGTCAGCGATCTCGTACGGTAACTTCGTACTCTAATCAAGCGGATGGAGGAGCAGATCGCAAGGAAAGGTAAGGATTCGGAATTCGACACTTCGGGAGCTCAAGCGTTGCCACTCTATTCTCACCGAAAGGGAGCAGTCAAATTCAACGATACGCGTACAGCGAGCTACTCTGTGCGACTGGAGCTCGTAGACTCGTTCAGCTGTTCGCAGCGCTGTATCAGCGCTGATCTACTATCCTTATTTGTCTACCTATTCTTCCCCCTCTCTAATGCTCTCGCGTCTAGCGCGTTTCAAATCGGCGGAGGCCCAACCGACTTCGCGGATACACGTTAACAACTCGCAACAAGACCGTAAATAAACAAAGTCGTCGTCGCGGTATTTGTTCGATCCGTATACGAGCTAAAACTATAATTAGACACGTACACCATCCGAACTCGTGTTTCGCGATCGTTAAATAATTTTCGGGAAAATGTAACGTCTTTTAACAATAGTGTTAGTACGGTATATAACGGATCAAATGATGGGGCTTGAACACCAAGCAAGTGATAGAACATGTGGCTATTGGACTGCTCTTAGGAGCAGCTCCGACTAGAAGGGCTCTAGTATAGAGCTACTACTGACTTTTGTGACCGAAGGTCTGACCGGAGGTGTCTTAACAGCTAGGGAGCAGGGTCTTATATAGTGCCCTGGTACATCAGTGGGGCTTATCTTATCCTACTGTGGCACGTCGTTATCTAATCTATTGTTTATGCACTGGGTGAGTTCGGCGGATGTTTATGTCAAGGTTTTGGTTTCAGTCCTGCTATCTTATATGGTGTTTGGTTTTCGTGTTCAGTTGGTGTGCATAACGCATCATGGGGTAACATCATGGTGTGACATCATGTTGGTGTTGTGTGTTATCTTATCTAAGTATTGGGTTAAATGCGTGTTCACTTATCTACTGGTTGGACCTATGCGCTGTCTTGTCTAAGTATCGGCTTACATGGTTATACACATATCTTATTTTAACTTCAACATTGGTTCGTCGGGCGTTGTGTATTCTAACTCCAACGTCAGCTTGCCCGACGTCACAATACAATCCCACCACCGCGATATCTTCTCAACGTCCTGCCACGTGCCTGTCGCCGCTCTCGATCAATTCGCACGGCAGGGAGCCTGCGGCACCCTCCCATATTACGGCTACGGTGCCAGCCGTATCTCCGAAGCAACACTGGTTCTCGGGGACGACAAACGTCTCCGCTGCAACCGCTAAGCCCACCCCCTTTGTCGCATCGCTTGGAGTAGAAGGTCCTGCGCTCGACTCGAGTGGTTGAGGTTGGTCTGGAGGAGTTTGGCCGTGAATTCTATTTGACGGCCATAGCCTCCTCCAGGCCTGCCTCCGGAGCGAGACGACTAGATTCCGCGCGGGTGCCCCCCTCTGCCGCTGTTGGTGCGGATACTGGTTTTCAGTGCACCGGAATTCGCGACGGCTGTCGTCGGTACGACTTTCTTCATGTTCCCCTTATTCCGTTTAGTCGGAGACGGAGCGCAGGCCTCTGCCCAATCTATGGCCCACCGGCCTGCCCAAGTCCGCGCAAAGAGCACACTTTACTTCCGCTACGCACTGGGCGACGCGGTGAGCAGTGTCGCCGCACTTATAGAAGCGTCCGCTTCTATCTACGCGTTTTCGCATCGCTGCCCTGTGTGACCGACCTCTAGGCAGCGGTAGCGCTGCAGCGGACGCGCTTGCAGTGCCCCGACTCAAGCTAAGCTCCATCCCACCATCAGGCATCCCCCGGCAACCGCCTTTCAGGCCACCGCCAGCGGGCATCGAGCCCAGGTCGTCCCGAGACCCGCGAGTGTGCGACGAAACGCGCCCACCTGCACCTCGGCTTCGTTAGAACTGCTCAGTGCGGTTAGAGCCGCCGCAACCTCTTTTGGACACACGGAGTCGTCCAGTCCCCTCAGGCGCAGTTCTGTCTCAGTTCAATCAAAGGCTCAGTTCAATCGGAGCCACACCTCGACAGCGGCTCCAGCTATCTTCACCCACGATCTCTCCGGCTGCCTGGACAGATGTCTGCCGTGAAAGCATAGGGCCTCGGTCTTTTTCGGCGCGATCCGAAGTCTCAGGTCGCGGATCCTCGCCACGACGGCTGCTGCTGCCACCTCGGCCCATCGGATGGTCCTCCCTAGCGTCTTCCCGATGACCACCACAAGCGTGGTAGTTGGCAATAGTAACAAATCAATTGTTATATATACTTCATTATCAACGTATTTAGTAACAAAATGTTTGACCGACGATAATTTTCTATATAGGACATACTGTTATAGGCATAAAAGTGAAATTTTCGTACGTGGTCCTAATTCGATGGCCAGGCACTGTATATATATGTAAAATATATATATTAATGATGATTTCTGGATTGCTAATGTTAAACATTATCTTCAAATTAAACAGTGACTGGATTTGGTTTAATTGCTATTTTAATTATATTTGGAAACGTGTGTGAATAAGATTGTTAGGTTGGAGGGCTGGAACACCCTTATTGAAGAGTTGGACGTTGAATTCTTATACATTAAACAAAGCCGAAGAATGAAGGTGCGAGTAGAAGGAGAACGGTGGAACATCCAGCGTCAGTGCGGAGGGGGCTCGTAGCGTTAGCTCACGACCCCATTCAAGGGCGAATAGCGGGGACTGGGACCGGTCTCCCGTTGTCGACCTCACCAAACCGGGGCCCAGTTCGGAGGGCAGCCCCGTGATGGGACTCCGAACAAGGTTCGGGAGGTGGCTTGCCCCCTCTCCCATCTGTTCGGACGAGGACGCGGAGTCGTATGTCTCTTGCGTCTCCGTGTCGTCCAGGCCCAGCAGCCGGTCCTTCTCGAAAAGATGGGGTAGGCCCCCGACTGCGGGGGAGTATGTCGGACTTGCTGAGGCCAAGCGCCGATACGTGGAGGCCCATGAGGTCGAAATTGAGGTTAGAGAGGTCGAGTCCATCCTCGACGCCTCGCTGCGTCCCCGGAAGCCGTGAAAGTGCTCGATGCCGCTTCCCGACGAGGCGCAGTTGGCCCAAGACTACCGTCACAGGCCAACTACAGACGTCGTGGCCCGGATCCTTGAATCCATGGACGAGGTGCTGAAGATGGCCGGAGTGTCAAAGGGTCTGAAGGGCAACTATGTGAGGGTCCTACGGCTGGCTGTCCAAAATACCAGGACGTGAATATCGGAGCTGGGCAGCCGACCGTTCCCCAACGCCACGCGTCATTTGGTGGCCGAGAATAACACTCTCAGCGGGCAAATGGCGGAACTCAGGACCGAAGTGGCTAGGCTTCGCGAGGCTGTAGATGACCGACCGCAACATCCGCGGACGCCGCCGCGGCAGCCACTGGCCGCGCGGATTACGGCTGCGCGGGTTATGCCTGCGCCTGCGGATGAGGATGTGAGTAACGTGACTGCAAAAGAGGTCCGCCGGTCCGCCGACCTCCGGCGATAATCCGGAAGGAGGAACCGGAGGGTGAGAACCTCCTGCAGAGGATCAGCTCCCTCATTGACGCCAAGTTGGCGTCTTTTAGGAGGGAGCAGTGTCACAGGGAGGAGCCGCGTCCGGCGACAGCTCCCGAGAAAAAGGTCTCAAGGCCTAATAAAAGGCAGAGGAGGCGACAGATGGAGGCGGCTGCCGCCACTGCTGCAGCGTCTTCACTGAAGGCGCCGCCGCCACCCAGCAGGGAGACGCAACAGCCTGCAAAATCACAGGACGCGAAGGCAACTCCCCAGCAGAACCAGGGGAAGAAAGAGGAATGGGCGAAAGTAGTGGGGCGGAAGGAGCGGCGGAATGACTCCGCTACGAAAGCCGCCGTTACCCCCAATCCGCCCGCCAAACCCGCCCCTAAAAACAAGGCGGCACAGGACCAAAGGGAAGAAGGGCCCTGCCGGCCCGGCAAAGAAACCCCCCACGCACAGCGGCCGTCGCGGTAACGGTCCCCGCGAGGGGAAAAGTCACATACGCGGAGGTGATGCCGACGGCCAAGTCCAAGGTAGACTTGGAAACAGTCGTCATCACCGCCTTAAATATGAGGAGGGCCGTTATCGGGGCCCTGATTCTTGATATACCAGGACCGGAGGGTGGCGATAAAGCCGATCGGTTTCCTATCAAAATGACGGAGGCCTTATAGGGCACAGGGGCGAAGGTCGCCAGGCCCACGAAATGTGCGGAGTTACGCATTCTGGGCCTGGACGACTATGTCACCCCAAATGATGTAGCTGCGGCAATCGCCGCCGCTGGAAGGTGCCGCGTGGAGGAAGGCCAGACCGGAGAAATTCGGTCACCCTTCACCTCATTAGGCACCCTATGGGTGAGATTCTCAGCGGCGGTTGCCAGGAAATTGGCAGTTGCTGGTAAGGTGGCGGTGGAGTGGACTCAGGCCAAAGTCGAGCCACTCCAAGCCCGGCCACTCCAGTGTTACCGCTGTCTTGAAATGGGACACACGAGGCAGCGGTGCACCAACGAGGCGGACCGCTCGGGTCGCTGCTACATCTGCGGCGATCTGTGCCACAGAGCGAACGCCTGTAAGGCCGCCTCCCCGAAGTGCGCAGTGTGCGCGGACCAGCGGAGGCCGGCTGGGCACCGCCTCGGGAGCCAGACGTGCAAAGCCGCCACCGGAAAGAAGACCGGTAAAGGAGGGAAATAGGTGGGGACACCGGCAGCAGTCCCCGCCCGACCGCCGATTGCACGTTCGCGACGGTGAAGGAGGCACAACTGGCTAAATAGCCACCTGCGGCCGCGCCAGAAAAAAGGGCGGCCGTAGAGGGTATGGACACGACGGCATAAAATTCACCGCCATAATACAGGCCAAACTTATCCGCTTGGACAGGGTGCAAGACCTACTCATGTAGGCCATGGCCGAGCGGGGTGCCGGGTTGGTCGTCGTGGCGGAGCCTCAGTGAGTCCCAGACCATCCCCACTGGCTGCGAGACTCGGTGGGCTCCGCCGCCGTCGTGTCGTGAGGGTGGCCGAGATCCCCGTCGTGCACGCCCATTGAGCGAGGCGGGGGCTACCTGGTCGTAGAGTGGAGGGGATTGGCGGTGGTGGCCATATACGCGCCTCCCAGCTGGCCTCTCGCGCCATTTGAGGAGTACGTGAACGGGATTGGGAGATGTGTCTCCCGCTGCCTTCCCAGTCCGGTACTCGTCCTGGCGGATTTTAACTCCAAATCTGCTGCTTGGGGGTCCCCCAGGACCGACGCGACAGGTAGGGAGGTGCTCTATTGGGCGGCTGGATTGGAGTTCGGTCTGTTAAATACGGGCTCCGTCCACACGTGCGTGCGGCAGAACGGGGGGTCGATTGTAGATCTCTCATGGGCTACACCCCTCGCCGCGCGCCGTGTCACGGGGCGGAGGGTGGTGGAGGGCGGCGGAGGAGAGTTATTGTCGTGTTGAGCATTTTGGGGCGTTCGCGCGCTCTACCGTGCCCAGGCTTGTGCCTATCCCGGCTGATGGTGGGTAGCGATTTAACCATTGCGGAGGGTCACGTCCGTAGATGTTGTGAACAGCGGGCTTGGACAATCCCCTTCTTCACCACTTAAGGATCATCAGAAGGGTAGGCTGCCCCTTTCGGAGGGGGGGGGGGGGGTGCGGCCCACTTTGCCGCTTGTCCTGAAACTCTGTACGGACAGAGAATTGCAGGCAAAGCGTTGCCCAGCAGGGACCACGCGGATGTGGGGTCGCTAGCGCAGCTGTCAGTTTCTTACGGGCTCGTGCGTACGTCGCATGAGTATTCGGCATGGGCGGCCTTCGCCACGCCTGCGTCTCACTTCGAGCACTCCTGTCTCATTGGAGTGGGAGCCCGCGTTGTTGGAAGTGAGATTCGTCCTCGCAGTTTATCGTCGTGTCCGTGGTGGTCCTTTCCAGTGTTTGTTCCTCATGTTGGTCTGTGCCGCTGCTGCTATTGAGGCCGTGAGTTGGTAGTGTTTTGTCTTCCTGCCTGTTGAGCGTTATTTCGTTCCGATTCGCGGTGTCTCATTGCATCCGCCGCGAATGCGTTGAATGCATAGAATGTGTCCTTTAGCACTAGCTGTTGCATGTTACATGGCCACGTTGTTCCTGTGCCTGTGATGCGCTCGGAGAGCGTGTTCCGGATGTGTTGTAGTAGTGGACATACGCAAATTATGTGCTCGACTGTATCAAATTGTCAGCATTCAGATAAGTGAGCTACTGTTATCTTCTTCAGGATGCTTTTGATTTGTCCATGCCCTGACAATAACTGCATACTGTAGTAATTCGGTTCGATGCAGCTTGATTTTAGCCTGTTTTCTATGCAGCTGAAGTATTCGTGTGTGACCCTGCCCTTTTGGGATTCTGTCCATGTAGTCTGCGATCTATTGATTATTTCTGCCCTTATTTGGCTCATTGCTGCTGTGAATTGCTCTCTGGTTACTGCTTCGATGTGTTCGTATGTTAATTCACCTATTTTGAAGGCGCGATTTTGCTTCAGAATAAAGATTGCCTTTCTTTCCTCCAGAAGGAGGTTTATGGGGATTGCAGCCGCTATAACATTGAATGCGTCTGTGGAAATTGTCATGTACGCTCTTGTTACCCTGAGGAGTGCGTGTCGTTGTGCCTGCATCAGGTTCTTTTTATGGGTTGCCTGAAGTCTATCGATCCATCCTGCCGCAGCGTACGTCTTAATTGAAATGAATACTCCTCTGTAAATTGCTTCCGTGCACCTGTAGTTTAGTCCCCAGTGCGCTTTTGCAACCTGGGAAAGTTTGTGGAATACCTGTTTGCTCCTATTTACCAGATATTTCATATGTGGTGTGATGTTTAGCCTGGTGCCAAGGTGGATTCCCAGATATCTGGCTGTTACTACCATTTTGATGGATCTGGAGCCTATCTTCACAGTTGGTGGTCGTCTGATGTCCAGTATGCCTTTAACCAAGAGCATTTCCGTCTTTATATCGGAGAGTTGCAATCTGTGCATGCTACACCACCCTGATATTAGTTTTGTGACAGAGTTTGATCTTTCCTCGAGTTCCTTTCTGGAATTGCCTTGTATTATGACGGTTAAGTCGTCGGCAAATGCCACTATTTCGTAGCCACGCGATTGTAGGAGCAGCAGTAGATCGTCGAACTCGAGATTCCAGAGATCCGGGCCTAGAATGGAGCCTTAGGGGCAGCCTTTGCTCAGTGACTTGGCGACACATGATGTGCTGTTGTTGCTACAAATTTTTGCTGTTCGGTTTGCTAGGTAACTCTTCAGGAGTGCATATATGTTTCGGGGGCAGATTCGCCTTTTCAGGTTTGCTAGTATGCTTGGCCACCATACGTTGTCGAATGCGCCGGAAATATCAAAAAACAGGGCTTTGCGTATTTTTGCGTTGTGTGATCAATGATATCACGCACTTGCACAATTGCGTGCTGGGTTGATAATCCTTTTCTAAATCCAAATTGCCTTTTTGACGCTTGTAGGTGATGGCGAAATAAGATTTCTAATTTCTGCGAAACTAATTTCTCCAGAATTTTACTTAGCACTGGTAGAAAGCAGATGGGCCTGTAAGATTGGGGGTTTGTCTTGTCCTTACCTTCTCTTTTCAGTAGAACTCATATTACCCCTTGCTTCCATCTGTTTGGAAACGTACCGTTGCTCAGACAGTAGTTCATCAGGCGTGTGGTTTAGTCTTTGATAGTGGGCCAAGCCTTTTTGCTGATTTCGGTTTCCAGCATATCTATTCCAGGGGCCTTCCTGTTCTTCATCCTCTTTACAATATTTTCAATTTCTTCGGTTTCGGAATGGTGGGGTCTCGTCTGTCTCAGGATGGCACTTGATTTCTGTGCGAATATTCCTATGCCAATCTGTTTCTCTGTCTGTTGTGTCGTCCGGGATAATTGTGTCGAGAAGGGAACGCATGGTGCCCTCCCATGTGGTTGTCTGTGACCCAGAGCTGCGGATAGTTTCGTGGACATGGTCTGATGTGATTTTTTTCATGTGCAGCTTATACACTAGTCCCCATGGGTCATGGTTTCCCTTATTCGTTGCGAATTTCTGCCAGCTCTCAGTTTTTGCTTTTCGAATTTGTTTAATGTACGCATTTCGGTGTCTCTGGTATTGTGATTTGAGAGCCTCACGTTTCTGCTCGTTCCTTTCCCTTTGGAATTTTCTTCTGGCTCTTCTGTAGTCTTCCTTTGCCCTTGTCAGGTCTGCAGTCCACCAGGGCACTGGCTAGTTGAAGCGTGCTTTCTTCGGTATTGTGTTCTCGCATGCCGATTTTATGTCGCGTTCTAGTTTAGAGATCATGTCTTCTGGGTCCTCATCGTTACTATGTTCTGTTGTTTCTGTGGTTGTGACCAAGACCTTAAGTTTCTTCTCAAACTTTTCCCAGTTGGCTTTCTTAATATTGTATCTCGTGCCTAGGGAGTGTCGGTTTTAGTCAATGATTGCGGGTGCATTGAGTTCTATGGTGATTAAATTGTGGTCGCTGGTTGTGGCTCCATCTTCCACTGTCCACTGTGTAATTTCGTTGCAGCACGAAGAGCTGGCGATTGTAACATCGATATTTGTTTTGTGACGGAGGTTGTTGTAGGTGTATGCGTCACATTCCCGGTTCGCTACGAATAAGTTGTGCTGAGCTATGAAATTCTCGAGTGACTCGCCCCTCTCATCGGTGAGGCCGCTGTACCACAGCATAGATTTGGCATTTGCATCCGCACAGATGATAACCTTCCGTCCTTTTAATGCATCAAGTATTTTTTGCAGGTGCTGCAAATACGGCTCAATGGTATCCGAGAACTGGAAGTATGTGCTGATGATGTACAGTTGTTGTATGCCCGTTTCAATTTCCGCTCAGACAAAATGAGTATTGGATAGATGTTCTATCTTTAGGACTCTAAAGTTTAGATTTACTGAGGTTATTGCTGCTTTAATGGTTCCGGCGGTTCCTATGTTAGACAATCTTTTCTGATCTGTTATCGTTTTGGTCGAAATTCCGAGGCCAACGATGGTGTTATTACGATTATACGGCTCCTGTATGGTGATAATGTCCAGCTTTGTGTTGAGCTACTACTCTGAATTGGTCTATTACCGACGCTGAGTTTTGCGCATTGATCTGTCCGAGTAGGAGCGATGGTCTCCTGTTATACGTATGGGGTGCTCTACTTACCATAGTCGATGCGGGAAACATGGACTTCTAGAGCGTGCTTGTAAGCCGGACAGTTCTTGGATCGGGTCAGGTGGTCGTGTGGTTTACGGACTCTCATGCAGTTGGTGCAGTTAGGGAGTTCCGTAACTGATGGGCATGAACCGAAGCTATGCCCATCCTTTCCACAGTGGCCGCAGGTGTCCGTGGTTACTCTGCAGTACTTGGAAACGTATCCGTATCCCTGATATTTGAAGCATCTAGTGACTGATATGAAGTCCTGGACGTAGCAGGCGTTCCATCCAATGAATAGTCTGTTTGTTTTCTTCAGTATCTGCCGTACTTCGGGACTAACTTCGACAATCCAATTAGTGGTGTCTCTGTTCCTGTCGCCAGTCATGAACAGGAGCTTAAACTCCTCCTGAAATCGAGTCTTCGAGAGACACTCAAGATTCTGCTGCCTTATCGCAGCAAGAACCTCTTTCTCCTCCTGGTCCTTGGGCACGCTGTAAATTATTATTCGCGGCCTTTTCTTTGAGGGTTGTCTCGCTTTGAGTCCTAGGGTGCTGAGCTTCTCGTGGTTCATCACACACTCAAGGTCCTGTCTTGTCTCAATTTCGATGAGAACACCATTGTTGCCTATTTTCTTGAGACTCCTGAGCTTCAGTTTATCCCTTGCTGGCGTGATGTTCGTTGTCATTGCCTTCTTGGTTTCCTCACTGGTGCGTATTTTGCTGCTGTCAGTCGGAAATACTGTTATCACGAACCGCGGGGGTTTACTGGACTGCTCTTGCACGAGCTGGGCTCTAGATTTTGCCTTTTCAGCATATGTTACCGTTTGTGTTGGCTTGCTGGTGTTGCCCATCATCTGAAGTGCCCCGTCTAGTTTCGTATCAAGAGCAGTAATTTTTTCCTGGAGTATTGAGCGCTCACCTAGGCGTGCCATGAGCATCCTATTTTCTTGATCAAATTCCCTGCAGTGCTTGACTAACTGGGCAGCTTGTCTCTTTATGGTTACCGGGTTCTTCTGCGTAATTTGATTGCCTACGGTATTGAAGAATCCGTATATTTTGGCTACTAGGTCGACAATATTTACGCTGTCGTGCTGCTTTTCGTCTTCATTTGACGATTCTATTGTCACGTCCCCCCTTACATGCGAGTAGGACTTTATGGATTAGTAATCTTTTCATGTATTTGCCTGTCATGTGAATGAGACTTCAAGTATTAATAACTACCGCGCAAGCGCGGAAATTCGAAAACGCAGCGGGGATAAAAGAGCGACGAGAAGAAAGAAGCAACGAACAGAAGAAGAAGAACCAGGAAAAAGGAAAGACGCATTGAGAATTCTCGCTTTAATAATTTCCTTAAAACTAACACAAGAATAAAGAGAAATTCAATTCAAATAAGTTTTATTTAATATTCGCGCTCTCGAGCAAAGTGGTTTAGCACTTCACGGGCATAGAACCCAATAGTCCTAGACCCATCAAGAAGATCCGTAACAAAATTGGTGACAGCGGTGGGACAGTTTTCAATAAATTGAATAAACTGATATTGCCGGCTCGTGAGTGTGAGCGTCAGAAAGTAGACTTCAAGACTTCTGACCCATCAAATTGTGACACGGCGTATGGACAGCATCAACAGCTCTCAGGTGCACCTCTCCCTCTTGGTTTTTGCATGGTTTTCCCAAGAGTGCGGGTAAATACCGGAGACGGGCGAATTAAGCGATCCATGCACGTTAATCCTTAAATCGCGAGCACCACCACACTCTTAATCAAACATCAGTCGGACCATCTTTCAAGTCTATCACCGAGGACTACAATCCAAAAGCAGCAGAGGATCACCAGACTGGACTATCTTCCACGCAACTCAACTGAGGACGATCAGACATCGAAGGATCGAACAAGACGACGTTATCGCTCAATAGAAGCAGGAGTGAGGACCCAGTAAACGGCGACAGCTACAGGAAAATTGCGAAACGATAGATAAGATATTACACATTTAGTTAGCAACTTTCAAAATGCCGCCGTTGCGTAAAAAATATCAGCTAGTAAGAAAAATCCGCAGGCGTGGCCTGAATAGTGGGGTGTTTGTGGTTGAGGACATACCAGTTGAGCAGTCCGAAACACCACTGGGAGATGTAGCAGTTCTTCCAATTCAGTCGCTCCTTCCGAGATCTGTATTACCTGGTGCTGTCGAGGACTCCACTTTGGCTGGTAATTCGATGTTCGGCAACATGTCATCGAATTCTTCTGAACCCTCTAGGACACCGTGTCGTGCATCCTTGAGCTTAGTAGCAAGCTTCATTCCTAGCTTCGATGGCAAAGAAAGTTCGGTCTCTCGTTTTATTGATCAATGTAAATTTGCGGACTCAATAGTTTCACCCGAGGACAAATCGTTTTTACTATTCCTGATTTGCAATAAAATTCAATCTGACGAGTATTGCAGAATAACGCGAAATCAAACTCCTAAAACTGTAGAGGAATTGATGAATCTAATTAAGTTAACTTACAAACAAAATTTTAATATTAAACATGCGTTAAGCGAATTTAAAGAATGCCGACGCGGAGATCATGAAAGCATTAGCGATTTTGGAAAAAGGATACAGGTCATCTTGTATAGAGCGATCAAAAACGCGAGGGATAGTCATCCTGTTGAATCTATCGATGGGTTATCGGTATTACTCACTGAAGAGGCAATTAGCGCCGTTTTATGTGGACTTCGCAATGATAGCATTACGGCTTCAGTCTCTGGAAATTCAATAGCGAACTTGGAAACTGCGATTCAAATAGCAATTCGTATTGATGAACGGTTGAAGTATAAGACGGAGCGATTTGACGGAAAAATAACGAGAGAAAGGTCGGAAGTTTTTGCAACAAACCCGTCGGAATATACACACACACGTCAGGATAAAAATAAGTATTCGTGGAATAATTATCGTCCTAGGGAACGTAGACGTAATGTACCAAGCTATTATAAAATTAAATGCAATTATTGTGGAAAAATGGGGCACACAGAAACGCGATGTTATAGGAAAAATTCTAGAAACTCAAATAAATTCGAATTTAAGACACACGTAAACACGAGGGCTGAAAATCAATATGATTTAAACTCAAAGAACGATCCGCGAATAGGCGCGATGCGGAATGAACCACAAATTGTGTGCGCCGGATCTTCCGCACCTGCTGCAACTTCAACATAAGTAATACAAATCGGTCTCCCGTTATTTCCTTGTCACACCCTAGTTTCAGTCAGGAAATCGCCAAATTCTTAGTAGACACGGGTTCTCAATTAAATTTAATTAAACAGGAAGGTTTAATTACGTGTTTGAATGTTAATAAGGAAAAAATTTACAGTCTTACCGGTATTGGTTCCGGAATAATCCATACATTAGGAGAAGTCATCGTGACGCTATATAATTCTCCCATTAGCTTTCACATCGTGGATAATAGCTTCCCTACAAAAGAAGTTGGAATTCTAGGAGTTTCATTTTTGCAGCAACAAGAAGCAACCATTAGATTCAAAGACGATTTGTCAGGCGTATTAGAATTCAGAAAAGAAAAATTATTAGCATACAAGTATTCATCACACGATCTACCTCCTCGAAGTAAATCAATGATTACAGTCTCAACCAATAGTTCTTCAGAATCAGGATATGTTAAGCAAATAAAAGCTGGCCCAGGAATCTTTATAGGTGAAGCTCTTTGTACTCAGCAGGAAGGTCAAGTCAAGTTATTTGCAATTAATACCACTCTTGATCATATCACTCTCACAATTCCCTCCATTGATCTTGAGGAATTTGATTCTAAACCACCTGGTCCTCGGTCGGATCAAACAGGAATATCTGCAATAGAGAAAGAGCGAGAACGTTGTCAAAGGTTCACAAAAATAGTGAAAGAGTTAGATTTAGAGCATTTAAATGACAATGAAAAAACAAGTTTAATGCAGATAATCAATGAATTTCCATATCAATTCCACCTTAAGTCAGACAAGTTAGGGTTTTTAAATGTTGGTCAACATACAATAATAACTATAGATAAAGTACCTATAAATACATAACAATACAGATTTCCGTCAATCCATAAAGAAGAACTGAAAAAGCAAAGAAACTCTTTACTCGAAAATGGTATAATTCAACCGTCTGTGTCGCCATACAACTCCCCAGTATGGATTGTCCCAAAAAAAGCTGGCCCTTCAGGCGATAAACGTTGGCGAATGGTCATCGATTATCGGAAGCTGAATGAAAAAACAGTGGCAGATGCTTATCCCCTCCCCAACATTACAGATATTTTAGATCAATTAGGTAGAGTGAAATATTTTAGCACTTTAGACCTTGCGTCTGGTTTTCATCAAATTCTCACTGATCCAGCTTCAAAGCAAAAAACAGCTTTCTCTATCCTCCACGGACATTATGAATTCAATAGGATGCCTTTCGGGCTAAAGAATGCCCCCGCAACTTTCCAAAGGGTAATGGACCTCGTATTATCAGGATTACAGGGCGTAGAGTTGTTTGTTTATATGGACGACATTGTAATCTATGCAGACTCACTTAATGAGCATACGCGTAAATTAAAGACCTTGTTGGCACGATTACAAAATTCTGGTCTATCTCTTCAACCAGTGAAATGTAATTTCTTATGCAAGGAAATAACTTATTTAGGACACCTAATAACGTGTGATGGGGTTAAACCTGATCCTGGGAAGATATGTGCTGTAAAACAATTTCCAGTACCCAAAACAAGGAAAAATGTAAAACAATTTTTAGGTCTAATAGGATACTATAGAAGATTTATTCACAATATGGCTATAACGGCAAAACCATTAACAAGATTTTTGAAAAAGGATATACCATTTAAATGGACACCCGAAGCACAAATTGCTTTCGAAACTTTACGAGACACTATTTGCTCAGAGCCAATTTTACAATTTCCAGATTTCACAAAACCCTTCATGGTTACTACTGATGCCTCAAACTTTGCCATAGGCGCTGTCCTAAGCCAGGGGCCTATTGGAAAGGATCTCACTGTTGCACTCGCATCTCGAACGTTGAATGACACCGAATGTAACTATTCTACTATAGAAAAAGAATTATTAGCATTTATATTCGGAATGGAACATTTTAGACCTTATCTGTATGAGCATCAATTTACTTTGGTTACTGATCATCGACCCCTGACCTGGCTTCACAATGCCAAAGATCCAACATCAAAATTAATGAGATGGCGAATAAGACTAAATGAATTTGACTATGACATTGTTTACAAACCTGGTAAAATCAATGCTAACGCAGACGCACTTTCACGAAACCCAATTGAATCAGATTCAAACATTCAATCCCAAATTTGTCGTGCTCAATCTTATACTCACTCTTGGCCTGGGGATCCTGAGAGGGTGCTCGTTTGCGCAGACGTGGCTCCATCTCTGGATCTTGGTACTGATAAATCGAGTGATGATTTTTTGCACCTTCAGAACGAAATAGCTATAGCTTCTGTTTTCCTTACGCGTGGGAACGCAGGAGCGGGAAAACCCGAGGCCGCATGTGGGCGCCCAGAAACAATAGTTAATTTGGTACCCCCGACTTCCGATGCTGCTTCCTGTTGGCTGAACGGAACTGAACCCCAAGTATCCGCTTCAGGAACGGTAGAGGATAGTCAAGGTTACCCGCGTTGGGTCACGCAATCAAGCGGGCTTTCCTCGCGGGGCCAGCAACTTGAGCATCGCCATCGCGAGTGTGGGGAGCCCGCTGTTCCTTCAGTTTTGAAAAATACCAGGAACTTGATTACCAGAAGAAACGACAGTGTTAATGAGTTCGATGCCAAGTTTGCAGTGGGTAAGCATAGGGATGTAGCCTCGGCAGTCTGTTATAATCAAAAAAGTAAAGAAATGAATGACAGTGATAATCCAATGAATGATAATGATGATTCAATGAATGACAATGATGAGCCAATGAATGACAAGGATAATCCGATGAATGACAATGACGATTCAATGATTGACAATGATGATCAATCTAATGACATTAACGAAGACAATGAAGTGACACAACTACCATATCCTACCATAAGACACATTAAAAATCACCTTTACCCACAAAACGGCAATCTCGCTCATTTCATTCCCCTTGATTTTAATATAATAACAGAGGTCAGCAGGTATCTGATAAACCAGGGTAAATTCACAATCGAAAAAGCACAGAGTTACCAAGTAAATCTCGGTGATACAATGGCTTTTGCGATCGATGATTATTTTATGTTTCTCTTATTTTTCAAACAAAGCCTACTTGATAATCTAGATTCTCGTCACGTCGATTCTGCAATTAAATCTTTCAAAATTTTAATTGATTCACAAAGCTTAGAAACTTTTAGCATAGCAAGGGATCTAGATAGTTTCACTTTATCAGAATGGAATTTAATAGAAGATCTTCTCCGATTTAACTTCAGTGATCCAAAATACCAAATTATAGTATGCACTGGTGAAATAGTTATACCTTCAGTGTCCGCGCGTCGTCGAATCATTCAAGAAAACCATAATTCCGTAGTAGGTGGTCATCGAGGCACCCACAAGATGTATAATCTTCTTAAAGAAAATTATAAGTGGCCAGGAATGAGAAAAGAAATAGCTAATTTCGTTAGGTCTTGTCTAATTTGTCAAAGAAATGAAACTTATTCTACAAGAACAAAACAACCTATGTGCATCACCGACACTCCAACTCGTGCCTTCGAGAAAGTTCAAATGGATATCGTTGGTCCTCTGCCTATAACAGAAAAAGGGAATAAATATCTGCTTACTCTTCAAGATAATTTAACTAAATATTCAGAAGCGATTCCTCTACCCAATATACAAGCAGTTACAGTAGCCCTTGCCTTAGCAGAAAATTTCATTAGTAGGTTTGGTTGTCCAAGAATAATTCACACGGACCAAGGAAGGAACTTTATTAGTCAGGTGATGGAAAATTTTTGTAAAATTTTTAAAATACAGAGGATAACTTCTACTGCCTTCCACCCACAGTCCTTAGGTTCCTTAGAAAGAGCTCATCGAATTTTTATTGATTACCTGAAACATTATTGTATTAAAACTAATTGGGATGACTGGATAAGATTTGGTATGTTTTCCTATAATACTTCTACTCATGAGGCTTCAGGATTCACTCCACATGAATTAGTTTTTGGAGTCAAAGCTATAATTCCAACTGCACACGCTAAAGAACAAGTACCTCGTACATTTCTCCATTATTTAGACCAACTGTTTACCAAGATAACAACTACTCAGGCCACTGCAGCAGAAAACCTTGAAAGAGCTAAAGAAAGAAGTAACACTTATTATGACAGGAAGCTAAGTCCACGTGAATATAAGGTAAACGATGATGTATACCTCTTAAAAGAACCCAAAGTTTCAAAGCTTGATTCTGACTGGTTAGGTCCCTTTAAAATCAAACGTATGATTACCAATGTAACATGCGAATTAGATTTAGGAAATAATAAGTTTAAAATAGTCCATGTTAATAAGCTTAAATTAGCATGTATAAGACTTGCCGACGATGACATGGAATATTAATTGTAATGTTATGATTTATAATTCAGAAATGCTGATGAAAGTTAAATATTGTGCGTTTCATACCCTGTATCTGAATGAGAGTGTAGCTCTATCAAATGTAAACCCAGCGTGTATGATATTTTATAATGCGAAAAAAAGTTGTTCCGAAGAAACAACTTTTTGTACAGGGGCGAAGGTGTCACGTCCCCCCTTACATGCGAGTAGGACTTTATGGATTAGTAATCTTTTCATGTATTTGCCTGTCATGTGAATGAGACTTCAAGTATTAATAACTACCGCGCAAGCGCGGAAATTCAAAAGAGCAGCGGGGAAAAAAGAGCGACGAGAAGAAAGAAGCAACGAACAGAAGAAGAAGAACCAGGAAGAAGGAAAGACGCATTGAGAATTCTCGCTTTAATAATTTCCTTAAAACTAACACAAGAATAAACAGAAATTCAATTCAAATAAGTTTTATTTAATATTCGCGCTCTCCTTTTCCTTATTAACATTCAAACACGTAATTAAACCTTCCTGTTTAATTAAATTTAATTGAGAACCCGTGTCTACTAAGAATTTGGCGATTTCCTGACTGAAACTAGGGTGTGACAAGGAAATAACGGGAGACCGATTTGTATTGCTTATGTTGAAGTTGCAGCAGGTGCGGATGATCCGGCGCGCACAATTTGTGGTTCGATCCGCATCGCGCCTATTCGCGGATCGTTCTTTGAGTTTAAATCATATTGATTTTCAGCCCTCGTGTTTACGTGTGTCCTAAATTCGAATTTATTTGAGTTTCTAGAATTTTTCCTATAACATCGCGTTTCTGTGTGCCCCATTTTTCCACAATAATTGCATTTAATTTTATAATAGCTTGGTACATTACGTCTACGTTCCCTAGGACGATAATTATTCCACGAATACTTATTTTTATCCTGACGTGTGTGTGTATATTCCGACGGGTTTGTTGCAAAAACTTCCGACCTTTCTCTCGTTATTTTTGCGTCAAATCGCTCCGTCTTATACTTCAACCGTTCATCAATACGAATTGCTATTTGAATCGCAGTTTCCAAGTTCGCTATTGAATTTCCAGAGACTGAAGCCGTAATGCTATCATTGCGAAGTCCACATAGAACAGCGCTAATTGCCTCTTCGGTGAGTAATACCGATAACCCATCGATAGATTCAACAGGATGACTATCCCTCGCGTTTTTGATCGCTTTATACAAGATGACCTGTATCCTTTTTCCAAAATCGCTAATGCTTTCACGATCTCCGCGTCGGCATTCTTTAAATTCGCTTAACGCATGTTTAATATTAAAATTTTGTTTGTAAGTTAACTTAATTAGATTCATCAATTCCTCTACAGTTTTAGGATTTGATTTCGCGTTATTCTGCAATACTCGTCAGATTGAATTTTATTGCAAATCAGGAATAGTAAAAACGATTTGTCCTCGGGTGAAACTATTGAGTTCGCAAATTTACATTGATCAATAAAACGAGAGACCGAACTTTCTTTGCCATCGAAGCTAGGAATGAAGCTTGCTACTAAGCTCAAGGATGCACGACACGGTGTCCTAGAGGGTTCAGAAGAATTCGATGACATGTTGCCGAACATCGAATTACCAGCCAAAGTGGAGTCTTCGACAGCACCAGGTAATACAGATCTCGGAAGGAGCGACTGAATTGGAAGAACTGCTACATCTCCCTATGGAGTTTCGGACTGCTCAACTGGTATGTCCTCAACCACAAACACCCCACTATTCAGGCCACGCCTGCGGATTTTTCTTACCAGCTGATATTTTTTACGCAACGGCGACATTTTGAAAGTTGCTAACTAAATGTGTAATATCTTATCTATCGTTTCGCAATTTTCCTGTAGCTGTCGCCGTTCACTGGGTCCTCACTCCTGCTTCTATTGAGCGATAACGTCGTCTTGTTCGATCCTTCGATGTCTGGTCGTCCTCAGTTGAGTTGCGCGGAAGATAGTCCAGTCTGGTGATCCTCTGATGCTTTTGGATTGTAGTCCTCGGTGATAGACTTGAAAGATGGTCCGACTGATGTTCGATTAAGCGTGTGGTGGTGCTCGCGATTTAAGGATTAACGTGCATGGATCGCTTAAATCGCCCGTCTCCGGTATTTACCCGCACTCTTGGGAAAACCATGCAAAAACCAAGAGGGAGAGGTGCACCTGAGAGCTGTTGATGCTGTCCACACGCCGTGTCACAATTTGATGGGTCAGAAGTCTTGAAGTCTACTTTCTGACGCTCACACTCACGAGCCGGCAATATCAGTTTATTCAATTTATTGAAAACTGTCCCACCGCTGTCACCAATTTTGTTACGGATCTTCTTGATGGGTCTAGGACTATTGGGTTCTATGCCCGTGAAGTGCTAAACCACTTTGCTCGAGAGCGCGAATATTAAATAAAACTTATTTGAATTGAATTTCTCTTTATTCTTGTGTTAGTTTTAAGGAAATTATTAAAGCGAGAATTCTCAATGCGTCTTTCCTTTTTCCTGGTTCTTCTTCTTCTGTTCGTTGCTTCTTTCTTCACGTCGCTCTTTTATCCCCGCTGCGTTTTCGAATTTCCGCGCTTGCGCGGTAGTTATTAATACTTGAAGTCTCATTCACATGACAGGCAAATACATGAAACGATTACTAATCCATAAAGTCCGACTCGCATGTAAGGGGGGACGTGACACTATAATAATTTTCTTTTTTCGTCAGGTGGAACAGGCAGGTTCGGAGTCCGACTGATCGACGTTGGTATGGTCCTCTTGGTGCTGGCGGACCTTCCTCTTCCTCGCCTTTGCAAACTCTGCGTCGGAGCTCACTTCCACTTCGTTTTCGTCGCGAGGCATGCTAAAATTGTCCATGCCACAGAGCAGAGTGTTTCACCACGCACAAAACGAAGTGGCAAGCAAAAAAAAGGTCCTCGAGTTGATTCGGTCGCTTAAACAACTTGCGAAACGCAAACTGCGTTCAAACTACGCGGGCGATACCGTCTAGTTCCGCTACTCGCCGCCGCCGGCGCCTCGATCACTCCACGCCAATATGGCGTCGCCGCTTGGCGAATATTTCACCACTATTTTCAGTGATAATTTCACTTGCACTGAACGGATCTTTGAAATCAATATCTCAAACTGACCCTCGTCACTAGCACTTCTCGGAGCACTAAAAAGTTAGTATACACTCGAGGTTTTTACCACTATTTAATCCACTAACTGCGAAGCGACACGTCCGTAGCACTCGGCGCCATCTTGGAATGCCCGTGGTGGAGGAGATCAAGACACTTTCGGGCCACAGGTATGTGGTCCTTGATTTCTCCGCTGCCCCGCAGGAGCACTCCGTAGCCGCTCAGGAAGGCCGTCACCGCGGTGGGCGCTCAAGCGCCTGGACGAGGACGCCTGATAGCCGCAGCCATAGCCGCGTCATGGCTACAGCCTCCGGCAGAGCCCGTCGACGGGGAGGTGGAGGCCCGATGGTTCCGGGAAGCAATGACGTCAGTCTGTGACGTCGTAATGCCCCGGGCCACGGTCCATCCGAGGAAGGCGGTGTATTGGGGGTCGCGCGAAATCGCGGAGTTACGCTCGGACTGCAACCGCGCGCGATGCCAATACACCTGCTCCTGTCGACGACGTAGAGAGCCGGGGGGAAGGGCTGCGGTGCTGTATGGACACTACAGAGAGAAAGTAATTGCCCTGCAGCGGGCCATCAAGGAGGCGAAGGCCCATGCCTGGAAGGTTCTCCTCGGCTCTCTGGACTGCAATCCGTGGGGGCGCCTTTGCCGTATAGTAATAGGAAGTCTACGCCCCTGGGCGTCTCCGGTCACGGAGAGCCTAAACCCCCATCTACTCGAGCTGGTGGTGAACACTCTATTTTCCCCTGGTGGGGAGGTGTCCCGCCCCCGTCCCGAATCGGAGGACCATAGTATCGAGTGGTCCTCCGATCTGGGGGTCTCGGAATGGGAGATGACCGTGGTTATCCAGACCCTCCGGGGCAAGCCAAAAGTCCCGGGGCCGGATGGGATACCCGGCAAGACGTGGGCAAAAGCCCTGGGCGTCCTCGGGGAGCGGCTGACAGCGATGCTCCCAGTCTGTCTGATGTCGTGGGTGTTCCCCGATCTCTGGAAGCTAGGACGACTGGTCCTCCCAGCGATGGACGGAAGGCCCGTAGACAGCCCCTTCGCGTACCGGCCGATATGTTTGCTCAACGAGGCGGGAAAGATGCTTGAGCGTATAATCGCCAAGCGCCTCGTTGAGCATCTGTCCCGCATTGGCCCCGATCTGGCAGACTGCCAGTTCGGCTTCCGAGTTGGGCGAGCCACCACTGATGCTGTGGCTCGCCTTAGGTCCATCTCGGATGCGGCGGTCGCCCGGGGTGACATGTGCGTTGCGATATCGCTGGATATCGGCAACGCATTTAACACCCTGCCCTGACCGTCATCAGGGAGGCACTCGTTCGTCATCGGGTGCCTCCATACCTGTGGGCGGTCATCGGGGAATATTTGCAGGACAGGCGGATAGAATTGCCTGGCCTGTACGGGATAGAGCCGAGGGACGTGGACCGCGGGGTTCCGCAGGGTTCAGTGTTAGGACCCCTGCTATGGAACCTCGGTTTCGACACGGTCCTGTGGGTCCCCCTCCACGACGGCGCACACGTCATCTGATATGCAGATGACACATTGATTTCGGCCGTCGGGAGGACCCTTCAGAGAACCATCCGGAGGGTGGAGGTGGCAGCAGCAGCAGTCGTGGGGAGAATCCGCGACTTGGGCCTCCGGATCGCGCCGGAAAAGACGGAGGCTATAGTCTTCAAGCAGCCTCGGTCTGAGCGGCCGGAGAGGTCGTGCGTCCGAGTAGGTGGCGCCTATGTCGAGGTCGGCTCCCAAATGAAATATTTGGGACTCACTCTCGACAGCCACTGGCGCTTCGAGGCCCATTTTGACCGCCTCGTCCCCCGCGTGGAAAGGGCGGGGGCCGCGTTTGGCCGCCTTTTGCCTAATCTCGGGGGACCTGGGGACAGGATTCGCCGCCTTTGCATGGGAGTGGTGCGGCCGATGACCCTCCACGGGGTCCCAATCTGGGTCCCGGACGTGATGGCCTGCCGGCGCAACAAACAACAGTTGCGCCGGCTCGAGCGACGGATGGCCATCCGCGTCGTGAGGGGGTATGGCACCATGTCCTACATGGCGGCGATGGCCCGGGCGGGTGAATTTGCCTTCGAATTGCAGGCGACTGTACGCGCGTGTGTCTATGCGCGCGTACAGGCCATATGCCGGGATCGAGGGGTTCGACCAGGGTCCGAGGCGTTCCGAGGGTTCGAGCGCTGGTCCCGGAGACGCGCGCTAGTTAGGTGGCGTGGGGATCTACGAGCTCATGCCGCCGAACGCGTCCCGGGGGCCCTCCTGCCACATCTCGATCGGTGGCGGGACAGGTCTGGCAGGCCCACCTACCGAATGTCGTAGGTATTCACCGGACATGAATGCATCGGTATCTACTTGCGTCGCATAGGACGGGAGGAGACGGCCGGCTGCCACCATTGCAGCCTGGAGGTGGAAGACTCGGCGCAGCACACGCTGGAGGTGTGCCCTGCCTTTTCAGCGCTGCGCCGGGTCCCCCAGCTGCAGATAGGATGGGACCTCTCGCTGCCAGTAGTAGTTGGGGCTATGCTGGACAGCGAGATGAATTGGAGGGCGGTTGCCTCCTCCGAGCAAGTCATGCTGCAGAAGGAGGCCGCCGAGAGGGGTCGGGAGTTGTGCAACCCCGCACGAAGAGCCCGGGGGAAACGTGGCCGTACAGCAATTGGCCCGTCCCCCGGGGATTTGGGGGAAGCCGACCACCCCTAGTTACAACTGGGGTGGTTGGCGCTCCAGTTGAGTCTGTCGGAGTTGGGGCGGCGGATGGAGCTGGTACGTATAAATTGGACCCGCAAAGAAGCCCCGGTAGCCGTGGCGTTCTGGGCGAGGGCCTAGGGCGCCTCGATTGTACGGCCACGAGATGGAGTTGTGCAAGGCGCGACCTCCCTGCATTGCGTAACAAGGAGAAAGGGGGGGATTATTAAAATCCTCCCCCCCCCCCCCCCTCGGGACGCGCGGGTCCTTAGTCAATCAGGGCCGGTATGGTGTGAGGGAGTCGCGGTGCAGTTCTTTGAGAGATCTCTGATGAGGCACTACGTCCGGAGGTCGCCGCTGTGGTTTTAGTTGGTCAGAGCCTCACACTATCCTTGCCGTTCCCCCGTACGGTGAGGGTGTCTGATAGCAGATTTCCAAAAAAAAAAGTGTTGGACGTCAAGGAGATCCGATGGTTTTCAATAAATGGAGAATTTGATTTGAATGGTTGTCGTTTAATTTTGACTGCGGTCTTTCACTCTCGGTTTACTGACGGTCACTGCCGGTTACGGTCAAAATCTAACGTTTTTCCCACAGCTCGACAATGCGCATGCTCGCGATCCACCGGTTGCCGATCTCGCCAGCGGACAGCGCTGAAATCGCGCTGCCTCGCGGGATCTCCAATTCGTTAGCGAACTTGAACAGTATGCACTAACAGGTACTAGTCTAAGATGAGGTTTTTGGTGTTTTTCAATTTTCCTTGTCTTTTTGTTTAATTTTAATGTTTTATTTATATGAATGCGGAAAATATTTAATTTTATGTTTTATTTAGTGAACACAATCTTATTTTACCTTTATCTAAATAGGAATATTATCTTCTTCAAGATTTTCAAAGCAATCTTCAATATCTAAAGATTCGTCAGAAATATTGTCATAATTAGCTGAATCTTCTCAAACAACGTCATCATCATTTTCACTGTTAGTTATATCATTTATATCGACCCACTTGATTAATGTTTTCGCTTCGGTTGATAATGCTTTTGTTATTTTATCTTTTTGTAATCTATTAGCACTAATAGCAGGCTCCGACGAAATGAGAAGATAATTCATTATGTCTTCATTATTGCTTTTACGAGAACAAGTTCTATTATTATAGCGTCTAGCAGCTTTAAGGGGGGAGGGTCAAGTAAACAAGCGTTTCTTTCCGAATTTGTTTAGAAGAGAGCATATTTCTTTATTTACAAACAATTGTTTGTTATTGTGTAGCATCTAGACAATCTATATCAATTTTGAGATTATAAAAATATTCATAAATAACTGAGCAGCAGCTGCTTGGAGTTGGCTCCTCGAAAATGCGCTGTGCAACACATAGATCGCTCTAATTATCTGAAATCGCAAATCCAAACGTTTTTCGTTAAAATATAATAACACGCTTTGTATGAACATAAATTTAAAAAAAAAATTAAAAAATTACAAATTCTGCGCCACTTTGAAAACAAGTCACAAATTTTTTTTTACAAACAAATGGTTATAAACATTGTTTATTTCTAGTTTTAAAAAAATCTTTAGGTTCATACAAAGGAAAATATGTTACGGAATATTTGTGCAAAATTTCATAACAATCGGTTGAGAAATCGCTAAGCTACATTGCACGGCGCGTAAAATTTTGCGTTTTGAGAAAAACGCGTTTAAAGTTTTCGGCAGGAAAAATAGTCTTTCATGAAACTTACAGCTTATTTGAGGTTAATCAGCAATGCCAGGACCGTATATTAAACCTTCTTCTTCCTCAAATTCGCTCAGCAAAGCCGCTTGTTCTTTTTTCCAGCAGTTCTTGTCTCTTTTGTGCTCTCGAGGCTGCGGCGCACCTGTCTGCTAATACGATGTATGTCATACGTATCGGCAAAATACTTACACTGGAGTCCGATTTGCAGTTGTAAACCATTCATAATTTGTAAAATGAAGGTGTATCCTTCATTAAACATGCCGGCAGCCAAATATGCAGCAATTTCGATTATTTTTTAGCAACAGTTTAGATGCTTAGGGACCAGATGCCACACAGTAGCATTAAAACTGTCATTTGCGTCTTGCGTGTAGCTACCTAAGCATCTCTCAAGCAGATCATCACGACACAAGTCTTTCTATATTGGAACAATGGCCTTCTGCACGTCTGGATGTAGCAGAGGAGGATGAATGAAGGCCTGTAAGTAATTTTGTGCTTCGGCATTGCGATAAGCACACCATGATTCGGCAGACGGACAACACTGGTGCTGCGGCTCATCGTTCGTTAAAATCATGTGGTAACAAGTAGCCATAATTGCTTTCTTCGTATCTTCCACAGACGTAAAATTTCGTCGTATGGCAAGTGCATAATATTTTGTTAATTTTTTTATGAGTGCGTCGGTGAGCTTCCCCTTGCCTCCGAGCTTAGCAGTTTTTTTTATGTTTCGGAGCCGACTGCCGATTCTCTTCTCGACGTGGCCGACGCATTCACTATTTATTATTTTAAAATCTTCACCATAAGGTTGCTTATCCAAAATAGCCTTGAATATTTTCGTATCACCGTCGCCGATGTAATTACAATATTTAACTCCGAAAAGTTTCTCGGATCTCTGGCTCATTTCAATTATAGCGTCCACTTCCATCTTGCCAGCGGATCCATCATGGTTTATTGGACAATTTTCCTTATGTTCTATGTATTGTGGATCTTGTTTGTCCGTATTTTTATAATATATACATGCTTGGCAGTAACTACTTTCTACCACAAGATCAATCACTTTGCCCGTATGATAACCAATAGGCGTAGTTACGCCATATAAGGACGGGAACCCTCGTTTTTTCCACGACCCGTCGCCTGAGACTGTTATATTCAAAAGCGGGCTTTCATTTTCTTCGTTTAATTTTATTTCTTCCTCAATCGCCTTTTTACAAGTAAAATCAAAAATTTTTTTTCATGACCCACTTATATGTTGCACGATTCCTTCGTAGGATTTCCTACTTAGTCCTTTTCCCAAATCCATAATGCCACAAAAAATATTGATGCCTTCTCTTGGAATACCTAATAATCTCATCACAAACACCATTCTTCGATTTATTTCGTAATTATTACGGATAAATGGTCCCAAAGGGTATAGCCGGTTAAGGGGGTCAAATGTGCCCCCAAACCAAATTCAACGTGCAATGAGTCATTCGATAGCTTATAAAAAAAAACACTTCGTGCAAATTTTTAGCCCTTTATCTCGACCTGGAGGGTAGTAACAGGGTGAAAATGAAAATCACGTTTTTACGTCATTTCTCTTATTCTATAGCATGAAAAAAATAGAAAAAAATCAGAGGCATTTCTGATATCGGCTTATGTATTTAGGAATTTTTTCATATTTTTAAATTGAATAGCTAAGTTGTGAAAAATGAAAAACCGAAAAAAAAGCGGAAAAATGCCGATTAAGCATTGATGCAGGTCCAGAACTACGATTATATTTTTACAGTAAGTAGATATTGTTGTTACTATTATTCTGAATTTTTTTCAGATTTTTCATTTTGGTGCGCCGTAGTCAAAAAAACTAAAAACCGATTCGTTCGTTATTTTCTGCGTGTTAGACGTCGAATTTTTTTATGTTCTTTGGTATATAAGTGCTCCATGCAATGTTTAACATTTTTACATTCGGCAGAATAACAGAGGAATTATAGAAAGTAAATAAATCTAATTAATGAAAATTCCGATGACAACGTTATCTTCTGAAATATTAAGTGAGTTCCTAGGAACGGCGCTGGCTCGGCGGCAAAGTGTGTTACTTCAGAACGACTAGAGCCTGTTTCGAGTCTCTTCTTGGGCTTTTTACTTTTTTTATTTATTATTATTTTTTTCAATTTCTAACAATATAATAATGATCAGTATCGGTTTATAAATGTGTTAAAAATATTTTAACCTAAAATATGTATGAAAATAATGTTAGAGCGCTTTTTACGACTCCGCGTCTTTTCTCGCATATCTTGTCCTATTGTACTTCTATTGTAAAAATATTACGAAGAATTTCCGCGGGACGTACAATTTCTGAGAGGTACCGAGCACGTGACAAATAATAAATTATTACTGCAACGTGTGAACAGCATCCGATGGTTCGGTTACCATTTGCACATTCACAACAATAGCATCTAATTCCGCAACAGCCTATTGAATTTGGAGTGTACTCAATATAACATCTATACGTTTTTCTACTAATATGGCGCGATTTTACTTCGAATTTAATGATATTATTTTTTTCTATTGAGATACTGGACGGCAAGGTTACTATCTTCGTCCATCTGCTAAGTAAGATACTGCTTGTGATAATTGATACGACTAAGTAAAAAAAATCTTCAAATCGTTATCTGTCATCTCCGGATAATCAATAATTTCGGAAGCTGAAAGCTGTTTGAACCGCGACTTTCGCCTATTTACGCGACAAACTTTTCCACAATCAATTAGACAATAAATTGCTCCCTTACGTAGGTTTATTTTGTAAAGTAGCAGGGTTTCTTAAAAATATGTTTGGAAAACGTTTAAATTCAGATGTAGGGCTTTTCGGTGAAATAGTGGAAAGGATGGTATCCGAACCACTGAAAATACATTAGCGATCGATGCAGAAACTCATCACTGGAATAGGCGAAATCGCTTAGTAATATTTTTACAATAGAAGTACAATAGGATAAGATATGTGAGAAAAGACGCGGAGTCGTAAAAAGCGCTCTAACATTATTTTCATACATATTTTAGGTTAAAATATTTTTAACACATTTATAAACCGATACTGATCATTATTATATTGTTAGAAATTGAAAAAAATAATAATAAATAAAAAAAGTAGAAAGCCCAAGAATAGACTCGAAACAGGCTCTAGTCGTTCTGAAGTAACACACTTTGCCGCCGAGCCAGCGCCGTTCCTAGGAACTCACTTAATATTTCAGAAGATAACGTTGTCATCGGAATTTTCATTAATTAGATTTATTTACTTTCTATAATTCCTCTGTTATTCTGCCGAATGTAAAAATGTTAAACATTGCATGGAGCACTTATATACCAAAGAACATAAAAAAATTCGACGTCTAACACGCAGAAAATAACGAACGAATTGGTTTTTAGTTTTTTTGACTACGGCGCACCAAAATGAAAAATCTGAAAAAATTCAGAATAATAGTAACAACAATAGCTACTTACTGTAAAAATATAATCGTAGTTCTGGACCTGCATCAATGCTTAATCGGCATTTTTCCGCTTTGTTTCGGTTTTTCATTTTTCACAACTTAGCTATTTAATTTAAAAATATGAAAAAATTCCTAAATACGTAAGCCGATATCAGAAATGCCTCTGATTTTTTTCTATTTTTTTCATGCTATAGAATAAGAGAAATGACGTAAAAACGTGATTTTCATTTGCACCCTGTTACTACCCTCCAGGTCGAGATACAGGGCTAAAAATTTGCACGAAGTGTTTTTTTTTATAAGCTATCGAATGACTCATTGCACGTTGAATTTGGTTTGGGGGCACATTTGACCCCCTTAACCGGCTATACCCTTTATAAGCGTGGTGCCACACCGACATTTTACCGCTATTTTAAAGCCGAGTCCTCTATCATCCTTCTGGCTAAATGATAAATTCTGTTTGCACGTTTTACAAATAGCAATATCAGAAATAGCAGAAAAAACACTCACGAATTAAACAATTTTGTAGCAGAAACTTAAATTTACAACAACATCGGAAACCGATGCTTTCAATTTCTTGGCAGAAGTACTTGCTCCGGTTTCATCCGATTCTACTTCGGCCTCTTCGGCGTTTTCACTTTACGTAAACTGATTTCCACAAAATGTACGCCGACGTGGACGGCTCGAGCGATAGTTCAGCTCACTCTCACTCACTTTTCGACTCATTTTCATCCTTACTAAGCGCAAAGAAATAACGTGACACGACTGTTTGGTATGAAATGTAGCAATGTACTGAACGTACATCACCACTCTGCTATTTGCTTGGGGACGCTACCTGTTCGAAAAATATCGTATTACATAGCTAACATAAGCTATTATGCCAAGGGATCGAAGGGTAGACCATTCATGCGCGCGGTCGTATACCGGCGCTCCGCACCGTTCGGAGCGCGTCACTTTAACGACGTTATAGATAGACTTAGACTTCGAATTTATATTTGAAATGGTCGGAGCACATTCTCCAGATGGTAAACTAATTCTCTAAGCAAAAAAAAAGGTAAACATTTTTCATTTTACTTGACCCTATCCCCTTGAGTATTTTATTTCCAGACTCTTGAGCCCCTTCTGAAAAATAGCCTATAGGTAGAACCAATTTTCGCATAATATTACTACCATGTAGTAGCACTTTATGTACAGAAGGGGGCATTCTGTACCATCCGTACATATTAATAAATATTTCCGCAGTTTCTCTGGCATATATTTCAAATTTTTCTAAATCTACTGTAAAACCGCTTTCCATTATATGTAAGATATTTCCAAACCTTTATACGAGTGTCTGATTGATTCCAAGTACATTAGAAACAATCGCAGGATTCGAAAAAAACCGCCTAGCAGTATTGCCATCATTGGTTGTACCGTGTTCTTGTTTCACAACATCAACCGTTATAGATAATTGCGATTTTAAACCATCTTGAATTTGTTTCTTTTTGTTTTGTTGTAATATTTTATTATTTCCTGTAGCACAACCCTCTTTATAATCTAGGTTATACGAAATGTGTAATAAACTCTCCATAAATCGTATCCACCAATGAAGGATGGGTAAACCAAACTTATAATGTTCTTCGTTAATTGTTAGTTCTTTTATATACTGTAAATCAATTATATGTTTTGGGCTCACTCGACAAATTTTGCAGGATGTCGTGAATTTCTGGTCTGTCAATACGTTACACACTTTACCATCAATCACGGTACAATATAAAGTGTGAGCGAGTTCGAAAGATTTATCGAATTTATTTTCCACTGAAGGTTGCAGATTCCTAATTTCATCCATATAGAAGTTGTAATCCTCCAAAGTGTTGGATGGTGTTTCTTTGGCAAATTTAAATTTAAGTGGTCTGCAAAATCTTACAAACGATGGTCTATCGTTTCTCCATAAAACACTACTGTCGTGACTGTCTGTTAATATTAACGGTACATAACATATTATAAACAATGTACTTCAGACATAAGTTTCATATCATAGTCGTTATTTGTTGACCACTTTTGTTTAAAATTTTGTTGACCAGAAGCACCATCCATTCCCCACTTTCCATGTGAAGTTAACCCTTCAGTGCCTATATCGAGAAAAACTTGATTTGAATTTGGTAGTGATTTCATGATTTGAGATGTTGTATGATCCAGCAGGGATTGCAATTTGATTTCAGCAGCATTTTCAGTTACAGTTATATTTTGGGGATAACATTTTTTTTAGCAGCCTGAATCTTCGCATAAGGTAGATAAAGTTTGTCTCCGAATAAGCGTTCATTATAAGTTCGAAGCAATTCATATTTCCTCCTTGATAGACCCAAGTCTATGTATATTGCCAGAATTTGATGTATAAATGTTTCTTCATCTGGTTCATTACTGGATAGCAAATATTTACAGCATTTTTTATTGTTGGGTGCAACAGCTGCCCGCAACTCTTCTTGGCTATACTTGCTACGAAGTTCATGTGACCGTCTTCTTTGGATCTGCTGCTACAATCTTCGTACCATTTACGTGGACGACCACGACCACGATTCCCTACACTGCCACATGATGAACTATCATTGGGAGTAGTAATAGCAGGTTTGGGGTGCATCATTTTAAATGATATTTTAATTTCGCTTTCCGTAAACTTTATGTACTTTCTTACAAAGATTGTTCGTGTTCGATTAACATTTGACCAATATTTTGAATATTTGGAAATAAAACTATTAGTTACATGTTTTTTTATTTGTAATAGTTGCGTTTTATTGTAGTTCTTATCTTTTTTTATATACTCCATTATCGTTTCCAGATGAGACTTTCTTTTATCATTACTATTCCAAATACATTCACATAAAATTTTATTTTTAAGTACAATATCAGCCATCTTTTGAACTTTATAGGCAACTTGAATTATCAAGCAAAATAAATCGAGAATTCTGAAAGAAAAAAAAGTTATAAACGTACAAAGAGAATAATTTTTAAAGAAATCGGTTTTATTTAGTAAAACGATATTAACCCTTTGCTCTCCGGGCCTTTTTCGCGTGGCACACCAGCAACTCCAGACGTTTCGCAGCCGTTTTGACGCATTTCTTACCAGTGACTTAAAATCATTACACACACAAATTAATGTATAAAATGTTTATATTTTAACATTTTATATATCTCTATACCTTTACAAACATAATTTCGTAAATATTAGTCTCTATAATTTTTCTGTGTGTGATATTTCATGAAACAATTCCCAAGATGCATGCCCGGCTTGTCGGGGCAAGTATTACAATAATATGTGGTCTGATGCCTTTTTTCGGGTTTATTTCTCTCAGAACAGACTTTACAGTCCTACAGTCCTAACTCCTGTTAGAATATTGTGGAGCTTACCATTCAAACGGATATTTTCGGAATCCGAGGTTGAAGTCGAGGCTCGATCGTGTGGCTGGCGAAAATCTCCAGTCAATTGGTGGACTAATGTTTTCAAATATTTCAAATAATTAAGCGGCTGTTCGCTTTTCTGCTGTTTAGTGGCTTTATATAAAATATATGAATTTATTAGACAAATTTCCAAGCCCCAAAAAAACATTTTACGCCACCATTTTAACGATTTTCTTAAGAAGCAGTACGTTGAGACATACTGATCTGCACGATCGACACCGCGCATATGTTTGATATAATCTATCACTACGTTAGGATTCTTGACGGTCACTTCTACTCCACCTCGTAAAATTCGTTTCACAGGCGTCATTCCAGCATTGTTCCAGTTAGTCAAGAATGTGACCACCCTCTTGTCCACCTATGCTAAAAGTAATGTATTTCTTTTCCGGTATACTACTGTTGATTTTTTTCCGAATTTTGGTCTTTTTATTTGTTCTGGTATATGCTTTCTGTTTGTTGAGATAGTTCTTGTGAGGTGGCATTTCAATTTCAATAATCCTTCAGCCAAGATATAGCTTGTATAATAACGATCAGTGATAATATGGTATCCTTGAGCACCAGGTATTTTTTCTAGCAGCATTGTATAAAGATGCAATGGTATTCTCGTGGATACCGGAAGGTCGGGCCTTATCAACTGGTCCGTTGTCAAACTTCCATAATAAGGAAGAATGCCACAGATGTAACCGGTACTTGAGTCTGCCATCGTATAGACTCTAATGCTCCATTTGGTTGGTTTTTTCGGATTGTAGATAATAAAGGAGATCCGGCCTTTGAACTTGATCGTAGATTCATCCACACATATTTCTCTTCCCGGTGTAAAATACTTTAAAAATTTTGAATTTATATAATCAAGGAAACAGCCAACTAGCTATAAGCTTGTTCGTGGTCCTGCATCTTGTCTTTTGATTGTCTTTAGATTAAGCATCCAAAACATTTGATTGAATCTACTTCTCGTGAACTTCTTCGAATAAAAAGGAAGGAGGCTGATATCATTCCGTGACCAATATTCTTGTAAATTGGCCAACGGCATTGTCCCCATATTTATTATAACACCAATAAATGCCCACAGTTCTTCGATAGTTACATCCCGCCAATTTCGCCATATCGAATACGGTGATAATATCTTTCCTTCTAACTTTTTTGTAGCATAATTATTAGTTTCAATAACTATTTCACTCACCAGTTCATTAGTAAAAAAGAGTTTAAAAAAATCCAATGGTTCTTTCTTATCTGGTGGTACGTGCGGTCCTACAGTAGTGTCGCCGGCTATGAATGTTATTCTTGACGGTATTTCATTAGATTCAAGGCAACTAATCCATTCAGAATTGTCCGATTGTGAGTCTTCTATAGGATCAATATCGCTGTCACATTCACTGTCTATTACCCTGATCTTTCGCCTTCTTACACCTCTTACGTCATCACTATCGTCATTACTACTGTTATTCTCTGTATCATCAAGCTCTCTGTGTAGGGACGTAATTTCTTCGTTATGCACCGTGAAATCGAACTCGTCATCACTTGAACTGATTTCAGTATTGCGTTCCATGTTTTTAGGGATCAAAAACTTTGTAGTCTCTCAGTCACGACAGTCAGGTTTGAACTGTAGTGACAAACGTAGAGCGGCGAGCAGGCCGGCTCAGTCGTCTTCGAAGAAAGCCAACGCCGATAAGACGGTGCCTTTGAAAACTATCTGAGCCGGCCGCGCAGCAAAACAAAAATTGGGAGTCGCTCGGACAAGGCAACAATTGCACACGAGTCAGTCAGCTACGAGAGTCATTTTACACTTCATAAGATTATACAGAAAGAGCGTAGGAACACCCGTCGAAGAAACTAAACGTAAACAGTTACTGCCGCGCATCCAGTTACCGTAGCGAACCAAGTGGTGAGCGAGAGTCACCTCTGGAGTTACCGCATTAAACCACATGGTGAGTGAGAGTCACCACTGGAGTACAAAGGGTTAAAATGCAAGTCAATATTATTGAAGTAACAAGTAGTAATATTACGTAATAGTACGAAACTATGAAAGTATAAAGTACACACGAATAAAGTACGTGTAAAACGCAAATCAAAGTAAATTAGGTCTGCCAAACCGGTTACACTTATAGCAAACATGGTACATTTTGAATTGCGAGTTTTAAGGTTCCTCTTTATTCCACCTAGCGGATAAATTGTAAAATTTAAATTTAAAACGAGCATATTATATGTGGCGTGAAATACTGGTGCGAGATAGTCATACAATATATTTCGCTCATCAAGTAGTATAGATTCGATTTTAGCATTAAATATATTTTTTTTGTTAATAACAATTTGTTATTAACTTGAAAATGTTATTAACACATGCAATGAACTTAATTCATGACATTTTTTTTACAACAGATTCATCTTTCCCGATCCTGGGTATTCCCTCTTAACTGTCTACATGAAAATACATATAGTATTATATTATTAATATATTTTCAATAGGCAAAAATAGGCAAACGGGGTTTTTTTCTTAATTTTAAGGACACTTTAAGGAAAAGATTTAATCTAGGTACGTTCAGGCATAATAAGGCAAACTTCGAGTTAATACGCTGGTCAATTAATAAACTTGAAAATAATTACTAAACATATTTCAAAAAAATATTAAAAATTTTGTTATCGTGTATAAAGTGTATAAAGAGACAGTGTATAAAAAGCTATATAAGCAATTTTTTTGATAATTTTGCATGCAGCTCTAGCTGTGTATGAGGAGTTTCAACAGAGGCAAAAATATTACGAAATCAAACCGATGAGCGTTAACGACAATACTTAAATATAAATATCAACTTCTTTTAATAACTTTTAACTCATTTTATTTGTTTTTCATAAACATTAGGGTAGTAAAGACGTAAAATAATTGATTCCGTTCATTTAAACAAATGTTAAAAATAGATTTTTGGCCTGACTTCGCCCACTGTGCGACGTGACAAATTTCCGTCATTGCGCCTCGGAACCAATGGGCTTCCGAGTTCCTGGGCGTCTTGGTCAAAGTGCTTTAGCCCTTTGTACTCGAGCGGCGCCGATACGGCGCCCGGCAGATTTGAAGTGGCAACTCGAGCGGCGCTGTTGCGGCGTTACAGTCTTTTGTTACTCTATCTGCTTATTTACGATGTGTGATAAGATATTTCTCTCGGAAATACTTTCGTGGATTAGGCTCGGCTTACACTTTTAGCCAAGTCGTAGCTCAGTTCAGTTAGTCTCTGCATAGCATTCGCTTGAAACAGTCTTGACAGTGAATATAGCAACTGAAAAGTGTTTGAGCCCTAAAAATATGGATCACGATCAGATCAGCTCAAGTTCGGAGGAACTCAATTTTGCCGCTTTGGATGAACAAATTACATCGATCTCCGACGGATTACGCCACGAAACGAACGAATCCAGCGGAGAAGGTAGTGAGGAGGTAAGAAGTGTGAGGCGACGAAAAATTAGAATTATAGAGAGCGAAAGTGAAGTTGAAAGTGAAGCCGTAAGTGAAACTGTGGAAGATGTAAGCAGTTCAAACTGGGTACTTTGCAAAGAGTACGATGAAGTACCGCCAAACGCACAATTTATACCTGGCCAAAACACCACAGGATCACGAATAGTTTCTAATATGAAACAACCAATGGATTTTTTTAAATTGTTTTTCACCAATGACCTCGTTGAAAAAATTGTTTGTGAAATCAATACATATGCAAAACAAAAATTGGAAGGAAAAACGCTATCTGCAAATTCGATATGGCGAAGCTGGCGTGATGTGAACAACGCAGAATTCCGGGCATTTATTGCAGTTGTAATCAATATGAGCACAATGCCGTTGGCCAATTTACAAGAATATTGGTCGAGAAATATCGCCAGTTATATTCCTTTCTTTTCGGATACATTTACAAGAGACAGATTTAGCCAAATATTCTGGATACTTCACCTGAAAATTATTTCTCCACGCAACACGAATCCGAGAACGCGTCTACAACGAGTAAGTTGCTTTTTGGACTACATCAACTCAAAGTTCTTGGATTATTTTATACCGGGCGAGCATATATGTGTGGACGAGTCAACGATAAAATTCAAGGGTCGGATTTCGTTCATAACATACAATCCTAAGAAACCGACAAAATGGGGTATCAGAGTTTATACTCTAGCAGACTCGAACACTGGCTAAGTTTGCCGCATTTTGCCATATTATGGCTCACTTACAACACAGCTCTTGGTCAGACCTGATTTACTTGTTTCAACAAGAATTCCGATTCACTTATACAACATGTTGTTGGAGAAGATTCCAGGTGCTCAGGGGCACCATATGTACACGGATCGGTATTATACTAGTTATAGTTTAGCTCAGGAACTAGCCAAATTAAAATGGCTAAAAACCGGAACGATCTTAACAAACAGGAAAGGATTGCCCAAAGAAATAAAAAACCCAAATTTATCAAAAACTCCACAGTCGCTGGTCGACGGGACAACACCTTACTTTTAGGGTGGAAAGACAAGAGGATTGTCACTTGTTTAACTACAAGGGGTGACACAGGAATGTTGACGGTCAAAAGAATTATACGAGGTGGTGTGGAAGTACTCGTCAAAAAACCCAAGATTGTATTGGATTATATAAAATATATGGGTGGTGTTGATCGGGCCGATCAATATGCATCAACGTACTGTTTTCTGCGAAAATCGCTGAAATGGTGGCGTAAACTTTTTTTTTGGGGCATGGAAATTTGCCTCATCAATTCTTACCTTCTCTATAAACAAGAAAAGACTAAAAAAGGGAAAAAGCCACTGATCCATTTGCGATTTTTAAAAATACTTGTTGAGCAATTGAGAGGAACGTATCGCCAGCATCGTGAGCAAGCGTCTACGTCGCATTCCGATGACATCCGACTCAATGGAAAGCTGCACATAATACTTAAAGGGCCGAAAAGGGACTGTACGGTTTGCTCTGACCGTAATACGCCTGGATGTAGGCGGGAAGTAACATATTATTGTGATACGTGTCCTGATAAACCTAGGATGCATCTGGAGTATTGTTTTACGAAATATCATACAAAAACTAATTACAGTGTAACGTTAGGAAGGGTTACAAGTGAAAGGATTGAACCTAGTATCGTTTCTTTATTTCTCTGCAGATAGGCGGCGTACACTGATTGGCAAGCGGACTAGCGTAGTCCCTGCGTTCTTGCAACATTAGTTTTTCTCCGCTCTTTTTCCCTTATTTATACGCGTCTCCGGAAAAGGTGACGCCTTTTCCGGGGACTCGTGGGTGTAGTCTTTTTCCTGAGCTACCGCCCTGTTTGGCGGGGGAAAAGGACTCCACGTCGCTCGTTTTGGGACTTTCCAGGCAGCCCCATAACGGTACACGGCAGGCGATGTTTTCGACAGCGAAGTCTGCTGCGCACGTGAACTTATAGAGTCATATATTATCTTTCCTGGCTTGCAAGTATCAGGGAAGGTTTTTGGGCCTAATCCCTGACATCTGCAAGCGGACTGTTTATTACGGTCGCCGGCCGTGTGCCGCTACATTACCCCCCTGCCAGTGTAAACGCTATATAACTGCTAAGGGTATGACGGTAGGAAAATACATGTGTCGATGGAAACAATGTACGTGTCTTAAATCTATTCGGCTCGCGACGTTTCTTACTGTCTATTATATAAACTGAGCTTGCCGTCTTAATCTAGGGAAAATATAAATATTATCTATACGTATGATGCGCCACTTAGAACTTAACGCGCACTGTACCGGTCTATTGTAACGGTTTTTTCTTGCTCGCCAATCTTAATCGTGAAATCTTTATTTCCGCGTTTAATTACCTTGTATGGCCCCTCATATGGAGGCTGTAGTGGTTTTTTGACTGCGTCGTGTCGGAGGAATACATATTGGGATGACTCTAAATCTTTATGTATGAATGTTGGTTTATGACCGTGACGTGTTGCTGGTTGAGGTTTTAGCTGTTGCATCCTCCGTCGAAGTTGGTTGACGAATTCAGAGGTATCGGGTTCTGTTTGTTTCGTAAAAAATTCTCCTGGAAGACGGAGATTACTTCCGTATACCATTTGTGCTGGGGTCGTTTGCAGGTCTTCCTTCAGTGCTGTCCTTATCCCAAGTAAAATGAGGGGTAAGGCCTCTGTCCATTGTTCGGTGTCGTAGCATCTGATGGCGGCTTTTAATTGCCGGTGGAGCCTTTCGACCATACCGTTGGCTGCTGGATGAAATGCTGCGGTTCTTATATGTTTTGACCCGGTTCGCCTAGTCAATTCTTTGAAGAGTTGTGATTCGAACTGTCTGCCCTGGTCGGTTGTTATTTTCGCGGGTACCCCAAAACGTGCGATCCATCCATGTATTAGGGATCTTGCGACTGCCTCCGCGGTTATTTCTTCCATCGGTATCGCCTCTGGCCAGCGGGTGAAGCGATCGACACAGGTAAGGCAGTAACGGAATCCTTGGGAAATTGGTAGTGGCCCTACTATGTCGATGTGAATGTGCTCGAACCTGGAGTTGGAAGATTCGAAGGTGCCTAATGGGGATACTGTATGTCGCGTGACTTTGTTCTTCTGGCATGCGATACATTCCTTTGTCCATTGTACGCAGTCTTTCTTTATGGATGGCCAAACAAAACGGTCTATGACTAATTTTTTTGAGGCTCTCGTTCCGGGGTGTGATAAACCATGTAGACTATTGAAAATTTGTCGGCGATACAATTTTGGAACATATGGTCGGACGGTGTTTGTAGCGATGTCGCAATATAGTTCTACATTTTCTCCGGTAGCAGTTGGAAAACGAATTTTTTTTAATTTAAGTGCAGTCTCGGTCAGTAGGAGGCGTTGGAGTTCTTCATCTGACTGTTGAGATTCAGCTATTTGTGTGGTATTTACGCACGTTGGTACATGTACGTCTTCTATCCGGGATAAAGCGTCTGCGACTATATTGTCTTTTCCGCTAACGTGTCGTATGTCCGTTGTAAATTGTCCTATGAAATCTAAGTGTCTGAATTGTCTTGGTGTACATTTCTCTGGTCGCTGTTTAAAGGCGTAAATCAAAGGTTTGTGGTCGGTAAATACACTAAATGCTTGCCCTTCAATTTGATACCGGAATCGTCGCACGGCGGTGTATATGGCTAGTAATTCTCTGTCGTACGCGCTGTACTTTCGTTGCGCGGAGGAAAGAGTTTTTGTGTAAAAAGCTATAGGTTGCCAGGTATTATTGACCCATTGTTGCAGTACCGCGCCCGTTGCGTAATCAGACGCGTCTACGTGTAATGATATTTGGGCCCCAGGTATGGGATGCGCCAGGAGGGTAGCTTGCGCCAGTGCCTCTTTTACCTGTGAAAAGGCAGTGCAGGCGTCTTGCGTCCACGCTACCTGTGGGTTTCCGTGTGCAGGTGCACCTTTCAGTAAGTCGTTTAATGGGACCTGTAGCTTTGCTGCGTTCTGAATGAATCGGCGGTAAAAGTTAACCATTCCTAAGAATCGTCGCAATTCTTTTATGTTTGAAGGTTTGGGAAAGTTACGGATTACGTCTACTTTATCGGGATTCGGTGTTGTACCTTCGCTATTTACTGTGTAACCTAAGAAATCTATTGCTCTTTTACCGAATGTGCATTTTGCCGGATTAATTACGACGCCGTACTCTTGTAGCCGTGTGAAAATCTGTTTGATGTGCTCTAGATGTTCAGTCTCGTCTGTAGATGCTATTAATATATCGTCTAGATATGCGTAACAAAAATCTAAATTGCGTAGAACCTCGTTTATAAATCTCTGGAACGTTTGAGCTGAATTCCGGAGTCCAAACGGCATCTTGACGTATTCAAAGAGACCGAATGGGGTTGTGACTGCTGTTTTTTCTATGTCCGCGGGTTCTATTGGGATTTGATGATAAGCTTTTACTAAATCGAGTTTCGAAAAAATTGTTTTTCCATGTAATACTTGTGTAAAATCTTCAATGTGCGGTAACGGGTAACGGTCCGGGATTGTTTGTGCGTTTAGTGCACGGTAGTCGCCGCAAGGTCGCCACGCATTGTCTTTTTTTGCTACTAAGTGAAGGGGTGAAGCCCATGGACTTTTAGATGGCCGAATCACTCCTTCTAACAAGAGATGTTGGATTTCTTGCTTTGCGATTTTTAATCTATCGATGGCGAGTCTCCTTGGTTTCGCGAAGACCGGTGGTCCGTTTGTGGTCCTAATATGGTGCGTGATGCTGTGTTTTACTGTCGTGTTTGTTCGCGTCGGACGGGTTATTTCTATAAAATCTGTTAGAAGTTTGGTGTAGGGTGAGTCGCCGACAACCGTTTTAATAGATTTTATATCGGCGATGCCTAACGTTCCTCGCGCAGTCAGATTAGTCGTGTTATCCATGAGACGCTTATTTTTAATATCTACTAACAAGCCGAAGTTTCTTAAAAAGTCAGCAGCGATTATTGGCTTTGAGACATCCGCGATTACAAATTTCCATTTTAAGACGCGACGCAAACCGAAATTTAAATGCAGCACGATGTCGCCATACGTCGAGATGGTTGACTCGTTTGCTGCGTAAAGCGTGTAATTTGTTTTGGGTAGTCGTCCTTTAACTAGGGATCGCGGGTATACGCAAATGTCGGCGCCGGTGTCGATTAGGTACTGTACCTTCGTGTCTCGATCGGTCATGAAGAGGCGGCTTGTTTTTTGATCGACGCTTCTCGCCTCGTCTAGGGTCGATCGGTCTCGTTTCCCTGTTGACTGACGTATGTGCAGGGAGTCGTGCATCTCGTTGAGTGATCCCCAAACCTGCGATGGTACCAGCAAACGCCTGTCTGTGATGGGCTACGCGATCTGCTCCATCTTCTCTGCCTTCTGCGCTCTGGGCTGCGGGCTCTGCTTCGTCGGTACTCCTGGTCTTCGGCTGCACGTTGCGTCAGTTCCGCTACCTGTCGTGTTAGTCGTGCCATTTGCTCGCATAGGGCATCGAATTTAGAGTCGGGCGACGTCACTGCAGCGCATTGTCCAGAAGGGTTGAATTCCTTAATTTTGTCCGCCAATTCCGCCATTTTGTCCAACGACGAATCCATTTGCGTCACAAGGATGGACCGCATTGCTGTCGGCAGTCTGTTTATGAAGAGCGTACGCAGGAACTTATCGCTAACTAAGCCGCCTGCTAAATTCTTGATATGCCGCAGGAATTGGGACGGTGTTCTATCCCCGATCTCCTCTCGTTCCAACAGCTGCTGGATCCTTTGCTCCTCCGAAGTTGACAGCCGTCGGATCAGTTCCTCCTTAATCCGTTCGTATTTTCCTGTGTCCGGTGGGTTTCTTATTACGTCTTCCACTTCTTCCATGCATTTGCAGTCTAGGTTTGCCGTGATGTAGTAAAATTTTGTGCTGTCGGCTGTTACGCCGTTTAGTGCAAACTGTCCTTCTAGCTGGATGAACCACAGTGTCGGGTTGTTGTACCAGAACGGTGGCATGCGTATTCCCACTTTATTAATTTCGCTGGAAATGCCACTCGCGACACTACCACTGTTATTTCCTTGCATTGTTCTTCAGTGTGGTTAAAATTAAAAATAAAAATAAATAACAATTGCGATTGTCTTATTAGCACTGCACAAACTATCTCTCACTGTTCTGTTATGATCACTTTCACTGAACTGTTTTTTCTTCTGCCATCACGTCGGGGTCACCAATTGTAACGTTAGGAAGGGTTACAAGTGAAAGGATTGAACCTAGTATCGTTTCTTTATTTCTCTGCAGATAGGCGGCGTACACTGATTGGCAAGCGGACTAGCGTAGTCCCTGCGTTCTTGCAACATTAGTTTTTCTCCGCTCTTTTTCCCTTATTTATACGCGTCTCCGGAAAAGGTGACGCCTTTTCCGGGGACTCGTGGGTGTAGTCTTTTTCCTGAGCTACCGCCCTGTTTGGCGGGGGAAAAGGACTCCACGTCGCTCGTTTTGGGACTTTCCAGGCAGCCCCATAACGGTACACGGCAGGCGATGTTTTCGACAGCGAAGTCTGCTGCGCACGTGAACTTATAGAGTCATATATTATCTTTCCTGGCTTGCAAGTATCAGGGAAGGTTTTTGGGCCTAATCCCTGACATCTGCAAGCGGACTGTTTATTACGGTCGCCGGCCGTGTGCCGCTACAACAGAGTATGATATTTCTCAAATTTTGTTGTCTTTCATATAAAAATAAATAAATTGGTGAAATTTTATTATTTGTGCACGTTTGTTTGTTTATAAATGATTTTAAAGTACATGTAAAATGTTTCCCTAATTTGGCCGAAATCGTCTCGAGTTGCTGGTTTGCGCAAGCGAAAAAGGTCTCGAGTGCAAAGGGTTAGCACCCACCGCGGTGGCGGCCATCCTGGGCTGCGTACACGGTGTGCCACCTTTGGAGGGGTGGAGAGATGGAGGATCACGTATTTGTGGTCTGACGGCGTCTCGAACTCCTCCACCACCCTCCACCCCGTAACACGGTGCGCGGCTGGGGGCGTAGCGCACGAGAGGTCAACTATAGACCCCCCATTCTGCCGCACACACGTGTGGACGGAGCCTCTGTTTATCAGTCGGAGCTCCAATCCCACCGCCCAGTCGAGCACCACCATTCCTCTCGCGTCCGTCCTGGGGGACCACCAAGCCGTAGCTTTGGAGTCAAAATCCCCCAGGACGGGCACTGGACAGGGATGGCAGCCGGAGATACATCTCCCAACCCCGTCCAGATACTCCACGAATAATACAAGTGGCCAGCTAGGAGGCGCATATATGGCCACCACCGTCAGCTTACCCCACCCCACTGCCAGGTATTCCCTACCGTGCTTTAATAGCGTGCACGGCGGGACACTCGCCCCCCCCCCCTGCCCGACACGACAGCGACACAGCCCACCGAGTCACCCACCCAGCGGCGGTGGTTTGGTACTCGGTGAGGCTCCGCCACGACGACCAGCCCGGCTTCCCGCTCGGTTATGGCCTGCATAAGCAGGTCTTGCGCCCTGGCTGAGCGGTTAAGATTCGCCTGAATTATTGGGCCCGCGGGCCCCATTAAGCGGCCGTGTCCATAGCCGTCGTGGACGCGCTTTGCTCTGGAGCGGCCACGGGTGGCTTCTCAGCCACCAGTCCATCCTCTACCGCCGCCGTGGTGCCTTCGGCAACGGGTGCGGAGGGGGCTGCTGTTGGTGCCCCCGCCTTCTTATTTCCCTTTGCGCCTTTGCTGGCGGCTGCGGCATTACATGCCCGGCTCCCTAGGTGATGCTCCGCAGGCCTCCCCTTGTCCGTGCATACCGGACATTTCGGGGAGACTTTACAGGCATTCGCCCTGTGACCCTGGTCGTCGCAAACGTAGCAGCGACCCGATCGGTCCGTCTCGCTGGTGTACCGCTGCCTCGTGTGCCCCATTTCAAGGCACCGGTAGCACTGCAGGTGCTGGGATTGAGTCCACCCTACGTTGATCCTTCTCGCCACTGCCAATTTCCGGGCGGCGGCCGTATAGCACCGAATCCGTATGGTGCCCATGCCGGAGGAGGAGGTGCGAATTTCGCCTGTTATTACCTCCTCCGGGCGGAACCCTCCTGTTGCAGCGATGGCAGCTGCAAACTCCTGGGGGTTACAGAGTCGTCCAGACATCTGACGCGTAGCTCCACGCTCTTCGTTGACCTGCCGATCTTCACCCCCATACCGTCTAATGCCGCAGACATTTTTGCCGCCTGCGTGTCGGCTTTTGCGGCACCCTCGGGCCCCTGCATCTTCAGGACCAGTGCGCCCGTCACTCCCTTCCTCACCTTGAGGGAGGCGATGCCAACCTCCGCATGGTTAATCTTGGCCTTAGCGGTGGCCATCGCCTCCGCATACGTGACTTTGCCCTCCGTCGGGACCGTCACAGTGACGGCCGCCATACGTGGGTGGCTCGCCGGCAGCGAATTCTTTGCCGGCCCCTTCGCAGGGCCCTGCTTATCTTTGCCGCCACCCGCCGCACCCTGCTTGGGGACAGGATTGGCGGGGCACTTTGAGGCAGCAGTGGTCGTTTTGGTCCACATTGGTTTCACAATTCACAGTGGTCCGGATTGGAAAATTTAGTGACATTTGTATACAACTTTCGAACCATAAGGATATTAGTATGAAATTTGGACTGAATAATGTACTAATGTTAAGTTACTGGTAGATTTAAAAAAAATAACAAAAATACTATTTTAATAATATTATTATTAATATTATCAATAATATTATTACATTTTTCATTGACCAATGTTTAGTAGCTTTACAGCCTCAGGATCTAAATTTTTAATTTTTTTATTATGTGCTTTTATTCTCGTACTTGATATATAAGGATCTGATGTTAATAATGGTCTGTACAGTATATCTTGATTTATCGCAGTTCGAGTACATTTTCAAGTGTTTTTGATCTAATTCTTTTGAGTCTTTATGTCTGCTTTCCTGTGCTTCCTTAGATAGCTGCCCGATCGGAAGCAAAGCATGTTGTATTATTTCTGCACCATGTATTAATAATTTATGCACGGATGCTGGCATATAATGTTTTGCCGTATCGTGGGTGTCGGAATTTTTATATATTTATGTGGTATGGTGAAGAAATGACCTGTAATAAAGTATTACATGAATTCTTTAATCGCCATTCAAATCTATAATGTTTTTATCGAGGTACTTATAGAACGTATTATGTAACCAGTTATACATTTTTTATTTCTATCTGTAAAAAATAAAATTACCTGAACTATTACATGAAGCTTCTTAATTAATGTCTCATCAATTCGCGTGATTGTAGCTGAATGTACAGCATTTGAAAAAAATTGACGAGCAGTATTTCCATCATTTGTAGAACCAAATCTTTGCTTCACGAAATCTATATATAACCCCATTTTTTCTTTAAATTGTTGTTGTACTTATGCCTTTTTTTGATTCCTTTGTTTTTTCATTTCTACAGTAGTTGCGCTCCACTTTTGAAAGGATAAATTATATGAGATGTGCAATAGACATTCCATGCATCGTATCCATGCATGCAGGGATGAGATTCGAATTGTATAATTTGATTGATTACAAGGTTTGGAGTTCACTAAGTCTAAATCATTCATCTCGGTTGGTTTCGCTTGGCAAATATAACACCTCATTACCGAAGACGTGTCTGTAATCTGATTACAGATTTTATTATCAACCATAGTTAATAACATGACATACTCTATTTTACTGTCACTATTTAAAATCAATGGATTTAAATTTTCTATTACGGTATTAATGCCATGAATTTCTTCTTCTATAACTTCTTTGCTTTTTTTTTAAACTGAAATTTTATTGGCCTGCAAAACCAAGGTGAAGAGGGTTGGGCATTTTCCCATATTATGTTACCATTTGCTTTATCTTGTAACCGTATAGGTACTAAACTCGAGATAAAAATTACATCGTCATTTATGTTATAATTTTCAGGCTGAATTTGTTTGTATTTAGACTGACCACTGGCACCATCACATCCCCACTTGCATACGAGCACCATATGTGTAGTACTTATTGTTTCATCTAAACTTTTTATTATTCGCGATGCGGTATGGTTTAACAGACTTTGTAAATCAACCTTTGCGTGCATTTCTGATATTTCTATTTTATTGATTGGTGGATAGCAATTACTGTTGAGAATAGCGAAGCTCGTGAGCTGAAATTTTGCGCGAAACTAGCGATGAATCACCGTTTCAAAACATTCCGGATTTTGAATGTCACAACTGATTCTGTCGATCTCGAACTGTCGCTCGTGTATATCGGTCTTTCGTCGAAAACGCGCTCTCGGCATTCAACTTGTCCTGTATATCCATTGTTATAATTAAACTACTTTATTCACATTTGTGTCTGTGAAGTTATTTACTACAAACAATTAGGTTTTTCTGTCAATAGTGTGAAATATAAAGGCCATGGGTTATTATTAAGTTTAATTGATTCATTTCGGTTGTTACATATTGAAACTTTGATAAATCAACAGGGCAAAAATATTTAACGCTCTTACTGGCGAAAATTTATTTTTTTGTCTATGCGATTTTCTTTGTATAAATATTCAACAATTTTTTTATATTCGTTATTTTCTAACTATGGAAGAAAGCGTGCTTTTACGTGCATACCGTGACCACTTAAGTTCATTTTAGTGGCACTCGGTAGTTCAGATAATGAGAAGTTATTAGTTAAAGACCGTGCTCTCCTCATTCTTTCTCTAGCACTACATTGAGAAAATGGCTTTGTTCCTTTATGAACTGCTACAAAAGATAATTTTGGTCTTTTAGCACTAGTTGAAGGCATGTCTTTAAAAATTTCATTTGGTAATGGGAATTGTTTTGTAACCAATCATTATGCCGTTTAAGAAATTTGCTTTCGCTATAGCTACACTTTGCCCACTTTTACTTCAATTTGACAGCAAAATTCCTTAAACTATTTTTTAATATTTCCAATTTCTCAGGAGAAATACGTAATTTTTCATGTATTTTCTGCTGCAGGTATAGATAATCACCCATATCTTTTTCGGCATCTCTTAATATAATAAATAAATCTTTATTTGTGCGAAAGCCTTCCATCTTTAAATAAATAAAATCTTGATCAAAGAACGTTTGTTAAATATGAGAAATAATTCATGAAATAATTATATGAGAGTTGTTGTACTTACCACAGAAATATACAATCAAATATAGCCGAAATTAAATTATAGATAATAATTAAATAACTATATTAATTAAGATAACACTAGAAAACTACACTAGGTAACTAAAGAAAACTATGTTAACCATTAATCTCATAAAAATAAAACTTAAAATGAACGAAATGAAACGAAAACTTAACTATAACTTTTAAGTACGTAAAAATTGCTCTTGATGCCTCTATGCAAGCTCTAACTCGGTTCTGTCTTAATTGAATGCAGATGGAACTATAGGCGTGATCGAGGTGGTTATATTGTTCAAATAAAAAAGAATAGCGTTGCACTTTCAATTATTTTGGAAATGTGAACCGATCACGCCACGCGGTCAACCGTAAAAATAAAAAATTTAAAAATTGTTATTGATTGATGTTATGGAACGGGCCGTAACTGTTGAGGTTGTCTTCCGCCGGTTTGGGAAAAATAGATTTGTCTATTGATTTTCGTGGATGCTCTTTTTATTTTATTGAAATGTTGAACGAAGTGTCCTTGTAGGTATTTTCTGGTGCGTGTACAAAACGTGTCTATCTTTTCGCAGGTTGCGGAAATATATATATACCCTTTTGGTACCTTGCTTCCGACCAATCGGCGGTCAGGAAAAGGGGCTGGAGTCGAGCGTCGCTTCGTGGGTTTTCCCTGACTTCGGTCCCTTTTTACCTGTGGCGCGTGTTCGTCTTTCTGTCCGGTTTACTTATTGTAATTTATTATAACTTATTAATAACTTATTAATATCTTATTAATATTACTTATTATTAATGGTAAATTATATTGTTTAATAATCGTGATTTAAATGTAATTGGTATGCGTGGGGAAAGTGTAGTTGGTTCGTAACACGCCCCCCCTTAGCGAGAAAAGTGTACAGCCTCTATGGTTGTACGCTTTTCTGTTCGACATTCTTTTCTTTTGTGTGAGTGTGTGTGTGTGTGTGTGTGTATACATATTCTATTTATTCATTACAACGGATTTAACAATAGGTGTGCTTAAGTCTATTCTTATGTGTTACTTACAACTATCTTATGATCTAGATTATCGTTCGTTATTCTCTCTCTATTTCGGGTTGATCGGATTCTGTGACGTGCGCATGTTTTAATTTGTTGCAATGAACTGTTTTTATTTTTGTGGAAGTCAGGTATATTATTACGTTGGTATCACTAATTACTTCTTTGATGATATACGGTCCGGAATATTGGTCCCCTAACTTTGTGGTTTTTTCGTTTAATAAATACACTGCTTGCCCTGGTGAGAATATTCGTGCGTTTATGTGGCGATCGTAGTATTGTTTGGTTTTTAGTTTTGTTAAGTGCAGGTGTGTAGCTGCTTTTTTTTGCGATTCTGCTAGTTGTGTGGTAAGATTTACGAGGAAGTCTTCGTATGTTAAATCTGTATTGTCGTTATATTGAAATGAGGACGGGAGGCGAGCTTTTGTACCAAAAATCAATTCGTGCGGTGTAAATTTTGTGCTCTCGTGATATGATGTGTTGTATGAAAAAATAGCAAATCTAATCCATTGATCCCAATCCCTTTTTGCTGTTACGAAATGTTTTAGGTATTCTATTAATGTGCAGTGACTCCTTTCCAGTGATCCGTTTGATTGTGGTCTGAAGGAGGTGGTCTTTATTTGTTTAATTTTGAACAACTTTGCTAATTGTTTCATCGTAGAACTAACAAAATTTGTACCTTGGTCTGTAAGTATTGATTTAGGTGCGCCATATCTGCAAATGAATTCTTTTGCTAGTATTGTTGCTACTGTCTGTGCTGTCATGTCAGATAGTGGGTATGCGTCGCAAAATTTCGTTAGATTGCACTGTAGAGTCAGTATGTATTTGTTTCCAGATTTAGTCAATGGTAACGGTCCTACTATGTCTATTGCAACTTTTTCGAAAGCGTCGGTTGGCGTGTCGGTGATTGTCATTGGTTGTTTTGTCTTAATTCGTACCAATTTCTTTCGTTGGCAGCTATCGCATGTTTTAATAAATTGTTCAATGTCTTTCTTCATATTGCACCAGAAGTATTTTTCACGGTTTCTAGAAAGTGTTTTCGTTATGCCCTTATGCCCTCCAATGAGATTCGTGATTCTCTTTAATAATATCTATTCTAGCTTCTCTATTTGGTACTACTATTTGATCATAGCAAATATTTACGATGATGTCAGAGGATGTAAATATATACTTAAACATCTTGATTACGTGTTTGCAGTGGACTCTATTAAGTTTTAAGTCTAATATGGGAATAGCTATGGACTTTATCTTATATTTTATGCAAACTGCTTTTAGAGTGTTCAAAACTTCGAATAGAGTTTCCATTGACAGTTTGTCATGTGAACATTGTTTTACAGCTAAACTGAAAATATATTTCTTTTTTGAATATGTTGTTATAATTTCTTTTAAGGTGACGTTCTGGTTCTGCAAAACTTTGTTGTTTATTAATTTTTTCTCGAGTAGTGTTTTAAATGTTTTGTCTAAATTATTTAGGTCGGTTGGGATAAAATGTACGAAATTGCTGTTGGTCATAAAAATTTTATCTTTTGTTTCCACGACGTTAGGTGTAGCGGTTGCTGTATTCGAGTTTTGCAAAAATGTTTGATACCTAGTTACTTTTACTGAATTGTCTATAATGCTAGGCAATCCCAAGTTTTCCCTACTTAGTTGGTACGGTGTAATTTGTGTATCTATATGTTCGTCGATTTCTATTAACTCGTTCATGTGGTCGGTATGGATAGTAGCATGCGTTTCTTGGTCCGTATCCTGATTATAATCTTCTGTAACTAATTTGTCTGTATGCTTATCTACTATGTTACTATGTACATCTACTTTTGTTTTTATTACGTTATGTATGAATGAATCATCGCTAACAGTGTTATCGCTATTAACGTGATCGTCACTCTGGATATTCTGTTCAGTAATATTTGTTTTTAAAGGTATGTATGGTTCAACTATTTCTGACGTAGTGGAATCGTCTGTGTCGCTGCTGGATTGTTCGTTGTAGCATATATTTTTACGTTTCCTGAGAATTGTTTTTAATGTTGTATCGGATACTGCTGATAATTCTGGTAACGGTAATTCTTGTGCTGTGTCAACGTCTGATTCTAGTAATCGCGAAGGGAGATGAGGATGTGGTGTTTTTGGTTTCTTAAATATGTTATTATCTACTAGAACGTGGTTTGAATTAACATTTGATTCTAATTCTGTCTCTGTTTCACTGTCCGTAGTCGGTAATATATTTGAATCGGGAATTATTTTTGTTTTACTGTTGATATCTGTAGTTTGCGTCTCTGTTTTCTCCTGTCCGTCTGTCCGTTTAAGTCTTTTTCGGAAATTGTACCTAGTCGTACTTGTTGAATCGGAAATAGTATGTCTTGGTCTCTTTGTCGCTGTACAGTATTCCACGTTTGTAGAAGGTACATGCGAGATTTTTGGCTTTTTATTTATTGTTAAGGTTTTTCGCGGTGTCTTTCTTAAGTTATAGTTATGTTTGGGGTCAGAGTTCGTGTCGCTTGTAGTCTGTCTGGGTCGTTTTAAATTAATAGGTAAGATTTGGTTAGGAAGCCGAGAAAGTGCATCTGCATTTGAGTTTAATTTACCCGGCTTATATACTATATTGTAAGAATATTCTTCTAATTTAAATCTCCATCTTAATAATCGCGAAGTCGGGTCGCTTACACTATTGAGCCATATCAATGGTCGATGGTCCGTTACTAGTGTAAATGTGTTGCCATATAAATATGGTCTAAAATGTTGTACGGCGAATACAATTCCCAACAGTTCTTTTTCGGTGACTGAGTAATTCAATTCTGCTTTATTGAGGGCTCTAGATGCATAAGCGACAGGTAGGTCCTTGCCTACCTCGCCCTGACTAAGGACTGCGCCCAATGCGAACTTTGATGCGTCGGTCGTTAGTATGAATGGTTTATGGAAGTCCGGATACTGTAATAGAGGTTCTTTGCATAATGTATCGCAGATGTTTTCGAAGGCTAATTGGTGTTCTGGGTTCCAAACAAATTTCGTATCTTTTTTTAGTAGATTGTTCAAGGGTCGCGTTATTTTAGAGAAATTCTGGATAAATCTTCTATAGTACCCTGCAAGTCCTAGGAATTGTTTGACTTCTTTTGGATTTCGTGGGACTGGATAATTTTTTACTACTGCGATTTTTTCAGGGTTCGGTTTAACTCCAGCTTCGGAAATAATATGGCCTAAATATATTGCTTCGCGCCTCAAAAGATTGCATTTGTCTAATTGTAATTTTAGCCCAGCTTGATTTAATCGTTGCATTAATTTTTCGAATTTTACTTTGTGTTCATCGAGGCTTCGTGCATAAATCACAATGTCATCTAAATAAACAAATAACTCAGTGCCTTGTAATCCCGAGAGTACTTGGTCCATGAGTCTTTGGAAGGTGGCTGGTGCATTTTTTAAACCGAAGGGCATTCGCGTAAATTCATAATGACCGGTGGTTGTGGAGAAAGCTGTTTTGTGTGCATGATCGGAGTTCATAGGAATCTGGTGAAAACCGGATGCTAAGTCAAATGTAGAAAAATACTTTGCATTGCCTAGCTGATCTAATATGTCAACAATATTAGGTAATGGATATGCGTCGCTGATAGTTTTCTCGTTTAGTTTCCGAAAATCGACAACCATTCTCCATTTCTTGTTCCCTTCCGAGTCGGGTTTTTTAGGTACTACCCAAACCGGAGAGTTATATGGTGAGGTTGATGATTTTATTATGTTTTCGTGCAATAGCTTGTTAACCTGACTTTGAATTTCGTTTTTGTGTATCTGAGGGTGTCTGTATTGTTTAACGTTTATTGGTCCGTTATCGGTCGTTGGTATAGTATGAGTCACGAGGGTGGTCGCACTAAGTGAGTCTCCCGGTAAATAAAACAGATGGTTGTAAATTTTTGTTAGTTCTAGGATTTGATTTTTTTCTTCCGTGTTTAAGTGTGTTAGTTTTAGCATTGAATGCAGTTGTTCGATTCGTTCGGTCTGAGATAACGCGAGCGTTTGCGATGGGTCAAGGTTTATGTTTTCCGTTGAACCTGGGTTTAATTCGAGCTTTCTTTTGAATTCCGTCCTATCATCAAAGTGAGAGTGCTTATTTTGAGAGTTTACCGCATTATCCAAAGGTGAATTATGGGTACTCAGCTCGGAAAATACGTCTACCTCCTCTATTTCCGCTGTCGGGGTCGGAAATGATACGTCGTTTTCGTTAGAATTAACCGCATAAATGTACGCGATTCCTTTGGTATTTTTTACTAATGCTTGACCTGCGTATATGTTTTTACCTATATCGAGTTTATTTAGGAGACCATGTTCTATAGTATTAGAATTGGTTATATTGACTGGAATTACTTTAGCGGTTCTTGCAGGTATCGTTACGTTACAGTTTTCGAGAGGGATTGTTATTTTGCCGCTATCAAGAGTCAAAGAGTTGTTCAAAAATGATATTTCCGCGCGCTCTTTCTTTAAAAATGACGTACCTAGTATTCCATCTTGCTGTATCGGAAAATGATTTGGTACGACGTGAAACATATGCGAGTTGCCGTTAATTGTTATAAGAGTTTCTCCTAAGGTTTTTATTATTTCTTCTGTTATGCCTTTTAATTGTATAACGTTGGACGATTTATATTTTGCATTAGGCGACATCGCGTGTGATTTAATTAAATTTACCTTTGCACCGGAGTCAACTAGGAATTTTGTTTGTGTTTGTTTAAGCTGACCTGACTGTATTGTGACTGTTGGTATAAAATTATTTTCTACATTTATGGTAAGAATTACTGTTTCCTGCGGTTGATTTGGTTTTTGCTGTATAACGGTTTCTACATTTTGGAATTGTAAGGTAACATTATTTCTAATCGTTAATGAATTTGAAAGAAATGATAATACTGCGTGTTCTTGCTTCAAAAATTCTGTACCTAATATTCCATATTGTTTTATCGGAAATTTACTTAGAACGATATGAAATGTGTGTTCATTATTGTTAATTGTTATTTTGGTTTCGGCTAGTGATTTCGTTGGTTTTGATGCAAAATTTGGTATTTCCATTATGCTCGATGGGTTAATTTCTACGGTATCTAATACTGCGTTATGTTTAATAATATTAAATTTCACTGTAGGATCAACTAGAAAGTCTAGATTTTTAAAACGAAATTGCTGTGACGTTATTGAGACTGTCGGTAGATTTTTTGAGTTAAAATCGGGCTGAGTATTACTTGGAACGCTTCTTAGTTTGTTTCGTTCATCAACGCGTTCGTTTGAAAAACGGGCTGCTAGTTTAAATGTTGGGATTGATTTTCAATGTTAACTGTGTGAACTTGCGTGGTTTGTGTTGCGCGACATTCAGGTAATGTGTGTCCCGAAATTTTACATTTTTCACAAAAGTTCCTATTACGAGCTAATGATCTACATTCTTGTACTATGTGACCTAAACGGTTGCAATATGTGCAGTGTGGTAGATTCGATTGTTTATCTTGTGGTTTGCTATGTGGTATATGTGTGTGAATTTGTGTATTTTGTGCGTAACGACATTCGATTAATGTATGGCCTCGGATTTTACACCGTTCGCAGAATTTTTGATTTCGCCTTAACGTCCTACATTCCTCGATTACGTGACCCGGTCGATTACAATAACCACAATTTGTTTGAGACGGATGCGTATTATGATATTGTTCGTATCGCGGTTACGTGTAATGATTCTCTGAATTCGTTTGATGTGACTGTTGGTAATTGTTAAAATGTGAGTGGTTTTGTGGATAGTGTGTGTTTGTGTGACGTGTGCCGTGCTGTGAATATGTAATATCGTTAGATACGTTCCCGTAAAAATGGTTAGAAGGTGGAAATTGTTGTTGCAATGTATGGGGTGTTTGTCGTAAATGTGCGTCTGTACCTGAAGTCGTTTTGTGCGGGCAATCGTAATAAAAGTGACCTGGCCTTCCACAGTATGTACATTCGTTACTATAATTTGCATGCATACTGCCTGACAATCTGATGTGCCTGTTTTTTATGTGCTCCCAAGCAGTAACGGCATTGTCTATTGCTTCCCGCAGGGACGATGGATTAGTATAGTTAACTTTATTTTCTAGTTCTGTATTACTTAAACCTGCTATAAAACTATTTAATGCTATTTGCTCTAATCCCTTAACCATTCCTGTAGCGATATTTGGTGGATTGTTTTCCCTAATCGTATCTTTTCCGCGATTTTGTATACCCTCGATTCGGCGTCCAAATTGTAAGGGCGTTTCCCACGTTTCCTGCTTCACGAAAGCTAGTTCGGTCTGCCATTTATACTGACTCTGCTTTGGTATATAAATTCTTTTAATTTCGTGCATTATGTTGTCAAAGTCGGTTGACTCTACGTAACCTAAACTAATGTCTGCGTCGCCACGTATTTTTGACCGTATTACCCGTGTTAAAAATGGTATTTCGACAGGGTTAATTAAGTCGCGAGAATATTGACATGCCCGAATAAAAGAACTAGCCGGTATGTTAAAGCCATCGAATACAGGAATACATTCCGCAGCTTCTTTTACAGAATAACACGGTGTGGTTTCGTTTAAATCTATATTTTGCGCTGTCTTACTCGATATCGTCAAATTGTTAGCGAGTTGTTTGGCTAAAGCGTCTGCGGTCGACATTTTGACTATTGAGACACAACTATAAGATAATTCGACTTACAGTACGATGGTTTGTACGGACAATTGCGATCGTGGTTACTCGCTCGGCTGCTGGGTGGCTGGTCTGCAGTCCGACGTCCAGGCGGCAATGTTAACGTAGACGATGTTTTTTGTAGTTTTCCGGTGAAATCTGCTGCGGTTCCCTCGCTGAAGTGCAGCTGCTGGGTGGCTGGTTTTTTCAGTCCGACGTCCAGGTGACTCAGCGAAGAGATACTCGGTGTTTCGCAGGATCCTTCGATTGTCCTCTTCTTTGCGTTGAATTACGTTGAACTCGAAAAGTTCGGAGTACCGCTGCCACCAATTTATGTTACGGAACGGGCCGTAACTGTTGAGGTTGTCTTCCGCCGGTTTGGGAAAAATAGATTTGTCTATTGATTTTCGTGGATGCTCTTTTTATTTTATTGAAATGTTGAACGAAGTGTCCTTGTAGGTATTTTCTGGTGCGTGTACAAAACGTGTCTATCTTTTCGCAGGTTGCGGAAATATATATATACCCTTTTGGTACCTTGCTTCCGACCAATCGGCGGTCAGGAAAAGGGGCTGGAGTCGAGCGTCGCTTCGTGGGTTTTCCCTGACTTCGGTCCCTTTTTACCTGTGGCGCGTGTTCGTCTTTCTGTCCGGTTTACTTATTGTAATTTATTATAACTTATTAATAACTTATTAATATCTTATTAATATTACTTATTATTAATGGTAAATTATATTGTTTAATAATCGTGATTTAAATGTAATTGGTATGCGTGGGGAAAGTGTAGTTGGTTCGTAACAATTGATTATATTAGATTGTTTTTATTTTATTACATTAATAGTTAAACTAAAGATAAAATTTTTTTTTTGTATTTAAGAGATGTATATTTGTGTTATATTAGATTATTATTTTTATTTTATTATATTAATGTTTATGCCAAAGATAACATGTTTCTTTCCCTCAAAAATATAGATTTAAGTTATATTAGATTACTGTTTTTATTTTATTACATCATTGTGTGTGCTAAAGATAATATGTCTTCTTCCCTTCCAAAATATATAGTTATGATAATCCAAATTTAATAAACAAACTGTATTAATAAAATTGTGTTTTACTTCATCAGAGAATGAAATGTCTCATCAGAAAATAACTCTTATTTCTAAGAAACAACTTACACCAGGGTGTCAACAACTTGCCCAAAAAACGAAGCGTATATGAAAAAGTTATTGCAATATATTAAATTTTAGTTGAGAATCTTAAAGTATAATAAATTTAACAATAAATTAGTCGGGAGTGATAAAAATAACTACATTATATCCTAGTCATTTTTTATGTTTTCTGAAAATCGGAACTTCTAGCCCCAGTCTTCCCTACAGTGCGATTGAACATTGAAAGCTTTAAACACAGATAACTAACAGAGTGGGATGAGGGGGGAAGTCGTTTTTGTATAACTTTCCAAAGGAAGATGTCCTGTAAATATTCCAATTTGATATCAAGCGGAATTCAGTGGAACTTAAAAGATATTCGCTTTTATTTATAATGAATCTCACAAATTTTTCTCATTATATATAGCATTATTTTTTTCAGATTACTTACATTAATTATCAGTGAAAAGTAGGGTACTTTATTCTAGAAAAACTGCTCTCCTTGTTAAAACAGAGGTTGACGAACCGGCCTGGTCGTCTTCGCCGACACCTCACGCACGTCCGTAGGAGCACGCGTGTCCCGCAACGGCCAGTGTCCGTCGCGGCGGCGTCTGCGGACGCTGCTGTCGGGCGTCGATAACCTCGCGGAGTCTAACCATTGCGGCTCTCAATTCCACCACTTGCGCACGGAGCGTGTAATTCTCCGCCTCCAGTTGTCGCGTGGCATCGGAGTCCGAGCGGCCGGCTAGCTCCGTGACGCCTGTCCTCGCATTCAGTGCAGCCACCAGCAGGACATGGGTAAGGCTCCCCTTCAGGCCTTCCGAAACAGACGCCACTTTCATTACCTCGTCCATAAAGTCTAGGATGAATGCTACCACGTCCGCCGTCGGCATATGGCGATATTCACTCGCCACTTCAGCTTCGTCCGGTAGGGGGATCGTCCCCTTTCCCGGCTTCCGGCGGGGCACTGAGGGGTCGAGTATAGCTTCGACTTCCCTCACTTGCTGTTCGGCCTCTTGAGCCTCCACATAGCGACGCTTGGTCTCCGCCAGATTCAGGTACTCGCCGGTTGTAGCGGGCTTGCCCCTCTTCCTCGATGAGGACCGGCTGTCCGGCCTGGACCGGAGGGATACGAACGACCCGTCCAAATTCTACCCATAGTCCGAGCAGATCGAAGCGGGGGGAAGCATTCTCCCACTCCTCGTTCGAAGTCCCGTCACGGGACTACTCTCCTTCGAGCTGGGCCCCGCTCTGGTGAGAGTTGCGACAGGGGACTGATCACGGTCCCCACTGGTCTCTCCCTGTTGGGGTCGTGCCCTGTGTGCACGCGCACCTCCTCCATACTGACGCTGGATAACCGAGCCTCCAACCCCCTCACGCCTACTCCCTCCATGTTGTTTGTTTTTTGTTGATAAGACTTCATAATTGTTCCCACGAGAGCGGTCGGAAACAAAAGTCACCCCGAGCAGAGCCGCCTTACCCTGGGAGGCTGATACAACCAGGAGACTCGCCACGTACACCGGGGTTGGTCGCTAACGACTGATGCACCCACCAGCCATGCCTGGCGCTTACTCCTTGCGCACCTTCTTCTCCGCGGACCGCAGCCTGGGGCTAGAGATTTTTTATAGACGTTGTCATCCTCGATGGACGTCCAGTTAAGGCAAGCCCCCCGTTCCAGCAAAACATGACCACTGGTTTACGGTATAGGTGCTTGAGTAGTCCGGGTTCGCTACCCGTGCCGGCCGCATAACTGCGGCACGGCCCCTGGGGATCCCCTCCCGACTGCCACTCGCTCTTTCGAACTCTGTCTCAACCGAGGTCGGTACGGAGTCACGGAAAGCCCCACGAGATGGTAAGGCGAGTGGACTTGACCAGATTGGGCCCCCAACTTCACCGAAATTCCCCGTCCTGACAAGGTACGTTCCACGCTCACCAGGCTGCTATACCTGTATACGTGCTAGCGCCTTTGCCGATCTGGGTAACATCAGTTCCATCGGAGGTTATCCGAGCCTAGAGATATGGCTTCGGTCCTCAGTTGATCCTGGGCATTGCTCTGGTACTGGGGCATGCCCGCTCCAGTTTCATGCTCCCCACCCCTCCCCAACCCAAACCTAACCTAAACCTTTTTTTTGAGAGGTGGGGGAAATGCTTTACGCACACTGAGGTGAGACTGTATGTCCGGCCAGTAGTGTGGGACTCCCGCTGTTCTGGAGTTCAGCATTTAATGGTCTACCCACTAAAAACCCCACCTGTGTCTCAATCTCCTGTCTCCACTGATGATGAAACTCTCTCCCCGGTCCTGCTCTTATGGGTACTACTATGTGGAGAGAGCTTTGGTATTGTCACCACTTATTTATTGTGCACTTCTCTCTTATATTATAGCTTTCCTTGTTGCGTCGTATGGATTAAATAATATAATTATTGAATAACGAAACTAAATGGTACAGTATTACAAAATAGATCGTGATATCTCTACCACACTAAATTGAAGCTTCCACGGTATTTCCTACGCTACTTTCCACGCTGCACTCTACGACCTGCCTTCTCGGCGTCTCACGATGCTCTCTAGGTCTCCAAGCCTTTCTCCTTCAGTATAGTAATCCTTAAAAACTAAACTTAAACCGGGGGGGGGGGGGGGGTAAGGGAAAACTGTCCTGCACGGTCACGTCGGGACGCGTCTGCACAGTGTCTGCTCAAAGGGCCCTGTCATAAATTGTAACGAGCGAAAGCCTAAACTAAAATTACGTCCTTTCGTCCGTTCTCACTCCTACACTCGTCCGTCCTGACAAGGGTATCTGGCCTCAGATACCGCACGGTTCTTTAAGAATCCACTTCACTGTCACTGCACAAATTGTCACTGTCCTCACTGATCCACGGTTTAATATATTCCACCGCTGTGGATGTTTGTCGTGGCCCCTCATGCTCACCGACCGTCGCCACAATATACCGATCATTACGTAGTACTTTAGTTATTTCGTATGGCCCGAAATATTTTGTAGCGAATTTCTGACCCGGCCCTTGCTGCGTCCTTTTAATCGCCACTAGTTTCCCCTCGCGATGCTTTCTGCTTTCTGTTCTCTTACGATTAAAGTATTTGCTATTTTCCTGTTGAATTTTGAGAATATTTTCTCACGCCTCTTCTCGCAGTTCGTCCCGTTCCTGCTGAAACGTGTTCATCCATTCGCGCTCTAACGATGCCACAATTTGGGGATCATCTCGCAGCCTAACATTCACTCCAAATAATATTTTGAATGGCGCGTTTTTCGTACTGCGGCTTGGGGTACTATTAAAACAAATTTGACAACGGTCTAGGTATTTATGCCACTCCTCGGGTCTTGGCGCCGACAATTTCACTAACAAAGTTATTAGGGTACGGTTGACTCTTTCGACCTGGCCGTTGGCTCGAGGCAAACCCGCGGTGATTAGCACGTGCTCTATGTTTTCTTCCTTGCAATAATCTTCGAAGGCAGTTGACGTGAATGCAGTGCCCCTGTCTGACACTATTCTACAGGGGTTTCCGAAGAGAATCGATTGTTTCCTCATCCGATCCACTACTTCCGCTGCATTGCACGTTCTTGTGGTATACAACCAAACGAATTTTGTGAACGCATCTAGTATTACAAAAATATAGCGATATTTCTTTCTCGTGGGCGGAAGCGGTCCTAAGTGGTCCACGTGAATGGTATCTAACGGTACCTCGCCTTTATCTATCGCATGGAGAAATCCTTCTGCTCTACCTCGTTTCCTCTCCACTAGGATGCAATCAACGCAATTCCGCAACACTCTATCTATCTCTCCCCGCATATTCCTAAACCAGTAGTCGTTTTTCAACAAGGCTTCTATTTTATCAGATGAGAAGTGACCCGTTTCATGCGCGCGTCTAATTACTTGAGCCTGCATTGATTTCGGCACAACGAAACGGATGTCGTCATTGGTCTCTTTAAATAGTACTCCCCCCCCCCCTAAACACATACCCCTCGATTTGTCTTGACCCTACTGACTCTATCAATTTGCGTATGTCTGAGTCCTCCTGTTGAGCTGTTTTTAGTCGTCTGCCCATACTGCACTCGCTTTCATTCACTAACATGCACGAAGGAAGAGGGTTACGGCTTAAGGCGTCGACATGCCTAAGGCTTTTACCTGGACGGTGCTCTATTGCATACTGAAATTCCTCTAGCAATAAAGCCCATCGTGCGACGCGAACACATAAATCTTTTTTCCGCATTGTCAACGAAAATGCTTGACAATCTGTAACTATTTTAAATGGTATTCCTAATAAGTATACGCGGAACTTTTTAAGCGACTTCACAATTGCCAAGACCTCCAATTCATAATTAGAGTAGCGTTCCTCTGCCGACGTCGTTTTTCCACTCGCAAAGTACACCGGGTGTAACATGCCGTCGCGATCATCTCGTTGTAGTAATATCGCTCGGTAGCCTAATATAGGCGCATCGGTGTGCAATCCTGTTTCTGCGCTAACTCTATATAATTTTAAGACCGGTTTGCTCATTAACGCGAGCTTTATCCGCTCGAACGCGTGCTTCTCTTCGATGCCAAAATAGTGTTTCGTTCCTGCTCTTAACAAATTCGTGAGAGAGTGGGCTATTAGTGAATAATGAGCTACAAATTTTCGAAAATAGCCTGCAAGCCCGAGGAAACTTTGCACGTTTTTAAAGGTTTTAGGCTCGGGAAAGCGCGCTACTGCTTCGGTCTTTGTTTAATCGTATCGCTATTTATTTTAATTTGATACGACTAAACTTGGCTCGGATACGAGGGAAAGGAAATTGAGGTTCAATAAACGAACGCTTTGTTTTTATTTTGGCCGTCGATTCCTCAACAGCCGTTTATTTTCAAGTTTCGGAACTACACGATCAATCAGTGGTGTGTTCGTGTGCCTGTAACAGAAAGAATCGGTGGAAACACCGATGTCTTATGTTATTATTAGGTTAATGCTCTAACTGTGCGTCTTTCCTCTCTTTCTCCTAATCACGAGATGCGTGACAGGTGGTGAGGGCACTTACTCGTGCTATGAGACGCAGTAGAGGGGAGTGGACTGTATAATACGACGTTTCCCGCGCAACGCAAGGAACCGTCGTGTGCAAACGTACAGATTTAATTTTATCCTGTATCGAATGCAACAGTCGATTGCCTCGAACCGGCCTCTCTCTAATGGAGGTTGTAAGGCTCCAAAAGGGAGGTGCCGTGTGGAGGAGAACCAACGGTTACTAGAATACTAGTCCCGGGTGGTGGTTGAAACTCGGAGTCTCACCGCTTCGTCTCTCACACGACGTGCCCTAGGACGTCGTGAAAAGGTATTGGAATTGCAGTAACCTTTTTGGGTGCGCTATTACCGTCGATATACGACACACGGTACCGCTGCCCGAGAGACAGAAGAGTGTGACCTGGCACTCACTGTCTGCCACACGCGCCTTAGGCGATCGTTGGACTTAAAACAGAAGTATGCAGGATCACCGCCACTGCACGTGAAAACGTATCGGACGTTTTAACGGCGAGTGCACCGACAACCTTGATACCTGCCACGGGGGCTGGTCTCCGATTGCTTCTAAATCGAGGAACAATCGACAAAAGAATCGGGGTAAGCCCACCGATCCGATTGCTATTCACTCGATTTAGGTTGGAGAATTTATTTGGAGCGTGCCTATGAGGCGACGATCGTGCGTGGGAAAGCCGTTTCGACACGTATCGACTCTTTCTCAACGCACGTATTTTATTTTCTCAATAATAGCCTGTAAGAGAGGTGTCGAGAGCTGAGAATTTAGCTTTACTCTCGAAAACTATCAGCTACTTGGACTTCGGAAGCGGGTGAGATATTCTCTGGTAGCTACCACGAAGAACTTTCCAAAAGCTGACTTCGACAGCACAGAAGCAAGGGCTCTGGCTGTGACCGACTCCCTCGAGAAACTCTGAAGATCGGAACTGGCTCACCACCGGCTGGGATTACGCGAATGCGATAATTTTTGTCCAGTCGGCTGGCGGTGCTGTCTATTTCATTATTGTGTCTCTTTTCAACTGAGACACCTTTCCCTCCCTCTATACTCTCGCGTCGTATGCGATTTCACTGATCTTTTTCGAATTTAAGTGGAAACCGTCGTTACGCGTTTACTGTTTGTCTCAGCACAAACAGTTAGAAAAACTATAGTCGAAAAATCGTTAATTTTGGTGTTGCTATTTGGCACGTGAAGGACTTGTTTAAATTCGAGATTCATCATTTCGCGTATTCGCCAAGATAGCTCACGAATTTCGCGACCATGGAAAGCTAACGAAAACGCGACTTCTTCAAACAACGGTAAATATTAAATACGTGCAGAAATGAAAAAAAGGTTGAGTGCCAGATCGGGTATAAAAGAAATAAATATATAAATGAATATATAAAAATAAATAAATAATAAATAAATACATAAATTAATAAATAGATAGATAGATTCATTACGATTAATTAAATTATTATAAAAATGTTTAATTGATTTAAAGAAGAAGTGGCTTAAAAAACTGCTTTGTATTTTTTTCTTTTTTATTTATTTAGTTATAAAATATGTAAGTGGATATATCTGCTTTAGACCTATCTTCTTGGATGTCCTGTTCAACTCTGCAACACAGTCCTCGGTTTAACCGTTGTTCTATTTTTTCATACTCTTGTTGTGTTGACCGCAGCCGAATAATGTCCCCATCTCCTACTTATGTGAAGGCTCTCTGCAATTTTTTGCCCCAGTCCGTAGGGCAGACATTCTGCATATTTTTCAATTCCTCTTTCGGGCACGTCTTTGGCCACCTGCCCTCTTCCATTTGCATCACTGATAGGATATACTTACTTACCCTTTTCCTCGCTTCCAGAGCTATTTCAACTGCCTAATTCTAATCTCCAACTATACTCTGGGGTATTTCTGTTCAGGCCCATTTCCATTTTAACAAATCTGGCCTGAACTCTTTCCATCTCTTCTATTTTCTGCCAACCCCAAGTCTCCGCACCATATAATAAAACAGAGCTAACCAACATGTCCATTAGATGGATTCTTCTACTCCAGGTTCCAATTTTCGCTCTTTTCCACATTCCCCATGCCGCATTGGTCGCTTTCTGGACATTCTTTGCTTGGTGTTTCAAATGGTTCCTAAAGGAGCCACTCACTGAGAACCAGACACCCAGATACTTGTACTCCTTCACAATTTCCAAATATTTATCCAGAAATTTCTATACTTCGTCCTTGGCTGGCCTGCTCTTTTGAAAATCATTACTTTGGTTTTCTTTCTACTTACTTGTAGGTCATTCTTTACCAAATACCTTTCTAACAATCTTAGCATATCTCGTAGACCCTTTGTCATTCGCCAGTAAGACCACATCGTCCGCAAACTTCAACCTATAGATCTTCTGCCCACCTATTACTGTGCCTCCCACGTTGTTCATCGCCCATTTCACCTCCAGGTCCACCAGGAACAACGAAAAGAGTATTGGATTAATTGGAAATCCCTGCCTGACTCCTCGTGACGACCGGAAGGCCTCAGTCAAACCTCCACACGACATCACTCTATTTATTGTTCGACAAGCTTTCCCTTGGCCCTCCTCAACTTGCTACCAATCAATGCATTGGGTACAAACACTTGATCCCTGACACCCCTACCTTTTCTAAAACCAGCCTGACTCTCTCAAGGTTTTCCTTTGTTCCACCCATTTCTCCAACCTCGTACATAGAACGTTCGCCATAATCTTGTAGCCCGTATTTAAAAGCAATATTCCTCTATAGTTTGCTACGCCTCGTTCGTCGCCTCCTTTATGCAGTGGTTAAATGGCAGCTATACTCCAGCGCTCTGGTATTCTTCCACTGTCCCAAGACGGGTTTCTGCGAACGCCTATGCGAGTTACAGAGATCAATACTTTTGAAGGATATAACGAAGTTTCGGAGAATTTCCTGTTCCTCGTACGCATTGCAAATAGCATTGTAGTCGCGTTTTCAAAAACCCACCAAAATACAACTATCGAGTATTTGGCGTCTGCGCAATAGCTATTAATGTTTAAAGCCGCGTTTACATGATGGAGGGTGGGGGGGGGGGGTACGTAACAATTCCTAACAGGTTTTAAAACAAAGACGTCAATAAGCAGTTCCTTTCATAACACTCAATACAAGTACCTTTGTAACACAAATACAAATACAACATCGACGTAAAAGAGGATATACGTGTGTAATGTGTGCGATACAACAGTGTACACTCAAGTTTTAATTGCCGCCAGGTAGTGAGCCTTCTAATAATAATAGCAATGATAAAGATTTGATACCTCGTAGAGATTTTCCGTAACAATTAGTTTTATTTCTTCGTATCTTCGCCATCTAATCTAACGCATGCTAACTTAAGTTGATTCGTGTGGACGATTGTAAATCTATTTTTCCCTAGGTCCAATTCGGTGGTTATATTCGTAATCATCCGGTTAATTCTGTAGGGACCTACCTAATCCGAGTCGAACTTTGAGTTTTGGGTTCTCTTAACGAATATACGTTATCGTTCGGTTTAAATTCCCGTGGATTTAGGTTTTTGTCGTAAAAGGTTTTGCTTTTCCATTTTGCTTTTTCAAGGTTTTGTACTGCAGTGGCTTGCATAGTGGTTACTTTAGTGAATAGTTCGTCTAGGTATTAAATGAAAGTACGTGGTATTTGTTGCCTAGAGAATTCTGAAGGAAGAGTAGTCTTAATGCCAAACACCAGCGCATGAAGTGTGAAGCCCGTGGCTTCGTGGACGGATGTGTTATAAGCGAACATCCCAAACCTAATCCATTCATCCCAATGTGTTTTTGTATAAAAGTGCTTGAGATATTCGACAAAAACTCGATAAGTTCTTTCTAACGAACCTAAGTATTGATGGTGAAAAGCAGTTGACTTAATTTTTTGGATTTTTAATATATTACAGAAGCACTCCATTATGGGGCTTATGAAATTTCTACCCTGGTCCGTGTGAACAGCTTTGGGGCAACCAACTCTGCTGATAAATTTCAAAAAGCAAGAGCTATAGTTGCCGCCTCCATGTTAGGTATGGGAATTGCATCAGAATATTTTGTAAGATTGTCTCGTATAGTGAGAAAATATTTGTTTCCTTTCTCTGTTACACGAAGAAGACCTTTTATGTCTATTTGGATTTTTTCAAAAGCACCGGTGGGGGTGTCTGTGATGCTCATAGGTTGTCTCGTTCTTCCCGAGTAAGCTTTATTCCTTTCGCAGAGGGTACAGGACCTTACGTAGTTTGCAATGTCATTCCCCATCCCAGGCCAAACATAATTATTCTTTATTAACTCCAGCATTTTGTAGCTGCCCCGATGACCTTCTACTACTGAATCATGACTTTCCTGGAGGATTCGATAACGTTCCGCTACCGCTGGTACCGCCCTTTCACTAGTAGATATTGTAATTCCGTATTTTGGCTCGTTAAAATTTTTCCGAAGAAAGTTTTCTACAAAGTCCCATTCAGTGGCGTTGAGGGTATTCAAGTCTTTCGAAATGCTAAAAGTTTCCAACCCTTGCGAGTCAAGAAGAATCTTTAATGACTTAATAAAAGAGTCGGTTTGGTGGGTTTCAAAGTCGTTGGAGTGACTACGTTTGGAGAATAAGAGGAATACAAAGTGATTGTTAACTTGGAAGGCCATTGCATCGCCAATATTAACTTAGTATTGCTGGATTTGTTCAATTGTAAATATATTTTGATCCATTAAGCTCTTAGTTACTTCCGTTATTAGGTTGCAATCCAATGGCATGAAATGTGCGAGATTATCGTTTTGATGAAGAAGAGGGTCCTTGCTGTGACGCATATTGGGGTATAAGGGGAGAATCGCTTCTTCGTTTTTATCCACGATATTGGTAAGGATGCTAACTTTGTTGGAGATGCCTATTTCCTCGTTAATTTGGTTTACGTCACTCAAAATCGAATCCGCAGATACATCCGTTGTGGCATCCGAATATTTCCCCACGTCGCTGGGCATAGTAGACAATAAGTTTCCAGGTCCTTGAGACGCCAATGGAGTATTTAATAGTGGCCCAGATCGTTGCCCCAGCGAGACTAGCTCGACTGCATGCCCTATCGCTGGAGATCGTTGCCCCAACGCTGGAGATTGTTGCCGCAGCGAAGATAGCTCGATTGTATGCCCTATCGCTGGAGGTAGTTGCCCCAATGCTGGAGATTGTTGCCCTAGAGAGGCTAGCTCGACTGCTTGCCCTATCGCTGGAGATCGTGTTTAGCGTTGTCGTCCTTCGTCGGTTCGGTGCGCTCTTACAATACTATTTGCGGTCTCGTTTGTACTATCGGCGTTTGTACATCTCGCGCGCCAAGAACGCAGCTGCCCCCTTTACCTCAATTTGCAGATATAGGGATTCATCGTCACTTTCGCCCTCGCCAGAACGCGGCGACGGTGTCATGGTTGTATTAACGAGCACCGTCGGTGGGTCCTGGGTGCTTGAGTGAGGAATACCAGAGAATTGTATGCGACTTTGTTGAGGGTGAAGTCTAGGGTTTGTATCTACTGGATTTCGCGAGAGTGCATCCAAGTTCCCGTTGACCCTCCCAGGTTTGTAGACTATCTCGTAGTTGAACTCGTTCAACCTGATTCGCCATCTCATTAGTTTGGATGTGGGATCCTTGGCATTGTGAAGCCATGTTAGGGGACAATGGTCAGTGACCATGGTAAATTTGTTCCCATAAAGGTACGGTCGAAAATGCTCCACTCCAAATAAGACAGCTAAAAGCTCCTCTTCAATCGTCGAATAATTACACTCAGGGTTACTTAGAGCTCGAGAAGCGAATGCGATCTTTTCCAATGGAGCCGTGACTCAGGATGGTACCAATAGCAAAATCTGAGGCGTCAGTAGTGATAAGTCTCTCATGCCACTTACGCAGGCTTTCTTTAAGTACTACATTTGCTTCGTGTGGCAAAACTATTCGAAACTGCATGTGATACAAGTTGTTTTCTTTACGAATCGCAATAGCAACAAGCATATCATTATCATAAACATTTTTCTTTAACAATTCTCATACCTTTCTGTGTAATTACGCCTTCCGAAAACAAATTTTTGTTTAAATTCGGAACATACAAAACAACAGTGATTGTTTAATTATACCAGACTCCATTTACGAATTTCTCAATTTTAACATTGCCCTTTCCTTTTACAACTAATTCTTGATCGTTGCCTAAAATTATAATTGCATCATTGTTTAATTATTTAAAGTCAACAAGAAAATCACGACGATACGTCATACGTGCCGATACATCGCTATCAAGAATCCACGCTTTGTCATTTATATTCAATGATGAATTATTGTTTTCAAAAACATTAAACGCAGAATACCCTTGCAGAATAATTACCTTGATGCGAGTTTTGTTGTTTCTCATTTTTAAACTTTCTTTTCTCTCTCCGCGACATTCATTAGCGAAATAACCTTTCTTTTGACATTTATAACATGTTATTTTTGATTTATCAAGTTTTGGACGCTGTCTTTGTTCTTCTCATCTAGACGCTTTATTTACATGTGTCGACGCAACAAAGGTTTCTCAAGGTCATCAGATGCCGTTAAACTAGTATCTTCATCTGTTAAACGCGAGTGAGATTCTTAATTGTCTGTTTTGACTCATCTAGCAACAACCAAGCTTGACGACAACTTCTGAATTTCGAAAGCAAGCTCCCGAGAATTTTAGTTACTACCGCAATGTCATTTAATGTTTCACCTGTATTTTTTAATTGTTGCGCGAGATTTTCTACTATCGCAATACGTTGTGCAATCGAGTCGCTCGGATTCATCTTATATTGAGAAAATCATTCATGCGCTAACATTTTATTGATTTCAGTGTTTTGTTCGTAAATTGCACCTAACTTAACTAGTATTTCCCTCGACAACTGGCAGTTCCCGATGAGCGTTGTTTAAGAATATTCCATGGCAGACGTTAGTAAAAACATGGCACATGCGTCATCCTTTATGCACTTCCTGTAATTTGCGACTTCTGTTGCCGTCGACGTCGTTGTCACGTGTAGTTTTGTTTCTATGCCCTTCGTGATTTCAAAAAGGCTTTTTGCGCGTAAAGCGCAACATAGTGTTACGTATAGGGGGTTCCGGAGCGGCTCGGAACGTCCCTGTAGATGTTGTTGCTTTTGGTGGGTTCGCCTAACCGTCGAACAACCAGGCTGTCGCTTACACAGCACTACTGGTCTCTAGGTTACGGTTATTTAAGGGCAGATACAGGGAATCGGAGCGAGATTGCGAAACGATTTAGAGGAGAGCAATTGATTTATTCAGCGTCGTACTCCTCGGTGGGAGGGGCATGGGCCTCATACATATCTTGGCATCAGGTGGCTATGGCCAATGGCAAGGTACCCGGATTTTCTTGAATATACTTGTAGTTTGAATATAATCGATGAGTAGTTCTGTTGGAATTTCCGCGTGGTCATTCATCTTGACCGCGGTGTCGGTATTAATAGATGGTTCTTCCTCGTCGTCAGATATGATCATACATTCAATTTTGTGGTCGAGATCCACTGTAGACGCGTCAGGGTTTATAGAAGGGGGGTTTCCAAATGTGAGAACAGGTCGGGAAGTAGAGGGGCTCGGTTGTGGTCCCGAATGGTTTTGAGATGCTCGTAATTGGTGGAGCTCGTTTGCTTGTTGTCTCCTAGCTCGTACCTTAGTACCCAAACGTCGACTCCGGCGGTTCGGGCGACGCTTGCGCATTCGGCGCTGTGTACGTTAAATTTTTATTCCATTACTTTAGAATCTGTATCAGAACTAATTAAAAGGGCTTTGGATTCTTACCTGGCAGTTTTCCATAACAACCGAGTGCGTTTAACGCAGAGCCCAGACCTTATGGTACCGTGTAAGGATCTCAAGCTAACTATCTACAGGACCCGTCTGAGGTCCCCAAGTCGACCAGCGCATAGCTAGAATGCGCGATCGGCTTTGGTTCTCGCAGGGTCGGACTTTAGTGGCTTGTCCACGGCAACGTTATTAGCTAGGTAGCGAACACAAGGAGAATCTAAGTAAAAATGCCTTAGATTCTTTCCGTAGCAGTCGAGTGCAGCTAGCTCAAAGCCCAGACTGTGCAGAACCGCGTAAGAATCTCAAGTTAGTTCTCCACGACCCGTTAGAGGTTCCTAAGTCGACCAGCGCGTAACAAGATTGCGCGACTGCAATGCTAATGGCTATGGGACGAACAAGATTTAATAACCGGGGGATGATTAAGATATTAGACTATCACCTGTATTATCACATTTTGTAGAGACTATATAATTGTATGACGGTTAGAGACTGTCGCGAGGTAAAGTGATTGTATGACAGTTGAAGACTGTAGATTAGAGACTGTACTCTAAGGATCGATTCACTAAACTGAACTTATGACTGTAGACTGTTGAGTGTAGAGCGAACTGCGAACTGCAAACTGCGAAACTGCACTGCGAGACTGCACTGCGAGACTGACGTGCGAGCGCTCCCGGGTCAGTATATGTATTGTAAAAACGCTGACACTGCTGGGAACGCTTGTGGCTGGAATGCTTGGGAGTAAGCACGGCGGCTGCTTATCTTATCTGTGATGACTCGCATGGGAGCGAGTGCTAACTCCTTCTATAGTGGTTATCATTCCGTCGTGGTTCTCATTTAAATTTCTATTGGTATTTTAAGTACGGAGACAGTTCGTAATTGTTACAATTAGTGGTAACTAACCTCCCTGTTAGCCAAGCCTGTGCTTAAAGTAGATCCTGCCGTCCAACTGCCCGCAGACTGAATGCAGGGCCTGCCCTACCAGCAGAATAATATCAGAAATACGGCAGGCCTGACATCAGAGCCTGACAGCAGACTGGCGTCAGAGCCTGACAGCAGACCGGCGTCAGAAATACAGCGGGCCTGACGGCACAACGTGCACGGCCAATACGGCACACTGATCTATATATATGCCTTTTAAATAAGCCTGTTAACAGTATTAATTAATACGTCTTTTAATTGTATTTTTTGGAAACAGTAAAAGAACTTATTCGCTATCATTATTGTTGTCATATATTCCCCGTTTAATAATTAATTTTAAAAAGTAAAATTTAGTTTCAAATAATGTACGTGATGTAAAATCATTGACTAAAAATAGGATAGACCACTTATCCAATGCTTTTCTTTGTCACCCGGATTTGTGGCTCATGAGCCCAAAATCCGTTGTCATTTTTACCTTTTCGATTGTTTAAAATGTATAACTTTTGCGTTTGCTCTTACATTTTGTATACTAAAATACTTTAGAAGTGTTTACATACTTTGTCAGATAGTAAAACGAAAGATATTCTTCCGAAAAGTCTGAATTTTTAGGTTACCGGTATTTCAGAGCATGTAACAGGAAGTCCCATAAGATGATCGGTCTATCCTGTACCTCGTCTGTGTTGTCATGCTCTGAAATACCGATAACCTAAAAATTCAAACTTTTCAGAAAAATATCTTTCGTTTTATTATCTGACAAAGAATGTAAACACTTCTAAAGTATTTTAATATGCAAAATGTAAAAGCAAACGCAAAAGTTATACATTTTAAACAATCGAAAAGGTAAAAATGAAAACGGGTGACAAAGGAATGCATTGGATAAAATGGTCTATTCTGTTCTGGGTCAATGGTGACACGACACGAAGTTTGTCCATAAGACGATTCGGCCTATCCTGTATACCTTGTCTGTGGTGAAATAAGTGATAAACTCATATTTTTCTATAACAATATATATTTCGGTATAATTAATTATAAAAAAATATATATTTTTTAATACTAAATTATACATTTAAGTTTACACTATTTTAACAATTTGAAAGATATAACTATATAATATAAAATTTAATATAAAATTTGTTGTCTCCCGTTCATCTGGAACAAAAAATAATAGTTACACGTGCTGTGAAAGAAGAATAGTGGAGAAATTATACTGGATTTGAAGTTAAGTCAATTTTTTGTTTAATCTAATATAAATAACTTCGATTAATAATTAACCTCCAAAATATAACACACATGGAAATTATTGGGGCAATATTGGGGCAAATTTGATATTACAAAGAGTTCTTACGTTAAGTCTTTATAGGGATGTAGAGCCTCTGCACTGCACTTGCGGACCTTGCTTTTAGCTCTCTCCTGGGCTGCTTTTAACGCGGCCTTCATATGACTGTCAAAGTCGCAACGAGTTATTTTTCCAACATACTCGTTGCAACTTACAGCGTCTGCACACAAGATATTACTAATAAAAATGTTTAGTATAAGTATGAGAAATAAGTTTAATAATGTTTAATATAAATAATATAAGTAAAATAATGTTTAATTCATACCATAGATGACACGCATTATTGTCCTGTCATACAGGGACATTTTGCCTTTGCCACCAAACCATGTCAGTGACAAGGCAATGTCATCCTGCATGGCTTCCTTGAAGCACAGGTAGGTGGCTTCTTTTGCGTTAAAACCACCTAAATATCGGAAGTAATTCACCTAAAACATGTACAATGTTATCTTAGTACATATTACATAGAAGTAACTAAGTGCATCATTTTGTTTCTACTTACAGCATCTGAATAGTCTTCCTCGCCCATAGCGTCCAGTGCTTCAAGGGCCTGGCGAGAGTCAATAGGCAATGTGGCTGGCTTTTGTGGTGCTGATTTCATTGCAGTCCGCTGTATTAGCTTCATCATTCTATCAACGACAGCACCTATGCGGCTGCAAATACAAGTAAATATGTATACTTTCATAAGTGGTGAAACATTTGATACTTACTTTACTTCTGCTTCAATTCGTTGCAGCCTGTCCTCCTGTACTCTGTAAACATCAGAAGAGTAACATATGTGGGATCAGGAGAAAGGGGGGTGGGAATATGAATCGCGGGCCCTTTTTGATTTTAAATTATCGCTATATTAAAGGTTATACTAAGTTACATCTAAGGTTACATCTAAGGTTACGCCTAATCTATGATTAACTCTACGCGACTATATATATCGACTGGTACGACTATGCGCCTTTTCGTCTCCAATCTTTCGTCTACGACAATCGCTCTCTACGTCTCTGTCGCCTGTGATGATTACTTTTCGACTGACTGTAAACCGTTATTCTTGCCCTTTTAACGATCCGCGCCTTGGACCGTTGTTGACAAGAACGCGGTTCAACGCACCGGCCTTTGTTTCGGCATTTCGTGCATTAGCCTTTGCCGAACTCGCTCGTTTAACATGATCGTCGAAAACATTTTTTTTATATCGCCTATTTATACTTGCGTACGTTGCCCCCATTGTTTCAGCCGTGTCATCGGCCCGGCCAAACCGCGAACACGAGCACTTATCGACATATCTATATTTCCTTCTTTCTACACTCGGCCCTCCTGCTTTAGCATCTGCCCTCAGATGCTGCGTCTTCCAGATCGCTTTCTTCGCTGCTCATATCGTGATCCGCTTGGGCCCACGGTTTCATGTAGTCCGCTACAGTAATCGTCTGTTTCGGCCCTTGTTGATCTCCAATTTTCTCGACCACGTATCTATTATTTCGTAACGTTTTTACGATTTGATAGGGGTCTAGATATTTCGCCGCTAACTTCATACCAGGTCCCGATTGTGTTCGCTTGATCGCCATTAACTCGTTATCGCGATAGGTCCGTGCTTCCTTCCTTGTTTTGTTGTATGTCTTCCGATTCTTCCTTTGAATTTTCTCGATGTTTTCTCTAGCCTCCATACTTTCTTCGTCCCGTTTTTCCTCGAACATCGCCGCCCACTCCCGTTCCAGTATTTCCCTGAGTGGAGCATCGTCTCTCGTCCGCACCCGTGTTCCGAAAAATAACTGAAACGGTGTCGTGTTTATACTCCGGTGGTGTGTCGCGTTGAGGTACTTCTGTATCGCCTCTAAATACCGGTACCACTCTTCTGGTTTGGGTGCGGCTAATTTTGTTAATAGTGGGATGAGTGTCCGTTGCCTCGTGGGACTCCGGTCGCGATAAGTAGATGTTCAATTCCTTCCCTCGAACAATACTCCCTAAACTCTCCGGAGGTGAATGCGGTACCTCTGTCGGAGATGATACGCCGCGGATTTCCAAACATAACTGCTTGTTTTTCCAACACCCGCACCACCTCACTGGTGTTCGTCGTTTTCGTCGTGTAAGCCATATAAATTTGGCGAACGCATCAACGACGTCCAGAATATACCGATAACTTTTTTTCGTTGACTCCACAGGTCCTAGGTGATCGATGTGGTATGTGTCGAGCGGGGTCTCGCCTTTCTTAATTGGTATAAGAAAGCCGTCCTGTTTTCCTGCCTTCCTTTCCGCCAATATACAGTCGACACAATTTCTTGTTATTTTCTCGATTTTCGGTCTCATGCCCTGGAACCAGTAATCCTTCTTTAACGCTATTTCCGTCTTAGCAACGGAAAAGTGTCCCTTTTCGTGCACTGGTCGTATAAATTTTGACTGCAAGCTTTTCGGGAGGACCAGACGGATGTCGTCATCTACTATTTTAAAAAGCACTCCACCTCTTACCAGGTACCCGTCCATCTTTCCCTCCTCGGTCAACTCCAAGATTCTCCGCACCTTTTCGTCCTCTCGCTGCTTCTCTTCGTAATTTTTCCGTCATACTGTTCTCATCCTCACTAATGATCAAGCATGTCGGCAAAGGGTGTCTACTCAGTGCATCTACGTGTGTCATTCGTTTGCCGGACCGATGCTCGATAACGTAGTCGAACTCTTCCAATAATAACGCCCATCTCGCCACACGCATACACAAATCACGCTTGCTCATTGTTAATGAGAACGCTTTACAGTCTGTTACAATCTTAAAACGAACCCCTAACAAATAGACTCGGAATTTTCTGAGCGCCCGTACAATTGCAAGAACTTCTAGTTCGTAACTCATATATTTCGCTTCCGCCTGCGTTGTTTTTCCGCTCGCGAAATAAAGGATGCATTTCCCCGTCGTCGTCGTCACGCTGCAGCAAAACTGCTCCAAAACCGAACAACGACGCGTCAGTGTGCAATTCGGTTTGCACTCCTGCTTTATATAATTTAAGTACTGGCTGTCTACATAAACTGGCCTTTAGCTCCTCAAACGAATTCGTCTCTTCGGGTCCGAATTTAAATTCTACATGCGCCTGCAGCAAGTTCGTCAACGGCCTTGCGATTAGTGAATATCCTTGTACAAATTTGCGAAAATACCCGGTTAAGCCTAGAAAGCTTTGCACTTGCTTAACGTTTGTTGGTTTTGGGAACCTTAGAACGGTGTCTGTTTTATTTTCAGACGGTCGGACACTGCCGTTTTCTACAATGTGGCCAAGGAATTCAACCTTAGTTTGTAACATTCTACACTTCTTCCAATTGATTTCTAATCCGGCGTCCCTAGCCACAGTCAACACCATTCTGAGACTCCGTATTCCGCTTATAATATCATCCGACGGTACAATCAAGTCATCTACGTACGCCAATACAACCCTTTTGTTAATGAGTTCTCTGAAGACCGCGTGAATAAATTTCATAAAGACAGCGGGTGAATTGCATAGTCCGAACGGCACGCGCAGAAATTCATACTGTCCGTCGGGTACGATGAACGACGTAAATATGCGACTACTTTCGCTTACCGCCACGTGAAAGAAACCGTTCCGCAGATCGAGTGTGCTATACACCTTAGCATCCTGTAACGCATCCAGTTGATCCTCCACGAGCGGCGGAGGATACCGATCTCTTACGATTTTTTCATTTATTTTTCGGTAATCGACGCACAGGCGCACCGAGCCATCTTTCTTCTTTACTAAAACGATGGGACTTGTATATTCAGAGAGCGTTGGCTGTATAATACCGTATTGTAACCACTCGCTAATTTGTGCATTGACCTTCTCTTTTTCTATCGGAGCTAAGCGCCGTGCTCTCTGATAAACAGGCTCATCGTCTTTCAATATCGTCTAATAATAATGCATCTTTACACCTACCTCACGCGTCTTTTCGGGGACGTAACCGTCAATCATCGCCTGAACTTCTCGTTTGATCGCGCCGTCCTTGAGGTATGACAAATCTACGCCAGTCCGATTTTCGTCACACTCGATACAAAATATTTCCGGTACACCCTCGTTATCGACAGAGTCCTGCTTCACTTTCCCGATTGTAACTACGCCTTGTCTTACTGTAAGATTTACCGAATTTAAAAAGTCCGTCCCCATAAGTAAATCGTGGTTTAACAGTGAGTCCGATACTACATTTATTCCAATAGAATACGAGTTACCGTCGACGCGGAGATTCGCTACAAATTTGCCTAGTATCTTATTTACACTTGTCCCAACACCACGAAACGCTATTTTGTCTATCTACAATCGCGGTGCTCCCATTTTAACGTAACATTCCGCCCTCATTAGTGTTATGTCGCTACCCGTATCGATCAGCGCTAATACGTCTAAGTCGCTTAGTCTTACCGATTTGTACATTTTTTCAAACAACGCTCGCTCCACTAAGTTGGCGTTTTTGGTCGCCTCGCCATCCCGCTTCGGGCATACCGTGGAAATGTGTCCGTGCTCCCCACAACTATAGCACCTCATACCTCAGTCTTTGGTCGGACACATTCTGCTGAGATGACTCGTCGCTCCACAGTTGTAGCATTTCGTCGCCTCTCTTTTTATCGCCCCTGCGTCGTCCCGTTGGATCCTCTCCTGACGTGCTGCCACTGGTGGTTTCGACTGGATCCCTCTGATGCCACTTCCATGCACACCCGTCGGCAACGTTAACCGTTCAAATGCTCGCAATAACGCTTCCGGTGTACTGAAACAGTGCATCCTTGCCTGGTTCCGTAATATGTGATCCGGTATTCCTTCTACCAAATAGTCGACTAGTTCGATCTGATCTTCGATCGGGATGCGATTCGCTTCTATTACCTTGTCATGGTAATAGTCCTCGAAAGACTCACCCCGCTTCCAAGTGCGCTCTTGGAATCGTTGACGCGCGACAATGGTGCTGGTTCTGTGGTGAAACATATTTTCGAATTCCACCAATAAGGCGTCGACACTCATTTCGATGAACTGAGGACGAGAGTGCATCCATTCGCGGGATTTCCCTCGAAGTCTCATCCCCATTAAGATTTTCGCCTCGTCGTGGTTCAAGCGGTAGGTCGCCTGCAGTACCCGTACTTGTTTCGACCAGCTCGGGAAATCTTCCGATGTTCCATCGAAGTAGCAGAGTAATTCAGCGATGGTCTTAACGCCTACCCGTGAATTTTGTATCGCAGGCTGTTCTATCCTTGATGCCCCCAGCTGCTGCATATTTCGGGTTAGAGCCAGTTCCCGCCGTGCTAATTCAAGTTCTTTCTCCATGAGAGCCTTTTCCCGTCGGAGAAGGTTCATTTCGTGACGCTGTCGTGCTATTTCGTCGTTTGCGGTCATGACCGGCCCGCTTATTCCTCCATATGCGCCTTCGTCCTCCACGGTACCGGTCGCAAAAACGCTGTCCTTTCACGATTTGTCATCGACTTCGTTTACACTAAACCACGAACCCGTACGATCAAATTCATGTAACCGCGTCAATAACTCCGCTTTTGTGCCGGTCGTGCTTAACCCACGGACTCTTAAGAGTTCCTTTAAATCGGTCACAGTGTAATTGCTTGTGTCTTTGGGCATTTTCTCGTTTGTATGACTTTACACTGTCACTTACACTTCGCTCACGATTCGTATTGTTCTTCACTACCCGATCCGCGTTGCTCTTGATCCTGGACGAGCCCCCAAAATTTGTGGGATCAGGAGAAAGGGGGGTGGGAATATGAATCGCGGGCCCTTTTTGATTTGAAATTATCACTATATTAAAGGTTATACTAAGCTACATCTAAGGTTACATCTAAGGTTACGCCTAATCTATGATTAACTCTACGCGACTATATATATCGACTGGTACGACTATGCGCCTTTTCGTCTCCAATCTTTCGTCTACGACAATCGCTCTCTACGTCTCTTTCGCCTGTGATGATTACTTTTCGACTGACTGGAAACCGTTATTCTTGCCCTTTTAACGATCCGCGCCTTGGACCGTTGTTGACAAGAACGCGGTTCAACGCACCGGCCTTTGTTTCGGCATTTCGGGCATTAGCCTTTGCCGAACTCGCGCGTTTGACATGATCGTCGAAAACATTTTTTTTATATCGCCTGTTTATACTTGCGTACGTTGCCCCCATTGTTTCAACCGTGTCATCGGCCCGGCCAAACCGCGAACACGAGCACTTACCGACATATCTATATTTCCTTCTTTCTGCACATATATCAAAGGAAGCTCTTACAGGCGAGTAGTCTCATTGTAAATATACTTTGCTTAGAAAATATTGTTAACAGTAGAATATAACATACTGGCTTGAACTTCTGTGGCATTCGAGTGGGATGTCCTCCAGCACATTGTCCCTCCTCGGACTTTCGTGATAAGTAGAAAAGAAGGGGTTTGTTGCACCGACTTTATATGTTTCGAGGGTGGTAGAGTGTAAATATCAACGTTCCTTCCTTGGTGTGTGTGTATCTGTAGTGGTGAGTGAGTGTGTGGAATATATGTCGATTGATTGGTTGTATCTATATAAGTCTGTGGGGTGTATGTATGTGGTATCTGTGTATGTGCCTGTATTATGCATACATGTGCCTTTGGTGAGATTGAACTTGTGTGGGAAATTTGTGTATTAGCTTGTGTTATGCGTACATGTGCCTTCGGTGTGTTACTTGTCATTTTTCTGCATCATTATCCTGCACGTCACAGTGGATTCATGTTTGCTAATTTTTTCCTGTGTTTTTGCCGTCAGGCCTGCCGCATGTCTGGAATCAGTCTGCCTTCAATCTGAGATCAGTTGGCTATTAGGGCTAAAGGTATTAGTATACATATATGTAATATGTGGATAAGTGGCTAATGAAATAGAAATTGTTTTTTGTTATTTTAAGTTAAAATAATATTAAAATGATTTAAACATTTTTTGTATAAATATTCTTGATTTGTATGTAGTTATAATTGAGAAAAAGAGGGAAAAAAATTGTAAAGGAAAAGTGAAGTCGAGCGGGATTTGAACCTGTGACAAAAGAGTATCCTAGCGGTTCCACAACCCCGCCTCTTACCACCTCGCCACCGTCACTCATGGTGTTCTGTTCAATTTTATGGTATATAGACTTGACATTTTTTTAATTAATCTGATTAACTTACTTATATTTATTTATGTACCATTCGTATGAATGAGCAAATACTAAAGAACACTTAATCTGCTCACTGTATACAAGAAATATTAAAATGTCAATTATAAACGGTTATTGCGCACGATAATCCCTGCGAAACACGGTTATTGATTTTTTTGACTATGGCGCAGCTGAGCAAAAAATCTGAAAAAAATTGAGGATAATAGTTATGATAGTATGTTGTTACCATAATTTTATAAAAGTAGTCAGTCTTTCGCATTAATGCGAAATCTGCACTTTATGTCATTTTTTTTGCGTTTTGTAATTTTCATGCCTGTGATTTAAAAGGAAACAGCCTGAAAAAATTTCATAACATGTACCAAATTATTAGCAATATATCAGATTTTTTCAGAATTTTTGCTGTTAGTTATGGGAAAAACTGGCCAAAAACTGAAAAATCGAATTTTCCCCGTAACAACCCCCCTGAGTGAGATTTGGGGTTAAAAATTTAGGTGGGCTGTTTATTTTTGATAACCTATCGAATGATCCATGCACGATCAAAATCGGCTGAAGGGCACATTTGACCCCCTTAATCGGCTATACCCTTTGTAACAATTTAGCATAGTCCGCTTGGAGTTTGTCTATTTTCTGTTCAGATCTTAAGCTATTTGTAGGTCCCGGTTGACTTGCACTTTTAGTGTTTTGCATCATTTTATTAGGGTTTACTTGTTTATTTGTCGCAACAAGATACGTCTCACTTCCCGAGTCAGATTCGATTATATGTTTCGGATTTCGATAAGTATCAAACGACATATGACTTACCCAAGCCAAATCTTCATAATTTTTCCTTGTTGATGATGATTTCCCTTCTTCTTTTTTTCTTTTCTTGCTGACCTCAGTCCTTCTGTTGATATTTGTAGACCTATCCCACCGCTGCCACCAAAAAGTTGCTCCTGTTATGCCGTGAAAAAGGAAAGGATGGGGTTCCCTCGAGAAATGATCCTTCTTCTTCTTGATAAGCACAAGTTTTGATTGAATAGGTCACCAACAGAATGTTCACAAGAAACTGCACATCGATGGACGTCTAAACACTACTGTCGCGAATATCGAAGTCGCCCGAGTTTTGCCGGATTGTCCCTTAAATAGTCCTAGTTCTATCGTTTTGTCACTGGCCAAGCGGGCCCACGCTGTCATAGGGCCTGCAGCGGCCAAAACATCTGACTCACACTATATAACATCTGACACCACCACAGGACTTAATTCATGAATTATTCCCTTTTCCCCAAGCCAATGTTGCAAATCATTACCCAAGAACTCTCCTCCAGTATCTGTCCTCAAAGCCTTCAAAACTAGTCCTCTCTGGTTTTCTTCTACTCTTATCAATTTTATTCATCCTTCTACTGCCTCCGCTTTATTATATAAGCACAGCGGCGACCTTCCAACGCAGAACCTCATCAGGCATTAGGGGGGAGTCACGAGACCTCTCAGAGAACTCCGCCGCAACTCCCCTGCACCATGCCGGCCCTGATTAACTAAGGGCTGATTAATACACGGCGCAGCACCAAAAAGCAGGGCATACCTCCAGCGTGTGCTGCGCCGTGTCCTCCTCCGTCTCGTGGCAATGATGGCAGCCAGCCGTCCCTTGCCTCCCAATCTAACACAGGTAGACACGAGATGTGCCTTGGGGGCCGCCGCGATCGCAGTTGCCACAGTCACCAGCTTCTGCTTCTTCCTCTGTCTTTTATTCGGCCTTGCGGCCTTCTTCGCAGGAGTTTCCGCTGAGCTCGGCTCCTCCCGGAGACCCTACTCCCTCCTAAACGACGCCGGCTTGGCGTCGATGTGGGAGCCGATTCTATCAAGGAGGCTCTCCCCCACGGGTTCCTCCTTCTGGATTATCACTGGATATCGGCGGACCGGTCTGGTCGCCATTAGTGCCACCACGCGCACGTCCACAGGAGGCATGGCCGGTGCGGCCGGGGGACGAGGCGGCGGCGTCTGCGGACGTTGTTGTTGGGCGTCGATGGTCTCATGGAGCCTGGCCACTTCGGTCCTCAGCTCCGCCATTTGTTCGCAAAGCGTATGATTTTCGACCTCCAGCTGACGCCTGGCGTCGGAGGCCGACCGACTGGCCAGCTCTGTTCCGCCCGTCCTCGCATTGAGGGCAGCCATCCGCAGGACACGGACGTAGTTGCCCTTCAGGCCTTTCGAGACACCAACCACTTTTAGTACTTCGTCCATGAACTCCAGGACGAGGGCCGCTACGTCAGCGGTGGGCCTATGACGATATTCGTTCGTCATCTGCGCCTCGTCGGGGACCAGGATGCTTCCCTTCCCCGGCTTCCGTGAAGGCACCGAGGGGTCGAGTATAGCCTCGACCTCTCTCACTTGCAGTTCGGCCTCTTGGGCCTTCACATACCGGCGCTTGCCCTCCGCTAGATTGACGTACTCGCCGATTGTAGGAGGCCTGCTCCTCTTCCTCAATGAGGACCGACTGTCTGGCCTGGACGGGAGGAAGACTCCTTGTTCGGAGTTCCATCATGGGGCTACCTCCTTCCGAGCTGGGCCCCGCTCTGGTGTGGGTTGCAACCGGGAACCGGTCGTGGTCCCCACTGGTCTCCCCCTGTTGTGGTTATGCCCTGGTTGCACACACCCCCTCGATACTGATGCGGGATCGTCGAGCCTCCACCTCCCTCTCGCATACTCCCTCCACGGTTTTTGTTTGATTAAAAAATTCTATAATAGATCACGCGAGTATGGTCTGAAACAAAAGTCACCCTGGGCTGAGCCACCTTACCTGGAGAAAGCTGATACACCCGGGGGGTCGCCCGCCAGGTACCCCGGGTTTGATTGCTAGCGCCTGGTGCACCGACCAGCCACGCCTTGCGCTTTCTCCAGACGCGCCCTCATCACCGCGTACCGCAGCTTGGGGATAGGGATTTTTTATAGAGATTGTCATCCTTGCAGGCCGGCCAGTTAAGGCAAATCCTCCGATCCAGCGAAACATGACCACTGGTTTACGGCGTAGGTGCTCGGGTACTCCGGGTTTGCTACCCGTACCGACCACATAACTACAGCACGGCCCCTGGAGATCCCCTCCCGGCTGCCAGTCCCTCTTTCGAACTCCAGCACGAACGAGGTCGGTACGGAGTCACGGAGAGCCCCACGAGAAGGTGAGGCGAGTGGTCTAGACCAGATTAGGCCCCCAACTTCACCGAAATTCCCCTTCCTGGCAAGGCACGTCCCACGCTTACCAGGCTGCCATACCCGTATACGTGCTAGCGCCTCTGCCGATCTGGAGAACATCAGTTCCATCGGAGTTTGTTGTCCCAGACGAGAGATTTGGCTTCGGTCCTCTGTTAGTCCTAGACGTTGACCTGGTACCTCATGCTTTCGATCCAAACCTAACCCAAACCTTTTTTTTTATATATATACCCTCCTCCATCCCTCGTCACGTCCCTCGGCACCCACAGTTACGGGATTACTTCGAGGGACGTGCCCGTTAGCTGCCTCCCGGGAAAGAGCATACCAATCCTGTACCAGGCTGGTGCCTCGCCGCGAAAACAAAACAAAGCAAAACGAACCGATTAAATAAATAAATACATAAAATATAATACATAAATAAATAAAATAAATAAGTAACTATGAATAAAATACATAAATAAATAAAATAAATAAGTAACTATGAATAAAATACATAAATAAATAAAAACAAAATATACGTTATATTAAATAAATAAATAAATAGTATGTAAATAGTTAATAGATAAAATAGCATATTAAAATTTAGAATTTATGTTACGGTTAAGCTTTCAGATAATAACAAATGAAAAAAGAAAAACAGGGCGAGGCATGTCTGCACACAGAAAGATGCCGTTCCTCTTCTCCTCATTGTGATGTAGACCAGAGCTGGGCCCATCAGTCGCTTATATACCGTTATGCCTTTTATTGGTCACCCTCCTGTTTTCATCCTCAATCCTCCTTTTGACTAACATCCTAATATAGTTCATAAGAATCGGACCCCTGTATTTATCTTTCAGCCTTTTCCGGAGGTTGGTAATACTAATGGGTCCAACTCTGGATACCGTCTCAAGCCATCGCTTTGCGTGGCAGCACACCTTAGAAAGGCGTGATCCGCAGTGTCCTCTTCCGACACGAAGAGTGTGCAGATCGGTAATTCCGCTCTTCCAATTTTTAATAAATAGACCCCTGAGGCACCCCTGCAAATATCTGGAATTCTTTTGTAAGGCCCTCCGCCTCTGCAACAGCTTTTCGGTCTTCCAAGTAGCCGGTCAGCAGTCTCACAACCCAACCCGAGAAGCCCTTCCTGACGAGATTGTTGATGATTCGATCCCACCGGAGCGAGCCGAAGGCGTTTCTAACATTTACTGTTACAAGTAAGCAGTGTCTACCTCCTGAAATCTTGAAAAATTTATATTTAGCATATGAAAGAATTTTTTAACTTTATAAAATTTATCTGTTGTGGCGGACTGTCGTGGGTCCGAAGGGAAAGTCCCCGGATTTTGGGTTCCCGAAGGACCGCATGTTGCGTGCGACCGAACTGAAGTGCGAGCAATAGAAACGGAGATATGCCAGATCCTCGGTTCGGAGGAAAAGACAGTTCGGAGGAGCACGGAAAAGCCAGAGCATTCCGAGCATTGGCCACGTCAACATCGCGCTTTAGGTTACACGATAATAGAAATAGTCGTTAAGAACAATAAATATCGTTGTTACTGTTTATCGGAGCAGTCAATATATTGTACCCTCACCACATTCCCAAACTGTCTTGACCAGTTTACTATTGTTATTTAGATGAATATGTCGCTTTATTTCTCGAAATCTACTCCTTGTCATAGAATTAAAAATAATCGATACACCAGCATCAAGTGCTTGTTCCCAATACATATCTTCTTGTGGTAGTTTACGATAGCTACTAATTATAAAATCCCAATAAATTTCTTCAAATCTTCTAAACTGAAAGAAAAATTTGCAATATTATTTTGTTTTGCATAAATTTCACTTTGTTCGATAATAAGTTGAAATATGTCATCAGAAAACATACATTCAATTATTTCAATTACTAAATATCCTTCTAATTTTTCTAGGACAATTTCTGTTTTATCCTTGGAAGATGCGTTGGTCTTGCTGTAAATTGGAGAAATATCTTCCCACTTTATTTTCTCCTCTTTCTTTTTCTTAGAAACAGATTTATTCGATTCTTTGTTTCTTCTTTTGGTTAGAGTGAGATTTTCTGACACTCCTTCTTATCTTTGATTGTCGTCAATATCAGGTTCAATATGAGGAGTAAATAACTCGAAACTTGCTGCAATGTCGCCGTTCTCATTCTTCGTGTCATTTTCATCCAAATCATTTTTATATATATCTTCCAAATCCATCAATTCGTCCGTATCTGGTGGCATAATTGCAACATTCACATCATTAGTGTCTTCGTTTTCAAGGTCAGCCAAAAATTCTTCGTCTTCTACAATAGCAGTAAGTTCAGAAATTGTTAAAAATCTCTTTGAACCCATTTCTAAAAAAAATAATTCTAATAGTTATTTTATATACTTTATGCCAATGTCCCAAAAGTGGAACACTGCATTTAGAAGTGAAAAACACCCAGAATATATCTGAAATAATATTTCTGAATGGATATGTAAAACAAAGTCCAAAAACAAGTTTTAATCAAAAGTTTTTTATTTAGAAGTATTGTGAACACTCTGCGATATATCAGAAATAAACACGTGCAAAAGGCCGGTTGAAGTTATTAGCTTCAACCTGAAGTTTGCAATGATTTAAAACAAAAGTGCGACAATTTTTAATACTTTCATGGAGCACGTGATATGATCTCATTATTTTAACGGCTGTATTTTATTTAGAAATTGCAGTTATTAAAAGAAAAAAGTTTGAAAATGTGTCCCAAAAATGGAACATTTGCGGATAATGGGTTAACACCCGGTTGCAGGAGCGACTGGATTACTCTCCTCCTATTAGCTGCTGGCGGCCGCACACGACCGATCGGCAGCCCAAAGACATGGAACACGTATAGACGGTCCGAGCCTGTCTCCTCGTCGAGGATATGACTTCTTTCTACAGACGAGGCCAGGGACTGGCTGCAAAGCATCACGTCTATCTTCGACCTAGCTCACGGCGGAATACATATACTGTCCCCTTCACTATCAAGAGAGATCAGTCCTTCCTGCTGGCACCATTCGGGTAGCTCCACGCCCCAAGGGTTCGAGACCTTTGAACTCCAGGCCGGGAACTTCGCGTTAAGGTCACCAGTTATAGTAATGGGGCCACTTCAGCCTTTAATTGCGCGCCCTATTTCCTGGAACTTGTCTCGGACTGACACCTCTGCGATATTGGGGGGGAAGTAGCAGCTTACCAGCAACCATTTTTCCACCGAGACTCCTACAAAACCATTTCTTGAAATTTTATCGGAGATCCAGTCACTCCCGTTGTACCAGGGTTCGCTAATAAACACAGCATCTGCATTGACCTACCAGGCGGTAATCTGCGGGAGATCCTGCGCCAGGTATGCCCTATTCAAATTTATTTGTAGGAAGTTGAATTTTACTTATTCCTTACCTCAGTCCCTGTGTTACGTGTGGCCGTGAGGTGTTCTTTGTACACCCAGCCACCCATAGAGCCCGCCGTGTGGTCAGTTTTGTTCTAGTCCTTTTTCCTGCAAACCCCACAGGAGGGGGGAGGGGGCCTGGCACTTCGCCAGTTTATGTCCCACATCCCCACATTTTCTACATAGGATCTCGCCTCCTGGGGTTTCGTTACATTGTGCCGCAAGATGCCCAAACCCATGACACCTGTAGCAGTGTGGGATGGATTGCACCATCCTAATTCTACTGCAGATCCATCTTATCTTTACCTTTCCCGCCTTGACCAAGGTCGGTACAACCTGTACTGAGCAAGCCACCACCGCAACCAGCATGCCTTGTGAGTCTGGCCTGAGGACTCTACAGTCAGGCACGGTGTCCAACCCGGTTAGTGTCTTACTGACCTCTGACACTTCGTCCTTGATGGCCATAGGAGCACTTCAATTTCCACAATAGGACTAAGGCATCTGGTCTTAGCTTCTTGCCCCAGCTCTTTGCTGAGGCTTGCGGCAACGCCTGTCACACCTACCTTAGGATTAAACTCCAGCAGTACCTCGCCAGCTCGAGATCTTCTGATTCGTTTTAGGCCTTCGGGCTGAACTTTAATGCCTTCGTTAACACGCTTCACTGTCTCTCCGAAGTTGACAGCCCCAACTACGGTGAGCGCCACCGCCTCACCCCTCTTTGCCGTTGCCTTTGCTTTGTTTAATGCCACCACGTTTCTGTCCTGGGCCTTACTTATATTGGGCACTTCTGCCCTCCTAAAGCTCCCTCTTCGGGTAATTGTGGCACAAGTTTCTTCCTCATCGGACCTGGACTGGGGTTCCGCTACAGGGTCATTCCCCCTCCTTCTCTTTTTCTCCTCTGCCATTTGGACAGGTGGAGATACCTCCTTACGTGTTGAGGTGGCCGATCTTGCCGTGGTCTTAAGCAGGGGTTGACCCTTTCACCCCTCTTGACCGCTTGTGCGAAAAGTTCGGCACAGGTGGTGAACGTGGCCTTCGTTTCTTCTCCGATCTTACGAGAATGCGCCCGGAAGTGGATTTTGATAGCTCCAACTATTTCCTCAACCGTCAGGGTATCAAGCATCTCCTCAGAGAAGATTTCCCTCTGCTCGTCCTCCATCGCGGGAGAGACCTGGGTGGGGGGAGGGGTCATCTTCGCTAGCGTTTTCTGTGTCTGCACGGCTTTGCCCACTGTCCTTCGGTGCATTACCTGTCTCTCTCTGGTTCTATCCTTCGTGGAGGAGTCAGAAAGTGACTCATCCTCGCTCAACGCCGTAATGGATGTCATCGTGGTGAGGGTAATAACTTTCTTCGCTAGCTGAGCCGCAAGTTCCTCTTTTGCTCTCCTAGTGGCTTTCTCGCCCCTCATCTGACACATTTCCGTGTTCGCCGCGGATTTGCTGCTTGACGTTGTCGTAGCAGCTGTTGCTGCCACTATGCCGATAGCCATATTGTTGTCTGTTGTTATTGTTGTTGTTTGTCTTCTTTTCATATTAATCTGTATAAATACCTCCGGTTCGGGCTTCATGCCAGCCCCACCGCGGTAGGGCTACTTCTCCGGGAATATTGGACACTAGTTACAGGTATAGAAGCCGAGAAGCGGCTTCTCGGGCGGCCACTCCTATCAACACTAAAGACTCTATTGAAAATGTTACGGGATAGGCCCACACCATACTTAATGCTAAAAGTTTTCCGTCACCCCTATCGAGGGGACGCACCGTTATCTGACCTGGATATTACCCCTACTTCAGGCTACATATTGCTATGGTATTGACTCTCCCACAGCACGGGGTATTGGGGAATACTAGCCAGGTAATCCCACATACCTGCGCCCAGGTGATATAGGTTCAACCCCAGCATTGGCTCCGAACAGCAGGACGTGAGCGGTGCTTCTCACGTTAAGCATATGGGTTTGCGGGACTTTTGCCGGGTACTACCCGGACTTACTTTTACCCATACTCCCCCGCAGAAGTCAGGTACAGACATCGCGCCCCGCCACGTTCGGAGGGCTACTACTCCCCCCTTGGCTAGTCTACTGCGAATATCCTCCGTGGCCTAGCCGCAGCCCTTACATTCCAGTCCCATTCAGACGCACATGCACACCATGAGCAGCTCTTAGTTTTCACTTTTCCTCAACGAACGTTACCGGCATGGGTAACACTGGGGGAGACTAGCTTCCTCCGGCATAACCTTGAGCGTCACTAGGGTTACTTAAGCCTCTATACCAGGACCAGGTGGCTGCTGGACGCAGGGAAAGTGCTGTACCGCGTAGATGATCACTAAGCATTCCTTTTCGATCGTACAGTAATTTAACTCTGCACCTTGGAGTAACCGGGACGCGTAAGTGTATGGCTTATCTTTGCCGATTTTGCCTTGACTTAATATCGTACTTATGGCGTATCGGGATGCGTCGGTCGTGATGTGGAAAGGTTTCGAGAAATCTGGATATTGGGGAACCGGCTCGCTGCACAAGGCCTCGCGAAGCGTGCAGAAGGCACGTTGCTGGTCTTGCCCAAAGGTGAATTTCGCATCTTTTCTTTTAACAGCGCGGTCACAGGTTTCGAAATTTGTGAAAGTTTGTTGATGAAATGGCAGTAATAACCAGCCGGGCCGAGGAATTCTCGAACATTCTTAATCGATTTGGGTACTGGAAATTTCTACACCTCGGAGACCTTTTCGGGGCACGGCTTCACTCCGTTTTGGCTTATTACCTGACCCAAGTATGCCACTTCTTTATGGACGAACCCACACTTATTGACTTCGTGGTTTGCGGGATGCAACCGCCCGGCGAGCTTATTAAATTTCTCGCGGTGTTCGGTCAGCGCCGGAAATATGACAATATCGTCTAAATAAACAAAAAAAACAGGTTCGTATCTCCGATATGCGTTAACTGGAAGTTTTATGCTCGATATGGAAGTTGTTCGCGTTTACACGAGGAGAGGAAATATGGGATTCAGAATGCCCCCAGGCGGCGGTAGGGTAGGTGGGGTAATTTTCGGTAATATCGGAGACATTATCGGTAACTGTTTCAACCTCTTCCAGTTCGATGATCGGCGTGGCAAAGGTAATTTCCCGTTCCGACGTATTTGTGCATCTAATTGCAGCTCTTCCTTTCTTGCTCTGTACGAGGCTGTCGAATACCGGTACGTCTGGGACTAGTTCCCGACGAGGTACGTAACCCTCGCGTGGCCCGATTATTTTGATCTGTATCATGACAATTGTTCTGCCCTTGACCGTTACTTTGGTGGGCCGGGTTTAGAATAGGGATCTCAATGCCCTTCCAAGTGACGCTTTCCTTGTGGTACGAGATTTCTGCACCTTTGCGTAAGAAGGTGTTTCCCAGAATCCCGTGCATAGAGATGGGGAATTGGTCGTAGGCGACCTACAATTTGGAGCTTACTCCAAATAGCAAAATCTATGTGGATCCGATGGTAGAGACGCAATCCTTCGTGATCCCGGTTATTCTTACGCTATCGTTTTGGTCAACCAGCGTGTCATCCCGCAATGTGCCTATCTTTACTATATTTGGTTCGGCACCCGTGTCTACCATGAAGGTGCTCTCGTGGAGCAATTCAAGGGCCGAAGTCATTACTCGCGGGATCGGGTTTTCGTCTAATCCAACGACGGTAATTCGGGGTTTATCGCGATTGTTCGAACGGCACTCCGTGGTCTGTCCTCCCATCGGCGGTCCTGGGTTGGTGGAAGGTTGGCCGCGTTTCCTGGCATCTGTGCGTTCGCGTATTGCCTTTTTCGGCATTGGTGGATGTCGTGGCTCGTGATCCCGCAGTAACTGCATGTTCCCCGCAGGGGGGGGGGGGGGGCACTGGTGGAAAGGCCCAGGTGGTTGATTCCGGTCGCTGCCTTCTGGGCGTGGTGACCCCGCGGGCCTAATCCGAACTGTCCCACCGGTGTACTGGGAGGCAGGTCCCTAGACCGATAGTGGTACGTGCACGAAACATGTCCCATCAATTGACTTACTGGTACCGCGAGTTCCTGGTTAGCCCCAGGGGGTGAGTTATCGTTTGATGCCCACCTGGTCTTCTTTCCGCTCGAGCTCTTGCCTCGAGCTTGCGCGGTGGTATCTGCTGCCAGCGCGCCGGTCATCTTCGCTGCTCCTTCCTGGAGAAACTCGGCGCGGAGTTCCGCCCATCTTCGGTCGATGTGCCCCATCAACTCCTGCTTCCCCTGTTCGTTCTGCTGACCTGTAAGAGAGAAAGTGAGCGGGTTAGATCTCTCCGCGGGAGGTGCAGGAGTGGCGAAGGAGTTGCTGGCATCGTTGGGCATGACCTGCCCATCTTCCCGTCTGTCCCGTCCTGCCTGCTGCTGTAAGGTCCTGCTTGCCTGGGTGCGGTGATCGACCACCTCCGATAGCCGCGTGACCTCCTTCCGCATCTCCCTCAGCTGCTCGTGGAGTCGGCCGTTCTCCTTCTCCAGCCAGGACGCCTGATCTGAAACCGAGCTATGCTTAGTAAGCTTGTTGGCGGCCGCGCGAGCGGTTCTCACTGCAATCCGTAAATCTCGAATGAAGTTGCCTTTCAGGTTTCTCGATGAGGTTTAGATCTTTTCCACTGCCCGCATCTGCTCCTTGATCGTGCTGGTGAGGATTCCCGGATACTGGCTCTTCATCTCCTCATTATTTAGTTACCAATTAATTTTGCAGCTATCGAGCTTATGCTCATTGCTGCCTTGCAATTCCCATTAAGGGAATACCATATTAATAAATTTGGTCTTTTTAATGTATAAGATATTAGGAAACATTGTATAAAATTATTATTACCGATTTTATTTACCTAGGCTCTAATTTTCGTTATGCTCGGGAGACCAAACTCCAAAGAGTAATCCTGCTTGAACTGTGCAGCCTAGGTACATGCTGTTAGTGAAACTTAAGGTATGTCACTTATTTTAGTTTCTCTATTTTTTATTGGTAAGTAGAAATTTTCGACTAATTCATTTCTTTTATATGCACTTACTGCACTAAGGGTCTCTTAGCCGTCAGGACTGCGACATGCCGTTGGCCGCCTCTGTCCCGTGGAGGCGGACCCATGCTCTACTATATCGGTCAATATTTTTCTTTAGCATACATCTCTTTTACGTATGTTTGTAATTAAAGAAATGCTTCTCGGGTGCATATTAACGCTTTTCTGTTTTCTCTGTTCCTGGTTAAGTTTGAATATCTAAAATTTTGGTATTCTGGGCAGTCAAATAACATATGATCCAACGTTTTATCCTTCTCATTACAAGCAGGACAAATTGGAGACTCTGCACAATTTCTTTTAAATAATGAATAATTTATTGATCCGTAGCCTACAATTATATAGGTACTCAACCTATTTGGTTTAAACGAGCTGTTGTTTGCCACAAAATTTTCATTGTCAAAAAATTTATGTTTCACGGCCACGCTCTTCATTATTCCAACGTGTTTGCCACTCGGTATAAATTTCTGTTTTGGTACATTTAATCTCTTCTCATAGATTTATATCCTACACGTTGTCCGTTTCTCTGAACGTGTATCCTTTCCAGGAGTTTGAGATATTACGCTTTATTTTATTAATAAGACCTTGCCGAATGATTAATAAGTCGAAAGGCAGCGAACCATTATAACCTGTAAGGAAACGGTCGACACAAGTCGATATGCTTTTGTAATTATCAAAAATACGGATCTTTGCGCTGCTAGGAAATGTCTTTTAACCAACACATGATCTACCTTGTCATACCAGATTGACGATCCGTATGTAACTATGGGAATCATAACTGCTTTATAGAATATTTCAGTAATGTTTCTCTTTAAACCCCATTCATCTTTTGCCACTCTTCTGACCATCATTACAAAACTTGTTAGTTTATCGCGCAGATATTTTGCATGTGAAACGAAGCACAGCTTGTCGTTTATATAAATACCTAGGTACTTGGTTTGAGTACAAAATTTGATATTCCTGTCATTAATTTTTAGAATTGGCATTCTGTCCTTGTGTAACCTTCCCTTCATTAACAATGTTACTGTTTCTGATATAGATATTTTCAACTTATGTAATGAACACCTGTTACTTAGAATTTCTATTACTTTGCTTCCAAAATTTTCTAATTCTTTTCGCGAATTTGCTTTTATTAAAATGGCCAAATCATCGGCAAATGCAACGGTTTCAGTATCGTCGTTGTCTAGCACATCAGATATTTTGTTTAGAAGGGCATTCATACATCAATTCTATGCCGCGGGACTCACAATGGAACCCTGTGGACACCCTTTCCTGATCTTCCTCTTAAAATTTTTATTCTGTGTTTGAATAATCATTAATCGAGTTATGTAGTAGCTGCCTACCTTATTCAGCAGACAGCTACTACATTTAGCCTCAACTTAGCGCGCCTTTATGGCAGGTCACCATAAGTTGTCGAATGCACCTTCAGTGTCAAGAAAAACAGGAACTATTAGTTTTTTGTGAGGTAATATTCTTCCTCGCCTGAAATTACCAATTGCATCTTCTGTGGATTGCCCCTTACGAAATCCAAACTCTCTATTACCTTGCAAACCAAATGACACATATTGCTGTTCTAAACGATCAATCATAATTTGTTCTAAGATTTTCCCCATGACCGGTAATAGCGTAATCGGCCTCCACGAATTAATTTTGCTTTTATCTTTGTACTTGTCCTTTAAAATAATTTTTAAATTTACAATTTTCCACTTGGAAAGCAAGAATTTCTTAAGCAGTTATTAAAAAGATTATAAAATATCTCCTGACTAACTTTAAAAGGAGCTTTAATTATCTCTGCCTTAAACTCGTCTAAGCCAGGGGCTTTATTATCCTTCATTCGTTTAATTCCGCTTCCAATGTCAGTTACGAAAATATCTTCTTCAGTATTGCAATTCAAATATGTACTGATTTATGATTTTAAACAATCATTCTGTTCTAACTCGTTGAATATATCAGACGGTACACACTTGTCTAAAAGCACATTAACTGTTTGCGCTAGATGCTGAGTTACCGTTCAATCCTGTCGCTCTATTGAGCACAAAAATACTGGCTTTTTAATCTTGTTCCTTATAATTTTATAAACTAAACTCTAAGGGTCTTTATTTCCCTCGTCCGCAATAAACTTTCTCCACGATTCTGATTTGTTCTTTCTAATTAAAGTCACATATTTGTTGCGAGTATCCTTATACCTCCTTTCGCAATCCATTATTTCGTCCATAAGACGTAATCTACTTGTTTCTTGGCTCTATTTGCCTCCTTCCTTCATTTTGTTAAGTTAGTGTTCCCACGGAACCGATTTATTTGTGGCTCTTTTCCTAGGTATCGTCATCTCACATATATAAGTAAACTCTTTGTTGAGTGTTACGGAACGAGCCGTAACTGTTGAGATTGTCTTCTGCCGGTTTGGGAAAATAAATTTGGCTGTTGATTACTGTAGATGATCCTTTTATTTGAGAAAATGTTTAGCGAAGTGTCCTTGTAGTTGTTTGCTGGTGCGTGTATAAAACGTGTCTGTCTAGTTGTGCGGGTTGTGGGAATATATACCCGTTTTGGTCGCTTGCTTCCGACCAATCGGCGGTCAGGTAAAGGGGCTGGAGTCGAGCGTCGCTTCGTGGGTTTTCCCCAACTTGGGTCCCCTTTTACCTGTGGCGGGTGTTCGTGTGTCTATCGGGTTACTTATTATAACTTATTAATAACTTATTAATATCTTATTAATATAACTTATTATTAATAAATTACATAATAAATAATCGTGATTACATATAATTAGTATGCGTGGGGGAAGTGCAGTTGGTTCGTAACAATTATTAATAGTAAATTATATAATTAATAATCGTGCTTACATATAAATAGTATGCGTGGGAGAACTGCAGTTGGTTCGTAACATGAGCGACTGTGTAAATCATTTGGCAATGTTTATCCATCAGTTACAAAATCTGGAAAAATGCAAAAAGATTCTTACGAACTATTTTTAGATAATGTAATCAAGCCATACGTGGGAACAAGAAAATTCTTATTCATCGTAGATTCGTGGAGTGGTCAAACATATCCTTCCCTTTATGACCAAAAATTTATGGACGAAAATGGTTCACAAAGTTGTATATTAAAAATTCCTCCTTCAAAATGTACCCCCCTTTGCCAGCCCTGTGACGTTTATTTATACAGACAAATTAAAAATTATGTATCAAGACTTCAAAATTACCATGAACTCCTTGCAACAGATCGAAACCTTTCTACTCGTTCTGATTGCATTAAAATACACGCACTCATTCACAATCAAATGCAAGCACCAATTTACAGAAATATGCTGAAATATGCATAGTGTGCTGCAAAATTAATTTCTTCACGATAAATACTTTTGTAACGTAAATCAAGTTGCTTTCCCCGTAGAAATAAAAACTAATAAGTGCAATTGTGATAGACAAGCGTTTATCGTGTGCCCATGGTACCGAGATTTTTATGTTTTAAGTGCATGTATGATGATTATCATCCGTCGTCATGTACAGTCTCGCATTAGTGAGCAAGAAACACTGATGAGCGAAAAAAAATATATTGCGTTTGTGACGAGGAGTCAATCTAGTGACCTACACAGTTTTCTGATTTAACGTTTATACCACTCCGCCATCGCAATCTTAAAATCCGAAGTTTATGTCACAGCACACCTTCTTGTGTATCAAGGTATGTAACTTTAATTATTTATACCTTAAAAACTGTTGAGTATCTACACCTAATATTTTACATACATTAAAAGGGATTAGTCTACTGTCATTCTGCAAAAGCACATTGTGTAAATTCGTCACCGCGTACATTATCGCGAGACCGAACTCGTGATGTGACGGGAGCTCCCTCGTCCGGCGAACGAGGAACCGAGCGACCGTATCAAACGTTCGGCCGTTTAGCATAATCAGTTTGCACAAACCTAGCGAAGTAAGCAGATCAAACCAAACCGAACCACAAATATCTTGTAAATCGTTTCTAGTTTTCGTTCTCTTTTTGTAAATAGTGTATTTTGTGTTCAATCGTGTTAAATACCATTTAAGTTCTCGCAAATCAATAGTTTCTCCTCGTTGTCCAAGATAACCAGTTTTCGTTTTCGTTTCTTTCCTTTTCGTCAAACCAAATCGCACCGAAACACACATTAAAATCGAAGTCAGACAATTCGTGTCCTTCCCTCGTCAGTCTCACTAACACACAAATTTTCTTTATTTTTATCACTAAACTCAATTCCAACTAAACTAAAAGATTCTTGTATCCTATCATAATTGAAACGGTATTAATAATAATAATAATGATAATATAGTCCCGATAATAACATCAGTAAAAAAAAGTTACACAAAAAAATATTACATAACAGCTTACAGATACTACATGCATACAAATACATACATAACAATGCATAAACATACATAAAAATCTATTATACTAAACACACGCTCACTTGTAGGCAACTTCTTCGGAGAACAACAAATAATAATATTATAATAATAATAATATTTTTTTCCCGACGATAGGTGATAAATCTTCAAAAAAACGGCCAGAGGTGGTCCGCACTCTCCCGGTGTGTGGGATTTTTACCCACTACAAAACACTTCCCTTTCCCCTGGCAGGGTACCGCTTTACTCCTACTTACTGTATCGTTGTTAATGTTTTGCTCCGCTTTGTAGCTCTTCGCATATATAATTCCCACTTCCGCTTCTTTCCTGGTCCAGCTATCGTTCCATAGTTCGGCAGCGCCTATAAACATTAGTATCCCTGTTAAATATACTATAGTAAAATGTATATATTTATTTATGTACAACTAAATCGACAATAGTAAAATGAGGACGATAATTACTTATTACAAATTGGGCTACGTTTAGAAGGTGGAATAGTTTTTTCCCCTTCTTGCCATGCTAACTATATTTCATAGACAATTTATGGGTATTAATGTTCCTGAAACACTTTTTATGAAGTTATAGCAATTAATGCCTCCAAACTTCCTCAATTCACACACCTGTAATTCAAGAATAAATTATGCATTTTCAGAATCAACAAAGAGCTCTACTATTGCCATTAATATTTTGCTTACCTCATTTTAAAAATTATCTTCATCTTCCAAATAATTTTCTAATAACCGGAATTCTTCCTCGCTGCATATTGAAAGTTTAAACTCTGTTCAAATATGTATAAGGATTATTTACGGTAAATCCAACGTGAATGGGTCAAAGGCACGAGAAGGGAAGAAAAACCCAGTTTGTTAGTAAAGAATGTTTATTAAATAAAATAAATGCTAAATATTGCGCAAGTATCTCACTATTCACGCGTTCCTATCTCTCTGACTTCTCTCACCGAACTCTCTTTCTCGACTTTCGTACCCACGCATTCTCTAGCCTTGCACGCATTCATTCTCTCTCATTTTCTCTCTCTGTTTCTCTTGCTCATCTCAGACATTCGTAACACCCAGTCAGTTACGTTCACCCGAAATCTTGCGCGACCACACATGGAAGTCTGCTTTTGTTGAACAGATCTCTTCGTTTCTCCTAATCTTTTATCCATATCTTCTACCCGCACAAAAACATCCGTAACTAATGCGCGTAAGACGTACTGTTGTTCCACAGTAGTTTTCAAATGTTCCTCAACATGCTTGCTCGAATTTGTAGCGCAGCAGGGACTTCCGCTTTCTGTAAATATAATACGTATGATATCATTTTCATTGAGTGTTGTGCTCGCAAATATATCCGTGTTGAAGAATTGGTTTATTTGTTAGATCTGTTAACTTGCCAATTACATAATCCCCCTCACTATATCGTCGCGTGCCGTCTGTACCCCTGCTTGCATCATCGGTACGCACTGTACCTGAAAACAATTATCCATTTACACAGATATAATAACTATAAACGACTAAAACTTTAATTCACATATATTAATATATACATAATATTTCATGCAACGAAATTGATTATTTATTTACGTACACATACCTAACTCTCGTTCATGAACTTTTCTTTTCTTTTTATTTTGCAGTTCCACCTCAGATTGTAAGTCGGAAGGGTCCTCCGCTCTTTTAGCGTTCTTCCTCGCTATGGCGTAGTCGTCTGGAAGTATAAAGTACTGTATGATTATTTTAACTCCAATGTATTAGACAATTATAGACTTACCGCAAGTTCTATTCCTAAAAACTATGATTTTGTGCAACCCCCAATTCGCACCCACCTGCTTACACCTTTTTATCTCGTTTGTTAGCTGGGCTTACGACAATAATGGCCATTAACAAACGATGTTGTTATCGGCATGCCACGCTGAAGGCACTGCCTCGACTGTGCTGTCTTCTAAGAATTGCACTACGCTCCAGGAACTCATTATTATCTGTTGTAACATATTTACATTTCGATTATTATACGATCTTGCATCCGTAAATGCATAAAAATCCGCATATTGCATTTCAATTCAGTTGGTAAGTTTCCACACCACCCAAATGGGGTATTACTCTGTTGCGTTACTGTTTTCTTTAAGAATGTGGGTAGTTCGCCCATAACACTATCATCCCATCTATGTTAATATTAATTTGAATGAGAAGACCGTCCCAGAAGACCGTCTATATTAATATTAATTTAATATTGATTTAATTTAATTAAAAGGGCCGTTTTACTTTGGGTGAGTACGCGTCCGCGGCGGGACTATGGGAAGCTTCGAAAGCCGAGTCAGCGGAGATTGCATATCTCCGTTCCGATTTTAAATCGACGTCACGATACGCGTTCAATCCTACGACTTTTTACGGTGATAGGGTTAATAAATTGTTTGACACTCAATTCCAATTTAGTAACTGTATGTAAACTGTATTTTCCAATACCGCAAGTTCGGAATTCAAGTCGCGTTTGGGTACAGATGGGGTCTTTGAATACTGTACTCGTACGTCTGTCCTCTTCAAGGAAAATGTGTAGACTTTTTTTCTTTGGGGAAAACTCGCTGGTTTTATTAACTCGTGTGTGGGTGGCTTCTATCCTCATCCTCGATCGGAAAGCCAATCAGCGTGATTAAAGACGTGCACAAGCACCAATTGGTCACCTAGTTCTTTGGCGACAGAGATAAGACGAGGTTTGAGTTTTGTGTTCTCAGTGGACTCGGGCCCGGCAGCAAACCCTTCGCGAGAAAACACTGTATGTATCGAGCACCCACATCACTGGTGGATCATGTATGATCCCTACGGTGCGAAGCAAACATTGAACGGTACAATATACGATGTACAGTTGTCCCCCGAAATACGCGGGGGTTCGGAACTTTGATGTATTACGTAAATGAAGGCTTGCGTAATTTTGAGACTTCCCTTCGCACTCCTACCACAAATTTATATTACATACATAGTTATAGACTGGGTAAACGCTTAGTTATTAGGACAAAGAGGAGGGGGCGGGGATGATATTAATCGAAAAATATGCCTGAAGAATTACAACTGTAGTAACAGGGTTGTTGTATAGGTTCCAAGATATTAACAAAAACATTAGTACAACTACATTGCATGCTGTTTATATGTAAACAATGCGTACGCAGACAACCGACGCGTTAGCCGCTTCGCTCGCCGGCGGATTTGGTTTGCCTATTTTTCGTCTCGTCGCCAAGCGGTACTCCGTTTGCGGCATGATGCAACTGCATTATGTATGGTGTCCTCATTGCTATTTACGTAGGGACAGAATACAATGCAGTTGTATTAATATATTTTTGTTAATATTTCTAAATTTCTAAGTTGGAACCACTACTATTTCTTGAGACCTAAGCTTGCAATTATTAAGATATTCCGCCTACCTCACTGTGCACCCACATACTATTGTTGAGAAATATTAAATATGTGTTGCATTTTATATATTTACTAAAATAGGTATGTTAAGGAAATAATAATGTTACTACAAAATTCCCAGAACTCGAGAATCTACCCCTCAACGCCAGCCATAGGCACAAATTGGGAGAAGTTTCTCAAAATGTTGAATTCTACAACATATTTCAACTTCATATAAATTGAATAGACAATCATAATATAAATATATACCCACGTGTAGCCTAAATAGAATTTCTTTCATCTTTTAAATATTATAAAATGTACTGCACTTTGGATATTTTATATATTTCTGCATATTACGCGTATTCTCCATTCTTTCAAACATTTAAAGTTTCTATAAATGCATAAAAATTTGTAGTGAATTTATTATATATTGTGTACATATATTATTCATATTTCACGAAAGTATATTGCAATTTTTGTAATTCTTGACAGTTGCGATGACTACAAAGATCATAAAAAACCGTGTTTTTCAAAACTGCGTAAGTACTTCGAGGAACAACTATACCTTTGCTTACTTTTTCCTAGATGTTGAAGAACGAGCCCTGCATTGAGGCATAACTCAGATAATATATAGTGGTAGATGAGTCTTAAACAAATTTTCAAGTGATATTTTTGTTTCTAACACAATGGCCTTACAAGCATAATAAATAATAGTTATAAGAATTAGAGTTGAAATTTTTTATATTTTAATTTCATGGTTTTATATTTTTTATTACATGCTTCTAGAAACGCACCAGAAGTTTGAACTTTCTTCTGCAATGGTTCTGAGCATATAATTATGGCATTATAGTAACATAATTAATTTTATAAGTTTATAACGGCAATATAAAAATACACTCCAGCCGTGCAAAGTAATTAAAATTAGTTAAGTGAACTCGTATTTTTGTCTTATTTTCTACAAGGAACATTTTATCTATAGATTGATAACATTACTCTGAAGTATTACAAAATGTAAGAAGATAAATCATAGTTATATTTGTTTTATACGCACAGAGTCTGCATATAATCTCCACAATTTTATTTTGTTCGCATCTACTTGGAAAAAATCAATGTTATTAAATTGTCCACTCTTTGAAATTATTCAACATTTGTCTGAAACAGTTTTTAGTATCATTCGCGGTTTACAAAATTTTTAAATAGATTTATTTAAATGTGACACCGTGTATAGTGGTCAAACATATTTCTTTGTAACGTGTGAAAGAGTACGGTCTACTTGAGTTTGTTAACTTTATCGTCACCAGCGACATTTCCATAGGTATATCTTACATTCACCGCATTAAAACGCAGAGGGCTTATGAAACACTCGGATTTTTTACGAGATCGGTATTTCAGAGCATGTGACACGAAATCTCATAAGATGATAGGTCTATCCTGTACCTCGTCTGTGTACCTACACTAACCACAGTCCGGTAAATTGCTCGCGAAACGCTCCTTGGCGTTGCGCATGCTGTTTAGTTACTTATCGTCTGATTATGATAGGGCAAATCGCGGACGATTTGCTTCCTGGCGACCTGTATGTCATTCGCCGGTTGCCAGTGAACAATTCGCATCGAATTCATATTTTCAATAAGAAAATTTTTAAAATTTGTTTTGCAAATTTGACACATGGACTAAATCTGGAAAGATTTGAAAAACATATGCCTGTATTCTACATTCTTTCCTCCTTAACCCCTTGCCTACGGCAGACTTTGAGACGCACCGGCCGTACCATTCGGCAGGAATTCAGTTACGACGTACGCCGAGAACGGCGAAATTTTGAGTAGGGATGCATTTTTGCGAAAACATATTTCAATAATCAAAAAACTGAATTCCACTACATTAAAACAATATTATCTATTTCTTTGTATTCTGAACCGAATTACTACCATAAATATTAAAAATTTAATATTAACGTAAAGCTTTTTTCACAATATATCTAATAATCTAGTGAAGTGTGATGTAATTCGAAACATGGATAAGTACATAATCCTACATCACATTTCTTACATTCGTAATGTGTATCACTTCTTTTGTTATGTTTTTTTATATTTAAATAACATGTGACTAACGGAATATGTAACAGCGAAATTAGCATTCACTTTCGTCTAACTGAGATAAGATCTATTGGAATAATTAACCATAAAATTTCCAGGGCGCCTATAGGCGCCTTCCGTGTCAGAAAGCCAAACTGCATCGAGCGTCTTTAGGCGCCCTCAGTCTCAGGCAACTACAATCGGATAAACACCTATAAGCGCTCTCAGTGTCACAAATGCAAAATTTCTAAGTGCCTATAGGCGCCCACAGTAGCCTACGGGTTAAACATCTATTTCTTGTTTTGCAAGCACTTAAAAACCACGGCCAGGGCAGCCTGACCGAGGCCGTCGTTTATGGCGATAAAAATATCAAGTTTTGCCATGTTTATATTTCTTAATGGCAAACAAAAAATCAGGCATATTACAAATATGGTGATACATGTTGGATAATTTCTTCTAATTTTTTTTATGCAAAGTTTAGGTATAAAAACTGAAAACTCCTGAAAAAAGTATGAAAAATGCAGATTTTGTAGCCATGTTGTGAGAACACCACTTTCATATTTTCATGGTAACAGTATACTATCATTGTTCAGAGAAGCGGAATTTATTTCCTTAATTCTACTGAACGAGGCTCAGATTTGAGGGTTAAAGAAAGTTCAATAACCGAATTCTGTGTTTTGCTTTGGCCGTCTGTTTCTGGGCGGCGTTTTATTTATTTAAATTCTACAGGTGAGCGCGCTTCGCTTCTTGGCGATGGAGTCAGTGTTCGTGCGTTCGTATATCTGAAACAAAGATAATCGGTGTAAACACCGATTTCTTATGTTAGTTAAGTAGAATCGCTCTATGCTTGCATCTTTTCTCTCTTTCCCCTGATCTCGGCAGGTGGCGAGGTCACTTACTAGTGCTACAAGACACAGGGAGAGGGGAGTGAACTGTATTGTACGACGCTTCACACGTAAAGCGAGGGAACCTGTATCGAATGCAACTGAATAACAGTCAATTGCCTCGAACCGGCTTGTCGCTAACGGAGGTTGTAAGGCACCAAAAGGGGGTTCCGTGAAGTGGATAACCAACGGCTGCTAGAAGACTAGTTCCGGGGGATGGTTAAATCTCGGATTCTCACTTTTTTGTTTCTCACGCGACGTATGCAATAACGTCGTGAAAAAGTACTCTAATTCCAGTAACTTTTTGGGTCTGCTTTACCGTCGATAAGCGATAGAACGTAACGCGGCACGAGAGACTTTAACGTGTGACCTGTCACTCGCTGTCCGGGTCATGCAGCGTCGGGGGCTGCCGAATTACTTCAATTAATTTTTCGCTATCCATAATGCTGTTGATAGCACTGGTATATTGAAATATTGAAATCGTGGAAGTAAAAGCACTTTCACGGACTCTCTTACTAACTCTGCTGCTAACGCGATATGAAAGCACAAAATTGAATAACTTGGACGAACTGTTAATACCGGACGAAATGTCCGACTGGGAGCGAGGGCGAAAATGCACAATTTTGAAAAAGGGAAAAAAGAGAAAGACAGAAATAAGATGGAAAGATATGTCCGATGTAGGGGAAAAACGCTAAAGCGCGGGAAAACTTAGAGAAAGAGGAAGGAGACAGTAAAGGGTGAAAGTGGAAAGGTTTACAAGGACTGGTCGGCAAACCCTTGGAAAAGTACAGTTACCAAAATAAATATCCATATACTGAAACTCGTTCAGTTTAAATAATAATAAATCTAATTATAAAACGCTTGTTCGCTATCAAATGCAAATAAACAGTTAGGAAATGAATTCAGCTTTCAGATAGTATGAATGTTGTTATGACTTAAATACAAATACAATAGACAAATTTCAAATGCCGGATGAAGTCAAGAAATCGGTGAGAAAAAAGTATTTATACAGAATGTTTTTTGTTTATGAGTTAGTGATATTTATACTGTAATTAATACTTTGTAGGCTATCCATTATTATCAATAAGCGCTTGTAATCGCCTGGGGATAGATTCAATTAAATTATTCGCTACATTTCACTTCATTTTTTGCTATTCTTCTTTCACAGCGTTCTTTAAACCATTTTTATTTGCAATTGTCTATTTTTGCAAGCAATGATTACATTTTTACCATATATACTCGATTGGATTTATTTCCGGTGATTGCGAATGACTTTCCAGATTGTTTTTTCCATCTCTACTCGTACGAAATAACCTGAGCCTGTTAGTTTGTTGGATATTGTTTTTGGGCACTCTTTGTTTCCAGTCCTTGCTTAAATTGAAGGTATTGCAGAAGTGCGTAGAATGTTAGGAAGAGCTGCAAGAAGGCACGTGCGGGTTTGGTTGCCAAATGTAAGCGGACATTGCCCAGGCCCACGAGGAGCCATGAAAATGTAGCGGAAAGAAAACAAGATAAAGTTAGAGAAAAGATAACGCACGCAGAAATGCACGCTGGCCTTGCTGTCACAATACGAAACGTTATAAGCAGAATTGGGCATATTTTATTCGAATAAAATTTTATTTGAATAATATATCAAATAATGCTTTGAATAAATTATTCGAATAAAAACTTCGAAGTACATCTTGAATAAATTATTGGAATAACATCTCAAATAAATTATTCGAATGAAATATTAGAATAAAAGTTTGTGTACGAGTTGTAAAGAGTGAAAGCTTTTTGTGTAGCTAAGAATTTACCGCGGACACGCAGTGTGTGAATATCAAATTCACTGTAGAATAAAGTATCGTTACCACAAACACTTTCCGCCTTCTTGATTTGAGTCGGTTACGTAGGGAGCCGACCCATCGATACCAGCCCATTTTTTTTTTTTTTTTTTTTTTTTTATTAAATACACTTGAGGCCCGTCTCAGGCATATGTGTGCTTCTCTTTATTGGTACACATATACAATTTTAATCACTTAACAATTATTTGTTTACCTATGTTAGGTTGCTCTTATTAGGAACATTTGTTTCAGTCTGTTGCATCTTATATATTACCTTAAGACTATCTTTATACATACTATGACTAATCCATGCCCTACATATTTTATGTTTACACGTATGTACATTATACCCTATTCGGCAGGTGTTATGAGGATCACAGTTTTATGTTGTTTTCGATCAAGAATTCGTCAATAATTTTTAAAACTGTAATGTTGGATCTTATTAAAAAACATTCTATTGTGTACCTCGGTGACAGTCCTTTTGCTCTGAGTCGTTGCTTCATTTCCTTCCTGTGCTTTTGTGTACAGGTGCAGTCCCATAATACATAGTCTATGTTCTCCACTGGATAGCCACATTGACAACTAGTGTCCTGCACTATATTGGTCCTCCCCAAAGAGGCCTTGAGGTTATAGTTGTTGGATCTTGCTCTATTTATCCATACTGTTATATGTCTTGTTAGCTTTTTATTGTGGAACTATAGTTGGACATTGGATTTTGCGTAGAATGTTCTGAAGCATATTCCTCCTTTATAACTGGCTTGTCTCGTCAGTTCATTTAGTGCGTTTTCCTCATTTTTCTGTTTCAAATGAGGAAAAATATCTGTGTGAGGGATGTGGCATAGCTGTTTTTCTACAGATTGTGCTGCTGCTTTAGCTTGCCTCGTCGCTTGCTCGCTTCTCTCGATGCCTTTATGTGAACGTATCCACATAATTATTACCTCCTGTTCTGGTGCCTTTTCTTTGAGTTTAATATTGAGTTTAATTCTTTGAGTTTGTGGTTTGATTCCGACTCTGCCCAAAGTTTGCACCAGGCTAAGTGAATACGTACAAATTACATATGAACTTTGGTGGTTTCTATTTATGTACGTGATGGCCATTTTCAATGCTATACATTCTGCTGTGAATACTGAGGCTTGTTTGGGTATAGTGATTTTTTCTGTATATTTATCCTGAGGGATGACACAAGCTGCACCCACTGATTGAGAGCTGTCTGATTTTGACCCATCCGTGTATATTATTTTGTGAATTTTATATTTGTTTTATATTGTTTCATGGAAAATTTGTATTGGGTGTGTAGTGTTTCTCGATTTGAGTATGAATTCTGTTTCTATTTTTGGTTGTATGTACTTGCAAAATCTGTCGAGTTGGACACAAGATTGGGTAACCTGTCTAGGAGTGGAGTGAACTCCTCTATTAGGATCAGCCAATTCCCACACAACAATGTCTATAACACCACCTATTGATCTTAAACATGACTAAATAATGAAAGAGCTCGAATTATAAAAATTATTTTCTGATTGTTGGTCATCGAGCGACGCGCTGTGCGGCAGGTAGATGACGCTACACCGAAGGCGGTTGTATCATTGACTAAGAACAGGATAGACCACTCATCCAATACTTTTCTGCATCACTCGGATTGGGGGCCCCCTTACCATTTCCATTTTTACCTTTTCGATTATCTAAAATGTATAACTTTTGCGTTTCCTCTTACATTTTGTATATTAACACATTACCATCTGGAGACATAAAAATATGTTTTTTTCTTTTCCATTCAATGAGAAGGAAATCCCTTTTATTATTGTTTTCGCTTACCTACGCATGGCATCTGCTCTTTTATTCCTTCGTGCAATTATTGGAGTTTTATGTCAGTACATCGGTAGCTTTCCTTATAGTCGTTACTTATTACTTTTACTTATTCGGCTACACGCAGAAGTTTTCGCGCAATCAACCCGGACCGTAATGTGTTAAAATATTTTGGAAGTGTTTACATTCTTTGTCAGATAATAAAACGAAAGGTATTCTTCCGAATACTCTGATTTTTTTAGGTTATCGGTATTTCAGACCGTGTGACACAAAGTGCCGTTAGATGGTCGGTCTACCCTATACCTCGTCTATGGTTATAGGAATTGACTGGCGTCGATGTGTCGACTCCCTACGTGTTAATTCATACAAGTTCTGCGGTAAGTTCGCAGCTATACACAAAGCTTTCACTCTATACAACACGTACAAAAGTTAGCACTATTTAAATTAACCTGTATATACAAAAGAATTGAGTCTGTACACTAAGATCGACTCGGTCACGCGAGTAACAATTTTCTGGTTTTTTCAGAGGAATCTCTCGATGCTTTTCACACGGCGGTCGGATGCAAAAGAAAGCTCATTTTTCCGCAAGGACGCTTTTCTCCCGGGCCAAAAACAGAGGATGCCACATTTTCTTTTTATTTTCTTTCCTGCGCTCTTGCCCGGAAATTCATTTTCCGGCGGGATAGCTGAGCGGATGTATGTAGGTATCGCCATAAGATTAAATACTGTTGGGTCGTGCTCGTTGTCCTTATCGCACAGCGGAAACACGACCAGAGCAGCCAGGCGAGCAGAATTTCTTGGAATTTCCCCTCAATAAATAGGGAATAGAGAGTCGGAGTGGGATGGTAGTATCATAGTACCACGCGATGACACGACGCAACGTTCACAGCGTGGAGGTGTAGGGATTGATGGGAGTTGATGAGTCGGCTCATCGACTGGAATGAAGTTAGGCGAATGTTTCGTTGACGAGGTTTGTATTAACGCACGTCTACAACTAGTATACTCCGCGTCCGCGGTGTGTTCTTAATCTTTCCGCGGTGGATTTACAATTCTCAAAGTTCATATTATTTATAAAACTATGTACATGAAACAGAGTCTACACATTAATATTAAACGCAGTTGCATGTAACAACGTTGCTTTCCTCACGGCGGTTGGCCGCAGAAGAAAACTCATTTCCCCGCAGGGACGCTTTTCTCCTGCGCCGGAAGAAGAGATCGCCACATTTCCTTTTATTTTTCTTTCTGCGGGCTTTTCCGACAATGCACTTTTCGTCGGGACGACTGACTCCAACGGCAGAGACTTGGGTCATTTTTCCGTAGTTGAGCGCGATTTATTCAAACTTCGAAACGCTCTGAAATTATATACAAGTAGCATTGACTAAATACAGGATGGACCAACCATTTATAGGAAATATCATTTCGAATTCTGTAAAAATGCAGAGGTTTCTTACGCCTCTTTCGATTTAGAATCGTTCGTTTAAGAATTATATTTAATCCAACCACCACAGTTGACAAATTTAACCCTCTATCCATGTATTAAAGATAATTATACGTTTGTCTATATTATAAAAGCAAATGAAATTCTGGTTATAAAAGATTAAATGATAGAAGTCCAATACATATGAAGATATACAGGGTGGAGCGGAATTCGTAGTACAACCGAACAAGGGGTGATTCTAAATGAAAAAATAAGAGCAAAATTTGGGATAACATTTTTTTATCCGGGCCTCCGTTTCCGAGAAAATCGACTTTAAAGTTTGTTCATCTTTGTGAAGGATTTAGTTGTCGTCTATTCTTCTACCGTAGTTGTCTCCATCCGAGATAGTGTTTACAAACATTATTTATTGTGTGATTAAAGCAGTACAAAGTGTTCCTACTGGTAATTAATTTTTGATTCCTTATTACTACTTTCTATTGCAATACTACAATACAGTACACTAGCACAAGTATTGTTGAAAATGTCCTCCTCGTTGCTGTATACATAGGTTGGCTCGACCACTTAATGATATCTGAACAGAATGTAAGCTGATATCGTTTTTTAATTTTTCGAATTCCTCCATAATCTTTTGCTTCAAATGTGTAATGCTTGAAATATCGTCTCTATAAACTTGTTCTTTGATACGCCCCCATAAAAAAAATCTAGAGGTGTGCGGTCCGGAGACCTTGGTGGCCAGCGTACCTTACCATAGCGGCCAATCCAACACAAGTACGTTTGATTTAACAAATTTTCAACTTCCCTGGTGTCATATGGCGGTGCACCATCATGTTGGAATATCATTCTCCTTATGGTAGCTAAGGGTACATCCTCTAACAGCAAAGGCAATTTATTACGTCGAAACTCCAAATATCCAGTACCAGTTAGTTTATCTCCAAGAAAATAGGGTCCTACGATTTCATTACCACGGAGTCCAGCCCAAACGTTAACACTCCGCCTTATTTGAAAGTGGGTTTCTTGATAAACACAAGGATTTCTGTCAGACCACCAATGAGTATTATGTACATTAGAAATTCCATTTCGCGTAAATTTGGATTCATCGGTCCATAAAATGCATGATAGGAAGTGCTGATCTGCAGCATGATGTTCAAGTAACCACTAACAAAAATTCATTCGTGGCACGTAATCACGTTCTAGAAGATTATGAGCATCTTTTCTTCTACATCAAGGACCTTATTGGAAATGTTAGTTATTTCCGATTTAAATTCGGATCTGATCTCCTGGATCATCTCCGAGAGTTTAACTTCTAGGAGATTAAATTGGGATTTAAAGAAATCTTCCATCTCCTTCCTGAAGATCGTTCTCGCATTATCAAGTAACACAGAAAAACGCGAGTCAAGGTTTGGCGAACTCATCGATGAGGTGAGCGAGCGAGACCGTGCACGAGAAACTAACAGTGAAGCATTGGTTGAACCACAATCAGTTAATTTCCCATCAGCTAATGGGTGGCCAGTGCGTTGCACACAACCTGGATGAGAAGGAATCTTGCATGATTCACAGAATACGGGTTTCACAACTTTGGTATTACACCCACTGCAGATACAATCCATGAGAGGATCAAAAGAAAATAGTCAAATTCAGAAGTTAAAAATTTGAACTGTGCACGTTTGGTAACGTACGTAATATCGAACTGATAAACAGTGCTGAGTGGTAAACACGTCTGACTTACGACTGTTGAGAAACGACTGATCTTAAAATATTGTTATATATGTGATGGTCTGTACCTGCTGCTACTTTTTCTATCTATTCTGTTGCATCTATTAATGTATTTTAGATTGTAAAATAATTTCAAACGAATAAACAATTTTATTAAATATTCGTGGGGGGAAATTATTGCACGGATGATTTAAAGGAACCTGAATCGTCTCTTGCAAAAGTTTATGCGAAACTCCTTGCCTAACAGCAAGTGCCTCAAATTTAGAAATAAAAATTTGCTCCAATTTATACACATAGTGTATAAATTGTTTGCTGGGAACCCTTAAACTATCATTGCTGCTGGCATTTTCGCGAAATGATTTAAAATAAATACGAAAAGTACTACTTTCTAGTTCATGGCATTCTTTAGAAACTTGAATGCAAATTTCAAATGTGTGAATACTTAAAGGCTTTCTGAATAAATATCCGGAAATATAACTAAATGCATTCTGAGTTGGAATATCTAAACACCTGTAATCGGTGTCTGGCAAATCTATGGCTCTAAGTACTGGCAACTCCTGTCTTTACAAAGGAGCAAAGTCCGGAGCTATTATTTTTATGTGCTAATAGTTTGTCGAGGTCGCCTGTACAGTTCATCGCGTCGATATGTAAAAAGGATTGTTGAAATAATTTTCGAAAGGTGCGGCTGAATGGAATAGGGATTGGGTTTGTACAATTCGTCTCCTGCTGTCGATTGGATCCGAAAAAGTTTTCCAAGCAGTTTTGATTATTTCGTCTAGTTTTCAAGAAACGAAAGTTACACGATCTTAATTTATTCCAAAGATTAAGGATCGTCGAAATCGTAACCAACCATCAGGTTTCGAACTTTGAACGTGAAGTTAAATCGGTACCATCGGTATCCCGTAAGCAGTTCATCTAAAAATTCGACTTGATAATCAAGACCCAGGAAAACATTTTTGAATTTACAACTATTATTATTCGAAGATGAATTTAATACGTCAAATAACTTATTAAATTTATCTAGTATACGGTCAGGGACAAAATTGAGTGGACACCGCTTGTGTTAAAAATGAATACTGTGAGTCTGGAATTTTTCCTAATTAATTCCTACTTTTTTAATTCTCTGTAATAGTTTACACATTTATAAAGATATTTCGTAAGTCGTTTTTTTAAATAAAGTGGTTTATTTCGAATAAGAATAATGACAAGCTTTACAGGAACAAAACAGTGTGGGCAACATTGAGTGGACATTTTCATTTTTTCTATATTTTACTCTATTTACATTCCTTTAAAATTTTGTATTTCTTCCTTTCGCCTTAATGACTGCTTCTAAACGTTTGGAATGCTTTCTACTAAATGTTCGATGATATTTTTCGTTCTACATTCTCATGAATGTTATAAACCGCTGAAAAAACGAAGTTTTATCTGTTCTGCTGGTAATTAATTGATATTCCTTTATTCAATAGAGCCCATAGGTTTTGAATAGGATTCAAATCTGGACTTTGTGGTGGCCATTCTGAAAGCTCTGTTCCTGAATCCTTCAAAAAATCCATGGCTCGTTTTGCGTTGTGTATTGGAGCATTGTCTTGCTGGAAGACAAAATCGTCGGCAATACACGTTTTCCAATAGTTTTCTATAAATTTATTCCAAATTTCCAACTCCGGACCACGAAAAGCACCCACACACCATAATGGAACGGAAAGAGGTATTCGCTAAATAGGCGAACGGCATTTGCTAAATGCGCGGGCGATATTTGCTAAATGCGCGCGTATGTATTTCTCTTCTTTCTTTCCAAATGATCGAGGGAGAAAAACAAAATTAACACTACTGCGTCGAAGCAAAGTTCTAATGTATTGGGCAGTATTATTGGTACGAGTTGCCTTAGTGATGACAAATCGATGGAAAATAATTGGAGATAAACTAAAAATGCGTGGGAGGTATTCACTAAACAGGCGGTCGACATTGGTTAAATGTGCCATCGATATTTGCCAAATATCATACAAATACTTTACGATATCCAGCACGGAGCGGTGGACTTGTCGCACGTTTTTACATGAGTAATTGCAAAAGACGAATGAATTTTGGGAAGTAAAATTAATGTTCCCATCAATATAGCACTTCTTGTGTAACAATGCAACATGTATACTATATATCGAAATTGAAAAGTTACAGTTGATGCTTCCCAGTATTACTTAAAGTCTTTTAGGATATCTGTATGAATATTATGGGAGATAACCAAGATTTGGGATAATGTATTACATGTACAGTATAGTGTCTATATATATATATTTCGTACCTTCCGGTTTTGAAAGGCTTCCGATTGCCCCTTACGCTTTAATCTTTTAATAATACTGAGCTATATGTGGAGCTGTGGAGTGGGGATAGGATAGGAAAATGAAGGGTGTTGCGTTTCGTTCTGGGTCTGCTAGTAGACTCATCAGTAAGGGTACCCAGCAGGCCCTGCCTTACACACTTACTTTTTTTTTTTTTTTTTTAATACGTTTATTCAGAAATTGCCAACAATCATATATTTGTACAGGTTATATGAAAACGTAGAAAAATATAACGGTTCTTTACATAGTATCGCAGTCTTATGGCTAAGTTAGCGCTTAAAAACTAATTGATTGAATTTCACTTTGTTTTTGGAGACGTTTTTTTTTGGTTTGTTTCTTTTTGGATGCTTACTATTCGAATTTTTTGTAGCACCTAGGCGCTTTACATAAGGCATTTTGGTAGGCGTTACTTGGTAAAGGACTTAACCTACTTATCGACTAATTGTACTATTACTATCTTATGGTATCTTATGCTAAGCTATTCTAGTCTTAATGCTATGAGTATATTTACATATGTTGCATATTTACATAGTTTATGAATATATTTATAGTTACAATGAATTTCTTTTTTGGATTACTTAGTTGACGTTGCGTTTTGTAGCCACCAGTATTTTTCGTTTGAATTTGGGATTTCATTCTTGTCTTTATTGGAGATTTGAGGACAGTATTTGAGTGTAAATGAGGGGGGATTGATAGGACTCTTAGGGTTGTACTGAATGGCTTTGGTGTTGCTGCTTCTTTGGATATGGTACAGAATTGGGGTCTTGTTGATGTCTGTTATGAAGCCGTTTTGGTCTAAGTAAGGGAACATTTCGAGGGGTGTGAATCCAGAGTTGAGTGTTTTTTTTATGTATTGTGTGTTGGATAGTATTTTATTTGTGAGTTCTACGAGGATGGGGGATTCGTGTGTTTTGGCGAAGTAATTTCTGCAGATTTTAATTATGGAGTTGTCGATGCGGTGTAGGTTCGCTTTGTTAAGTAGTGTTATGTTTTTGTAGTTCTTTTTGTAGTTTGATTCTATCGTTTTCTTCATATTGAGGCTGATTCTTAGGCAGTGCCTTTCGAATAGTCTTAACTCTTTCATTTTATAATTTGGGATGTTGTACCAAATCGGACATGCGTAGGTTATTATGGGGTGCATTATGGCGGTGTAACAGAGAATTTTGACATTTTTGTGAAGGTATCTGGATAGGAATAGTCTTGAAAGGGCATTGAATGCGATTTTAGCTTTGGATAGCTGGGTGTTAAGTTGGTGGAAGAATTTAAGTTGGGTATCGAGGGTAACTCCGAGGTATTTTACTGTATTTTTGTAGGGTATTAATGTTGAGGATGAGGCCGTTTCTTTTAATTGGAACTTTTTCCAGTTTTTTTTTGGTGATGCTACTTGAATATTTTATGCTGGGGCGGAATAATATAGATTCGCACTTGTTCGTATTTATTTTTAGTTTCCAGTTTTTGTAGTACGTATTTATTTTTTCAAAAAGAGATTGGAGGGATTTTTGTATTTCAGTGGAGTCTTTTCCCGTGCGGTAAATGATTAAATCGTCGGCGGAGGCTATTGCTTTTTGGTTGTCCTGGTTGAGGGTGAATAGTTTTAGTAGGGCTGCCGTGTATATATTAACAAATATTGGGGATGTAACGGTGCCTTGCTGTAGGCCATTTTTGACTGACAATGTTTTATTGGATTGGTTTTTTCCCTCTTGGATAATGATTTTTTCCCTTGAATCATGCTCCAAATGATTTTAATGAGGTGTGGCGGGTATTTATATTTCTCGAGTTTAAATAGGAGCCCTTCGTGCCATACCGTGTCGAAGGATTTCTCGAGATCTATTAGGCAGGCTCCTGTGCATAGGTTGTCATTAAGAGCTTCGTTAATATCCGAGGTGAGCTTATTGATTGCATGGATGGTGGAGGTTTTGTTTCGGAATCCGAATTGAAACTGGGGTAATATGTTATTTTCTTCTGTGTGAGCAGAGATTGATCTGTGGATGATTTTCTCGAATATTTTGCTTATATTAGGATGTAGTGATATCGGTTTTCCTTTTTTTTAAGGCTATTATTTTGGATGTTTTCCATTTTACTGGGAAGTAACCGTTATTTAATGCATTATTGAAGATTATGGTGTAAAGATATATGAATTTGCCCGGGAGTTTTTTGAGAACTGCGTTTGGTATTCTATCGAAGCTGGCTGATATTTGTTATTCAGATGTTTTAGGATATTTTTGAATTCGGTTTGGGAGGTGAAGAAATTTTTTGGGTTTGCGAGTGAGGGGCTGAATACTGGTCATTCGTTTGAGAAAGATGTTAGGGTTTTATGGGAGGCAATTCCTTCCTCGAATTTTTTTTTTAAAGCTGAAGTTTTTGATTCTATGAGTGCAGTTAGTTGAGGGTTTCCCATGTGTGCGTTTTGGTTGTATGTTTGTTCAAAATGAGCTCCTAGGAGGTTTAGTTTCATGACTGGGTCTATTACTGTTATAATGTTGGTGCTTTGTGCAAGTTTTGTGCCGTCTATTTCCGCTGCTTGTAAAAGTTGGTGATTGTTTTTACTAATAGAAAGGGCTTTTATCTGCGAGGAGGAATTTTTGGTTTTAAAAATGTTATTTGATTTTAGGAAGGGGTTGGATGGTCCTTTTCTGGTGATTTGGCTTACCGTATTTTTCCAATTGGTAGTTATAGATTTTTTTAATTCTGCGCTTAGTTTCTCTTTTAAGTCTTTGATCATTTTTTAATCCGAATTTTTTAGACTGCTGAATGTGTGATTGTTGATTCTATTTGTATTGTTTAAGAGGTTAATTAGGTAATTTTTTAGGTAATTTTTCTGTAATTTTTTGATGTGTTTGTTTATGTAGATCTCTGACGAGTTAGGAGTCTTGATTGCTGGGATGGAATGGTCTATTGTTTCTTGCAGGGCTGACTCTAGTTTTTCTATGTTGTCATCTATTTCCTGGTTTGATAGGTTTCTGTTCTGAGGAATTTGTAGGTATTGTATTTTTCGCGACGCAGTTTTTTTAAATTTTTGCCAATCTGCCTTGTAGTAATTTGGTCGTTTTTCTGTGGATGAGTGGTTTAGGTAAGTTATATTTTCAATTGAGATGGTGAGGTTAAGGGCGCTGTGGTCGCTGTCGAAGGGTATTGTTTTTAGACTTTGGTTTTGGAGATTATGGAGTTGGATTCTAGCATCATGAATGCAGAGGTCTATAAAGGAGCCTCCGGTGGGATATGATGAGAGTGTGGAGCTACGTAATTGTGCGTTTATGTTTATAGCGTTTTGGCCGAGCCATTTTTTAAGGTATATGCCTCTGTTGTTATTTTTTGTGTTTTTCCAGTCAGTATGCATTGCGTTTAAGTCACCTGCTAATATGTAGTGTGCATTTGGGTCCGATAAGTTGAGGTTGGAGAATAAACTATCTAGCTCTGGTAAAAATTCCATTTTATTATTGCCTAGAGCGTAGGCTGATATTATAAAAAGTGTTTCCTGGTTAGGTAGGTCTATTTTAATTATTGTGGACTCGAGTACTTTGTTGCTCAACCGAGAACTATCCCTACTACACCACACACTGCGATCCAATGGTTACACGTCCCAACAAATCAATCGAACCATTAGAAAACTCCAGAAACCCCCGAAAACTGATATCAACACACCAACCGAAGGAAAAAACAGAACTGCCATCCTACCCTACGTCCAAGGAGTAACAGACTCCATAGGGAGAATCCTCCGCAAAAACAATATCAAACCGGTTTTCAAACCACCCCAAAAAATCGGTCAGTTCCTAAACTCTCCAAAAGACCAACGACCTCCTCTTAGCTCATCAGGGGTATACAAGATCTCTTGTTCCTGTGGAAAAGTCAACATCGGAGAATCCCGGAGGAAGATAAGCACTCGCCTCAAAGAACACATAAGAAACGTCAAACTGAAAAACTTTACCATATCAGCTCTGGCAGAACATCAAATAGAAACGGGCCACCAAATTCTGTTCGACAAGACCACCAGTCTGGCAAACTCAAAACAGTGCTTTACACGTAAGTACAGAGAAGCACTTGCGATCCACAAACATCCCAACAACATCAACAGGGACTCCGGATACCAAACCCACCCAATTTGGAACACCATCCTCCCGGTTTTTTAATTGAATGGCCTTTCAGTTAAAACAGTCACCCGATTGGTTAACTCCACTCAACTGAAACGTCACGCAACAATGACTCCAGTTCTGGATAAATAGGGACACCCTTTATGGGAGCAAACAGTATCAGGTTGTCTCTCGCCCTGATGATGTAAACTGCAATGTTTACGAAACGTCGGCTACAAATTGTTATCTAAGGCAGCTCCATCCCGGAAGCCAAGTCTTACAAAGAATCTTACCGCGGAAGCCTCAAAGACCTTATCTATAGATGAGATTACAATTTGTTGGGGAGTGTCCTAATCTTTGACATTTCCAACATTGCGTTAGGTCTTTATTTGTTAGCTTTTCCCATCTAATGGTTTGATGAAGTAATCTTTTGATTTGTGTTAGGTTGCTTAGGTTGCTATCGGCTGATAGTTGAACTGAGTATGTAGGAAGTTGGGTGTTTTGCGCTCGGTATTTTTTTGTTTAAAATCTGTTTACTTTTAAAAATTTAAGATTATTAATTTTACAGTTGTTTAGTGCGTCAAGTATCGTATCCTGGTCATTGTTACCGTCAAGGTCTTTCTGGATTATTACCTGCGGTTTTTCGTATTTGGGGGTATCTGTAAAGAAGTTTACGTTTCTGTTTTTTAGCAATATTACAATTTTGTTGTAATCCTCGGGGGTGTCAATGTATAGGTTCTGGGATATTTCTGTGTTTTTTTATGCGGAATTTACCTGCTATTTTGATGCCGCTAGTCAGAACAAGGTTGATGGTGTCTTGCGCGCTTTGGTTGTAGATTATTATGGGGGGTGGTTTATTGTTTCTGACCTGCACATCGGTGGAGTTCTGCGGTGTTGGCTGCTTAGGTGGCTGCTGGCTGGGCTGTTTAGGTTTTTCGGATGCCAGCGTGTCCCTTGCTGAGTCAGTACTGCTAATCTGGCCTTTATTAGCCCTTTGCACTCGAGCGGCGCCGATACGGCGCCCGGCAGATTTGAAGTGGCAACTCGAGCGGCGCTGCTGCGGCGTTACAGTCTTTTGTTACTCTTTCTGCTTATTTACGATGTGTGATAAGATATTTCTCTCGGAAATACTTTCGTGGATTAGGCTCGGCTTACACTTTTAGCCAAGTCGTAGCTCAGTTTAGTTAGTTTCTGCATAGCATTCGCTTGAAACAGTCTTGACAGTGAATATAGCAACTGAAAAGTTTTTGAGCCCTAAAAATATGGATCAAGATCAGATCAGCTCAAGTTCGGACGAATTCAATTTTCCCGCTTTGGATGAAGAAATTACATCGATCTCCGACGGATTACGCCACGAAACGAACGAATCCAGTGGAGAAGATAGTGAGGAAGTAAGAGGTGTGAGGCCACGAAAAAGTAGAATTATAGAGAGCGAAAGTGAAGTTGAAAGTGAAGTTGAAAGTGATGCCGGAAGTGAAACTGCGGAAGTTGCAAGCAGTTCAAACTGGGTACTTTGCAAAAAGTACGATGAAGTACCGCCAAACGTACAATTTATACCTGGCCAAAACACCACAGGATGACGAATAGTTTCTAATATGAAACAACCAATGGATTTTTTTAAACTGTTTTTCACCAATGACCTCGTGGAAAAAATTGTTTGTGAAACCAATACATATGCGAAACAAAAATTGGAAGGGAAGACGCTATCTGCAAATTCGATATGGCGAAGCTGGCGTGATGTGAACAACGCAGAATTCTGGGCATTTATTGCAGTTGTAATCAATATGGGCACAATGACGTTGGCCAATTTGCAAGAATATTGGTCGAGAAATATCGCCAGTTATATTCCTTTCTTTTCGGATACATTTACAAGAGACAGATTTAGCCAAATATTCTGGATGCTTCACCTGAAAACTATTTCACCATGCAACACGAATCCGAGAACGCGTCTACGAGTAAGTTGCTTTTTGGACTACATCAACTCAAAGTTCTTGCATTATTTTATACCGGGCGAGCATATATGTGTGGACGAGTCAACGATAAAATTCAAGGGTCGGATTTCGTTCATAACATACAATCCTAAGAAACCGACAAAATGGGGTATCAGAGTTTATGCTCTAGCAGACTCGAACACTGGCTACGTTTGCTGCATTTTGCCTTATTATGGATCACTCATAACTCAGCTCTTGGTCAGACCCGATTTACTTGTTTCAACAAGACCTCCGATTCACTTATACAACATGTTGCTCGAGAAAATTCCAGGTGCTCAGGGGCACCATATGTACACGGATCGATATTATACTAGTTATAGTTTAGCTCAGGAACTAGCCAAATTAAAATGGCTAAAAACCGGAACGATCTTAACAAACAGGAAAGGATTGCCTAAAGAAATAAAAAAGCCAAATTTATCGAAAAACTCCACAGTCGCGTATCGACGGGGCAACACCTTACTTTCAGGGTGGAATGACAAGAGGATTATCACTTGTTTAACTACAAGGGGTGACACAGGAATGTTGACGGTCAAAAGAATTATACGAGGTGGTGTGGAAGTACTCGTCAAAAAACCCAAGATTGTATTGGATTATATAAAATATATGGGTGGTGTTGATCGGGCCGATCAATATGCATCAACGTACTGTTTTCTGCGAAAATCGCTGAAATGGTGGCGTAAACTTTTTTTTTGGGGCATGGAAATTTGCCTCATCAATTCTTACCTTCTCTATAAACAAGAAAAGACTAAAAAAGGGAAAAAGCCACTGATCCATTTGCGATTTTTAAAAATACTTGTTGAGCAATTGAGAGGAACGTATCGCCAGCATCGTGAGCAAGCGTCTACGTCGCATTCCGATGACATCCGACTCAATGGAAAGCTGCACATAATACTTAAAGGGCCGAAAAGGGACTGTACGGTTTGCTCTGACCGTAATACGCCTGGATGTAGGCGGGAAGTAACATATTATTGTGATACGTGTCCTGATAAACCTAGGATGCATCTGGAGTATTGTTTTACGAAATATCATACAAAAACTAATTACAGAGTATAATGTTTCTCAAATTTTGTTATTTTTTATACAAAAATAAATAAATCGGTGAAATTTTATTATTTGTATACGTTTGTTTGTTTATAAATGATTTTAAAGTACATGTAAAATGTTTCTCTAATTTGGCCGAAATTGTCTCGAGTTGCTGGTTTGCGCAAGCGAAAAAGGCCTCGAGTGCAAAGGGTTAGATGTGGCTGGCGGGGGGGGGGGGGCGATTTCCCGGTCCGATGTCCCTGGGTCCGCTCTGCTACCTGTGGTGGCTGCGTCTGGATTTTTTAATTTGTTTAAAAAGAGGTTGATTTGACGCCGTTGGTCCTCGTTCTGGCGACGCAGGTCTTCATTTTGATTTTTTAAATCGGCTAGGAGATTTTCTATTGTTGCATGTCTAGATTAATTTTCGTTATCTGCAGCGGACCTTCCGCTTGCTTCATCTTGGGCTGAAATGTTGTTCTTTGCTTGTTTTGTTGTTGTCTTTTCTTGATCGCGTTGTTTTCTTTTTGTGGCTTTTTGTAACAGTTCTTCTATCTCCATTTTGTTAAGGGTGCCCCGTTTCTCTTTGTTTATTATTTTGAGGAATGTTTCGTGAGGGATCGCCTCTTTATTCTTCATTTTGACGGTATTGGATTGATATTCCGTGTCAGCTGCCACTGTTATATTGCCGCTTGCGGACAAGCCGCATGGCTCGTTGAGTGTTGGGCTCTCTATTTTGTACTATACTTTATTGCTTAACACCATCACTATTTAACCTTTTCAATTTCACTTAATATTTATCGGTTTGTGATAATCACCACTAAGAATGCCCTGCGCGGGGGAGCGAGTTGATGAACGTTTTACCACTTTATTACCTTGACTGGCTCAGAGCTTTGGATTGCCGGGAGGTGTTACCTGTTCGGCGGTCACTGGCAGAATGCGCTGCCTTAGACACTGGGATATTGAGAGGAAGGTTAAAGGCGGTATATACAGGGCATTTCACCTAACTTGACCAACTTAAATATATCGCTTGTTTTGTATGATAGAAAAAATGTCAAGGGGAGAAAATATTCTGTTCGAAGGCGCCAATACGGTGATGGGCCAAATTTCTTCTCAAGGTCATTTTTTCGAGATTTCAAGGTCATCGTGTTTTTTTTAAATGGGACTGTATATTTTCACCACAACAGTCTTATAGCTTATAAAGAAACGAATCCAACGAGGTGCAATATGTTGACCTTCACGTTACTTTTAGCGAGGAAATTATGAAACGTTTCTCAGTAACTTCAGTACGCGTTCGGGGACGGTAAATGAAGGAATTTCAATTTCATTGAAACAGTGTATTAGACAGAACGCAATGTATTAGGCAGAATTTTTCCCGATTGTTGGATAGGACGTGGTGCACGAATTTATTGGCCAGTTCGATCGCCGGATCTTATGCTACTTGATTTTTTTCTATGAGGACACCTACAAAATAAAGTTTACAATGATGTTCCCACAACAACAGAAAACACGCGACTAAGGGTTCTACATGAATGTAGATCAATTACTGTAGAACAACTTAAAAATGTACAGCAAGAATTTATTTACCGCCTCCAAAAATGTATCCAAGTTCATGGTGCACATATTGAAAACCTTCTAAAATAAATATTTCACTTAAGACTGTTCCAATGAAATTGAAATTCCTTCATCTACCGTCCTCGAACGCGTACTGAAGTTACTGACAAACATTTTATAATTTCCTCGCTAAAGGTAACGTGAAGGTCAACATATTGCACCTCGTTGGATTCGTTTCTTTATAAGCTATAAGACTGTTGTAGTGAAAATATGCAGTCCCATTTAAAAAAAACACGATGACCTAGAAATCTCGAAAAAAATGACCCTGAGAAAAAAATTCGGCCCATCACCGTATTGGCACCTTCGAAGAGAATATTTTCTCCCCCTGACATTTTTTCTATCATGCAAAATAAGCGATATATTTAAGGTGGTCAAGTTAGGTGAAATACCCTGTATATGGACGAGGTGCTTGGAGCGAGTGCTTTCGAGAAAGTCCTATTTCGTATGTCCCTCTAGTGGTGGGTGCAGGATAGCCGCCACATATATAATCCATATAATTTAAAGTCTCTATATTTACATTTTATAAACTTAAATCTAAACTTACGTTTCTACAAGAACTTTCTGTTATCTCTATTGTACCCTTCTTTGACCTCTACTTGATTTCATTTTATTTTATTTCATTGGGGTGCCCAGCTTTCTTCTCTTGCTTCTCCTTTCCCTATTTCCGTCCTTCGCATCGTCTCCCCCTCTGAGTCTCCCCTGCTCCTCCTTTCCCCTATCCTCTTCAGTTCTGCGAGTCCTTTTCACTCCTCTCGTATCTATAATATACATATATAATTATCGTAATATTAATAAAATATTACATACACATACATTTTTAAGAAAGGAAATGTTTTTCATTCATTAATACTCCTTATTTTTCAAAAGTAACGTTAAATTTTCTTTAAAAGTAGCTTTCACTTAACATACTTTATATGTATTACAATAGAAGAAGCAATATGATAATGATTTTTTGACCACGCGCAACTGACCGCTCTGTCCATTAAAATAGGAAAACGCAAGTGGCCTTTGTATTATAAATGACAATAAACCGCCAACCGCGGACACCTTGTAAATTTCCAGGTCAATAATGCGAGCAACATTTGTTAGATGCCTTAAAATTCTTCGTAGCTTATTCATGGACATCATAAAATACGTAAACATAACGTTTTCTGCAATAAACAAAGTCCATGTACCGTATAGATCCTAATTTCTTTGTATAGGAATAATTGAATAATTATTTAAGATAAAACAACGCACAAGAATTCGCGACTGTGTTGACACGATATCATTTTTATATTTCAAGTTACGTCATATTAAATTACATTACTGGAATAATCTACCAATCTTTTTAAATAAATCTCTTCAATCCACATGAAAGGAACAGAAAACTGGTCTGTCGTTGAAGAATTGAATAATTTCGAAACTAGCAAAATGATTACTTAACCCCCTTCCCCCTTTCGCATATACTATAACATTTCAATTTGAATCAAATCGCCGTATAAAAATGATCAATTTAGCGTGGAAAGATTCATATTCAGTATTTTGAAATCATGGTGCACACTATTCAAACGTATGCGCAGTATTCTGCGGTTTTCTCTAGAGTGTACTGTTGCGTGTGCACCGTGCGGGTATAGGGATTTTGGTGGATTTCACTGGCGTGGATAAGGTGCCCGTGGAGCGCTGAAGCACTCTGCTCGCGGCGCGATTAATAAAAGAAAGACACTACTTTGAGACTTAGTTTTATTTTGAAAGTTCGATTATACTGTTTTGCGAGCCGGTGAAAGGGAGAACGCTCGATAGTTATCGCTTCGTGCGGGGGTTCATTCTGCTGCTTGGCGGCGAAGTCTTCGCGCAATTTCGGTCGATCCCCTCTTCGCTGGAATCTGGATCCTCCCTCTGGAAGGCCCCTGGTCCTCTCCTCGTCCAATGGTGGTGGTGTTCGCCCCGTCCGCTGATGTCCCTTCCTTCCCGTTTCGGTCCACCCTCAAGCGAGTGGAGGTGGAGGCGCCTCGCCAAGCGCGCGGGAAATCTCGCGTCCACGTGTTCGGAGAAAGCGTGGGACCCGAGGAGGCTTCGATAAACTAAGCACTCGTGTTGGCGAGCCTAGCCGACCCTTACGGAAATTTACGACTCTCTTGGAGTGCGTGAATAGGAAGGACGTCGTGTGGGGTTCTCCAATTTTCTAGAGTCGTGCGTGACTTCGCTAACGACAAATTCCGTACGGTCCCTAATAAATTTAACTCGGGGGTGTTCTTCGTTGACGAGTTTTCGTTTCCTGCTCTCCAACTTTCCCTTGCTCGATCGCCCGCGGCGAGTACTTTACAATGGATTTCCTATACGTAGTACGCATATCTGGTGTACTTCAAATTTCGCTCTTAATTTATGGTTACAGTATTAGGGGGCGCGATTCCTACGTAACAATATTCACGCGATTCTATCACCCTACTACTTGAATCAAATTCAAGCGACAGCGTTACAGTACATTTAAACCAGGCGACGCATGCGTAATATTCTGCAGCTCCCTTCATGCTACACATTTATGTCATGTGTTCCACACCGTATTTTTCGCAGCTCCCTTCATGGTGCACACCTTAGGTGATGCATGCGCGGAAAGAAAATGACACAATGTAGGCGGAGTTTTGTCTCCTGTAACTATAATTTCGGTAAGAAAGTCGTAAAATTTCAGCTCGCGCGGTACTTTTGGACATGACACGCATGCGCCGGTAGAAAATATGGCGTTCCGCGCAAGCGCAAGCGCGCTTGTTCTCTAGCATCCATTAGTTTGTAAGAGAACGGAGTACAACGAAAGAAGCGTACAGAGCATCTACGTTGTGTTGTGACAAAAGCACGTTGCTCTTAGTTATTATATTATGTAATTCTGGTCATAAACCATTATCATAGTGTAATGTGTGTGTTTAATTTGATCGCTCCCCGAGTCATAATAGAAAAATGAAGTAGCAGTAGGGCTACGAAGCGAACACGCACGTGGTCGATATTTCGTGTCTGCCACCGTGAGCTTAGTTCTACCCAGGAACTGGTGCCTGAAACCCACAATATGTGTTACTACCAGGTAATGCTAGCATTCTACAGAACGGTGTGTAAAATTACGAAGTGTAAAGAGCCTCACATCATCGCGATTCTAACTTTACTAAAAACTGTTTCCAAAAGTGCCTTTATTTCGACACAGAATTCAGTGTGTGACTGAACACATCGATGATAAACTAATGGGAAAAATGACAGGAAAAGAATTTATGTTAACCTGTTGCATAAAATCACGTAACAGTTATAAACATGTTTATTTGATTTGCTTTGGGCAGTCGATATGTAAACATAACCTCATAAAAAATTCCTTTGGCTAAAGTGTTGTGACCGGTGCCAACGTTCAATATCTATTCAACATTTTTCACAGTTTTATTGTGCAATTTAATGTTAGTATGCCTATGGCGATGCTGATAATTCTTTATTTAGTAAATGTGGAGAATTACAGACAATCCTTGGAAGCAAAGTTTTGGATGCAGCATAGATCCGATTACTGGAAATATTCTTGTATCAAAATATCGAAGTACCTGATTAAAATTAGTTCTATAATGGGCAATAAAACTGATTAACATTATAAAGAGTTAAGCATTGAATTTTAGGGTTATGTACAAAATTGTTTATGGATATTGGAGTTGAATATGTATACATATTTTTGTTATAATATTATAACCTGCAGAAACACTTTTGTGGTCTCACGTGTAGTTCTTAATAAAAACTAGACTTTTTGAGTTGCTGCATGCAGTTCAAAAACATCAAGAAGAAAATCACATGTAACTATGCAGACTGAAACTAGCAAAGACCACGACAAGGTCTATTTTCCCAGTTAGCAGCAGTTTGTGACATATAATAAATATAACTTCTTTTGTAACATTAAATTGTTTCTAAAACTTAATTTGCAACTAGTTTGAGAACTACTTTTGAGGATATAAAATGGGAAGAGTTCACATCGATAAAGGATCCATTCAAGACAGGGCTTGTTATGAATTTGTGCCCACAAAGGAAGAAAATCACATTAAACTGTGTTGCAGTAGTACAGTGAAAAGAATATTAAAACAAAAAAGAAATAAAAATTGAATATTTCCAGAAGTATTCAAGCTGAGTGGATGTTAATTTCATTTATGACATCATATCTTTGCAAACTGGAGTTTTCAGTGGCAATGAGGATAAAAAAAATCTGAAAATAGTGGTGCTTGGAAATATGAAAAACTGTGTAGTGATTAACAGGTATCCTTATTTCACTAATATTTATAATTGTTTGGAAACATCTTGATTACATGGACTGTTGCCGAATTGATGGTACCACATCATGGGGTTATTTTAAGGTAGGTGTACTTAATTTTGGCATGTGAATTTTTGGAGCATTATATGTGCCATTGATTATGAAAGTATGGTAAGTCGTATGGGTGGTTTAGTCCACGTATGTTATATGTCCATTTTTAGTGATTTTGAGAAAAATACGTTCAAGGTTTAATGGTATTTTATGATTTAATAATTACTTGTTTTGTTGCATGTATGATGTCATATTTATGAATTAAATATTGAAGAACATATTTACCTAATAACATATACTTCATTCTATAAAATTAAAATAATAGCTAGATAAAAATACATAGTGGATGGACATACCACCTTGATGACTCGTATACATTTGTTGTATGCCCACCTTTGATGTATTATCTCTTTGCAATTGTAAATTAAACCATTACTTTGGAGTTCAAACATTGAAATAATAAAAGAAAACAGTAAACTTTGGCATTTAAACATATATTACATAAATAATATTTGTAACAAATTGATATTTTTAAAACTGCATAGTATTAAGAAAAATGAACTTTGTCATTTAAATTTATTGTTAACAGGAATGAGTATAAAGTAATGAATATTGATGTTTAAATTTTCATAGCCAAAATACATGTCTTACATGTTCTTTGTTACCAACATACAATGTTTGTGCATTGGAAATGATGGTACAAGGACATATGATAAATAAAAATTCTATTGTAATATATTTTGCAAAATAGCTACACATATATGATATTTATACAACATAAGAGGCGATGAAGATTTATTTAGTGCATGTCATAATTCAAATTTGTTTACAGATATTAGACAAAAATCTTTTAATAATATTGAAATATGGATGGATATGATATAAAATAAATAATAAATTTTCATGGTTTTCATTTCATGACTTACACTACTTTTGTAATCACTAACGCATATATGTCATTCACAGGCCTATGTGATTAACTTTTATTAGACAGTCACACTGTCCCAAACATCAAATATTGGTTTATTTATTATAAAGTTCGTGACGTTACACTCTGTATACCTACATTTATATATATCTTCTATGTATCTATGTATATATAACCTTATCTGTTTTATAGTTGTGTTAGCAACAAGTGATACAATATATAAGCATCAAGAAACAGAGTTGTATTTATAAAAGATGGTTATTGTAAATTGTGCTTTATTAAGGGGGTAGTCCCAACACGTGACGTCACAGATTTCGTAGGCATGGTAGATTTCGTTAGAGTAAGAGTATTACCGACAAGCATGTAGATGCCTGACGAATACGAGACGGAGCCACTGTCATTTTCTTTTCGGATGCGTATAGAAATTATCAGTTTTTTGTTGGGTGAAAGCAAGCAATGGTCGAATTATACATAATAGACATCTGTCATATAGTCCGAAAGAGTGATAACCTAAAAAATCAGAGGTTTCCGAAGAATATGTTCCGTTTTATTATCTGACAGGGAATGTAAACATTTCTAAAGTATATTGGTATTTAAAATGTAGAAGCAATCGCAAAAGTATAGGTTGTATGTAATCAAAAATGTAAAAATGAAAGTAGTAAATGGGGTTATGTAACATACGGACTGTGTAACATAAAAATATATTGAATGATAGGTTTACTCTATCCTGTACCTCGTCTTTAGTTTTACCATTTACTAAGTACAAGATAGACTATTCATTTATAGGAAACATTATAAATTTCAAACTGAAATTCGGATTGTGTAAAGAAAGCAGAGTATCTTTATGCCTCTTGCGAAGGATTATTTGAAGAATTATATTCAATCCATCAAAGTTAATAAAATTAACCCTCTTTTCCCGTATTACATATAATTACATCATATAAAAGTAAATGAAATTCGGGTCGTAGAAGATTAAATTTTAAAAGTCCATTACTTATGACAATATACTTCTATGCATGTTATCATAAATCTAGCTTATGTTAATAAAAGGTCCAGGTGAAAGAAATATATTTTTAATATTATTTACAATTTATATTGTAAAATACAATTACATATTTGCGAAGGTAAATGTTACGTACATATAGATATATATGTGTATTTTTCTATTTCGTAACCTTCTGCAGCAAGACTTTTCTTTTACTGAAGACAGCATTAGCAACACGATGCATTGATGTGGAAGCTTTTGTACTGTAAAAATAAAATACATGATTGTGTAAAATAGATAATGATGATTATTCATTTCCTTGTAAAAGTAGGTACAATTATTGTACTTACTATTCGATGCATGTCATTTCCATTTTGCATTTGAGGATTATTCCCAAGATGTGGACATGCAAAAGAAAAATAATACAAAATCATCATGATTTTGAATTTCATTACGTATATAGTGAAAGTATTAGTCTCATACTTACTATTATATGCACATCATTTCCTATTCATATGAGAGGATTATTCCCATAATCAGGGCTGCCGCGTGGGTAAGAGTTGCCTGTGTGCAGAATGGGTCATGGTTCGAGCGGGGGTGTGGGGGGGGGGGGGCGACACGGCGCCGCTTACTGTGGCGCATGCGCCCTTTCGATGAAGCGCCCGTGTGCGGCGCACAACTTGCACGCCCGCACGCGGCGGACCTGCCCATAATGTGGATCCGCAAAAGAAATACATATAAAATTTCAAATTAATTCACATGCTGACAGTAAAAATAGATATATTTTGCTTACCATCTTACACGTGTTGCAAGTTTTTGTAGTTCTGTTTTCTACCGGCTGACGTAGATGTACCTTCAAAAATCTGTATTTCTTCCATTTTGGCAAATCGTATTCCCTGGAGGTGAATGATACAATAATTCATAAAATGTGATTTATATATAATAATTATATATATATATAACTTATATATTACATATATATATAATTTATATATTATATACACTCGCGACGGTATTTAAGTTGACGTTCGAATTTTTATAAACTTATTGAAATAAATAAACAATGAAAGTAAATACTATGAATTTTAGTAATGGAAGTGTATTTATTATGCCCTTGTGATGCTGATACAATGAAAATTTTGATTTTACAACGAAAAAATAAGAATGTTAACAAAAATTTCCCGATTAATTGATGTCGGAAATTAAGTTGACGCTTCTTAACATTGAACTACATTATTATAAACTATAATAGAACTTTAAATGAAAATATAATTAGTAAGAAGTATGATATCCTTTTGCTTTTATTACTTCTAATAGACGTTTTGGCATACTATTTATTAATTTTTCTAAAGTATTTGAATTGATTTCTGTCCATCTATTTTTTAATGCTTTTGTAAACTGTAATTTTATGTATCGATCTTTTTGTTCTATATTCCTGTCTAACTCATCCCAAAGATGTTCTATTAAGTTCAAATCGGGGCTTTGAGGAGGCCACGAAAGCACCGATATGTTATTATCTTGCATAAATTTCGTAACAATTTTGGCAGTATGCTTTGGGTCGTTGTCATGTTGGAAGACAAACGCCCTATTATTTCCAAATTTTGCTATGGATGGAAACAAATTATCCTTTAATAATTCTATGTATTTGATTGCAGTCATTCTTCCTTCGATAATTGATAAGTTTCCTACATGGTTGTTATTAAAGCAGCCCCATATCATAATAGAGCCGCCGCCATGTTTGACAGTAGGCATTATAAATTTTTGTTTTATTGCTTCATTTTTTTTTCTCCACACGTATTTTCTTCTCCTGTTTGATCTTAATTCAAATTTTGATTCATCACTCCAAATGATTGACTTCCAAAATGATATTGGTTTATTATAGTGTTCCTTGGCAAACTTTAAACGCTTTTCAGCATTCACTTTTGTAATTAATGGCTTCTTCCGCGATATACGACCATGCAAACCTGCTTCATTTATTCGCGATTTAATTTGAGTCGTCGAAATTGGTAGCAAAAGTTGCTCTCTAATTTCTTTTGCACTAATAAGTGGCTCCCTCTTAACTAATTTTATAATTTCGCGGTCTTGTCGAGGAGTAGTTTTTCTCTTCCTGCCCGTTCTGACTGCATTTTCCGGTTTACCTGTATTCTGAATTCTTGTACATATTTTTCTAACACCTTCTTTTGAAATTAAAAATTCTGACGCAATTTGTTGTAAAGATTTCCCTTCCATTCTTCTCTTGTATATTTGTATTCGTTCTGACTCACGCAATTCTCTGGTTTTAGGCATACTGTCATTAATTTACACAAATATTGCAGATGAAAATGTAATATCGACTAATAGAAACTATAAATTGAAGTATTATGACGGAAATATTTGATAACAACTACAAATGTCTGCTAATAAAACAGAAATTATTTAGCGTCAACTTACTTTCCGACCGGTCAAAATATTACAGCAACCCTTAAACTTCAGTGTTACTTGTCTAACAATAACGCTTTCACCACGTCACCTCGTGAGCAATTAAAGTAACACTCACGAACAATGTTAACAATACAAAGCTATTCAAAGAATCAACAAAAAATCCCACTTTCAAGAAAGAATGCTGCGACATCTTACGGCAGAGGTTCGTCAACATAAATACCGACGCCAGTGTATATATCATTTATATATTATATATATATATATCATTTATATATTATATATATATACAGGGTGGAGCACTTAGAATTAGCACCTCAGATATCTTCGTAACTATAAGTTTCACAGAAATATTTGCTGAAATAAAATTGCACAGTACGAAGGGGGTCATCCGATGGCGATAATAGTATTTTTGCAGGTGGATGTACTTCGGACATTTGAAGGTCACCTCCATTTTTTTAAATGGATCGGTATGTTTTTGATTCCGTATCACGATAGAGGATCTTAAAACGAATTCAACGACCTATTACATAAGGCCATTGAAGGTCATAGAAGGTAGAGAAAGGCGATAATACTTACGGTTTTGGTAGTAAATGAAACATACGTTCATAGTAGGTGTTCGAAATGATGACCATCACTATCAATGCACCATTGCATTCTTTTTACGACTGATTGTCTTGCAAGTCTTACAGAGTCAGAACTTATTGACGCACAGGCTGCAATAATTCGCTGTTGCATGTCGCAAGGTGTAGTTGGTACTTCTTTGTACACTTTGTCTTTCAGTGTTCCCCACAGAAAAAAATCTAGGGGTGTTATGTCTGGTGAACGAGCTGGCCACGATATGGGACCACCGCGTCCAATCCAACGATTTCGAAATGTTTCATCGAGTTCCCTTCGCGCAATCAATGAGTAATGTGCTGGACATCCATTATGTTGATACCACATAGTTTGTCGTGTAAGTAAAGGTAACTCTTCTAGCAAAAGAACCAATGTATCCTTAATAAAATTAGCATAGCTGTTGCCATTTAAATTTCCATTGATAAAATAAGGACCAATAATTTTATCACCTATGATACCGCACCATACATTCACAGACCATTGTTTTTGATGGTCAACCTGTCGCAGCCAATGTGGATTTTCCGCTGCCCATAAATGCATGTTATGCAAATTAACATTCGCGTGATTTGTGAATGTTGCTTCATCAGTAAATAAGACGGTATCAAGAAAAAACTCATTGTTTTCAATCTGACGTATAGCCCATCGACAAAACTCAACGCGATTCATGAAGTCGTTGCCATGCAATTCTTGATGAAGACTAACATTGTACGGATGCAATTTGTTACGGTGCAAAATGCGAAGTACGCTCCTCCTGCTAATGCCAGATTCGCGTTCAATTTGTCGTGAACTAATATGAGGATTTCTAGACACACTTGCGAGCACACCGATTTCCATTTCATTGTTAATTACTCGTTTCTGGCATTCACTTTTGTGAACACATAAACTACCCGTCTGCCTAAGTTTATCACACACATTTTTAAATGTTTGACGCGAAGGCTGAGATCGATGTGGATATCGTTCAGCATACAAGTTTTTCGCCCTTACAGACTTTTGTTGGCACTCGCCATAAATAAGAAGCATATCGACTTGCTCTTCAAACGGATACATCGTGCCGGATTGACCGATTTATCGATACTAATCGTATTGTTGGAGTCTCGAACCGAGAGTCTCGAGGAACGCATTACATTGTAGTTCAATACAGTTCTCGTCACGGTTGTCTAAAGGTCACAATTTACAACACTTATTATGTTTATCTTATCCGGCAAACTATTAAAGTGACCTTCAAGCACTGTTTATTCTTAGTGAAGTAAACGGTAAGCATTACGCATTACTTTACTGTCTACAATACGTATGTTTCATTTACTACCAAAACCGTAAGTATTATCGCCTTTCTCTACCTTCTATGACCTTCAATGGCCTTATGTAATAGGTCGTTGAATTCGTTTTAAGATCCTCTATCGTGATACGGAATCAAAAACATACCGATCCATTTAAAAAAATGGAGGTGACCTTCAAATGTCCGAAGTACATCCACCTGCAAAAATACTATTATCGCCATCGGATGACCCCCTTCGTACTGTGCGATTTTATTTCAACAAATATTTCTGTGAAACTTATAGTTACGAAGATATCTGAGGTGCTAATTCTAAGTGCCCCACCCTGTATATATAATTTATAAAATAAAAAATAGTAAAAATGAGTAGGAGAGTAGAAAGAGACCCACCACCACCCCCGTCAAAGACGGTCCTCTTTATACCTCTACTCATTTGTTTACTCCCTCTGTTGGGATTTTTCATCCACTAGTGCAGTTACCAGATGCCATGGTGCAGTTTTTCATCTGCGTTGACTTGCACTCGCCGGTGCAATTGCGATCTTTTGTAAGCAGCTCTTCATGTGCGCTGCGCCACACTCGCCGGTGCGGTTCGCAATGGGCGATGAAAGACCTCTTCATCTGCGTTGACTTGCACTCGCCGGTGCAATTGCGATCTTTTGTAAGCAGCTCTTCATGTGCGCTGCGCCACACTCGCCGGTGCGGTTCGCAATGGGCGATGAAAGACCACTTCATCTGCGTTGACTTGCACTCGCCGGTGCAATTGCGATCTTTTGTAAGCAGCTCTTCATGTGCGCTGCGCCACACTCGCCGGTGCGGTTCGCAATGGGCGATGAAAGACCTCTTCATCTGCGTTGACTTGCACTCGCCGGTGCAATTGCGATCTTTTGTAAGCAGCTCTTCATGTGCGCTGCGCCGCACTCGCCGGTGCGGTCGCAATAGTCTATATGCGTTAATTTATATTCGTCTTTCCAAACAGTGCAGGAGAGTAGTTCTTCCGTACAGGCTGAAATGCCGACATTTCTTCCTCACCATCGGAGATTAGATGTTTTTTTGCACTTATGGATGGAGCACCTTTTTTGATGTACGGAGTACAACCTCTGTTGTATCTGCTGTCTATTAGTTCTGGCAGCATGCAGTCCTCGTAAAATCTTTTTAATTTATCCTGCATTTCCGTTGCCCAGAAGTGGTCATCTCTTTCAACTGTTACAATTTTCATTCCTTTCGGGGTCCACAAACAAAATAGAGCAGTGTGCCTATTTGTTATGTGGAGTTGTCCTTGGACTTGATAATAGTAGTGATGATTTTCATTCATGTCATCACCCTGAAAGATACGTCGTATGGCTGGAAGCTGCTGTATTGCTTCATCGGGTGATAAATTCTTCGCCGATTCTGGGCATTTCACCTCCACTATGGTATCATCTCGCAGGAGACCATCAGGCGTTGCACCTAGATATGGCACGATGGCATCGATAAACAAGCCACACGATGCAATTGGGATTCCCAATTGTGCTTCTAATTGTCGCAAGGCGTTGACTTCGTTCTCTCTTCCGTATTCCAGGGAACGGAGATTCTGTATTTGTGGATACATTATACTCTTCAGAGTATTTGCCCGTGGCGTATCTTTTCGCAAGCGGCATACCTTGCCGAAATTAGATGCAGTTAATAATTTCTTCCTGTACATCATCCAGATTTCGCTGTTTGCTTGACGGCGAGTTTCCGCTTCGATCATGTATCTTGCTGTTTGCCACTCGCGGAGTATGTTGAGATGGCGTTCACATTCAGAGGAGTAAACTGTCTCGTCCATATCTGGCTTTGCTGCGCTGGGGCCATAATCCTTGTCGCATATTTCTTTACTGTACTGCGAAGTGGATGTTTTCGCTCTTTTTTCATAATCTATTTTCATTTCTGATGCGTGCCTGCGTCGTTCTTCCATCTTCTTTACAATGATTGTCGGTTGCTTATCCATTGCAACACTTAATCGACTCAACGCCTCTTTGGAGTTGAATTGCACAACAGCAGCGGAAACTCTGCCCTTATACGATCCTTTTCGGCCGAAGTTTATTCGTTTTCCACCGATGAATTTAGCGATAATATTATGGAAGCATTCGATAGCATTATTGTTCAAGTTGTACAGCAGACTTTCAGCCTGAGCAAAAAGTGGCTGCATCGCTTCCTCAATGCTTCCGTAAATCCCGGTTTCCTTTAGTTGCGGGACGTAGTCGTTCTCCAGCTCGGCGTATTTCTTACAGAAGTATGCCAACTTCTCACACTCCTTGTGTTCGCCGAATACGTGGCTCGGCACATTTCTCAAATCTTCTTTCAAATTTCTAATTTGATTGGAGAGTCCTACTTTTTGTGTAAATCGATATTCTGCAGCTTTTTTAATTCCTGTGCGCAGGCGGAGGGCATTTCCCTTTACTATGGCGCGCAGTTCCTTATGTCGGCCTTTTGTGGCTATTTCATTAATCTTTCTACTGAAATTGCGTAGAAGATGATTAGTGCACTCAATTTTCCGGACGCGCACCATGTAATCCTTGTACGGATCATTATCCAATATCCTCTTATAAACGCTGATGTCGCCATCAGCAACTAATATGGAATATATTAGGCCGTGCATTTCTATGCTGCATTTGAAACCTTCTACAATAGCAGCACTTTCCATTCCGGTGGAATTTTGATTACGGCCCCAGTTTTTGAAGCACTGGTGCTCGCGCGCTTTTTCCTTCTGTTTCGCTGCTGTTTGGCAAATCACGCAAAATTTGTTCTTCACGCCGATGTATAACACTTTCTTCGTGTGATACCCGACGATGGCTCCTACACCAGACAACGAATTGTAGTCTCCGCCGCGGTACGACCTCTTCATCCAGCTACCGTCCGCGATAACGGGGATCCATGGTATATTGGAACCCGGGTGTACGTCTCCTCTTGCTACTGCAAGTTCTTTCTCCTGTATTGCAGCAGCATGCATTTCTTCTTGAGCAGCCAATTGAAAGGCACTGATAATTTCCTCTTCACAACTTAGATATTTTCTCTTCGACATGCACGGCACGTTCATTGCCGCTAGCAGCTCCTCCAGTTGATTGTATCCGCCGCCTGTTACCATCGTTGCGGATACAGCGCTCTGATTGATGTCCATAGTGTCATCATTCGTTTGCAGGCACTGAATGTACTCGTTGTGATTGCACATTTGGCAACGTACGATGTACACATTTTGCAGTCCATTCTTTTGACATTCAACTATCTCGAAGTGCTCTATGCCGCAGCCTATCTTGGAGTGTTTTACAAGCTCCCTTATTTGATGGAAGACGTACACAAAATCCACGAGGTTTATGCCTTGCGAAATTGGTTGTTGCAACTGCTGTGGTGTAACTCTTTCTATCACCCAGTTGCATTCGGAATCTCCATCTTCCCTAAGGTCTACTTCTACAATTGTCTCAGTTGCTTCCCTTTCCTCAATTCTTTCTTCGTCTTCTTTGTCTGTCTGCAGACAAATTGCAGCGGATGTGCTCGGAAGCATTTCGTAGGGAGCAGCTTCGAAAGGCAGTGCTTCCATTGCGCTGCATATATTTTCAGTGGTTTTGTTTTCATTCTCCAACCACTGATGCGCAGCATTCTCCATCGCGGTCTGCAAACGATGTCTAACATAAAAGAAATATAATTTCATTAATAGTTAACATGTGGAATGGGAAATACGTAACATGTAGGGGGTTCGCTCAGTTTTGGGAGAAACTACATGGGGTGATTCTATGAGGCAAAGTAATACGAAAACGAACACTAACGGAATTGCGTTTCAGGCTTATAAATCTACTACATACGTTTTATATAAACATAGAATGTATGTATTACACATGCTAGAAAATATGTAACGAAAAAAAGAGGAGAAATCTCCTGCAACGACAACCGAGCTGTGAGCCTTCTCGTGCTCGACGTTTCACAGTTTACTACCGATCAGCTGTTGTGCGGTAGGTCAATGACCTACTCTGTTGACCTACTGTACAGTGGCTGTCGCTGTAACAGTGCCGTGCCTCAATCGTGTGGAAGGCTATTTCTCGCAAAGCTGACCGAAGACCACGTATGATGCACAAAATAAACATAAGAAGTGACATTTTTGGAGAACAAAGAAGACATGACATTCTGCGTTTGTGAAATGCGAATTCAATAAGATAAGAAATTTATTTATTGCCCGAAGTATTGAAAGTTACGAAACTTTTCGGAGAAATGAGACCAAACACAATATAATTCGGACTACTTTCAATAACAGTTTACACTTGCTACTTTTTTACATCGACCCAAAAGTATGCTACTTTCTTTTACAACATTTTTGAAGAAAGTAGAACAAAGGGGTTACTTGAGCATAAAATTATAGTTGCAATATGATTTCATTGGAGGAACTCCAAATCGAACAGACAAATTAGTAACAAATTACTGTTATTTGATTATGCTGATGTCAATAGAAGTTACATCCACTGAATCGCATTTATTTTCATTCTTCAGCTGAGAAATGCTTAGTGCTGAAGTGAGATAGCATGTAATATGCTGTTCTTTTCTAAAGAATAACATCGATGCTCGGCCGACGGCTTTACGTTGTTTCGATGGGGCAATTCAGACGAGCTGTTTGCGGGGTTGCCATACATTGACGGAGTGGCAATACACCTTGACGGCAACCTTGCAAGGCAGGACGGTAGGACCTGCGATTCTTTTACAGCAGATTGCCGTGAAGTTACCACTATGTATGAGTGTTTGTATGTGTATCATATAATATATTATTGTTGGTCCCATTTCGATCGATGTAACCGATGTACCGATAAGAAATGCAACACGTTCACGCCTTTAGCTTTGCAAACCTTCAAATTCGAGTTTTTCAAATAGAATAGATATTATATTATATATATACAGGGTGTCCCGTAACTGGTGGTACAAGCGAGTAGGGGGTGATTCTACGTGAAAAATTGAATAAAAAATTTCGAATAAAATTTTTTCATATGACGCTTTATTTTCGAAAAAAAATAAGTTTGAAAATTTGTCTTGTTTGTTGTGAAAATTTGAAAGTTTGAAAATATACAGTAGGTCACAGAAGTAAGTAAACAGCTAGGATTGTTACGAAAATGTATATGCAGAATGGTAGATATTTATTTATATACACTGAAATTAATACTTGGTCATACTACACAAGGGTACTTATATAACTACATAATAAAAACTTAAATTATTTGATTTAGTATTTACAGAAAAAAACAAAAACGCGAAACGAGTTATAAATGTATGTCACAAAATTAAGTAAACAAAAATATTATACACTAATTAATATCCACAATGATGACCATTTTGGAACGACATTTTCGCCAATCTATTTGGCAAGGAAAGTGTGTATTTCCTGCATTCTTCAATGGTAAATAATTGCCATTTTTCCTCTATTAAACTTTGTAACTCCGCCAGGTTACGAGGTTTACTTTCTGCAATACGTAGTTTTAGAATAGACCACATATTTTCGATTGGGGAAAGATCAGGGCTTTGTGGAGGCCATTCTAATATGTTTATTGCACTCTCTTGCAAATATTTAGTAACAATTTTTGCTTTGTGTATCGGTGCATTATCTTGTTGAAGGATGAAGTCGTTACCTATTAATCGTTTCCCTTCTGGAATTATAATTTCTCTTAGTAAATTTAGATACACTTGCGAATTTACTTTTCCTTTTAAAATAATAATTTTCCCCACTCCAAAATATGAAACGCATCCCCAAACCATAATACCCTGTTCCATTGACTTTAATGTTGGTTTCGCACACTCATACGACGAAAATTCTTCTTGTCTTCTCCAGACATACATCCGTCCATGGCTGTATTTTAATCTAATCATAGATTCGTCGGTCCAAAGTATATTTTCCCAAAATGTTATTGGTTTCAAAACATGTTTATTGTAAAATTCTATTCGTCTTTTGAGATTTTTCTTACTTAAATGGGGTAACTTTCGTGCAACGCGTCCGTGTTTTCCTGAAGCCCGTAAACGTCGGCGAATGGTTTCAGTGCATGGTACAATTTTCCCTTCATTTAGTAATTTTGCACGTATTTTTGGAGCAGATAAAAAGGGATCTGAGTTAGAAATATTAACTATTCTTTTATCTACTCGAATATCAGTGACTCTTGGACGTCCAGATTTGGGTGCAACTGAAACTCGTCCGGTACTCTTGAATGTAGTAAGAATTTTGAAAATAGCTGCTGGTGTTTTATTGAAAAATTTAGCGATTTCTCGATAAGTATTTCCTTTGTTTTTCATTTCAATAACAATCCTCCTCTCCTCGTTTGTTAAATGCCTCTTTTCAACCATATTTTTGTATTAATCTTAAGAAGAATAATGCAAATGTTGCACATAAACCAGAAAATAAAAAAATATACTATAATAATTGAGCAGCATAACCATAATACAGTGATACGGCAGCTAAATACTAAGAATTTATAATGTAACACACATAATACAAAAATACACGATATTAACATAGTGTACAACAAAAAAAAAAGAATGTTTACTTACTTTTGTGGTGCTTATAAATGTCACGTCTTAATAAATTTCGTGTAATAACTTTAATACGCAAAGGAAATTCTTGTTTAATATGTGGAAAACAATTGAAAACATTGCCTTGACGTAGGCTATTACTGTCGCTAGGATATCTAACAGCATACTTCACAAACATCTAATTAAACATACAAAACGCTACAGTTTACTTACTTTTGTGACCTACTGTATATATATATATATGTGGGCTTTACATTAAAATTACTGCTATATTATAGACTAAACTAAAGTATGTCTCAAACCACGCCTCATCTATAATTAATTCAACCCGACTATGTCTATCGACCGGTGTAACGATAGGCCTATTCGTCACCGATCTTTCGCCCATGACAATTGCTTTTCGACTCTGATCTTTCGCCCACGATAATTATTTTTGGACTGACTGTTATTATCGCCCTTTTACGATCCGCGCCTTGGACCGTTGCGTTGACAGAAACGCGGTTCAATGCACCGGCCTTTGTTTCGGCGTTTCAGGCATTAGCCTCTGCCGAACTCGCACGTCTAAAATAATTGCAGAAAAACATCTTTCCTACTTTCGCTTGTTTACGCTCGCGTTCGTTGGCCCCATTGTCTCGGCCGTACCATCGACCCGGCCAAACCGCGGACACGAGCACCTACAGATGTATCTTATTTTTCTCCTTCCCACATATATATATTCTTGTTTTAGTATTTTAATTAGACAAATTTATTGTAAACAAATTCATTAATTCATAAAAAGTATTATTATTTAATTGCCTTTAGTATCAATGTTTATTAACATTATTTACGAGATTTATTTATCTTTAAATTGAAAGAGTTACGTTTACGTAATTGTTCTTGTTGCATGGAAATTATAAACATAAAACTGTGTAACGTAAAATGCTATTCATTTTTATTGGTATCTACTTTCTTGAAAATTAAATTGAGTATACACATAATTCATTATTTTATATTTTCATAACAAAAAAATAATCGTATGTAAACAAATTATGGATTAAACTTTAATTTTTATGTGTAACTTAATTATTAAATTTTAATTTCATATTATTAAAATTTCCAATTATATTCCTGCTCCATATAAATGGAATTGCGAGTTGTGGGCATACAATATTTGCGAGTAAAACGTTCCAGATGGTTAGAAACATTCTTTCATGAATATACGTGATGCAACATCACTTTATGCCAAATCAATCGCTTTTTGAGTTCGACACTATTTATTGTAGAACTTTGAAGTCAATCTTTTCATTTGAAGATATTTTATTTACTAAATGTAAAAACTACGAAGACGAACTTCGTTTCTGAATTGCACGTCGAAGGTCAGGTATATTTTCCGATAAGAAGAACATACGGTTTGGAGTGTTTCACAGAAAACGCGCATTTTTCATAAAGCGAAGGGCTGCAAATTAACGTGGCAATAACTTTTCAAAACATCTAACGCGTCCCGTGTCAAGTAAGTACTCTCGCTTTCTTATCGCGCTGCGCGACATGTAAGAGTCCGTTCACAGTAACGACCAAGACGGAACCGAGTTAGTTCGTTACCAGAAGGGAATCGAATACGTATTGCCGATAAAAGATGTGCGAGGTAAAAGTAAGCATATACATTCATTCGCTGTAATATCAATGATACCTTACCCATGAATAGTGAAACATTCATTTGCAATGGGAGGTACGTTGACGGTTCGGTTGCATTATATTCTTTCTTTTACCATCTCATATCTTTTTATGGTAATACTTTATTTCATTTGTTTCAAGTAACTGATCCTTTTAAAACGTGCTTAGGCTTATCGGTGGGAAGGAACTCTTATGTTTCACACAGATGAGCAGCATTTTCCTCCCACGACTGCATATACGTTTTTCCTGATTTTCTAAATTGTAGAAACATGCAATCGTATGGCAAAATATCGCGAAAGAAATTTCCTTTTTTACAACAGAAACCTAATAGTAATATGATGACACCCTGTGCCCTATTAAAATTGTACATGCACACTGTAATATACATCAACATTAACAAACTTCTTCATATCGAAGTTCAAAAGTGATTAATTTAGCATGGCATGACCTTATTCTCTTACATTCCCAATGCACCATGCTGCTATTATACTAAAAGCATTGACTAAGGACAGGATAGACCACTCATTTATAGTAAATATAATAAATCTCAAACTGAAAATCCAGTTGTGTAAAAGAGCGCAGGTTGTTTACGCCACTTACAATTTAGAATCGGTTATTTTAAGAATTATGTTTAATTGGACCATTAAAATTGCGAAACTTAATATTCTACGTAGAATGGGTAGTCTAGCCCATGCTTCGTCGACACTAAAAGCTACTGTCTTCTATTAAATTTGTATAATTTACCTTTTACGCCACTTTCCATTGGTGGACATGCGCCCCGCTGTATGGCGGGCTTTTGAAGTCTTCTCCACATGGTTATCTTCGTCCCGACTTTGCTGTTTTTCTTTCATCACACACTCACACATAAATACAACACTTCCGCAAAACTAATGTATGAAATTAAAATAAATTACTGAAGTAAAACTGTTCCCGCACTATAAATATTTATTTATATTTATTTCAATGTAGTGTAAAAGCTGTATTGCTTTACACTTCTTCACTGTAGTGCGGGCACCGAAATACTGATTGTCCAATGTAGTGACATTGGCTACAGATCTGTGAGACATTTTTAGACAAAAGAAAGTTTTCCATAATTGTGTGAAATATGCCGTGTATGAAGCGACACATCCCCACCCCGAGCAGTTCGCCATGTTCGTAGGCCCAGAGGCTCGATCACTAATTGTTTGATCATCGAAGACGAAGAACCGTAAGTATTGACCTTTACGTTAATTTTTCGTGTGACCTGTCGGATCTCTTTCGCATCTGTTACAATTCAATTAAAATGTATAGTATAAAATTGTGTTCGCCAAAAGCTTACTTTAGTGATTTTATTCTCTCTCTTTCTCCCGTATTGTGTAAGAAAGACTGTATTTTAGCATTGAAAATACTTATAAATCGGGGAAATCTTCAAAAAGCAATGTTGTTGTTGTTTTCTTCATTAAACTAATTTAATGAAGTTTAGGTTCGGATGGAAGCATTCATTCCGGCCGCCGTGAGGCGGCCGGCCACACATTCCAGAATGATCTTTATTGATATTATCCGAAGTTGTAAATATTTCAGTCATTATTTCGAAGAAGTTTTTTACACGTTGTATAATATTCGTCGCTGGCCGCTACGCTGTTATATATAGAAACGGTAGACAATTGCCGATCCAACGCTTACGCACACGCCCCCACGGACGCGTACGGATAGACAGAATTCAATGCAGTAGTACCGATCTTTTTTGAGACAAATCTCGGAAACGAAGGCCGAGCGGCGGTTATATTTATAGAAAAAATTTGTTTAAAATGTTGATTTCTACAACATATTAAAAAATCATTAAAATCGGTGAGACACCCTGTTTTCTAAATAAATATCGAAGATTACGTTTGAAATGTCCCTCGATCTATGTATATTTATTTTCAATATTAAAATTCAGCCGTTTTTGTAAACAACTGGGGATAAAAGATAATTTATGCTAAAGTTACCTAAGTAAACTGTAATTTTTAATTATATTATCCCATTGATTTATTTCTAGATGGAAGCGAAAGTAATTGATAGGAAAGAAAGGAGAGAAGAATGTGGAAAAAGAGAGGAGGAAAGAGAGTCGGTGGAAAGAGGGGCGAAGAACCCCAAAAATGAAGAGAGGGAGAGAGAGCGAGAGAGGGTGCCGAGCAGGGCGCGGGTGCCGAGCGAGGAGAGGGCGACAGGGGGGGGAGAGAAAGAGATGTAAGGAGAGTGAGAGACGGAGAAAGAGTGTGACGAGAGGGAGAAGCGAGGAAGAAGAGCGACGGCGAAGGGCTGGGAGCAGAGAAAGTACTGTGGAGGAAGAGAGATGGAGAAGAGCAAATAGGACGGAGAGAAGTGCGGAGAGACGAGGAGCTGAAAGGAGAGATAGAAATAAGGATGAAGAGTGACGGAGAAGGTCACCAGAAAGGCGTAGGGCTGCAGCGAGCATTCGAGCATCGGAACAAGTGGTTCAAACCCACACTCAAATGTTGCTGATGTTCAACCAAGTACGTATTTACATGCATAGGCGAATACATGCCCAATGGTTACAATTACATTCCTCTACATCCACAATTTGGCAATTATGTATTAAATTTATTTCATGTTTTACAGATGAAAAAAATAAAACGGAAACTGCGCTATGCCAATTACCGTAATAAAGTTTCATGGCGCGAGCGAAGAGGAGGAAGAGGTGGTGGAAGAGGTGGAGGAAGAGGTAGTGGAAGAGAAGGTAGAGGAAGAGATAGCGGAAGAGGCGGTGGAGCAAATGGAGGAAGAGGTGGCGGAAGAGGAGATGGAGAAAGAGAAGGTGGAAGAGGGAGCACTATTATTAACATATACCATTAAATAAAATACAAAAAAAAATAAACGTGTTCTTTATTTTTAGATAAATGGTTTCCTTTTCCCAAAAATCTAAGACAGTTGCAGATAATAGCTATAACAATAAGAATATAAAAGTAGTACTTTTACAGCTTCACTACGAAATCTGCATTTTTCAGATTAGTCTAGAGTATTTCATATGTTACACCTAAGTTTTGCAGGAAAAAAATCCGAAAACATTCTCCAGTATATGTTCCCATACATATTACTCGTCAAAATTTAAAAGGTAACGATGATACAACTACATTGAACTCCGCCTATGCGTGTGTCGTGGACGCGTTGCGTCTAAAAGGCATCGCTGCTTGTTTTGCTTTTCTATAAATATATCGCGGTATCGCTTGCCCGGCGGAAAACAAACGCGCAACAATCTGTCAGGCGGAAAGCGTCGACGACGCACGTACAGGTGAGGTTGACTGCAGTGGCACATGGAGCTACTCCTATGCTTGCAGCCAACTGTCATATGGTCTTGATGATTAGGCGCCCCTCGTGCATAACAGCTGAACTAAACTTGATACGTATTTTGCTCTGTTTTATCGTCAATATGGCGAAGTCATCCGAGAAAGCATGCCTTTACGCGAAACAACTTTTCGTCGTTATATGAGAAGCTTTTGATTCGAACGATAGCTCATTCGAAAGGAAAAGCTTCAGCGCGTGTCGGTCAGGTATTCATTTCATGCAGATCATTCTCTCCGTATTAAAAAAATGCTTAGATACGACGACTATCAAGCCGTCGATTTTTGCTCCGCATTACAACGCTCATATTACTACATATCAACATAATTTGATCACAAGACTACCTACCGAACCGCGCTGAACCCTCCCCTTTCGAATGAGCCATATTTCGACACCAAATTCTCCTTTATAAGAACGAAAAGTTGTTTCGCGCAAACCCATATTTTTGGCCCATTTTGTCGGTAAAGTCAACTCTCTGCCATGCCTGGGACTACCGCCTTAAGGGCATAAAAGATGACAGTTTATAATCGAAACAAAATGCAGGCTCTCCATAAATACTAGAGAATTGTATATGGTTTTCCTTTCTCAAATAGCAAAAATCTACAGGATTTTCAAATTCGTCTGGACGTCTTTCTAAATATTTGCTTTTAAAACATATATATTTATAATTATTTTTAAACATTGGCGAGGAAAACTGATTATGTGTTCATGATTGTAGTTTAATAACTTCATTACGCGATTGCAAGTTAATAACCCTGTGGCCATTATTCACCACTCGTTACTATGTTGTCAGTAAAAATAAATAGTCACTTTTTAATTCTCTTTTTTATTGTTTCTATTGCGTAATAAGTAAGTGTGTCGCTGCTGAAGCGCCTTTTCTACTTCGCGCTCAGATGGCGCTGCGGCATTACCGCTACAACCCTCTTTCTTTTTTGAAGAATTTTCTAATCAGAATATATCCGTGTTGCTATTTCAGAAAGGAAAACCATATATAATTTTGTAGCATTTGTGGAGAGCTCGAACAATAATATTGTTTTAAACACTTTTATGACGAGTATCATTATTGTATCGATTATAAATCGTAATTTTGTATACAATTAATAAAGCACAATTTCCAATAACCAAACTCACTAAATGGTTTCGATGATTGTCTCGTTTTATCTTTCTCTAAATATGGGAATCCATTTATAATATATTTACTATCATCATCCGGCGCTAACCAAAATTTTATTCCAACTTTATCAGGTTTATTTGGCACACATTGTGTGAATCTGCACCTAGTTTTGGTCGGATACAGTGGCTTATCATCGATGGGACTTATAGCCGGCTTGTAACAATTTTAGCTGTTTTCATTAAATTTATTCCCAACTTCAGAAACCAAAGCAAAGTCAGTTTGCAAACGTTACTTTCGAGTACTCTTTTTGTCAAATCGAATACATTTTACAATTACTATAAAACAATGTCTGCTTACCGTGTTCGAAAAAAACTCAGGCCCCCATTTCTTATTCTAAAAATATAAAATGGTGAAATGTTTTGTTTCATATGCACCATATGCGTACAAAATAGCAAGGAATGCACCTAAATTTTAGTGGGTGCCGTTAAAAAATAAAAAAGAACAGATGATTCTTAATAAAATATATATTTCATATACAGGTTTGCCTTCAAGCTCAAAATCTGAAAATATATTTGACATAAAGAATGTTTTACATTTACGATAGATGGTTCTTCGAACTGTCTAATTATTTGTTGTAAATAAATGCAAGAAAAATGAAAAGGGAAATGATTAAAAAATATATATCCGATCACGGATTTGAACTGTTCACTATGGCGTATCACTGCGGTTCGCTACTGCTGAATCACAATATTTCGGGTTAACGGGGGATTTTCGTGTAACAACGTGAAAATTAAATGTTTGTCTTTTAATTTTTTTATACAGAACTAAATGCTATATTGTCCTAGAATTTTGGGGGCGTAAAGAGGAACATTTAGAATGCACGAAAAAATTTCTTTAGTAGAATTTTTGTCATTTCTTATTAAATAGTGATCCAGTGTTATACTCGTCTTCATTGATGTAGTCATGGTTTGCGGGCATTGTAGCATCTATGACAGACACCAGAAAGTAACAAATAAAAAATTTTCTTAAACTTAGATAATTTATGCTGGGATTGAACCTATTTTAAATACAAAATTTGACATACCAAACAAATTCTAGCGATTGTAAACAAATTTTGTTTTTTTGGTATACAATTTCAGCCTAAAAGCGTTGTTTAAAAGTATTGTAAATGAAAGATAAAATCTAATTTTAGGTTCAATCCCTGGACAAAGTAGTAACGAAAAGAATAAGTTTTGTTTCAAGTCAATTAGTTGCTTAGTTTTTGAATTATCCCGCCCGCGAATTTAAAAAACACGGTATCGAGAAAAACATGTTACAAGTTTTCAGTAAGGTTTGAAGGTACTTACAGCTTGAAATTCGACGTAAAAATTTAGTCTGTTATTCCAGGGGCATAGAGTAAGCCTTCTTCTTCTTCGAAAAATTCTTGTTGGGAAATTTTCTTCATCTTTTGTGCTGTACGAGCTTTTCTCGTTCTTTGTAAATATTTGAGCTCCGCTTTTGCTAACCGTATCTTACTATAAGAATCGGCAAATGCTTTGCATTGTTCTCCAATTACAATTTGCAATGTTTCCATAGTTTTTAATACTGGATAGAAACCTTCGTTGAATATTACAGCAGCCAAGCAGGAGGCAATTTTAACTGTTTTTGAGCCATAATTTAGGTTTTTTTGGAGCCAGACGCCAAGTGGTTGAATTCAAACTCTCATTTGAGTTTTGGGTAAATCCACCTAAACATCTTTGTAAAAGATCGTCTCTGGATAAATCTTTATAAATAGGAAACAGACTGTTTTGCATTTGTTTGGAAAATCCAGTATGATTTATGGCACAATTTTCTTTGTTCTTTTCAAACCACTTTAAATATACTAGAGTGTGTAGCGAGCTTAGTGATTCTCCGAGCCGTATGTGGAGGAATGTGGGCGGTTACTCGCAGGTTCAGGGTAGTGAATGCGAAAGTATCAGACGAGTACGGGAGAATACTATAGTTTTATTCCCTATATACACTTTTACAAACAGCGGACTCGGTGCGTTGCGACGTTGCTCGAACGGTGGGTTTAAACAAGCGGTTGGCTAGCAGGTGTAGCTTAGCGGGTGAGGCGGGCGAGGTGCGGAGCGAGTGGGTAGGAAAGCGTTAGGCCCGTGTTAGGTCCACTCCAGGGAGCCAGTATCAGAGCCGTCAACTTGTGAGGGGTTCGTAGTTGCTGCGTAGTCAAGGTCCGTGTTAGGTCCACCCAGGGAGCCAGTATCAGAGCCAAGCCTAGCAGAGGAATTAGGAAAACCTTCTCCGACCGTCCACTCCGGGGAGCGTTCAAGAGAAGTGGTGGTTTTTTTTTTTTTTTTTTGTCATGTGAGTGGGGTAAACCGTTCCTGGGGGCAAGATAGCGGGCCCCCTTACCGGTGGTGCATGATGTATTGAAACTGGTGTTACCGAAATGAAGTTACAAATATTTATGTGAAAAATGGTGAGGGGAAAAATTTTCAAAAAAAACCCTAAAAAGGATGCATTTGCAAGTGCAAGATGGGAAAGTATAGGACAAAAGAGTCATCAAAAGCAGTGCCCCCAATCCTCGAGAGGGATGAGGGTGTTGAGGTCATGCAAGACCTAGAAGGAAGAACGGGGGGTTCGAGATGTAGAGGGACAGGGATTTTGTGTTTCATGCTTGGAGATGGCTGCGTTAAGAGAGCGCGTCCAGAGAGGAAAGGATTTCTTGATCCGGTACGGAATACGGTTGTGGTCATAGCGAGTGGTTTGGAAGACAAGAGGATTTTGATGACAGGAGGCGGAGGTTGTGTAATTCATGACGGAGTTCTTCAGGTGAGGAAGGATGGGCTCAATGTTGAGCTCCTCGAGCAGTTTGGTGGTAGGATATCGCATACTTCTGCCAGCGATGATCTTGAGAATGCGATTTTGCGTGTATCGCAGTTTCATAAGGGTCGTTCGGGGGGCTGCCGCCCAGACATGAACGCCGTATGCCAGGATGGGATGTAGGCATACTTTGAATAGCGTTACGCGAAGCGATTTGTTTAGTCGCGAAGAAGCAGCTATGTGTGGGTGAAGAGCTCCCGCGGCGGCCCTCACTTTTTTGATACGGTCGACTACCGCTGGTGTCCACGACAGTTTTTTGTCGAAGATGACTCCGAGGTATTTGACCTCATCCTGCCAAGGAATATCAACCCCCGTGACTGAGAGTTTGGAAGAGGGAAGGGAGACGCGTTTTCTAGAAAAAATAATGGCCTGGGTTTTCGCAGGGTTTATGGTGAGTTTCCACTCCTTAAAGTATTTTGAGGTGAGGTCTAGATGGTTTTGGAGCTTGAAAACGAGGCGCTGAAGGGACCAAGAGGATGCGAGAAAGGTGGCATCGTCAGCATAGAGCGCTGTGTCAGAGAAAGGGGGTAGTGGTATGTCGTTTATGAACAGGCTGAACAGAACGGGGCCGAGGATGGAACACTGGGGCACACCCGCAGTTACGGGAAACCAGCTCGAGTCGGATCCGTTTAGTGAAACGTAAAGCTTCCTGTCAGTTAGGTAGGAAAGCATGATCTTTAGAAAGGTGTCGTTGAGCCCGTAATTAGCAAGTTTGAATATTAGAGCGTGATGCCAAACTGAATCGAAGGCGCGGGCGAGGTCGATGATAACCATTCCTGCGTATCTATTGACGTTAACCTCGTGGGTGACTAGTTGCGATATGCGGACCAGCTGGTGGGTTGTTGAGTGAGCGGGACGAAAGCCAAACTGTTGGTTAATTAGGATCCGTCTCGAGTCGAGGAATTCACGGAGGCGAAGAAGTAAGCCTCTTTCGAAAATCTTTCCGAGAAGCGACAAGAGACTGATGGGGCGGTAGCTTTCCACCTCGACCTTGGGTTTTCCAGGTTTCAGAATGGGAACCACTTTCGCTACCTTCCAGGAGGCAGGAAAGTAGGATAGGGAGATACATTTCCGAAAGATGTAGTAGAGTTGTAGGGTAATTTTCCGATTGGCATTTTTTAGCATCTGGGCAGCGATGCGGTCCTGCCCTGGGGCTTTTTTGTTTTTTAAAGACCCAACAATAGTTGAGATCTCTGCCGGGGCGATTTCTAGGTCCCTCCAGGGGTTGTCTGGGGTGAAACGGGAGAGCCGAGCAATGTATTCTTCGACTCGTAGAGAGAAAGGCGAATCTAATGATGAGATGGAGTTGTGAACTTTTGCGAAATTTGAAGCAAAAACGTTGGCTTTTTCTACGTCAGCAGTGAGTAGGCCAGTCGTCGTTTTAAGGGGTGGGTAGGTGGCTTTGTCGGAGGTTAAGAATTTGTAGGTGCCCCAGAAGGTGTGGTCGGCTTTCCGGAGGGATTTGATTTTTTCGTTCCAGGAGGCGCGTCTTACATCCGCTATCCGATGGCTGATTTCCTTGGATAATTGTTTATTTAGAATCGAGTAGTAATGGGCGCCCGTGCGTTGAAACATTTTCCTCGCTCTGCGGCGATTGGTAATCAAGGAGTTAAGGAGCGGATCGGAAATAAGGCTTTTTGCGTGGGCTGGTTCGTGAAAGGTGGTGGCTTTGCGTTGACACGCGAGCAAAAAGGACTCAAGCGTTCTAATGCACGAATCAATTTCGCGTTTAGTTGTTAGCCGATTCTTTAGCTGGAAGCTATTTGTGAGTCGGCGGAACGCCTTCCAGTCTACTGTTTTTTAGGCGTTTGGCGAGTGTCTCGCACCAACAATGGGTGACAACAGTACTGGTTTGTGCTGAGTGGCAGCGTCATCAATTGATTCGCATTCGAATGCTGAGTCTTGTTGGACCAAGAATAGATCTAAGGTGGAAGGCCTTTTAGAGGGCCCCGGGAAAAATGTAAAATTTTGGGGGGAAATCAGTCTGAAGGGAGCTCGGAGGGCGTGATCATGTAAGATCCTGCCAGAGCGGTTGCTGGTGTAGTTGTTCCAAGAGGGTTGACGTGAGTTTAAGTCGCCACCCAGAACGAAGGGGGTAGGCATGGAAGTGAGTTTGTTTAGTGCGTCGGGAGAGAGCGTGCGGTCGGGAGGGAGATAGACTGCTGCGACGGTTATCGTCGGGGACAAGAGCCTAATGGCAACCACCTCGATACCCGAAGGGGGGTCAATACCGAGTTCCTGGTATCGGAGAGAGCGGTGGCAGAGAATAGCGACTCCGCCACCCCTGCCGCCCGGTCTGTCGGATCGGATGGTGGAGTAACCCGGGATGGAGAAAGATTCGGAAGGTTGCAGCCAGGTTTCGGGGATGAGGCAGACGTGGACTTTGTATTTTTGGAGTAAGAACATGAGCTCGTTCCGTCGATGCCGTACCGAGCCGGGGTTCCAGAGTAAGAATGAGGGAAGGTGGGATCCTATTTTAGGGTCGAGAGCACTGACATAAAGGCGCTGAACTGTTCAGCCGGGTTGGTGCAAGTGCGGAGTTTCGCGAGTAATGATTTGGCAACGTTCAACATCTGTCCGATGTCACATATCTGGCCTATTTGGTGGAAGACGCTGAACGTCTCTTCCATGTTAGAGAAGGCCGCTGGGGTTGGGCCGGTCTGAGGGTCAGGGTGCGTGAGAGGGGGATTAACGGGGGCGGGGTTAAGAGCGTCTCTGTATGATACAGTAGGTCTGACGATACTGGATGCAGGGCGCTCAGTGCGTTGAAGGCCTGAGTGTTGTGTCCGTACAGGAGGGGCAGGAGGGGTGGGGCGCACGCGAGGCTGTTCCCTCTTTGCTAGATATTTAGCCAGGGATGGGCAGCCGGAAAATTTTGCAGTGTGGGTACCACTGCAATTTGCGCAGGTCGGAGGTTCCTCTCGAAGCTTTTTGCACTCATGTGCGAAATGTGACTGGGCACACTTCACGCACCTGGGCTTCAGGTTGCAGTTGGCCGAGGAGTGGCCGAAGGATTGGCACCTATAGCACTGGGAATATGGCTTTTGGGAGAAGTACTTTTCCCAGTAAACCCTAGTGTAGAAAAGGTGATTGATTTTTTTGACCATTGGAAGATTTGTTCCGCTGGCGAAGACGACCTTGTATGAGCAGTAGAGTTTATTTGATGTTTTGCTCGACAGCGGCAAGCAGGATTCCGGTTGGAGGCCGTTTAGGGTAATTTCGACAATGAGGTCCTCGGGTTCCATTTTCGGTAGGCCCTTCAGGATGACGGAAAGACCCTTTTCCGAATTGAGGGTGAAGGTGTGAAACTCGCTGCCGGCTTCTGTGAGTTTACTCTTGAGTTGTTTAAAATGCTTGATACTCTCGAGGTGGACGCGGACGCGTGTGCCCAAGTATTTAAGCTTGAAGGAGTCTCCGTAGTCCTCCATCAAACAGCGGCTCAGCTGCGCGACATTTCCGTTGAAATGCGGCAGGTATATTGGCGGGGGACGAGTTGCGGTGCGTTTCGGGCGCATCTCCACGGGTTGGGGGTTCGAGGCTCGTTCCTGGCGCGAGGAGGCCGATGAAGAATTTCGCGAGGAAGCAACTTTCTCGAGGAAAGATTGAGAATTGGAGTCGAAGAATTCCAGAAGGGTGAATCGGTTTTGGGTGGGAACGTTGGGTGCGTGGGTTGGTGCTGCGGTGTCAATGTCCATATTGGCGACCGAATCCTGGTCCGAATCGCCTGAGAGGCAATTGTGTGTTGCGTACTCCAACACAGAGTTTGGGCGAGCGGGGGTAACGAGGTTGGGGTTTATATTTGAAGGCAAGCGCTTGTGGTCGATTGTAGAGTGGCGCCGATGGCCAAGGCCGGCGTTAGTGTGGTTAGGTGTTGGCGATTTCCGGAGTGTCGCCTGCTGTGACGCCACGGGAGTGGCCGAAGGAACTTTGCTTCTTGGAAGCGTCAAGGAGAGGTCGCAGCTTGTGGTGGCCAACTTGGGTTTTTTCGATTGTTTTGCGGACGCCGACGCCATGACGCCGGCGGCCACGGGTGTCTGTTTTTCGCGCTTCAGCGCGGGGTCAGAGTTAAGCTGTATGCTTACTAGGGCAGTGTTGCCTGATTCGGGGGTTTTGGGGATTGAGGTATCTGACCTGGGGATAGGTTGGGAATCGCAGGCGTCTGCGGTGCGCAGGAATATCTACCTGGAATTTTTATTTGAGGTCGATGGGCCAGGGACATTCGCCTCCGTGTTGGACGGGATGGAGGAGGTATGATTTCGACGTTTCCCCCCACAGGAGGGACGTCGGCGTCGGATCTTGGAGGACACCTCCAAGGGCATGAGCCTCAGGAGGCGCACAGCGACTGCAAGTAATCTCTGGGAAGCACAGAGATTACTGTAGAAAAATACGTGGAAGCACCTGGGCGTCTAACCAAGGGGCAACCACAGGTATAAAGCCCGAGATCACAAGGATAGCGGTGGTCACTTCCGGTATACGGCGGTGAGGCGCAGAAACACGTCTGTGCTCGCCCGCGGTATGACGAGCACTGCGTCAAGAGAAGTGGTGGTTTTTCCCTAACTCTGCCTTTTTATACCCATATGGGCCCAAGCGCTAGCGGGTAGGTTGGAACGGGGGTAGTGGTGTAGGCGCTGGCGTGGGGGCTTCGAACTAGGGGTTGTAGCGGGGGTAGCGACTCTCCGTGGTCGGCACTGGGGCGCTACTCTGGTGGACGCTCGGGCAACGGGGGAGCGCGAGGGATCCCATGTTACAATATATAATAAGATTAATAAAATTATTATGATTAATTAAATTAAACGAGAAGGGGCATAAAAAACTGCTTTGTATTTTTTTTCTTTTTTATTTAATTATAGAATATATAAGTTCCTCCGCCCCCCCCCCTGCCGCCCATACGCCGACCGCCGCGCCAATCGCCGCCACCTCGTCGTCCTCCTCTACCTCTTCCTCCCCGTCCCTCTCCATACTTTTGTTTTCTCAATTTGTTTTGAGGTCACTTATCTATAAAATATAAAATAATTATAATTATTTTCTAATTTGGTATGTAGACATGTAGAATTGCAACTGCAACCATTTGGCGCGTAATCGCGTATGCATGTACGTAGATACGTACTTCTTTTAATAATCTATGTTTTTCTTGTAAGCTTTCTGTCTTCTTCCGCTTTTCTTTATGATCTCTCTCCTCTCTTTCTCCTTTCGACTCCTCACTCTCTCCCTTTTTCTGCCCTTCTTTCCTTTTGCCTTCTTCTGCTCCTTTGTCTTCCTTTCTCCGTACCTCAACTTGCATGTTTGAATCTGCAAAAAATGAAAGTATCAGCTCTTGAAATTGGTAAAACAATTATTGTTATTGAATTCTGCGTATACATGTGTGTCGTCGACGCGTTTCGCTTACAATGGATCGCTATTCGTTTCGCTTTTCTATGAACACAATGTAGCGCCCGACAAGCAACACCACGGTATGTTCACAGAGAAACAAAATTAACAGCGATCCCTTGTAGATGCGACGCGGCCGTGACACATATACAGACGGATTCCAATAACGATAATTTTTAAAAATATTTTGAAATCACTAAAATCAATGTACTATTTTTCCACGGAAAGAAAGCACACCGTGTTTACATTTGCACTCTTGTTGCATTCCTCTGACTCGCCTAGGAACACAGGCAGTGATAGTCGCTGATCTTCATCACCGTTTTCGGCCAAAAGACATCATTGCCTGTGTTCGTAGGCGAGTCAGCGCACTGCAACAAGAGTGTAAATGTAAACACGCTATGCCTTCTTTCCGTGGAAGAATAGTATGTCTTTGTAAATAGTTATCGTTCTTTGGTACACATATTTTCCCATTTTTTCGGGTAGGAAAAACAACAAAGTCATTATATTACAATTCATTTGAAATTTGGCGTAGGAACACACGGTAAAAGTTTACTTTGGTAACTTTACCCTAAGTCAACTTCTTTTTTCCGGGTTTTTTAAAAGAAGACTGAATTTTAATATTGAAAATAAATGTAGACCGACGAAGTTTCAAAAAGTAATCCTCTTGTGCTACTTTTTCAACAATTGTCGCTCGGCCATAGTTTCGAGATATCTGCAAAAATTTATGGTTTCTGCTACATTGAACTTCGCCTGTATATGGATCGTGCATGCGTTGCGACTACCAAGAATCGCCGACCGTCGATCGTTTCTCTCTGTAATTACTGCACATATCTTGGAAACTAAAGCTGAACGGCAATTTTTATTATTATTATCTTTTTGCAAAGAAGAAATAGCACAGGAACATTATTTTTTCAAGCTTCCGTCGATCTATAATTATTTTCCATGTTAAAATATAGCCTTTCTTGAAAAATCCAGGAGAAAACGTTAATTTTGAATAAAATAAGTAAATTAAACTTTTGTCGAACACAAAATTTCAAAGTGCATATTTGAATTGAATAGTGATACGGTTGTTCCACATACCACTAAAGGGACGAATGATTATGCCAAAGACAGCTAACACATTACACGGAAAAGTACACGATTAGTAAATGTGAAGATACTTACGATGTTTCGTCTTCGAAATCGAATGATGAACTGCCGATGAATTTGCTGGTCGCTACGTCTACAAATATTTTTGTGTGAGATGCTTAGCAACCGAATCATAGCAACGCACTCACACTAAATAAAAATATGCACAGGAATGGCTACGCAAAAATTGGGCAGACGGAAGTTAGGGAAAGCGCGGTATTTTCGTGCATCGCAGCGGATGGTCCGCAATGCGATAGAAAGAGACGTGTGCATTTGTCCTTGTTGCACTCTCTTTCTTTTTTGTTTTTAACGGCTTCAGCCACCTTTAGCCAATGCCACCGTGGAATTGGGTGACCATTTATTCTGTTTCCCGCACTATAGCAGGAAATACGTACTAATACAGTTTATACATACGCCAGTGAATCGGTTAATTCGGTAAACTAATTGACGAAGTGAAACCGCATCGTATGACCGAACTATTGGGGTCCACGTATACAACGGCCGAGTATACACGATAGTTTATCGTCAATCTGTACAGTATAAGGCGTTTTACTATCGCCTGATTTAATTGTCCTTTTTGTTGTTTCAATGGTTCTGTGGTCTTTTCTGATATTGAATCGATAATGTCGCAAGTGACACAGAAATAGTAAGGGGGTCTCGTGACCCCTAAACCGTGTGACAGAAAACGCCATTGGATGACAGGTCTATACTGTAGCGCGTCTGTGATATAAAATTACTAGAGTTTTATCGACACAAAATTGAGGATTCTTATTTACATTAATGCTATAATATATAAATAAATTAACATTAATATTCTGTGGCATAGCTTTTCGTTTCAATGACTGCCTGTAATCGTTGTGGTACAGATTCAATTAATTTATTATTGAAGGGAAGCGATATTTTGTCCCATTCTTTGCGGAGTTGTAGTTTTAATTCTTCTATATTTGTAAAATTACGGTTGTGGCGTGCAATGGTTCGAGGATACGATCCGTGGCACGGCCGGGAGGGTGTGGAGTGGTCCAGTCCGTCGTAAGGAGGTACAGTGACGTTTTAAGGGATTGGGGAGTGGGGGGGGGGGGGGGGGTAGGGAATAGAGCCGAGCTGCCGTATGGGAGCCGTCTATTATATCCCGGTATAAGGAAGGTGAGAAGAGCCGAGTTCTTGGCAGAACCGTCTGTTAGTTACCAGGTATATGGGGAGCCGTTGAAACGCGTAGCGTAACTCGTCTGCCCCAAGGAAGGTAGTTTGGTGGGGATGATTCGAGGTTTATCCTTAACGTGGGCCGACAAAACCGTGGTGGGCTGAGCGTCTGCACGTTAGGGAGGTTCCTGAAGGATTGACCGTTTTAGCCAGGGCGCGGGCCCTTTTTATACTGCCGCGCGGCGGAGCCGGACCCTGAAGAGGGACCGCTGCGCAGATTTGCACGTTCGTGGTCGATATTCCGCACATTTTGTGCTCGTCACTCGCACTGTTTTTCTTAAAATTCTAACACATATTGTCTCTATTGCTACACGGTTTAATAATTTTGTTTTCAATTCTCCCCAAACATGCTCGATCGGGTTCAGATCGCGTGACGGCGGCGGACTTTTTAATAACTTTGGTACATTATACAATAACCATTCTTGCACTACATAAGATGGATATTTGAAGTCATTATCCCGTTGGAAATAATATACAGGAGGCATTTTCAACATTTCGACCCATGATTTCAAATTTTTTAATTAAATGGACAGGACAACACTGATTTCCCTTCGGTTTACAAGGTGTCCCGTAGCATGTGCGACCCACTTCATGAATGGATTCTACACATGAAAACAATAAAAAAGTTCATATAAACATATGTCCTTTGTTTTCGAGTTAAGGCGACTTGTATGCTGGTTTCGGTTGCACGCTGATTTCATTAGCTGGTCGGCAGCTAGCCTAATCGGTGCCTAATCATCTTTGTCACATCCCTGATCCCAATGCACTTTAATTATTGGTGCGATACCATAGCGTTTGGTAATAATAATACGATTGCCTATTGCACGTTGTTTTCATTTGTTAGTCGTCAGCTACTCTAACCGGTGCCTAATCATCTTTGTCCTGTTCCTAATCGCGAGGCACTTTAATTATTGTCGCGGTCCTACAGTGTTTGATAATATTAATAATACGAGTGCCTAGTGCTCGCTGATTGTTTTAGCTGGTCGGCAGCTATCCTAATCGGTGCCTAATCTATATCCCGTTCATAATCGCGACCTTTGTATTTTTTCTTTGTTTTTTATTCAGTTATAAAAACTGTACGTTCCCCCACCACTACCGCTTCGCCAACAGCCACCTCGATTTGGCCATTTTCCTCTTCCTCGTCCTCCTTTACTACCCCGTCCCCTCCATATTTTAGTTGCCGTATTTTTTTTTTTAGTTCGCTAATGTATAAAATATAAAATAATCGTAATTCTTTTATAATTTGGCAGTTGTAGACATATAGAATTGCAACTACAACCATTTGGCGTGTAATTGACTATGCATGTACTTGTATCAACAACTCAGCGTGGATTGCAATATCTCTATCTCTGTCTCTCTCTCTCTCTCTCTCTCTCTTTCTTTCTCTCTCTCTTCGTTTCCTCTCCCTCCTTTTCCCTCTTCTGCTCGACTCCCTCCTTTTCTCTCTTCCTCTCCTCACCCTCCTTTTCTCTTGATGGAATATTGGGGTTGTGAGTTGAGTAAGAATACTCGATTTTTAATTTTAACGGAGTGATTTTATTTTATTTCAAAGGCTTTAATATGGCTAGAGGAATACGTCTTTACTTAGCTGCGAAAGAGCAAGGAATGAATGCTTCGAACGCTCTTGAAAATACGCGTGGAAAACTGGCGCCGATATTTAGAAAATACGGCCCCGGGCCTTCCATATGTTTATTGCATCAGACCCTTAGGTCTGGTACGGCTAAAGGACCATCGGCTTCAGTGACTGAGTTAGGCCTGTTGTTTAATAAGCAGTGCTTCTCAACGTAAAGATACATTTTTGCATCTGCTAAGTAATATTATTCCAACATCTCTCTTCCTCTCCTCCCCCCTTTTCTCTCTTCCTCTCCTCACCGTCTTCTTTCTTCTCCTTCCTCTTTTCTGCAACCACTTTCATTTTGTCCATCTGTAAATAAATCAAAGGGGGTAATGATATGGTTATATTTATCAGTGATTATTATTCAATTACTGTGGTATCATGAAGAAACACACCTCACAAATATTGTTCAAATATTTTTCATTCAAATATGATTCATTCATTTTTTCATTTGAAGTAATAATTGCTGGTCAGCTGTAGTTTTCAAAATTTTGTAAGTTATTGTTGTTATTGAACTCCGTTTGTATGTGTGTCATCGACGCATTCCGCCTGCAATAGGTCGCCGTTCGTTTTGCTTTTCTATAAACACAACACGCCGCGGCGGCAATGCGGCAACCCTGTCTATGTTTCTTGTGGAATAATGACGCATAATAAACAGCTGTGAATTACTCTACGCTTTCGTGAAGGAAAACGATAGTGGCTCCGCCTCGTATTCGTCAGGCAGCCACCTGCTTGTGTCACGTCCCGGATTACGACTCGTATAGATCTATGTCGGTAGAAACGATTTCCGTAGTCCCGGAACGGCTATTTATCCGCGACTTTCGAATCACGCGTCACGTGACGTACGCGTCTACTCGGGCAACCTAACAGGCGTGCAGGACGGTCTCACAAGATAAGACACACCGATCGCCGCGTCGTTTACGCAACGAGTTTTCGCCTTCAATTAATAAGCCGTTTGAAGTCGGCGAAGGCGAACCGCGAGATAGAGCTCGTAGCGAGGATCTTCGATACAGACGTCGTCTACGCAGTGGATGTGTGGGAGAAGCTCCAACGGTTGCAGCCTCCAGGGGATGGTTGCGGCGTCGGCGGTCGAATCTGCGAGACTGATCGCCTCGACGATCCGAATTGCCGGGTAGTCCACTCGGCGGGAGATCTCGGGTGTTGAGGAAATCCCGTACGGATAGCGGTCGGCGATAGCTGGCTTATGCAGCTCGCTAAAGATTCTACGGAGTTGGTTCTTCCGACCGGCGCGGCGCGTCCTTGGCATGAGTAATAAAAATTAAGGAAAAGCGCGCGGTCAGTGTGCAACTGGCTGCTTATTAATCGATCGATCCAGCTTCTTCCTCTTTCACTAAGCGGGTGTCCTCTCTAGTGAAATTGAAAGGGCGAAAGCGTGCGGGGGTCCTCACTGCTTCCTATAGCTTTCTCGATATTTATTAGCAGCGAGTTGTCAACGACGAGGTTTATTATAGTCTCTACACTCAAAATGCCTCGGGTCTCGGGTAGATAAGGATTAAGGGGGGAGATACATTTGAAGTCGCGAAATTTGCGGAATATTCGCGAATTTTTCTCTACAGGAAAAAATAGAGGTATATTTTTTAAACTTTGGCAGTTATTAATATGTATATTAAGATTTAAAAACATATTTTTTTTAACGTTGAATTTTTCAAAATGGCCGTCTCATTGATGCGATAGTCCAGTAGGTCTGCGCGGGAGTGGGCACTCGGCGTGACTTGTAGCACCTGTTGTATCCTTCTGAAACACGAGAAACTGAATTAACTTACTACTCATACCCATAGTTTCTATTTGTACCTAAATACAAATAAAAAAATTGAAAAGTGGAAGATTTATATGTCTTTGTAAAAAGAGTTCGTTTTTTATAGGTTTTTTACGGTACATTTTTTATATTTTTTGCAATAAAAAAGTACTTTTTCCAAAAACAAGTAGGTTTAGCGACAAGATAATAGTATTATGAAGCTGTGACAGAAATTCTAGAAAGATCGGTTGAATGGTTTTTGAGTTACATTGCACGCCAAATTTAAAAATCATGTTATGAGAAAAACGCGTTTAAAGTTTTGGTACATGAAAACTGCATGATATTTGCAACTTACCAACTAATCAGCTATTCCAGGGCCATATAATAATCCTTCAGCTTCTTCGAAAAATTAATTTTTCTGTATTTGGTCTTCTTTTCGTGCTTTCCGAGCTTCTTTGGTGGATAAGGTGCTGCGTCGGCCCTCACGAACGAGTCGGCGCTTATCCATTTCGTCAGCGTACCTCTTGCATTGGCTTCCTATGGTTAGGTGCAGTTCTGCCATTAATTGTAAAAGAGCAGCGTGACCTTCATTAAATATTGCAGCAGCAACTACAGCGGCTATTTCCACAATTTTTACGCCAGAATGTAAATGCTTAGGAGCAAGTCGCCAGATTGTGGAATTGAAACTTTCGTTCGCATTTTGGGTGTGGCCGCCTAAACATCTTTTCAAAAGGTCTTCCTTCGACAGGTCTTCGTAAATGGGCAGAATATGTTCTTGAATTTTTGGGTCGAGTGGTGGAGGATGGTCAAATGTAATTGCTCCAGTCGCTTTACTTTTTTGCCACTTGCACCAGCTGTCTGCTCCCGGCGGGCAGCATTCGTGTTGCGGATTTTGATTTGTGGAGCACATGTGGTAGAAGGTGGCCATGATATCTCTTTTCATGTTCTCAATACTGTTAATGTTTCTTCTGGTGGCTAGGCCATAATAGGTAGTAAGCTTTTTTATAAGAGCTTCCGTTAATTTACCTTTTCCCCCGAGTTTCTCCTTCTTTTTCACGTTTCGGAACCGAGTGCCCATCCTCTTTTCGACGTGACCGACACACTCACTTTTTACTACAATTAGTTCGTCGCCATATGGATTCACATCTAAAATAGCCTTGAAAGTTTTCGAGTCTCCATCTCCGATATAGTTTTCATACTTCACACCGAACTTCTCCTCAGATCTTAGAAACATTTCTTTGATCGCGTCTACTTCCATTTTGCCTGCGGAGCCCTCGTGATTTTTCGCGCAATCCTCTTCATGGTTTGCATACCATTCTTCATAGTCAAAACTATCTTCCTTATTTTTCCAGTAAGTACAACTATTGCAGTAACTGCTTTTAACGACTAAGTCAATAACCTTACCCGTATAATACCCTATGAGCGTAGTTACTCCGTATAAAGATTTAAAACCACGTTTTTTCCAAGAGCCATCACCGGACACTTTTAAATTTAAAATCGGCCGCTGGTGTTGCTCGTTCATTTCTATTTCTTGTCCTACACCTTTCTTGCACAGGAGATCGAATACGGATTTTGCCGTAGAATGGATATGCACGATAATATTGTTGTAAGCGCTTTCGCTCAAACCGCTGCAGATATCCATCATATTGCAGAATAAATTTATGCCTTCTCTGCCAATGCCTAAAAGACGCATAATGAAAACAATTCGGCGATTGATTTCATAACCGGTATGGATTAAAGGGCCTGAATTAATGTTCCTTCGACCACAGCGGCATAATACAACAAGTTTGAAACCGAGGCCTCGATTTCCAGCTTTTTCAAACTTCAAAGTTTGCTTACAGTGTCGACAAATCACCATTGCTGCCAAGGCTGTGAAAACGGTATAAAATTCTATCAAACGATAGCCGTGTAAAGGAGTCCACGGAATATCGTCGGATTTGGCAGTGAAGATTTTCCTGGCACTTGTGCTTGCACTTCCTTCACTTTGTTCACTTTCTTTGGTAAACTGATTACCCTGAAACTTCCTCTTACGCCTTCTTGATGCACGATCTGACGAACTTTTCTCACCTTTCGGATATGACATTTTATTTAAATATGTAGTTTAATAATAAAATATAAAGTTTATTAAAAACAAAAATTAAAACGGGTTGTAGTTTCGAAGGCTGACGCGTACTGTTGAGTTGGAATAACTCGTCAACACAGCTTCCCGAGAAGTAAGTTAATACGCGCGGGATAGTTATTATTTCACTGTCTATATGTTAATACGTTCACTGTCGCGGAACTTCGTCGCACTAAACTGTTGTAATGGACTTGCCGTTGTTCGCTGGTCACTTGTTAGAAGCGGAATGTTCTCACGGGGTCTCACTTGTGTCTCTGTGCACGCTCCTGATCGTCGCATCGGTGGAAAGCGCGGATTTTCGCTCGTTCGATGTTTTTTGACCAATTGCCAAAAGTCACGGGAAAGTGGTAAAACAAGCTGGTTACCCATTGGTGGGCCTTATTAACTGGAAGGGATGGCCTACGGGACCACCCTGTCCGGCGGAGGTGGTAGCTCGCCTCCCACGCAACTCGGGGTAATGTTTTCCCCAACTGTCCCGTGACGTCAGAGACGGTTTCTTGGGACCGTCGTTCAAGAGGGGTTGCTATATCGTGCTATTATTCCGCGAGCCGATGGTCGCCAAATGTTTTAGGACAATTATTGCGATTGCCAGCGGCTGCGGAACACGTGGGCCCCCCGCTGATCCATAGTTTGAAAATATTTCTAAAAATTGGCAGCGGTCGAGGGTCCGGCATTATAAATTTACCGTTACGGTGACGAACGTCGAAACAAGGGTAAAAAACCTATTGATTTGAAACTATGCAAAGTGTCCGGAGAAACTAAAAACGGTATGTTATTGTCACGATGGAAACATGGATCGAGGACTAATCCCCTCGCTATGGTATTATATTTTAAAAGTTAACAGTGAGCCTAGACATTAACTGTTCCAGCTCTATCCAACAACACTCTCAGCGCTTCTCAACTCTCGCGACTTATATTCTCTGCATCGAGTGCGCTTACACACATGCGCTGCTAGGCCTCCTCGGCGATGCACAAGAGGCGTGTCACGTTCAGAGGCTATAGCTTCAAAACTACTTCGAATTTCTGAAATTTTGGGACTGCATTCTGGAGATATTGAACTAATAATTTATGCAAAAAAAAATTTTGCATTTTTTTAAAGTTCTAAATGGATTTCCCCCCTTAATAGCTACGGATGAGTAAAAGCAGAAACGAATATATTCTTATAACTGTAATACAAGTTTTTAATATACTAAGTGACTTAAAAAGTAGAACGCAAAATGGAATTGATGCAATATACTAAGTGACTTAAGAAGTAGAACCCAAAAAGGAATTAACGCTATGAGACTAATCCTCGCGACGGTGAGAATTAGTCGTGTTCTCTTTGAGACGCTGGTAAAAAAAATCTTCTCTCGAGGGTCCTGTGCCCTTTATTTAAAGGAGACGTTATCTCGTGGAAGTAGGGAGGTGGTAGCTTCCCCCACGGGGGAACAAGCGTGTGCTTGCTCGTGGGCCCGTGGAGGTAGGGAGGTGGTAACCTCCCCTACGGGTGAGCAAGCGTGAGCTTGTTCATCGGCCGAAGAGCGCATGCGTCAGAGGTGTCATACGGAGAGGGAGATTGCCCCTGCCTTCCTCCTATTTGATTTTGGCGTTCTTATCCTAGTTGCGTAACATCCTACCGCCGCGTCCTTGCTATGCCGACCAAGGGTGATTTGCCTATGGGTGGTAATTCACCTCTGGTCCGTTATTTATGAGCTGAATCTTGGTAGTCATATTGGCAGTCGGTAAGAGGTTAGTCCTTATTCTAATGTAGTATAATAAGTCTTATGCTAATTCAAACGTCACCACCGGCTGACGTAAAACTGGCTCGTCCCCCTTCACTCGGCCGCGTTCAGCGACAGGCAGGAACGTCAACGTTCGTGTCTACGGACGTAACACCTTCCCCCTTATATAAAAAAGGAAGGACGGGAAAATGTGTTTTCTCGTTCTTTTTTTTGTATCTGGATCATATGCTGGTATTTTTGATTTGCGGAGTCGGTCTAAGTGTAGGATCTTTGAACGGCCTTTTATCAATATTTTTGCGTTGTTGTGTGGAAGGACTTCTAAGACTTTGTATGGTCCGGCGTATTGGTCGTGTAATTTCTGTTTAATGGAATTCAGTGTGAAGACGCTATCCCCTGTTTTTAATTCTTGAGGTTTAATCTTCCTAGCGTAGTAGTATTTGGATCGTTCTTTGGCTTGAATGAGGTTTCTTCTGGTTGTTCCTTGGAGGGTGTGAAGGTTTCGTACATGTCTGATTATGTATGATTGGTACGTTTCTTCATCTTCTTCTTCGACCGTTGACCAGGGGACTCTTGCAATTTCACGAAACACGAGCTGATGTGGTGAGAATTGCGTTTCTTCATGAGTACTCGTATTATAGGAAAATGTTGCGGCTTCGATCCATTTGTCCCATTGTTGTTTTTTCCCTGTGTATTGCTTGAAGTACTCCATTAATACATGGTGGGACCTCTCCAATGATCCGTTTGATTGTGGATGGGAGGGTGACGAGAGTACATGCCTGATTTTTAACTTATGCAGTGTGACTTTGACGGTGCTGCTTGTTAAGTTGGCACCACGGTCCTCCTTCGTCAATTGGTTCGCCGTTAGTTGTGATGAAGAATGCGAGATTATCCTTTCGCAATGTAAATCGGTCTCTGCATTCTATGATGTTGGGTGTGGGTTGTCCGGTGTCTTCCTCCTCGATTATTGTTTCATCTGCGTCGGCGTCAATGTCGGAGGATTCTTCGTCTTCGGAAGTAGCATATTCTGAGTCTTCCTCTGTTTCCTGTTCGTCATGAGAGGTGGATGGTTGTGATTCTTGTTCTGGTGCTGGTTCGGAGTGGTCGTTTCTTGCAGCGAGTGATGTTTCCCCAGTCTCTTCCATGGACTCCTGTCCGATGCTGTTTTCGGGTTCCTGGTCTCTATGTTCTGCCATTTCAAAGAACCGAGCCAGGTTGTCCCATTGTTCGTCGGTGCGTGGTTGAATTGTTAATTCGTCGTCGGTTTCTTCCAGGGCCAAGACAGGTAGAGTTGGAGGGTTTCGGGAGAGCGCGTCCGCGTTATGATTTACCCTACCCGGTTTATATACTATTTTGTATTGGAAGTCTGCTAATTTTAGTCGCCACCGAACTAATCGCGATGTCGGATCTTTTACATTATGGAGCCATACTAGAGGTTGGTGGTCCGTTACCACAAGGAATGGTCTTCCGTATACATATTGACGAAAATGGTTTACGCAGCAGACAATAGCTAGTAATTCTTTTTCTATTGTTGAGTAATTTGTTTCGGCGGGGTTAAGTGAACGTGAAGCGTAGGCTACAGGTAGATCTTTCCCAACTTCCCCTTGGCTCAAGACACCATCTATTGCGTGGTCAGATGCGTCTGTAGTGAAAATGAAATCTTTATCGAAATTGGGAAATTGGAGGATTGGTTCTTCATATAGCAAATCGCGTAGCTTTGTGAAAGAATTTTCTTCTTCCGCTGACCATTTGAATTTGACACCCTTTTTTAATAGCAGTGTTAGTGGATTTGTGATTTTAGAGAAGTTCTTGATGAATCTACGGTAGTAACCGGCTAGGCCTAGAAGTTGCTTAATGTTTTTCGCACTACGTGGGGTGGGAAAGTTTTGGATGGCGTGAATTTTCCCTGGATCCGGTTTTACTCCTTCGCTAATAATGTACCCTAGATATGCGACCTCTTTTCTAAGAAATTCGTATTTCTCGGGCTGTAACTTCAAATTTGCGGCTCGCAATCGTTCAGCTAGTTTATTGAATTTAATTTCATGCTCGCGAAGAGAGCTTGCATATATGACTATATCGTCAATGTATATGAACATCTCTTCTTCTTGCAACCCGGAAGTAACGTTATCTACGTGTTCTTGGAACGTTGCAGGTCCGTTCTTCAAACCAAAAGGCATTCTCTTGAACTGATAATGACCGTGCGGGGTTGAAAAAGCTGTTTTCGGAGCGTCTGCCGGATCCATTGGGATCTGATGAAAACCAGATTATAGGTCTAGTATGCTAAAATATTTGGCTCCACCCAACTGTTCAAGGTTTTGTACAATATTTGGTAGGGGGTATGCGTTTCCTATGGTTTTCTCGTTCGGTGATCTATAATCTATGACCATCCTCCACTTTTTGTTTCCGTCCGCACCCGATTTTTTCGGCACAATCCACACAGGAGCGTTGTAGGGCGAAGCAGAAGGCTCTATTATATCATTCTGGAGTATTTCTGATACTTGTTTTTTCAATTCCTCCTTGTGGATTGGTGGAAAGCGATATTGTTTTATATTTACAGGTTTTTCGTCCGTTGTACTAATGCTATGTTTAACTAAACTAGTGGCGGAAAGCGGTTCGCTTGGAAGTCTAAATAAATCTCTATGTTTAGAAATTAAGTTTTTTACATGTAGTTCCTCTTCTTTGTTTAGGTGTGTCAAATTTATGAATTCCGTTAATTCCTCTATTCTACTTATACTAAAGATTTCAAGGGTGGTTGTATTTTTATTCTCTTTTCTTCTTCTAGCTTTTCTGAAAGTAGTTTGAACCCCTTTTCGAGAGCTAACCTTTTCTCTTATTTCTACTTCTGTGTTAATTTTTCCGCCTGCTTCTGTTATTTCTCCTCCTAATTTTATTTTTTTTCCTCCTGACTCTACTACTTTTCTTCCTGACTCTACTACCGTTTCTCCTGACTCTACTACTGTTTCTCCTGGTACTAAATCAAACTCTCTCAGTTCCATAGTAGGAATAACTAAATCGAATTCCTCATCGGTAGTATTAAACACCTTAAATGGTGCTTTACCGTTTTCTACTTTTGTAATACAGTCACCGGCGAAGATTCCTTTCCCGATTTTTAGTTTTGGAAGGTGTCCTTCTTTACATTCTACATTACTAATCCTAACGTATGCCGTTGTAGTTGCCCTGGGCTGAATCACCACGACCTCCCGATGTGAAAAGGGGATCCTCTCATTTGGAATTTCCAGACATTGATAGGAGTAGTTAATGTTGTCTAAGGTTTTCCTAAAAAATTCGGACCCAATAATTCCGTCCTGTTTAATAGGAAAATCCTCGGAGATGAGGTGAAAAATGTGAGGCTGATCTTTTATGATAATTTTTACTGATCCTAAGGTGGACACGGGAGATTTCATGATTCCTCTGAGGTATATTACATCGTGCCTATAAATTTTCGTATTATTCAACGCAGATCTTTTAATGAGGTTAGGGTCAGAACCCGAGTCGAGCAGAAAAGTCGTGTGGCCTTTGAGATCTACCGAGTCGAAACCTATGAGGAGAATGTTACCCGTTGTGAGGTTCACTTCTCTGGTTCGGGGTTCGTCCCGATTTCGTGTTCTATGATGTGGGTTGAACGCACCTGCGGCCCTTGTTCTCGCTGGGCGTTCGCCGACGAGGGGTCTGAGGAGTTTCCCTGCTCTTTCTGGAATTTGTATGACCGACATTCCATTATATCATGGTTATATCTTCGGCAGAATTCGCAGAACTTGGGTTTTACAGGCGCGGTGGATGTGGAAGGTTGGTTCCGATAACATTGATTAGCGGAGTGCCCGAATCGATTGCAAATGGAACAAGTTATCAGTGGTCGTGGCGCGTTTCCCTGGGTCTCCTGATTTACGAAGGGTTTTGCTGCTATGTTTACATTTGGAGGTGAAAGAGCGGAGACTCGATTAAATAGAGGTTGTGGTTTTGGTTTAGCGCTTTCTTTTTCCTGTTGAAGGTCGTTTGCGATGATAATGGCTTTACTAAACGCGTCTTGGAGGCTCGAATATTCCTCGAGTTTAAGCAAAATTCTGTGTTCGGCAGGTAGGTCGGTGACAAAACATTTGAGGATTAATGCCTCCAGTTCGGGGTCAGTAGGTTTACCCTCCTGACGTTCCCCGTCTTGGATAGCTGTTCTCAGATCTTTGATTCTACCTATGTAATCTAGTGTGTGTTCATTGGGATATTTGTATACATCTGACAGTAAACCGCGGTAATAGGAGGAGTGTTTCAGTGGTGAAAATTTTTGGCGGAGTGACCCTACTAGGCGGAGTGACCACACCATTTTTCACACGTTTCACGATACCTCTTCTTACACACTCGAGGTCCCAAGGTAGCGCACCCATCAACACTTGCATACCATCGGTCGAAACAGTTCTACATACACACAAACACGCATTCAACACAATCCGCTGACATCTGTGTAAAATGTCACGCGCATACCCGTACTTCATACTCTCACACCACACACTAGAGCCATACATCACACATGCAACAAACAGACCCTTATATATCATCCTCACCGCTCGTTTTCGCATACCCCATTCACACTTCAAAACACGCCTCATTTGCCCGACAACATTCGTGACCCTGGTTCTCAAGCTCTCGAGATGCACCTTGAAGTGCATCCTCTCACTCACCCAAATACCCAAATACTTCACACGCTCTGCATATTTAATTGTTTTCCCATTCATCCTAACACAAGGTCTTCTTGACACAGCCATACTTCCTTTCAACAGCGATGTCACTGTCTTGCGCTCGGACACACACACACCAACTTTCATACCCCATTCATGCACAATCCCCATCCATTCAGTACCCTTACGCTCAATTTCCATTCGGTTTTGTCCTTCCACAATCAGTAACAAATCATCCGCATAAGCCACACATCTACATTCACACTCTGCCAGCTGCCACAGGAGCTCATCCATCATCAAGTTCCAAATGAATGGACCACAGATGGACCCCTGCGGACATCCACGCTCGACATTACTCCATACAACTTCATTTACTCCAGCCATGCACGCCCTCCTATCCCGGAAGTAGCTCCTCCAGAGGGCCACCTCCGGGCAGCCCAACTCATTCAGCTTCTCAATCACACGCACCCATTCTAAATTATCAAACGCTCCTGCAAAGTCACCAAACACACCAAGCACATACTTACGTTCACTCTGTTCAACAATCTCTCCCACTTTCCACCATGCGCTCTCCGTCGATCGGGCCCCGCGAAACCCGTGCTGTGCATCGTTCATTCTACCATCCACCCGTCGTTCCATTCGCTTCAGCATCATTCGCTCCAGCGTTTTGCCCAGCACAGACAACAAACTTCTAGGTCTGTAAGACGCAGGATCTGATCGCGGTTTCTCAGGGGACTTCAGCAACACAACCACACACGCCTTCTTCCACTCCACCGGGAAATATCCTGTCAACAGGCACTCATCGTACAATCTCTTCAAACGCACCGGAATCGCTCGCCATATCACACGCAACATTTCTGCAGTCAGTCCATCCAAGCCAGGTGCCTTCTTCAACCGCGCCCTGGATACTGCCTCATCCAGTTCCTTCCACTCCCATTCAACACAGGCATTCCTCGTATCATCTACAGTCGACACCACGCTATCATCGCCTTGCATCAACGTAATCGGGAAGAATTTTTTCATCAAAACACTCGCACACTCGCTCCACGTGGAATAACTCATTCCATCAATATTCAGCGCACTCAGTCTCTCTCTCCCATTCTTGCCTCTACACAACCTATAAACAGGTCCCCATGGATCCAGGTTCGAGGATGCACCCACGAAGCGTTTCCAGTGCGCCTCTTTCGCCTTATACACTTCACGCTTATATTCACCCATACATCTCTTATACTCTGTCAGTCTTACATCCAAATCGACACTTCGTCTCTTTCTCGCCCTCTGCTACATCCTTCTGCACTTACGCAAAGACTTCTTCATACCGGACAGCTTCCGCGTCCACCATACAATCTTCCTGTCACACCACCGCTTACTCTCTTTCATTCTCCTTCCATTCGCGACCTGGATCCATTGCATTATTTCTTCAAGCATCCTATCCACGTTTGTTCCATTCAACACATTCATACCTCGCATCATCGCACTTTCACACAAATCGTTCGTGTATTCTTCCCAATTAACACCCTCACAAACCCACCTTTTACATTCATTCGAAGCACTCTGATCAGTTATTCTGCACAACATTCTTATAAGGATCACATTGTGATCGCTTACACCCCAGTCAGGCTTAACATCCCATTCATATCGGCACCCAGCTGGAACACCATTCACCAGAGTGACATCTATGTCACTCTGCCTATTAATTCCCGAGAAAGTAAAATACTCACTCGGCTCATTCAGCACACACATACCCGTTTGAAGCACCCATTCCTCAAACACTCTGCCACGCATTTCATTCTCCACACTGCGACCACCACCCTTGCTGAACCACAAGGGGGAGGCCGCATTCGCATCCATACCAAACAATACATGCTTCCCACTCACAAACCCACGCACTTTATCCATGTATGCCAGGTACGGACCAATATCTTGGCCATACCGGCAGTACATGGACACCACATACATCTCTCCGAAGTCCCCTTTGATCCACACACATACTCCATGTTCATCCGTACATTCCCTCACACACATCGATTCAACATTCGATCCTATCACAGCCACTGCTGCTCTCCCAGGTGCATCCTCACACACATACACACGCCAAGCATTCGGTAAACCTCTCACACATCCTTCAGAAACATACACTTCCTGTAGGAGAGCAACAGCCACACCCCGCTCACATATGACTTTGCCCAAATCACACATAACAACATACGCTCGCTGGCAGTTCAACTGCAACACACACAGACGCGTATCAGTCATCGATGATACGCATCTTCTCACGCTCTAACATTCGCACATACTCGGGGCACTCCGCGGACATCACCGAATGGTCAGCATTCATGCCCTTAATCTTACAATTTCTACATACACACGCACCCTTGCATTTATCCTGCAGGTGACCAGACACACCACACTTCTGGCACAGCCGCTCTTTCATACTGCATTCGCGCATCATGTGTCCAAACGCAAAACACTTGTAACACCGCATAACATTCACAAACTCACGCACCTTACACGCACGCCACTTCACATACACTCTTCCTTAATTCAGCAACACATCACGCATACCTCTCGTAACCTCAAGTATGAGATTTCCCACATCCGCACCTTTTTTATTCCCTCGACTCACTATCCTCACTCTCTCCTTAAACAGGCTTTCACTCACACCGACATTCTTCAAGTTCTTTTCAAACATCTCACTCATAAAGTCCTCATTCGTCATCGCATTCTCAACATCAAAAACAACCACCTTGGGACCTATCTTCTTAGGTGGCTCCACCTTTAACCCCACCTCGCCAAATTTGGCACACTCACTCAACATGCGCATCTCTTCCTCGCTCGCTGCTTCGATCGCAAGACCCCCACTGCGGGTCTTGCGTACCGCTCTCACTCTCACTCCGCTCAAACATCCACTCACATCACGCATAACTTTTTCTTTCACCTCATCACTCGTCATTTTCACATTCGCATCTTTTGGTTTAACCACAACCGCATAACTGCGCTCTTTCACACTTTTCACACTCACACTCGCCACCGATTTCGGTATACCCAGCACACTCTTCGCAGCAACATCCGCAAAAGTCGCACCTTTGGCAGCAGAGACGTGCCTCTCACATTCATCCAATCTACCACTCAGCCTCTCGTTCTTCGCAATCATACGCATCATCTGCATCTCAAGCTCACTCACACAATTCAACAAGTACTCGGTCGCAATCTTTGACAGTTCATTGTATTTGAGCTTCTACGGGCGCGAGCGCCAGCTCTGCCGTACCTAGGCTTTCGCCTACACCGGCAGGTGTTTGGTTGCGTCATCCACTGCCAGGGGTCACGTTCGTAGGTGTTTTGAACGGCAGACTTGGAAAAACCCCTTCTTCACCACTGAAGGATCATCAGAAGGGTAGACTGTCCCTTACGGGAAGCGACCCACTTAGCCGTTTGGCACGCATTCCAGTGTAGTCACTGGGATGCGAGCGAAACGTTGCCCAGCGGGGACCACGAGGAGGTAGGGTCGCCAGTGTGTATCTCAGCCTCTTACGAGCTTGCGCGCCTATCGCGCAAGTGTTCACTATGTATCGCAGCGCTCTATGGGGAGTGCAGCGCCCGTGAATACACAGTGAGCTCACTTTGAGCTATCGTCTTCATGTCCTGTTGCGCAGTTATTGGTTCTGCTTCTTCAGTTTCCACTTCTTCTCTTTTTCCTTCAAGATCTTCTCTGCGGTGGTTCTCAGTTCCTTATATGTTTCCCTGTTGAGTAGTCTGGACGGCGCCGGGGGCCAGTGAAGATTGCTGTCTGAATACTTGTCTCGCAGTGTTTTCCTTTCCGTGTTGAATTTTTGGCAATTTAGTAGTGTGTGTAATGGGGTATCCTCTATGCCACATGTGCAGTTCTTGTTGTCTGTTATGTTTGATTTGTATAGGTATTGGTTGAAGTCGCCATGTCCAGAGATAAATTGAACAATATAGTGGTTCAGATACAGCCACTTCATGTCCATTCTGGTGCGTACATCGGGCAGAAGACTGTGGGTGTGTCTGCCCTTGTCCGAATCATCCCAGCGTTTCTGCCATTCTTCCAAAAGTTGTTCTTGTATAGCTTTCCCTGCCGTTTCCGGGAATTTTAAGTTCTGTACTTGGAATGGTGTTCTCTTCCTGATCTTGTAGTTGTATGTAACTTCCTGGATCTTCAGGTCTATGGGGAGTGTACCTGCAATTACTGGTAGTGCTATTGTGGAGGTTGTACGATAAGCTTTCGTAACTCGGAGAAGGGCGTTTCTTTGCGCTGCCAATAGTTTCTCTGCGTTTCCTTTCGTGATCCTGTCGCTCCAAGCTGCTGCTGCGTATGTGACTATTGGCACGAACAGTCCTTTGTACAGTATAGAGAGGCTGTTATACCTGAGACCCCAGTCTTTCCTCGCTATCCTTGCAAGTGCATTGAACTTGTTTACGCATTTGCTCTTTAGTTTTTCGACGTGGGTTCTCACATACAGTCCCCTGTCAAAATGTATCCCGAGGTATCTTACTGTTTCCTTATATGGTATCTGTTTGCCGGAGATGTGTATTTTGGGTGGTCGTTTCAGGTCGAGTATTCCTCTGAATAATGTCATTTCGGTTTTGTGCGTGGAGAGTTGCAGCTTTTCATTCGCACACCAGTTCTGTACAAGATTGACTGCTGCTTGGCCTTGCTCTTCTAGCACCCGGCGGCTGTTTCCAAATATTAGAACTAGTAGGTCGTCTGCATATGCCACTGCTTCTATTCCGGAGTCCATCAGCAGAGATAATAGGGCGTCGAATACCATGTTCCACAAGTAGGGACCCAAGATAGATCCCTGTGGACATCCTCGTGTTGCACGTTTCGTTACTTCTGCGCTGCACCCTTGGAGCTTCATGGTGCGGTCTGATAGATAACTTCGAATTGTTCGGAATAAATTTGCTGGGCAGTTCCTTTCCTTAAGGCGGTGCAGTATACTGGGCCACCAGACATGGTCAAATGCGCCCGAGATATCAAACAGTATGGCTGAGTACTTTTTTCTACTGACAGCCATTAACTCTCGCATCTTGATGATGGCGTCCTCGGTGGACTTCCCTCTCTTGAAGCCGCATTGTCGCCTTGCTGCGAACTGTTGGTGTTCAAAAATTGGCGTTAGCCTTTGCACCAGTAGCTTCTCGAACGCTTTGCCAATGACGGGGAGCAAGCATATTGGCCTATAGGATGACGGGTCTGAGTCGTCCTTCTCCGGGCTTTTTAGTAGTGTCCTTACGTTACCCACTTTCCAGAGTTTTGGGAAGTAGCCGCTGCTCAGGCAGGCATTGAACACGCCCTTGAGGTGTGAGTGGAGTACCTTGAAAGATGCCTTTAGTGCTTCCACCTCGATTCGGTCTATTCCTGGTGATTTGCGGTTTCGCAGCTGGTTTATTGCTGTTCCTATTTCCTGTGTGGTGAAATCCGTTGAGTTGGCCGTATGTGGTGCATCCGCGGTGGCTGCTCTCCTCTCAAGTTGTGATTCTGTACTGTCCTGAGTGTCGTCCGGTACCAGTTTTGACAAAAAGCTGATTGCCGTTTGTTCCCATGTTGAAGTGTAACCAGTTCCAGTTCTGCAAGTAGCTAGGGCTCTATCGGGTGTTATTTTCTGCATACATATCTTGTAGACAGCGCCCCACGTGTTGGTGTTTCCTTCGCCTGAGACGAATTTCTCCCAGCTCTCCTTCTTGGCTCTTCGAACTTCTGCTGTGTACTTATTTCTGGTTATGCGATATTCTTCTTTTCTTCTGTTTCTCTCTTTTTGGAAGGCTCTGCGCTTGCTGTTGGTTTGCTTTTTCAATTTGGTCAGAGTGTCGTTCCACCAGGGAACAGGGGGGCGTTTCATTTTCCTATGCCTTAGAACAGTGTCGCAGGTGTTTATTATACATGTCTGCATTGTGTGGGCTGCGTTTTCGATGTCCTGCTCGAGCAATCTATTCCAGTCTCCTGTGATCCTTCCTTCCTCTGCGACTAATGTCTCCTGAAATTTCTCCCAGTTTACTTTGTTAACTCGGTATCTGGGAGTTGTTGTTGGTATTTCGCGTGTACTTCGATTCCCGTCTGCTGTGAGGCTAAAGCAGATAGCGTTATGGTCGCTACTCGTCCAGCTCTCCTTTACTGACCAGGAATTAATTATCTTTACGGATGGGAATGTTGCTAATGTTACATCGATGTTAGATGTGCCTGTTGGTGCGGAGTAAGTTGCAGGATTTCCTGGTTCGTTGAGCACGATGAGGTTTTCCAGTGCAATTAGTCGCTCGAGCTTCTCTCCTCGCTCATCGGTAATGCTGCTATGCCACAATGGCGACTTGGCATTCGCGTCTGCTGCTATGATTATTTTCTGACCTTTAAGCTGAGTTAGTATTTCCTGGGCGTGTGTTAAGTATCTATCGCTATCGTGGGAGACCTGGAAGTACATGCTGACGAGATATATTTGTCCCAGACTGCTTGTTATCTCTATGCAGGTACAGTGTTCGTTCCTGAGCTGTGCTACCTTTAGAACCGTGAACTTGTCGTTTTTAAATGCTATTGCTGTTTGGACGGTCTGGTTGTGTTTTCCTCCGGTTATGATGGTGATATCCCTGCTGAATCCTATGAGTTTCCCTCTGATATTATGCGGTTCTTGCATCAGCAGAATGTCGATGCCTTTCCTATCCATGAGCCTGTTGGCTTCTATATTTACTATTTGCGATTTCCTCATGTTGAGTTGCATAATTTGGATCCGGTGGCCGTTATCATTACTTTTATTGACCATAGTCGGTTCTTGACAGTACCTGGTTTACGGCTGCAACGTGTGCTGGACAGCCCTTGTCTGTTACACTGTGATTATGTACTTCCCCTGCCTTTTTGCAGTTCACGCATGATGGCTGTGTGTTTTTCTTTGGGCAGCTTTTGAAGCTGTGACCGGCCTCTGCGCAGTGTCCGCATATGTCGCTTTGGCTTCTGCAGTGCTTGGATGTGTGCCCAAATCCCTGGCACTTGTAGCAGCGCGTTGCAGCGATGAAATCCTGCACGTGGCAGTATTGCCACATAATATAGAGGCGTTCCTTCTTGATCAGGACCTCTCGAGCCTCTCGTGATGTCTCAAGAACCAGGTTGCAGTTATCCTTGTTGTTCTTGTCGCCGGTCTTGAAAGCGATCTTGATTTGGTGTTTGTACTTTCGGCTTTCTTCTGGATTCAGGTTCTGCTCGATCATAGCTTGGAGCACCTCTTCGTCATTTGCTCTCCTTGGTGCCCCGTATACGATGATGCGCGGATTCCGTTTGTTTGGGATGTCAACTACGAGCCCAGCAGATTTAAGCTTCTCGTTCTTCAGAAGTGCCTCCACGTTTATTTTATTGGCCGTTTCAACGATGATTCCACTTCCGTGTATGCGCCTTACATTCCTCACCTGGAGATTGTCGTCTTGGGGCGAGACCAGTGACACTAATGCCTCTTTGGTTTTGTCACTGCTTGCGTATTGTGCAACATCCTTTGGGCGGATTACGACGATGTTCGGTGGATTTTGTTTCTGGTTGGAGATAGTGGCGACCTTCGATCTGATTCCGAGACGTTCGGCGTATGTCATTCCCTGTGACTGCTGTGCTGTAGCGTTTGATGATCCCCCATGTGTCGTTCCTCGTGTGCGTTCTTTCTTTTCCTCCCTAAGAGCTTCAATGCGACCCTCTAATTGGCTGTTTAGAAGTAGCGACTCCTGCAGAAGACTCTGTAGTTTGCTTACCTTCGTCAGGACGTACTTACCTGTGGTGGCTTCAACACCGCTGTCAGTATCGGTCAAGGTATTCAGAAGCTTGCGGTAGATAGACTCTGCCCTCTCCTTTATCTCAAGTATTGGTCCGCGTAGTGGCCTGGCTGCCGTCTCCTGCTCCTCGTCACTGTTGTTTACTTGTGCGATAGAGCTGCTTATACCTCCTGCTTTTATGTTTTCACTAGCCTCGTTTTTCTTCGGCAGGCGGTCCAGATCTGTGTCCGAGGAGGTTTTCCGCTTCCCGACGTGTTTCGCTTTTCTTCGCACTACCGTCATCATTTCAGCGTCTGTTGTGTCCTCTTCCATTACCATTCTATCTCGCGGCGTGTTTGAATTTGGGGCGGATGCTTCGATCGTGCAATTAGTTCCGAATCGATCCACCACTTCACACGGATGATCGAAAATGCGAGGGAGTCACGGTTTTCCACTCGGAACGAAATCGATAAGCAAAAAAAAAAGGGTCCTCGGATCACTCGATACGGTCCTGTCGCGCCCTAGCGCGTTCGACCGTCCACAAGCACTAGTCTATATGTCCGTCAGTCGGTAAGTCCGACAGTTGGTAAGTCCAACAGTTGGTAAGTCCGACAGTCGGTAAGTCCGACAGTCGGTAAGTCCGTCAGTCGGTAAGTCGGTACGGTTACCGACCCAACCGTGGCGCCACTGGTCACCCACGCTGGCGTGCCAAAATGGCCGTCACTTGGCGTCGATTTTCACGACACTAATTCGTCAAATATTGCCACTTACACTGCACGGATTTCAGAAACTATTGCCACTAAATGTTCCTCTGCACTGGCACTACACGCCGCGTAAAAGAGTTTAATTCGTATTGCACTTTTTACCGCACTTTTCAACAACTTTCGGCGGAGCGACGTGGACACGCGTCCGTTCTCTGCGCCACCTGGTGGTCGGATCCCGCAATCTTTGACACACGATTAGATTCAGACAACATAAACTTCCTCATCTTCTCACTTACTATACGCATCGCAGACAATTGTTCCACGTCACATCTCACGCCACTCGCACATTCACTCGTACTCATACTCATTCTCTTTCGCCTCGTTGGGCTTACGCTGCGCGAAGCAACGCTAGCGCTTCTTCCGCGTGTAGCCGAAGCTCCTCGCATCTCCACTTCTTCCACTCGCACTTTCTCATCTTTTTCCTTATCCCCCCACAAATCCCCGAGTTTAACAATTTTCCTATGGTCCATATTATTCCCACGAGTAGGGACGAACAGACGTCACTCCCCGGGTGACGCCCTTTCCGGGGAGAAGGCTCTCTAACTCAGAGTGTCGCCAGGTGCTCTGAGGTGGCCGCTCGCCGGCTGGTGTACCCACCAGCCACCCCACCCGTGCGTCCGGTGATGAGGTGGTACCCCGGGGCCGCGCACCTCTGTCCCGGGGATTAAGGGATTTTTTATAAGAGGTTATCCTCGCGGTCCGGCCGGTGAAGGCAAGACCCCCGTTCCTGCGAAACATGACCACAGGTTTACGGTATGAGCGTGACTCGGGAACCTTGGGGTCGTTAAGCCCGTACTACGACTGTAGAACATAGCGTAGCCCCTGAGGGACCTGGGTGGTACTGTAGGACTCCCCTAGGGAAGGTGACCTTAGGGTATACCTACTAAAAACCCTACTAAAAACACGCTGCACGTGCGCCGCGACCGCTTCCCATTGCTGCTGCCCCAGCAGCATCACTCCGACGACGTTGTCTGGAGTGATGCTGCCGACCTGGGCAGCAAGCACCTGCGTACTTTCCGCGAAGCGGTCGCAGGCGAAGAACGTGTGTTGCATATCGTCCCGCACGGCACCGCAATACAAGCAGTTTTGGGACCTGATCTTCCCCATCCTGAACAGGTACGAGCGGAAATACCCGTGACCTGTCAGGAACTGGGTGAGGTAGAAGTCTACCTCACTGTGGGACCTTTCGGTCCAAGGAGTCAGGTCCCTTATTACCCGGTGCGTCCACCGGCCAGCCTCCCCGCGGTCCCAGCGCTCTTGCCAAAGGCGTCGCGTCTGGGCGCGGGCGTGCGACACGGCTTCGGCCCGCCCGACCTCGGAGGAGCGTTGAAAGATTTCTTTCCGCTCGAGTGCCAGCAGGTCGATAGGGATAACCCTAGCGACCGCCAGCACTGGTAACTCCGAGACTGTCCGGTAGCTGCATTCCACGCGTAGCGCACACTGACGCTGAACGCTTGCCATGCAGCCACGATGCTTCCGGATCCGGAGGGCATCCGCCCATACTTCGGATCCGTACATCATAACGGACTGGGCCGCAGTGAAGAGCAAACGTCTCTTGCACGGCTTAGGGCCGCCCACGTTGGCCATTAGTCGGCTCAGCGACGCGATCACTTTTGCCGCCTTCGCTGCCACCCTCCGCGTAGGTTCCCCGAAGGTGAGCTTGTTGTCAAGCGTCACCCCCAGGTACTTCGCGGAGGGCTTCGTCTCGACGACCTCGTCGCCGACCATCAGCGAGACGATGGTGGGGACTCGTTTCCTGGTCAGTACGACGATCTCCGTTTTGGAGACCGCCAACTGCAGGGCGTGGTCCCGCATCCATCGTCCGACCCTGGACATGACCTGGTTCAGCTTCAGCTGCGCCAGGTCCATGCTTCGAGCCGTGATGACGGCGGCGACGTCGTCGGCGTAGCCGACTAGGAACGCCTCGTCAGGCATCGACACGCTGAGCAGGCTGTCGTACGAGACGTTCCAGAGGTCTGGGCCCAGGACCGACCCCTGCGCGGCACCGGCAGTGATCGGCCTCTTACAGGTACCTTCCTCCGTTTCGTACAACAGCCATCGGTCTTTCAGGTAATCTCCTAGCAACGCCAGGAGATATCCCGGTACCTGATAGCTCCGGAGAGCATCCAGCATGTCTGTCCACCGTGCCGTGTTGAACGCGTTCCGTATGTCCAGTGTTACCAGCAGGACGCCGGGTCTCGCAGCGTGACACGCCGTGTTGGCCCGAGCCACGGCTTCGATCACGCGCGAGATCGCGTTCACGGTGGACCTCCCCTTTCGGAAGCCATACTGGCTATCCGAAAGGTCCCCGGCGGCCGAGACGGCCCCCAGCAGGCGGGGCTTCAGCAGCCTCTCCATCAGCTTACCCGCTGTGTTCAAAAGACACAGCGGTCTATAAGACGATGCAGAGTCTGCCGGTCCCTTGCCTTTGCTGACCAGCGCGAGTCGCGCAACCTTCCACTGCGCAGGAAATACGTCCGTACGGAGACAGGCGTTGTACATGCGCAGTAGAAGGTGCGGGCACCTCTCAGCAACCACCAGCAGGGCCTCCGGCGGGATACCGTCCGGCCCTGGCGCTTTTCGCGTCTTCATCGTTTTCACCGCGGCGGAGAGTTCCTCCGCGGCGAACATAGGGGGCTCCTCCCCACTCGTCGGGACGCGATCTTCGCGTCTCACCGGGTGGGCAGGGAGGAGCTCGTCCACTATGCGATCCATGGTGGCTGCATCCAGTCCTGGAATCGCGGACGCACCACCGAGCTTCCGGGTGACGAGCTTATAGCCCAGTCCCCACGGATCCCGGTTGAGGTCGTCGCAGAGCGCTTTCCAGCAGTGGGCCGTTGCCTGCTGGATGGCTCTGCCTAGGGCCTTCTTGGCTGCCTTGTGGCGCGCTGCGGAATCGGCTGCCTCAGGCCGATTCCGGGTACGCTGCGCGCGTATCCGCAGCCTCAGCGCCTCCGTCCGCAGGCTCGGGGTCTCCTCGCTCCACCAGAACGCCTGGCGTCTCCCTTTCCATGGCCTCCTACGCGGCATCGCCGCGTCGCAGGCCTTCTGGATCAGGCGGACGGTGCCGTTGGCCAGGGCCTCGGCTCCGTCCCGATCCATCGGGGCTGTGGGGCTCGATGGTACACCCCCCATACTACCGCGAAGATGTCTGGCGAGTAGGTCCCCGTCCATCTTCGCGGTGTTCCAGCGGAGCTGACGCTTCGCTGGTGGGGGGCGACCCCATCTCCCGCCGCCTATCTGGAAGGTGATGTAGCTATGGTCGCTACCGGTGGAATCACCCATCACCTTCCAGTTCGTGGCTTGGGCTACCAGGTCCTCCGATACCAGCGTGATATCTGGTATGGATTCCCCGTAGCCCGGCCGACGGTAGGTCGACGTGGATCCCGTGTTCAACACGACGAGACCCAGCCTGGAGGCCATCTCCACGACCAGTTTCCCTCTGGAATCTGGCCGTGGCATTCCCCACTCGCAGGCCCTGGCGTTGAAGTCTCCGGCCACGACAAGCCTGTCCGGCCTGTCGTACGTGGATCCACCTCCGGAGATCCAAACGTGCCCCTCCGCAGCCCCGTGGGAGTCTACCCGCAACTTGCGGGGGTCGACCACCCAGACCGCGGAGGTTCCCAGGGTGTCGCTTAGCCAACCTGAGCAGCCCGATTTCGGTACTGCTCACTTGCCAGCACGACGTCAGCTCGCGTCTCCATCGCGAGCTGCGTCAGCAAGTCGTCGGCCAAGCGACTCCTGTTCAGGTTGCCCTGGAGGACGTTCAGCGCCATTGATTATGTTCGTTTCTTGGAGGACAGTGCCTCCCTGAACGTCCTGCACGCTCCAGAGCCCGCAACGTGGTCGAAGTGCGCCAGTTTCCGTTCTTCGCAGAGTGGGCAGCGAGGTTGCGCTGTACACACAGCGGGCTTGTGTCCGTCTTGACCGCATTTGCGGCACGCGTTGGACCGATCCGGGCCCTTGCACTCGCGGCGCGAGTGCCCGTAACCGTTGCAGCGGAAGCACCGCTGCACCTCGGTCCAACTCCTGACCCTGCGATTAACCCAGCCGATCTTGATTCGGCCGGATTCAATAAGTTTGCGGCCGGCTGGTTCTGCCAGCTCGACCACGGCCCTCCTCTGTTCTCGGGCGTTCGGCGCGAAGACCGTGACCCTCATGTCAGCCCCGGCCTTATCTTCGCCAAGGCAGCGGCCCACGGCCTCCTCAACCTCCTCCTTCGTGGTGAAGGAGTCGAGGTCGAGGATTTCCGCCCTCACCTTGGGTACTAGCCCCCGAACAACGCCGGCTTGGCCGACTGCGGAGCGTAGTGCGTTTTGAAGCGCACCACTGTCCCCGCAGCGCCCCAGCTCCAGCAGGACTCCACCCTCTCTTGTCTTCCTGATTTGGCGGATTTCTGCATCCGCCTCGTTAGGGTGCACCTGCTGGCGAATCGTGCCGAGAATGTCGGCGAATGATTCGCCGGGGGCGGGCTGAATGAGGACTGCCGTCCTCTTTGACCGCGATTTGCGGTTTCTCTTGCGGGTCTTCTTCTTATCGGCTGCGGTCCCTTGCGCTGGGGGGGGGGGGGGGGCCGAGGGGTTCCCTCCCGCTGGCGCGTCTGTCCACTGCGCGTTATTTGGGGCATTATTCCCCTTTTTTCCCCTGCTTCGTATTTTCACGACCGTCGACCAGGTTTCCTTTGGTTCCTGGTCGTCGGTCGTCGTTACCTTTTTCCTCCGCTTCTCCTCCTCCTCCTCCTCGGGACTCGGCACAAGCGCCCTTGTGCGCTTGCGGTCAGCCGAGGGGGTCGGAGTCTCGGAGGCTTTCGGTTGTGCGGTCGGCAGCATCCGCCGCAGAACACCGTGCCAGTTGATGGAGGCTTCACGGATGGCCTCCGTAGCCGCGGAGATGATTTCCACCACGTTCTTCACCCCCATGCTGATGTTCTTTTGCTTGCCCATGGCCTTTCGCATTGTCGACAATGCGTTCTCCATGAGCTTCAGCTGACGCTCGATCTCGGCGTCAGCTGCCCTAATTTGAGCACTCCACGTTGTATCCTTCGTGGGCCCGTCGTTATTTTTGCCGACGTCTAGCGGCGCTGACGTCCGCCTCCCGTCCTCGGCCACCGAGCCTGTGCCGCTGCTCGTTCTTCCCCTTGCTGTGGCAGTGCTAGCTCCAGCGCTCGCCGTTGGGCTGAGTGCCGGCCAGTCCCTTTCGCCTATAACTCGCGCAGGCGGGCTGCGCGCTAACCTGCGCCGCGGAGCGAACGGGTTGAACCCGTCGTCCACCGGGACAGCGGCAGATCGCTGTTCCTCTCCTCGTTCTGTTTCTATTTGTTTTAATGAATCCATAGTAATCTATTTGTTATTATTACGACGGTTCGCCCATCATGGGAGCCCCACCGCGGTGAGGCTTCTATCCCCGCCGGTCGTAATTCCTAGTCACGGGTGACGGAACCGAGAAGCGGCTTGTCAAGTGGTCAACCCCTACCGTCACCAAAAGACTCTAATAAAAAATGTTACGGGATAGGCCCGCGCCATAAATGATGCTAAGGCTTTAACGTCACCCCTATCGAAGGGACGCACCGGTACCCGACCCGGGTATTGCCCCAACCTCAGGCTAGACGGCGCGGCAGATCACCCCAGCCGCCAGGGTACGAGGAAATACTGACCAGGTAATCCTCCATACCTGCGCCCAGCTAACAGTGCTTCAACCCTCGCATAGGCTCCTATCAGCGGAACGTGAGCGGTTCTCCCACGTTCAACGTGCGGGTTCACGGGAACTTTGCCGGGTTTTACGCCGGAGCTTACGTTCTCCCTTATTACTACCGCAGAGGTCCGGTACTAACATCACGTGCCGCCACGGTCGGGGGTTTACTACTCCCCCTTGGTTAGTCTGCGAGGAATATCCACATTGCGCCAGCCGCAGCCCATTCATATCACCAACATTCGCACGTGCATTCATACCTGGGCAGCCCTTAGTTTTCACCGTTCCGAGCGAGCCTTACCGGCATCGGTAACCCTTCGGGAGACTAGCTCCCTCCGGCGTAGCCTCGAACATCACCGCGGCTACTTTAGCGCCTGCACCACGACAAGGTGGCTGCCCAAGCAGGGTCTATTTCTATAACTTACTCCTACTCTATCCTTAGTTATTAATATTTACATCTTATTAACTACTTTATGTACTTTATATGCTCTTGTAATTCTGTACTCTATATTGCTTTTCCTTTCGTATTGTTTTGTGTTTCTGCTTCTTCTTTATTTTCCTTGTTTTTTTCCTTCCCTTCCCCTCTCCCCCTCTCTGGCAGCTTCCTTTCAACATGCACGTTTTTCTCTTCTTCGATTTTCCTTTTCCTTTCCCGCTGAATCTTCTTCATAACCTCCAGCCCGTCTCCTGTCCCTCTCAAAACTTCTTCCACTCTCATATTTCCTCTCGTGGCCTCGCATTTTTCAATCACATGCCATATTGTCTCTTCTTCCTCTTTGCATATTCTACACTTTCTCTCTTCCTCTTCTCTCCAGTATTGCCTTCCTCTGGTTTCATTGCCACATCTAAAGCTTGCTATCATGCTCCTTTCTTTCATTTTCAACCTCTGTTTTAGATATTCCGGCCTTTCTTTTATTGCAAGCTTTTTGTAGTATGCGTTGTACTTCGACTCTTCTATCTTTCTTCCCCTGCTTTCCCGTTCCACTTCATCTATTCTTTCCTTTACTCTCCTTGCAATTTTCTGTACCTCTCCCTCTTCCTCCCCCCTGATCCTTTCCATCCAGTTCTTGCCGATTCCCAATCTTCTCCTCACTTCTCCTCTTCTTTCTTTCCACCCTCTTTGCCTTCTCTCTCCCCTCAGCCTATCCATCTCCCTTATGCATTCTCTCACCAATTTCTTGCTTGAGTTTCTCGCACTTTCTTCATATTTAACCGCTCTCCTTACTGCTTTTGTTCGTATTTCTTCCTCTTGTATCTCCTCCCTCAAGATATAATTAGGTGTCACTTTCTCCAACCCTAGGATCCACTTTATGTATCTTCTCTTAACCGTGTCTAATCTTCCTTCATCATTCCAACCCCAGATCTCTGACCCGTACAATGCCACGCTCTCCACTAAGGCCACAAAGATCTTTAGCCTCCTTTCGAATGTTTCCTTAAATAATCTTTCTCCAATGTGCCATGTTCTTTTCATCGCTACTGCCGATTTCCTTATCCTTTCCTGTATGTGTTTCTCTGCTTTTCCATTCTTTTCCATTATATATCCCAGATACTTCATCTCCTTTACTTCCTCCAATTCCTTCTCTCCCCATCTCCATTCCCTCCTTCCCACTCCTTTTCCTCTGCCCCTTTCGAAGACCAGTATCTTCGATTTTTCTTTGTTTACTGTCAACCCTTTCCTGTCTATGTACTTTCTGAGTCTTCCTAGCATCCCTTTCAGCCCCACTTCTGACGTCGCTACTAGCACGATATCATCCGCGTATATTATTGTCCATATCTTTTCTCTTCCTATCACCACTCCTTCCTCCTGTACTTTCTTCATTTCCTCCTTCAGGTCCGATAGAAATACATTGAACAGGGTTGAGCTTAACGGGTACCCTTGCCTCACTCCCCCCGTTGTCCAGAATTCCTGTTTTCTCCTCTTCGATTTCCACTATGTTGCTTATTTCTTCGTATATTTCCGCTACTCCCTCTCGCAAGTTCCTCTCTACATTCATTTCTCTTAATCTTTTCATTAGTTCTACCCTGTTAATTTTGTCAAATGCCGCTTTCAAATCTACAAAGCAGGCGAATAGTTTTTCTCTCTTTTTACTTATTTCTCTGTTGACCATGTAATTCAGGACGTATATGGCATCGATCGCTCCTCTTCCCGCCCTGAAACCAAATTGTCCCTCTTCTAATTTTCCTTCTATCTCCTTCTTCATCCTTTCGTTCAATATGCTCGCGTATATTTTATATGCCGTTACTAGTAGAGATACTCCCCTGTAGTTTTCCACTTTATCTTTCTCCCCTTTCTTGAAAATGGGGCATATTATTCCCCTCCTCCAATTGCGCGGTATTCCTCCTCCCCTCCATATCTTACTGAGTAGTCTATGGAAAACTTCTCCTACCTCCATAGGCATTAGTCTCCACGCCTCATTCTGTATTTCGTCGTCACCTGGCGCCTTCTCTTTTTTTAATTTAAGCAGTTGTTTTACTACTCCTTCCTTTGTTATTTCTTCAGTTTCCTTTTCTTCTCCCTCCTCGTGCTCCAATTGTATCCTGCTTTCCTGCATATCACTGCGCCCTTCCAATAGCTCCATGAAGTGCGCTTTCCACTTTTCCAGTTCAATGCTTTTATCAACTCCTTCTCTTTGTTTCCCTCTTCCATATCTGTTTATTTATTTCCACGCTTCGCTTTCCGTCCTAATCATCCTTATCTTTTCTTCTTCCTCCCTCTCGTGCTTCTCCCTTTCTCTCTTGCACCACTCCTTATACTTCTTTTTCTTATTCAGGTACTCTTCTCTGTTTGATTTGCCTTTTCTTAGCCTCCTCAATTCCTTGCGTAACTCTCTCTTTCTCTCTGCCCACTCCTTACTATGCTATACCCTATCTCCCATTCTCCAAATTTTTACCTCTTTTACCTCTTTCTTTACCGTTTCATTGATTTTCTGCTTTAATGCCTCCCATATACCCTCCACGTGTTCCTTTTCCACGTCCCATCCTCTACAGCGGTTGTGATAGCTCTCAATCCCCTCCTTTGACCAATCGCTCTTTCTTATCATCCTACTCTTCTTTTTTCTTCCGTTCTGGCCTTGTCTGTGCATTTCTCTCCTATCGTTACTTCCAGTGGAAAGTGATCCGATTCTGTCCTCTCTCCTTCTTTCACGTCCGTCATCTCTTCAAATGCTTCCGTGTTTGTGATTACCAGGTCTATTACTGATGCTCCTCTTTCTCTTATGCATGTCCATTCTCCCTCTCGCCCAAAGCATCCGTTAACTATGAGCCAGCCCCTGTCCCTCAGTCCTTCTATTAGTATCTTTCCCTCCTTGTTTATCTTTTTGTCCTTAGATCTTCTTTCTTCCCTCTCTTCTACCATCATTTCCTCGAATGGACCTCCCTCCTCCCCAACCCTGGCGTTAAAGTCTCCTCCCAATATTAAGCATCCTTCTTCTCTTTCCTCTATCCCTTCTGTAATTGTCTGCATTGTTTCCTTTATGCTCTGGTTATATACTGTTACTATTCGCCAATTTTTCTTCTTATGTTTTAGCTGTACTTCTGCTATCTGGTTGCTCCATTTCCTGAACACTACCCCTTCTAGCCCCTTTTTCGTCGCCATTATAATTCCCCCCTTTGCCCTACCCATTTTGCTTTCTTTTAACGCCGGCACGTACCACCAGTTGAACTTTTCTGACCACTTTCCTTTTAGTTTTTCCTCCGACTTTTGTTGCAACCATGTTTCCACCGAGCCTACTACATCGTAGTTTTCTAGATATCTCCACACGTCGTTGCTTTTGCTCCATATACCAGCTATATTCCAAAAACACACTTTTATTCCCTTTTTACCCTTCTTGCCCCCCAAGCCGTCCCCCTCTCAATCCTTTCTGCTTTCTTTCATTTCTTCCAGGCTGCCTTCTTCATTCCACTCATACTACCTCTGTTCTACGCAAATCTTTTTGTATTTTACCAATACCCTTTTCCCTTCTTCTCTCTTTTGCTTTGCTATTTCTCTCAGTTTTCTTTGCACCTCTCATTCCTTCGATGTGAAATCATCTTCTATGTATATTCCAGTTTTGAGCTCCTTTTTTCTTCTCATCACTTCTCTCTTGTCCTTCCAATTCTCCAGTTCTGCTATTACTATTTTTCTCCCTCTGTTGCTTTTTATTTTCCTTACCTCCCGTATTTTCACTTCCACCTTTATATTCGTGCTAATGACCTCCTTCACTTCTTTCCCTGTTTCTTCCTCTTTCCAAACCACTCCCTTAATCACAATGTTTTGTTTTCTTTTCGCCCTCTCTCTTCTTTCTTCTTTCCATTCTAGTACATTTGTTCTCTTTACCAATATCCTTTTTTCGTTTTCCCATTCTGCTCTCTCCCTTTCCTTCTCTTCTTTCCATGCTTTTCTTTATTCTTTCAGTTCTTTCATTAACTCCTCTCTCTCTTCCTTCCATGCTCTTCTTTCTTCCTCCATTTCTTTCCTTAACTTTTCTATTTCCTCCGTATATTTCCTGAACATTTTTTCCAAGATAATGTCATATTCTCCGCCAATTCTGACCTCACCCGTCCCTTTTTCCTTTGTTTCACCGTTAGGTGTCTCCATGCTCGCCCGTTCCGTTTCTGGTCTCTTTCCCTTCAAGAATTTTTCCATCGTCCCGTTTTCTTCTCTCGGCTTCGCCCTGTTCCTTGTTCCTACCGTTTTAGCCGCCATTTTTCTAACCTACTTAACCTCTATCTCGCTTTTCTTTTACCAAATTCTTCAGTCTTTTCTGTTATCTGCCGTCACTTTCTTCTCTTCACACTTTTTATTCTTGTTGCCTCACTTCTCGCTAACTTTTTCCTTCCTCTCTTCCCTTCGTTCTTCCTAATCTCACTCACTCTATTTTCTTCGTCTCACACACGTCTTTACGTTTACTCCGCCAAACCGGAAGTCGGCATCCTGATTACTATTGACTCTACTAGTTTCTTGCTCAATTCCAAATCTCTCAGACTACCCTGCTTGCTATTTACCGAAAAACAAATGTTCCTTTCGGATCCCACCGCTGTCACCAGAAACATACAACCTGTTACGTCAGGATGTTATGTATCGAGGCTTCAGGTCAGCCGAGGGGCAAGCTGACCTCGGTGCTCGATTGGGATACTCGTTGAACGCATTTTAAAGGTTTCGGTAGCAGCGCAAGGATCGGATGATGAATTATATGGATGGCGAAGGACGTTTGAATAGTAACGTGTCTTATACAAAAAAAAAGAAAAATAGCATTTATTAAATATAAGTATATCTACAGAAGTTTACACGTTTGTAACGGTGGTCTCGCGAAACAACTTATTTAGATAAAATTTCAATCGCGGGTCGTTTGGTAATATCCTGCTTACGTCTGGGATGGCTGGTTTAGGAATTGAAATCGGTTTCACTGAATATTTAACCACGGTACTTCTAGGGGTTGGTGGTGATGTTTCGTTGTCTGGTATTCTCGAATAATTGCTCGCTGCAATGTACAGTTGGTATTTTAATCTATTAATAGAATTTCGTCGACCTGCACGGCGTGTACGTGGCGGTTTCATTAGCAATATCCTAATAATTACGCGTCTTGACCTTTAAATATCTATTTGGATAATAACCACGCGCTCCTTTAATATCTACTTTACAATAATTATGCGATACGAAGTGCAACCTCTGGAGGTGCGCTCGATCGGCCGCAACGTCTCCAAAAGGGGGAGATGATCTAAGGAATGAGCTTGCCGGGCGAATAGTGTTGGCCAGCTTCTGCCCGACAATCGGAGGGTGTTAGGGGTAAGTGAGGTTTAAACAACGCGTCAAACTTATCGCCCACGGTCAAGGTCGCTAAGCCTGGCTGGTACAAGGGTTCCACTTCAGGACCTTCTTGAGTCGATACGAGATTCGTGGCTGTTTCTTGCCAGGGCTTGAGGGCGGCGTGGGCCGTATATATGTACGGTGGTGCTGCGTTTCTCTCGTGGGAGAGGTGAGCGGTCCGCTTCACATCGGTGGCCATCAACTCCCATGGTTCTTAGTCTAAACGCAAGGTTCTTTAGTTTGCTTAGATGCTCACTCATATCAGTTCCGTTGATGTACTTGAGCGAGTAAAATTCTCGCATCAGATTACACTTTTGTTGACCTGTGACCCTCTGGTAGATGGTATGAATCTTTGTCCACATTTCGTTTGCTGTGGTGCACGTGAGAATATGTATCATGGGTTTCCTGCCCATTGTAATGACAATGATTTTTTGTGCAGTTGCATCTCTTACTTTCCATTCCTCATTTCTGTCCTTTGATTCAGTCACTTGTTCTGCAGTCTCATACAAGTTGTGTGATCTCAGTATTATAGTGACTTGAAAATTCCACAATGAAAAATTTTCGGCGTCCACCAACTTCTCCACGTGGGCAATTTTTGATGAGGTTATGTTTGCCATATTACTCTTACTACGTTTTTCGCTTTTAATTTATTCACTCTTTTTAAGGTTTTAATTGTTCAAAGTCTTAGTCTTGTAGCGTGCAATGTTCGATATTCGAGCGATCGCACAGCCGGGATGGGTGGGGTGAATTCTGGAAGAGGTACGTCGGCGGGAAACGAGAGGAGTAGGAATTAGAAGTGAATCGGTGAAATAGGGCCGAGCTGCCGCGCGGGAGCCGTCTGCTAAATCGCCCTGTTAGGAATGTGAAGAGAGCCGAGCCTTGAGTAGAGTCTGCTAGTCACTAGGTTGTTACGGGAAGCGAAAAGGGCCGAGCTCTTGGTAGAGCCGTCTGCTAGTCGCTTAGGTAAACGGGGAGCCGCTGAAACGTGTAACGTAACTCAGTTGCCCCAGAGGTAGGTAGGTGGGTATGCGTTGAGGGTTTTTCCTTAGCGTGGGCTGACGAAACTATGGTAGGTTAAGCGTCTGCATGTTAGGGATGTCCTTGGTGGATTGCCCGTTTTAGCCAGGGCGCGCGGTCTTTTATACTGCCGCACGGCGGGTACGAACCCTGAAGAGGGTCCGCCGCGCGGATTTGCACGCTCGGAGCCGATATTTTGCACTCTTTGTGTCCATCACTCGCACCTTTTCCTTAAAATTTTAATACTTAGAGTCTCTATTGCTACAGGATTCTTTTTTAGAAGAAAAGAAACAAATGATTTTTTCCCCAACATAACACTCGCATTGTCAGTTGGTATTCCAACAATATTTTCTATGGACAATTGCTGCTTTTGTAATGAATATTCAAAATAAGTATATAAATTTTCTGCTGATGCATTTTTTACTTTGACATAATCCAGTAAGTGCCTTTGAAGTTTGCCCTCGTGCATATACCGGATTAAGATGCATAATGCTTTAATACTGCTTATATCGGTTGTTTCGTCTACCAAGATAGAAAAACATTTGCTCCCTAACAATCTTGTTTTTTTTTCGATCATTGTCTTATTCAAAATATTTTTTATTATGGCCGCGATTTTCGTACGTTTCAAACTCATTTTTTACGACTTTCGCACTTGCAATCAGGATGAGCCGCCCGAATCATTGAAACATAATGCTCATAAGAGTGATAGCTCCTGCTGTGGTGTGGACTATATGTAAGACGTAACGTATTTCGGCTTTTTTGCTCTAAGTCTGTGATACTTCCTGCTGTCTTCCTTTCCGCTGCAGACGCGTATTCACGATCGCGATGGTAGTTACCATAGTTGTGCCTCATTAACGCATGCTTCCCTGCTAGCGTTTTTAATGTTTTATTGCACAGCAGACACCTGGCTTCGTAGGGGTTGTCTTCAGATTTCACCAGCCACGACGCGAAAAAAGGATCTGTCAACCAGGAATCGTTGAACTTCTGCATATAGCGTTTTCTTTTCGCAGCTTGGAGAAGGGGACCCATATTAGCCGCAGTGCTGCTAGTGTCTGTTGCTGTATTTGTTAATAAGATTTAGATCACTAAACAATTTCAAAACTACATTTCAAAATGTATATCTAAAAAATTGACAGCGTTGGAAACGTCGTGTGTATCATTTGTGCCCGTTTCGGACAACCCTTGATGGCATTTTTGTTGGCAGGTAAGAGTTTACCTGCCCTTTACAAGACCCTTCCTTTGAAATTCCTGGTTTACTCAGATAACCAGTTATTTCGACTTCGTAAGAGAAAGGTCTTCCGCCGTTGTAGTCTCGTCGAAACGGACGACGCACGCACAAATGCGACATTGCAGAAAATTTTATAATCGACAATAATAAAAACAAATGATTTTTGCCTTACATTCTAAGTGCAAAAAACTATAAATAATCCTATATATATTACCTTCACTGTTAACAATATTTGCATTTTCAAACGATGTACTGGGATCGGGACTTTGTTCAGGTTGACATTCTGCAATATTATCTATTTATAAAATAATTATCGATGTTATAATGCATTTTTCAAAATTCGATGAAATGAGAATTTAAATATATTTCAGTTGAGACTTTGTAACTCTAAAAAACTATTTGCAATCTTTAAAAATATCTTTTAACTTTCTTATAATATTATAAATAAACAATTAAACGTATATTTTACCTGATTCACATTCATCCAACACAACATTACTGGGACGATTACTGGAATCAGCCATGTTGTTTCCTATTTATAAAATAATTTTTAATTAAGAACATAAATAGTTTTTAATAATTTATATTGCGTATTTATTTAAACTGATAAATTAGTATTCAAAATATACCTTACCTGATTTTTTAATAATTTACTTTTTAATAATTCGTAATAGCCAAAATAACTACGATACTTTCACTTTCACTGCACTGCACACTAAACTGTATTTGAAAACTGTTGAAAACCAACTGAAGCAAACCATGCTATGTACCGCATCACACTGCAGCGTAGTACAACAGAATACCCGTCATGTTCCCCCATTCGGTCCAAAGCAGTGTCGTTTGGTGGAACGGGGCGAGCGGACGACCACTCCGGCGGTTAAAGTAAGAGAAGAGGTGGTAACTTCCCCACCCGTTGTTTCCCCATCTGGCAAACCTGGAGTGGACCAGCGCGAGTGGCGGAGTGGACGTACTTGGTGCGCATGCGCTTAGGGCGAAGGACCGAGGCGGGTGTGTGCCTACGTCGGGGCCTCAAAGGCGCTACTCTGGCAAACACCTTGTGTACTACCCCTCTGTACGCGGGCGTTACAATCCTAAAAAGATTTTTCTCATTTTGTAATTTAAATTGAAAGATAATTATAGCATATTTATGTTCCCTTTCTTCACTCTTAATTTTACCAATGCTAATTTGAACAAAAATCCACAATATAGTGATAAATAGATCTTTTGATTAATATTGGTCTCTAAATGTTTAATATTACATTCATTGCAGTTCACATGGAACATTAGGTTTCCGATTTTGGCCATCAAAAGAACAAAGGTTTTCATCGCTGCTGTAATAGATAGTGTTTGTCATATTAGATGATAGAAAATGAGCTATAAAATTCAAATGTTTCTTGCTTAAGAATTATTTGGCATTTGGATAAAAGTTAATAAAAACGATCTCAATTTGTGTACAAATATTTGTGAATATTTCTGGAATTATCTTTGTATTATTATTTTTATGCTATTTTCAATTGGTAAGTGGCTCTATATTTTTAGATTCTTGATGCTACCTTGAGGAAAAACAGTCTGAAGAATTTGCATTAATTAGTTTTAAGAACAAAACCATGAAGTAAATTAGCCGACAAATGCTAATAACAAAAAGAAACGCATTAAACAAGATGCATTATATAAGTGTGTAGATCTAGTAACAGTTCAAGGACTACTTTTCTATTAATGATATAATGATACTACTTATCAAAATAATTTTCACACGATATCATCATGTTCGACTTCAGATTTAAGTATTTCTTCTCAACAAGTTAGTGATGCTGTAATGGTTAAAACAAAACTATTTTAAGATCAACAAAGTGGAAGAATGTTGTTCTTAAAAATCGATACTGCGACATGTACGGACAATCGTGATCGGGTATCAATGTACATAGTACTGTAAATAGAGAACAAGTTTTAAAAATGAAGCTCCACATATATGGAATGTCTATACAGTATATTTATTCAATCATTTCTGACAATGGCTGTAATATAATTAAACTTGTCAGGTTTACAAGAGATGATAAATGATACTGTAATAATAAAGACAACAGTGGTAGCTCATAGCTCTAATGCATCATTCATCAATGAAGCAAATAATAACGATAAGAATGAAGAATGTGGACTGTCGCCGTTGGAGGACAAAGAAATGTATGCTGATTCAACTGAGGAAAAAAGTGCCATTGACGGTATTGACGCTTGTCAAAAATGAAAATATAAAGTGAGTTGAGTCGCTGGTACTGTTCACACACTGCGGTTAACCGTTTGGAATGTTCTAACAGATAATTAATATATGACGTTAGATGAATGACGCAACATTTTGGAGTATAAAGCGTATTAAAACCGATGCAAAAGGAGAAATGAATTATATAAATTAGCCAGCGCAATGCCACTCGACGTTGAATGTGTTGGAATGTTTGCTTGAACTAAAAGAAATGCTGGTATAAAAGAAGGAGAAGTAATGACCAATATTTATATTCGCAGACGCGGATAACACTTGACGACGTAGAACGTTCTGTATCTCCAACACATATTACGACCAAGCATTTGTTTAAAGAGCAATCTCTTATTGAAGAGTTCCATCAAATTTGGTCCCTATGTATATTAGAAACTGCCGAAATATATACACCATTGGCATATGAACACATCAAAGCAATGGAAGTTCCAGAAGAACATTTTATCAAAAGTATTTTTTGTCTGTATTGTTGCTTGGTGTTTTAAAACAGTGTCAACAAACTATCAAAGCGTATAAGAATAATTTCCATTTCGGTCTCACTATACCAAGGAGTAACAGGCAACGAATAACCTGATATTATTACGAAGGAAGCATTATCTTTCGCAGCAGCTGAAGTGAGGACACGAATTCCTTATCAAGACCTCGTCACCTCACTGCATAATGTCGGAAGGGAAGAATGTAACAGATTGTGGATCGCGTAAACAAACGACAATTAACGACATGGTACAGTACTTTCGTGGGGCAATGCTCATGCACAACATGCGGAGGCAGGAAAAAGCATAGTGCTGAGTCTTAAAGTAGGGCACCGCAAAGTAACTCTTCAATATCTGCTAAGGAAGACGGAACAACACTTTCTTAACCTTTGCAACCAATCAGTGTGGATTAACCATGTTTTACTTTACTATGAAGGATGTCAAAATCAATGGCAGAAATTATAAGCTAAGTAAACTCATCCATCGACTCCACGTCACAGGACACCGTAACGGATAATTTGAAAGTTTTAAGGTGTACCAAAATATATCAGGAAATATAATTGTAGTACAAGAAAGGAAATCTAATCGGAAAGTGTCACTAATGGTTTAGAATTAACTCAATCTGGAATCGAAAATTAAAAACAGTTATTAATGAATGCGACCTGATGCTTATCTGATAACATTATAGAAAAGTACATAATGAACTTGAATTGTTATATATTAACTTTGTACTGAGTACGTTGATGCGTAGATGAAGATGAATCTGGTGCAGGCAATGTAGAAAAAAACAGTGAGAGAATAGGACATTAAAAAATGTATTTGTTATAGTATTTGTAAATCATTAGATATTATAAATACGTTAAGAACGAAGTAGTGCATGTTACATTTTTGTTATACAAACAGGTACAATATATCTGAATTGTATTTATTAGTTGAAGTGATTCCATCTGTGTTTCCTACGACAAGTTAGCGTCAAGAGGTTCTGTTCCGTGAAATATGCTGGGCCAACCACCTTACTTGACCAACTCAATTATTTTCGTAACTAGTGGACGTCAAATACGTGACCCAATTTGAAAGAAAGACAAAAACATCAAATATCGTCACCATCAAAGTTCTGCAAAGTCGTGTCACTTAATTTCAAAAAAATTATACTTCCTCCACTAGTTACGAAAGTAATTGAATTGGTCAAGTCAGATTGTGCACCCTGTATACTTATTTATTTGAACATATGGATTTAAATACGCCGCAAAAAATGAAATAGCACATTTTATAAAAACTCACTTCAAACTAATACGAAGTAAATGAAAGAAATAGTAGGAGGTAAATAGTAATTTGTATTGCAAAACACTATAGTAATAGAGATGGGATCAAGTGTAATACTAATACGTTCGAAGCTCTGCAAGATAGGTTCGAACGCCCTATACGTACTATAATAAAAAAAGATAATACTTTCAAATATACTCGAATGTACGCGAGATAGATCCGAATCATTTATGAGTACTTCTATGGAGGGACACAGTAGTTTGAAGTACACTCGAAGTATATGTTCCTTAATGCACAATTCAATTCTACATGAATGAAGTTTAATTCTAAGCACCATATTGAATATGTTACTAAACATATTTACAACTGCTGATGTATCGTATAAACTGGCTAAATAACGTAAGAAATTAAGTCACTTGGCTGAGATGTAAGCTATTATTGTGTTCGTCTCGAATATCTTATTACTTTAACGTTTAGTGCTATATCAATTAGAAGAGACAGTATAATGAAATAAAAAATGTTGAACATAAAGTATATTTTATCGCACTATTGACTAATCACGTAAAACAATCTTGCTTGGAACAACCATATCGCAAGTGTGAACATGATAATAATTTTACATTATTAATCAAAAGGACCACTGTAACTTTGAACGTTCTAGTACATCATTGTCAGAAATTGCTCTATTTGATTTAAACGTACTAGTACGTTACTCACGGAAATGGTCCAGTTTGATTTTTGACGCACTGGTACGTCATTAGTGGAAATTGCCAAATTTGATTTTGCAGTAATAATAGTACATCATCGACGGAAAGTGCACAGTCTTATTTCGATGTATTACTGCGTCATCGGCAGATGCTGCGCAATACGATTTTGACGTATTAGTACATCACCATCGGAAATGGGCCAGTTTGATTACGACATACCAGTACCACATCAGTGGAAATTGTCCAGTTTGGTTTCGACGTACTAGTACGTCGCCGACAGAAATTGTCCAATTTGATTTTGACGTACGGTGGTTGTGAATGGATTAAAACCTATCTACTGAATTCTAATTCCGAAAATTCGAGTATTGTTTATAAAAGGTTTGATTCTCCATATCGTCAAAGTACTTATAAGTACTCTTTTGAAGCATCCAGGTATTTATTTCAGGGTTCGATATATATTTGTGTGGAATAAATACATTTCATTTGTAATCATTGAAACATTGTTCCTTCGAAATAGTATCTGAAACCCGTGGAACGGCACGTGGTTATTCAAATTGACTCGTAATTGTTAGTACTGCACTTGATCTCACCCCTATATAGTACACTTTTGAGATCAGTTGGAAGTAAGACCAGAATTCCCTGGACATAAGATAAATTTGATCATTCATTAGAATGTACATGTTTTGTAACACATCTTTGTGGCCAAACGGTTCAGTATAGCGACAAATTATTACCAATGGGGTGCTCAGTTTAGAATTAGTTATGGAGATAAGTATGGTACACGGTTTTAGGTAACCATTGATGGAAAGGGAAGAGTTGGATGCACGCGATCCCGAAGAATATTTGAAGTCGAATTTATCAGAAACCGAGCTTCGTTTGAAAAAATTGTATTCGATGAAAAAAAGACGATTAAAAAATTTAGTTTCCCTTTAAAATTAAAGAAATTATTTTAGCATCATTCTCTTATCATTCTGTAACCAATGATACCGTAACTAAAGAAATTGAGTTAGTAATATAAGCTGGGTTGTTTGACGTCATAATAACAATTGAATAGATGTATAAAATTTAATTCACTTTAAACTAGGATATATTACATTGATTTATATTATACAAAAAAAATAAAAATTATAACAGCTAAAGTTGTTTTGGTTGGCGGATGTTATAACTATTATAGAACATATGTATTAAAGAATATAAATGTAGGAGTGAGAGTTGAACAAAAAATGTATTTGAAGAACAAAGAAGAATACACAAGAATAGGGGACAAAAGAACACAAATTCACCCACCGTGCACATGTCACGTGACAATGTGATATATAGATTAATAAGGAAAGGAGTATGTCTTATTGTTTAATCGTATCGCTATTTATTTTATTTGATATGACTAAACTTGGCTCGCATACGAGGGAAAGGAAATTGAGGTTCAATAAACGAACGCTTTGTTTTTATTTTGGCCGTCGATTCCTCAACGGCCGTTTATTTTGAACTTTCGGAACTACACATTCAGTTAGTGGTGTGTTCGTGTGCCTGTAACAGAAAGAATCGGTGGAAACACCGATGTCTTGTGTTATTACTAGGTTAATGCTCTAACTGTGCGTCTTTTCTGTCTTTCTCCTAATCACGAGATGCGTGACAGGTGGTGAGGGCACTTACTCGTGCTACGAGACGCAGTAGAGGGGAGTGGGCTGTATAATACGACGTTTCCCGCGTAACGCAAGGAACCGTCGTGTGCAAACGTACAGATTTAATTTGATCCTGTATCGAATGCAGCAGTCGATTGCCTCGAACCGGCCTCTCTCTAATGGAGGTTGTAAGGCTCCAAAAGGGAGGTGCCGTGTGGAGCAGAACCAACGGTTACTAGAATACTAGTCCCGGGAGGTAGTTGAAACTCGGAGTCTCACCGCTTCGTCTCTTACACGACGTGCCCTAGGACGTCGTGAAAAGGTACTGGAATTGCAATAACCTTTTGGGTGCGCTATTACCGTCGATATTCGACACACGGTACCGCTACCCGAGAGATAGAAGTGTGTGACCTGGCACTCACTGTCTGCCACACGCGCCTTAGGCGATCGTTGGACTTAAAACAGTGGTACGCAGGATCACCGCCACTGCACGTGAAAACGTATCGGATGTTTTAACGGCGAGTGCACCGACAACCTTGATACCTGCCACGGGGGCTGGTCTCCGATTTCTTCTAAATCGAGGAACAATCGACAAAAGAATCGGGGTAAGCCCACCGATCCGATTGCTATTCGCTCGGATTAGGAATAGTAATTGATTGATAGCGTGCCTATGAGAAGACGATAGTGCGACGGAACGCCGTTTCGACACGTATCGTCTTTTTCTCAGCGCACGTCTTTTTATTTTTCAATAACCGCCTTAAGAGAGGTTTCGAGAGCTTAGAATGAAGCTTTGCTCTCGAAATCTATCAGCTAATTGGACTTCGGGTGCTGGTGCGATATTCTCTAGTAGCAACCATGAAGAATTTTCCAAAGGCTGACTTCGGCAGCACAGAAGCAAGGGCTCTGGCGACGACCGACTGTCTTCTCGAGGTACTTTGGCTAACTGATCAGGCTCACCGCCGGCTGTGATTACGCGAATGCGATAATTCTTATTCAGCCGGCTGGCGGCGCTGATCTATTTTATCGTTGTGTCTCCTTTTGACGGAAACACCTTTCCCTCTCTCTATGCTCTTGCGTCCTACGCGGTTGCACCGACCTTTTTTGAATTTAAGGAGAAACCGTCGTTACGCGTTTACTGTTTGTCTCAACACAAACAGAAAAACTATAGTCGAAAATCGTTAATTTTTCGGTTGCTATGTGACACGTGAAGGACTCGTTTAACGTCGAGTTTCACCGTTTCACGTATACGCCAAATAGCTCACGAATTTCGCGATCGTGGAAAGCCAACGAAAACGCGACTTCTTCAAACAGGCAGTCTTCCCGATTTTGTATAAAAAGTCACCGAAACTACCATGTCCCGAAATAGATTGGGTGACATGCTAGTCTAAAATGTGTGGGCCCCAGTGAACTCATTCCGCAATCTTGGGAATGACCTGGCGTGTCCAAGCCCCGTGTTCGGCATGCTCCCACACAGCCTGCCACCTCCTGAGAGTCTCCACCCCTTCCTCTTTCTTAATTGTATCCTTTGCTTCAATAGCCGTCCTCCTGGTGCCATAGACCCCCTTTCTGGAGTCGCGTATCCTATGGTAAATTCTATACCTTTCATCAATTCGTAGATCCAAGGGGGGATCCCAGTAAGCACACACAGTGCATCGGCGGAAACCGTAGGGTACACACGCGCCACTCTGATCAAGGCAGCCTTATGTGCAGCTTTCAGTCTCCTCTTCTGTGCTCCAAAAGAGGCAGCCTCGAACAGGTCCAGCGCGACGTACAGGATCACCGATTCGGTGACTCTGTAGTAGATCAACCTCGCCGTGACGAGACACCCTCTCAAATTGGGGATCAGCCGAAACAGCGCACCAGCGTAACCGGCAGCGTTGTCGCGGCGGGCACGAATGTGTTCCGCAAACATGCTGTTACCAGTGAGCAATACTCCCAGGTATTTAATGGCTTAGCTGTGATGTCAGTGGGCGCTAATCTCAGCTGGACAGGCCCGACCCATTTCTTTCCGGTGAGATGGACCATCTCAATTTTCCTCATGGCAAGCTGCAGGCCAGCCGTCTGCATCCAAGCTTCAACCTTAGGGATAGCTTCAGTAGCTCTCCATAATACCACATCCATGTGGGCAGCTGCTACCACAAGAGCGACATCATCAGCATATCCAATCAGGCTAACCCCCTGTGGCATGGGCTGCCTCAGGAGCCCAAGGCTGGTCTCTCCTAGCCAACTGTTGATATGTTCTAATATGATATATTGAAAAAGCTTGGCACAACTAGAGAGGATATAGAGTGGTCAGACATCCTGCCCGCTTGGGCTACAGAAACCTTTTTTTTGTGACGTTGGGGAAATCTTCAAAAGACGTCCGGGTCTAGTGGAGCCCTAGCCCAGAGGAGTGTCGGATTCTTACCGACTAAAACCACAGCGGTGACCGCCCTCCCTCGAAAATTATTAGGAGCCACCGGAACTCTAAGATATCTCCGGTGCCCCTCTTTTCGTAGCCTCAAAGACAGTTGAAGACTGTCGAAGCTCCTTTCCCAGGGGCGTGGATTGAAGATCTTCGCCCATGAATCTCTACGCGTGAATACGCCGTCGCACGGTCACGTTACGATTGGCAGCGTGCCTTCCCTAGACTCGCTGCGCAATGGTAGCCTCCTGCCCCAGCCTTGGCTCCCTGCGAGCCTTTCGAGCGGTTCCGCTTTAGTCGCCTCGTACGATAAGCGGTGGACTACTGTGAACCTATTCTATTCCCGGTCAACAGGGTGTTTGAATCTACTCGGTCGCAGGTCGCGATCCCAGCCAAGACCGCTGCTCTCGATTATGCAGGGTGCCGGCGACCGCGCGCGCGACCCCTGCGACCTACCCCCGTGCGAGCGGGATCCGTGTGCACACGGACCCGCTCAGCCTCCTCCTTCTGCAGCATGACGGTCTCGCAGAAGGAGGACGCTGCCCCCCAAGACCTCTCGGACGCCAGCATCTCCGCGACGATTGATACCGGCGTGAGGTCCGGCCCGATCGCGCCCCGCAAGGCACGGCGCTCCGGCTCCCATGCAGGACACTCTTCGAAAGTGTGCTGCGCCGTGTCTCGCTCCTTTCCGCAGTGGTGGCAAACGGCATCTGCTCCCTCCCGATCCGATTTAAGAAAATGCCATAGCATCCGTGCCCGGTTACGATTTGTGTCAGCCTATACGTAAGCCTTCCCCATGGTCTGCCTTGCCACTTCTCGAGGCTCGGCAGAACCACTCCTACGGCGCGCTGCGTGGCGTCCGTCGCTGTTTCCAGACGAGTGCGCCAGTTCGCGATCACGCGCCGGCAAGCCTGGCTCCTCACGGCTCGGACAGCTTCTTCCCGATCCGGCTGGGCTACTCCCGTCCGCCGTAGGAATTCCGTGCAGGTGTACACCGCATCGGACTCGGCCTGGAGCTCTAAGGGTAGAAGCCCTGCTAGGATCATCGCCGTCTCGTACGAGATCGTGCGGTATCGCGTCGCGAGTCTAATCGCCACGCTTATCGCTAGCCGTCTCAACAGCACAAGGCTTTGGCGGCTTTTGACAAGGGCGCTTGCCCATATCGGTGCTCCGTATAAAACGATCGACCACACGACACCCGCGTAAAGTCGGCGGGTGCGTTCCTCGTGGCCTCCGAGGTTCGGGAGAATTCGAACAAGCGCATTTGCAACTCCTTCCGCCCGGCTGGCCACGCGCTCGAAGTGCGCCCCTAATTGTCAGTGAGTGTCGAGGATCAACCCCAGATACTTCATCCGTTGGCCTACCTCGACTTGCGCATCCCCTACGCGGAGCCAGAACCTCGGCTGCGACAAACGCCGGGCCGGGTCCAGTAGCCACATAGCCTCGGTTTTGCTCGCCGCCACCGAAAGCCCCAGTCTCCCGATCCTTGCGATGACGCCTGGCCACCCCGCCTTTCGCGAGTCGCAGTGTCCTTCCGAAATTCTCCGCCGCCGCGAGTATGAGTGTGTCGTCGGCGTAACACCACGCTAACGCCAGCGGGGAGGGCCGTTCTGAGGATTCAGTCGTATGCAAGATTCCACAGTAGTGGTCCTAAAACTGACCCCTGCGGCACCCCGCACGTGACCGGCTTCCCGCACACGTCCCCACCACGTACCGAGTATTCCACCCATCTCTCCGACAGGTAGGAACGGATCGCAGCCCTCAGATAGGGCAGAATGCTAACCCAAACCTAACCCAAAGCTAACCCATTTTTTTTGTTTACGCTGTGGAAATCTGCTGAGCAGACACCCTTACCGTCCCGGGGAACGGCAAGGGTAGTGTGGGGTTTGACCCACTAAAACCACAGCGGCGACCTTTCGGACGCAATGCTTCCTCAGGCAGTAGGGGGGAGTCACGGGGTCTCTCAGAGAACTCCAACCGCGAGTCCCCCATACCATGCCGGCCCTGATTTACTAAGGGCCGTCGCGTCCCGAGGGGTGGTTCGGAATCTAATCCCCCCCTTTCTCCTGGTGCCGCAGTGCAGGGAGGTCGCGCCCTGCACCGCTGCATCTCGTGGCCGTATAATCGAGGCGCCCCGGTCCCCCGCCCAGAACGCCACGGCCACCGGGGCGGCAATGCGGATCAAAACTGAACGTACCCGCAACTTACGCCGCCCCAACTCCGCCAACCAAACACAGCCGGACCGCCGGCCACCCCCAATCCCCGGGGGGCGGGCCGATGGCTCTACTGCCACGACTCCCCCGGGCTCTTCGCGCGGGGTCGGATAGCTCCTGACCCCGCTCGGCGGCCTCCTGCTGCATTTCTTGTTCGCACAAGGAGGCAACCGCCCTCCAATTCCTCTCGCTGTCTAGCACTGCCCCAACTACTGCTAGCAGCGAGAGGTCCCAGCCTATTTGCAGCTGGAGGACACGGCGCAGAGCTGAAAAGGCGAGGCACACCTCCAGCGTGTGCTGCGCCGTGTCTTCCTCCTCCAGACTGCAATGGTGGCAGCCCGCAGTCTCCTCCCGCCCTATGCGACGCAGGTAGACACCGAAGCATCCGTGTCCGGTGAATACCTGCGTCATTCGGTAGGTGGGCCTGCCTGACCTCTCCCGCCACATATCTAGGTGTGGCAGGAGGGCCCCCGGCACGCGCTCGGCGGCGTGGGCTTGAAGCCCCCCACGCCACTAGACAAGCGCGCGTCTCCGGGACCAGCGCTCAAAGCCTTGAACCGCCTCGGGCCCCAGCGGAACCCCTCGAATCCGGCATATGGCCTGCACGCGCGCATAAACGCACGCGCGTACAGCCGCCTGCAGTTCGAAGGGCAATTCACCCGCCAGGGCCATCGCTGCCATCTAGGACGTGGTGCGATACCCCCTCACGATGCGGGTGGCCATCCGTCGCTCGAGCCGGCGCAACTATTGTTTGTTGCGCCGGTTGGCCATCACGTCCGGGGCCAGATCGGGGCCCCGTAGAGGATCATCGACCGCACCACTGCCACGTATAGGCGGCGAATCCTGTTCCCAGGTCCCCCGAGGTTGGGCAAAAGGCGACCAGGCGCGGCCGCCACCCTTTCGACTCGGGGGACGAGGCGGTCAAAGTGCGCCTCGAAGCGCCAGTGGCTGTCGAGTGTGAGCCCCAAATACTTCATTCAGGAGCCCACCTCGACATAGACACCACCTACCCGGACCCACGACCTCGCCGGCCGCTGAGACCGAGGCTGCCTGAAGACTATAGCCTCGGTCTTTTCCGGCGCGATCCGGAGGCCCAGGTCGCAGATCCTCCCCACGACTGCTGCTGCTGCCACCTCCACCCTCCGGATGGCTCCCAGGAGGGTCTTCCCGACGGCCACAATCAACGTGTCATCCGCATAGCAGATGACATGTGCGCCGTCGGGGATTGCGGCCCACAGGACCGCGTCAAAACCAAGGTTCCATAGCAGGGGTCCTAACACTGACCCCTGCGGAACCCCGCGGTCCATGACCCTCCGCATTGTCCCATACCGGCCTGGGAACTCAATCCGCCTGTCCCGCATGTACTCCCCGATGACCGCCCTCAGGTATGGAGTGACGTTCGAGCGCCTCCCTGATGGCGGTCAGGGGCAGGGTGTTGAAGACGTTGACGATGTCTAGCGACACCGCCACACACACCCCGCCCCGGGCGACTGCCGCATCCGAGATGGACCTTAGGCTAGCGACTGCGTCTGTGGTGGCTCGCCCATCTCGAAAGCCGTACTGGCAATCTGCCAGATCGGGGCCGACGCGGGACAGGTGCTCGACGAGGCGCTTGGCGATTATTCGCTCAAGCATTTTCCCCACCTCGTCGAGCAGGCATATCGGCCGGTACGCGGAGGGACTCTGCGGGCCTTCCGTCCTTCGGTATGAGGACTAGTCGTCACACCTTCCAGAGGTCGGGAAACACTCCCGACCTCAGACATGCTGAGAGCATCGTTCTTAGCCGCTCCCCGAGGACGCCCAGGGTTTTCGCCCACGCCTTGCCTGGTATCCCATCTGGCCCCGGGGCTTTTGGCTTGCCCCGGAGGCTCTGGATAACCACGGCCATCTCCCCTTCCGAGACCCCCAGATCGGAGGACCACTCGATGCTACGGTCCTCCGATGCGGGACGGGGGCGTGACACCTCCCCACCAGGGGGAAACAGAGTGTTCACCTCCCGCTCGAGTAGTTGGGGGTCTAGGCTCTCTGTGACCGGGGGCGCCCAGGGGCGCAGTCGTCCCATCACCATACGGTAAGGGCGCCCCCATGGATCGCAGTCCAGAGAGCCGAGGAGAACCCTCCAGGCGTGGGCCTTCGCCTCTTTGATGGCCCGCTGCAGGGCAACTACTTTTTCTCTGTAGTGCCCATACAGCTCCGCAGCCCTCCCCTCCGGCTCTCTACGCCGTCGACGGGAGCGGGTGTATCGGCGTCGCGCGCGGTTGCACTCTGTGCGTAGTTGCGCGATTTCACTCGACCACCAATACACCGCCTTCCTCGGGTGGACCCTGGCCCGGTGGATTGCGACGTCGCACACCGACGTCATTGTTCCCCGGAACCATCGGGCCTCCACCTCCCCGTCGACGGGCTCTACCGGAGGCTGTGGCCATGCCGCGGCTATGGTTGCGGCCATCAGGGCATCCTCATCCAGGCGCTTAAGCGCCCACCGCGGTGGCGGCCTTCCTGGGCGGCGACGGGGGCTACCATTCGGGCGGCGGAGAGGTCGAGAAGCACGTACCTGTGGTCCGAAAACGTTTCGACCTCTTCCGCTACCCTCCACCCCGTAACACGGCGCGCGGCGTGGGGTGTAGCCCATGATAGGTCTACAATAGACCCCCCCGTGCTGCCGCACGCTCGTCTGGACGGAGCCCGTATTTAATAGTTGGAGCTCCAGTCCCGCCGCCCATTTGAGCACCTCCCTACCTCTCGCGTCTGTCTTGGGGGACCCCCAAGCTGTAGCTTTCGAGTTAAAGTCCCCCAGGACGAGTACCGGACGGGGAAGGCAGCGGGAGATGCATCTCCCGACCCCATCCAGGTACTCCTCGAATGCCGCGAGAGGTCAGCTGGGAGGCGCGTATACTGCCACCACCGCCAGGTATCCCCTGCCGCGCTCTATCAACGTGCACGGCGGGACACCCGGCCCTCCTTCGGCCACGACGGCGACGGAGCCCACCGAGTCTCCCAGCCAGTAGGGGTGGTCTGGGACACGGTGTGGCTCCGCCACGGTGGCCAACCCGGCACCCCGCTCGGTCATGGCCTGCTTCAGCAGGTCTTGCGCCCTGGCCGAGCGGTTAAGGTTAGCCTGAACTATCATCGTGAATTCTATGCCGTCGTGCCCATACCCGTTGTGGCCTGTTGCGTGGCCACGGGTGACTTTCCAGCCACTACCTCCTTTTCCGTCACCGTGGTGCCTTCGGTGACGGGCGCGGCTGGGGCTGCTGCCGGTGCCCCCGCCTTCTTCCTCCGCTTTCCGCCTTTGCTGGCGGCCGCGGCATTGCATGCCCGGCTCCCCTGGCGATGCTCCGCTGGCCTCCCCTTGTCTGTGCAAACCGGACATTTCGGGGAGGCTTTACAGGCATTCGCCTTGTGACCCGGGTCGCCGCAGATGTAGCAGCGACCCGATCGGTCTATCTCGCTGGTGCACCGCTGCCTGGTATGCCCCATTTCGAGGCAGCGGTAGCACTGCAGGGGCCGGGCTTGGAGGGCCTCGACCGTCGCTTGCGTCCATTCTACATTGACCCTTTTTGCAACCGCCAGTTTTTGGGCGGCGCCCGCAGGGCACCGGATCCAAATGGTGCCCATGCCGGAGGGCGAGGTGCGAATTGCGCCTGTATTCACCTCCTCCGGACGGCACCCGCCTGCCGTAGCGACAGTAGCTGCAACCTCCTTGGGGGTTACGGAGTCGTCCAGGACTCTGACGCGAAGTTCCGCGGTTTTGGTAGGCCTGGCGACCTTCACCCCCATGCTATTCAATGCCGCCGACATCTTCGCCGCCAGCGTATCGGCCTTAGCCGCTTCATCAGGTCCCGGGACCTCCAGGACGAGTGCTCCCGTTACTCCCTTCCTCACCTTGAAGGAGTCGATCCCGACTTCTGCCAAATTTACTTTGGCCCTTGCGGTGGCCATCGCCTCTGCATACGTAACCTTGCCCCCTGATGGGACCGTCAAGGTGACGGCCACCATGCGTGCGGGGCGAGGCGGCAACTGTTTCTTCGCGGGCCCCTTACCAGTGCCCTGATTCCCCTTGCTCCCAGCCGCCGTAGGCTTCTTGGCGGCGGGATTTGTCGAGGACTTCAGGGCAATTGCGGGTGTATTGGCGGCGGTGTTGCGGCGCTCTTTGCGCCCGACCACCTTCGCCCACTCCTCCGTGCCTGGCTTCTGCTGTTCCTTCTTCTCTGTCGGCTGCCGCGCGTTTTGCTGCGTCGGTTGACTCTGTCCCGCGGCCTTTGAACCGGCTGCTGGCTTGGGAGGCTGTGGAGCATTGGTGGGCGCTGCGGTCGCAGCGGCCGCTGTCGCCTCCCTTTCCCTCTGCCTCTTATTGGCCTTCCCTGCGGGAGCATCCGCCGGTTTCGGCTCCGCGCGAAGACCTTGCTCCCTCTTAAACGACGCCAGTGTCACGTAAAAATCGTAATACAAATATATAAAATAAATGTCGATCTCCAACTGGAGACCGAACTATTCTTTATTACTCAAATATTACAATGTTCTTATGCTTAGCTTTTATTGTATGCAATACGACGTAGCACTTAGTCACTTTCTTAGTCGGAGCAAAAACTGAGTATTGCCGTTGGGAAGCGCCCTTTTTATATGCCTAGTTCTGGGTGTTGGCTATGAGTCGTGTACCATGTTTTCGTCTGGCAGACAAGAAGTTTGGTGGGGATGTCCAAGAAAACCATATCATATTGAAATATGATTGTCTCGTCTGGCGAGCAGAAAGTTATGTGGGAACAAAGGAAGAGTATCTTGTCAAAGGATGATGGATATTGATCGTGACCTCAGTGGATCGATTTTGGGTGTCACACTCCCCCCTACTTGGATTGAGTTTAGGCCTCTAAACTCTTCGTTTCAGTATGGACTTTGGAAGCTTTGATTTTATGGATTCCATGAGGATCGGTTCTAACTCTTCTGAGAACGTTACAGTAGGTTCTTGAGCGGTGGCTTTAAATATTGGCGTGTATATATTGATAGCGGGGTTAGTAGGTGGGTTCTGGATTGTATTGTTCTGGCTACCCTGGTTGTTGCTCTTGACTTTGCAACAGAGGATGTTAAAGCATATCTTCGATGGACATAGCTTAAATAGCCCTACTTTACTAGCTGTGAACAAGCCTATGGCTGCTATTGATAGGTAGCCAATTATTTGGAGTGTCGTTAGTCCCCATGATTTTACTGATTGTATTCTATGTTCAAACTGTAGTCGGTTAGCTCTGTCAGTTATTTGATCTAATGTGTCGGTATAGCTGTTGAAATTATCCAGTATTTTTGGTGTGTGTTCAAGAGTATTTAGTATGTGGCTTAAGTCTGTCGAGTTGTCTAGAGTCGTAATTTTGATTCTAGTCTCGTAAGTTATATTGGAGTTCTGACTTCCTATTCTCATATGGTTACTACCGTATAAGATGTCGCAGGCAGTTTTCGATCGCATTAACGAGGGTTGTTCCAACTTTACAATTTCATGTGTCTTCTCATGAAACACGCTTAGTTCTATTGGTTCGGCGGGTATAGCGATGTATTGATTTTCTGTATACAACGGTATAAACGTTATTCGTTCGATTTTGTAAACTGAGTACTTACAATATTTTACCGTTCTGTCTATTCCTATTATTTCAGAGTTACAATCGTGTGTTGATCTAATATCATGTACGGGTTGAGTTTGTTTACATAATAAATATTTATCTTTAGTTTTACATTGTCTATTCAAATATTCCTGATCTACGTTTGTATAGCTTAGTCCTGAAGTAAAGAATATTGGTTTTTCAATCAAAGGTGCCATGAATACTTTGTTTTGTTTGAGTGGGATGGGATATACTCTTGTTACTTCCCATTCCATGTCTAAGAGGATCGGTATAGCAAGTTTGAAAAAGATTTTGTTTCCTTGGGTGAACAAAGTTAAAGTTGCAATGTCTAGAATATATTGAAAGTTTTCGACTTTAGGGGCGATGATCGTACTGGTTATTTGGTGTTCTAATATTTGTCCGTAATTCTTGATAAACAGTTCATGATCTATTATCTGTGGGCTAATAATGCCGTTTTTACCTAGCAATATCGCGTTAAAAAGTTCGTCAATTTGCAAGTGTAGTTCGTATATGGAACCTTCTGTAAGTACTATTTTGGATATTAATAATTCTTCTTTGCGTATGCTATTAACTGAATTTTTGAAGTCTCGGTTTAGTTCTTCTAAATGTTTCATACTATCGGTTGCTATTACTCGTCGAATCAGCGCAGTTTGATTAGCGACTATAGTTTTCAACTCATTTTCTCCATCAAAAAGTTTGTCTATGTTTGCATTTATCGTGGTCAAATCATTTTCGTCTAGAGTTCCGAATAAACTCTTGGATATTGAACCGATTGCATCTATTAATCCTCGCTTTTGGCGGTAATGAGTCAATAATTTTAGTTGGATACCTAAGTTATTTAGTTTGTCAAATTTACTTTGCAGAGTCTTGATTTCAGTTTGTATCGAGCAGTTCTTTAGACAAAGTTTTTGAATATCTTTCACATACATTTTTAGTAATTCAATCTGAGCGTAAGTATCACTTATATCTAAGCCTATATATATGTTAACATTGGAGGAGTACATATATCCTTGTTGGATTTTCTCGTAGAATGTACCGGAATTATTAAGCGGTATAATTTCTAGGCCTAGGGCACAGCTTGCGAAGAGCAGGAAGGTTGTCCTGTAAAATGAGTCTTAATTCTATTACCGTGTATTTTCTTCACTTGCCCGTTTACATTAATTTCGTAGTAAGGGGTGTTTATTTTTATGATTCTATATGGACCGTTCCATTCTGTATCTAACTTGTTTTTCTTATGATCATTGTGTACAAGCACGTAATCTCCTTCTCTAAATATGGCTTGTGTCTTTACAATCTTCCTTAACTGGTCTTGTTGGTAGCGTTTCTTATTTTTCTCTAAGGTTTGTTTAGCAAGCGTTAAATACGAGTTCAATTGCTTTTGCCACAATGAAAACATCTCATTGTAAGTAAAGTTAGAAGTTTTTGCAATGGACGAAGGTAAATTAGCGGTTCTTCCAAATGTTAGCTCGAAGGGTGTAAACCCTGTGGATTCATGCAAGGATGTGTTGTATCCTAAGCAAATAATATTCAAAACTTCATCCCATTCTTTCGCGTTGTTATGTATACTAGTTCTAATTAAATCTTTGACAGTAGCATGTGTTCTTTCTAAACTTCCATTTGACTGAGGGTGAAAGGATGTAGTCTTAATATGTTTGATCTTAAACATTTCTTCAAATTTTAGCATTAACTCACTAATGAAGTTTTGACCTTGATCTGTTAGAATTGTTTTCGGAGCTGAGAAAATGTATATGTAGTGTTCTAATAAAGCGTTAAGTATAGATTCAGTTCGTTGTTTTTTTAGAGGAACAAGGACTAAATATTTCGTTAGTTCATCGTGTATAGACAGTATAAATTGATTTCCTCTTTTGGTTTTACTCATAGGTCCAATAATATCCATGCTAATCTTATCATTGGGGTTAGTTGGTGTATTGGGAATGACTGGAGTTTCTTTGGGTCTGACTCTAGTTAGTTTCTCTGTTTGACATGGTTCACAAGTTTTTATAAACTGTTCAACTTTCTCCAATAACTGTGGAATTTTATGTGTTTTCCTGATGCGTTGATATGTCTTTTGTATACCTAAGTGTCCTATTACATCGTTATGATTTTCCTTAATGATGGTCTCTATTTCTTCGTTAGTTAATTCTTTGATTGGTTCCCAAGCAAATGTTATGGTTTTGACTTTATCATTTATATACATGAGAAGGATTTTGATATGATTTTTCTCTATTTCTGTTATTACGGGGTCTCCTATGCCAATTTTGTTATGATCTTTAGTAATTTGGTACAACTTCTTTAACCATTTTATTCTCTCGTAGTTTCCTAATTCTGCTTTTGTAAGTTGGTAATATGTGTGATTATTTGGTAATATTTGTAAACGTTTAGGTGGTTCGTCTTCTTTTTCCCAATTGTTAAAGTTTTCTATGAGTCTGTTCATGTCTGGGTCTTCGTCAATCTGTCGAGTGATTGCATGTATTCGTGAAAGAGCGTCGGCAGCGGTATTTTCTTTTCCTTTAGTATACTCTATTTCATATTGATATTCTTCAAGCCTTAGTCGCCATCTCATAAGCCTTGAAGAAGGATCTTTACAATTATGCAGCCACTTGAGGGCTTGGTGATCTGTTCTAATGTAAAATTTCTTGCCTAATAGATATTGTCGTAAGCGTTTTATTGCCCAAACAATAGCCAAAAGTTCTTTTTCTGTGGTCGAGTAATTTTTCTCTGGTGGATTCAATGTTCTCGAAATATAGCAACAAGGATGATTGTTCTGGGAAAGAATAGCACCAATGCCTTCGTTGCTCGCGTCAGTCGTTAATGTGAATGTTTGCGTAAAGTCAGGGTATGCTAGTACTGGAGCTTCGCATAATTTTTGTTTTAACGTATTGAAACTAATCTGTTGCTTTTCTGTCCAGTGAAATGGTACGTCTTTCTTTATTAAGTCAGTCATTGGTTTTGCAATTTTCGAGAAGTTACGTATAAATTTTCTGTAATAACCTGCTAAGCCTAGAAAAGATTTGATTTGTGTAGGTGTAGTGGGTATTTTAAACTCTTTGACTGCAGCAATTTTCTTAGGGTTTGGTTTCACTCCGTCTTTTGTTACTATGTGGCCCAAATATTCTAACTCAGGTTTAAGGAACTCGCACTTATCCGGTTGTATTTTAAGTCCTAAATCTTTTAGTCTTTGAAATACTATTGCGAGGTTTTGGTTATGCTGTTCAAATGTACTACCGAAAATTATATCGTCAAGATACACAAAACAGTATTTATTAACTAGACCTCTCAGCGCAGTGTCCATCATGCGTTGGAACGTGGCTGGGGCATTTTTCAAGCCAAAGGGCATCCTATTATATTGAAAATGACCTTGAGGGGTACTGAAAGCAGTATATTTCTTTGAATCTGTATCCATAGGTATCTGATGGAAACCTGATGATAAATCTAATCCTGAGAAAAATTTAGCATGTCCAAGTTGTGAAAGAATATCTTCGATATCGGGAATAGGATAGGCGTCTTGGTCTGTTAACTCGTTTAATTTTCTGAAGTCTATAACTATTCTCCACTTTTGTTTTCCGGAACCATCTAATTTCTTCGGAACTACCCAAACAGGAGAGTTGTAAGGTGAATCCGATTCTTCAATGATATTCTTATTTAGCATATCTGTAATTTGTTTCTCAATTTCTTGTTTATGAATTTCGGGAGGTCGGTAGGATTTTGTATTAACTATTTCTGGTTCTTTAAGCGTTATGGTGTGTTTAGCAAGGTTCGTGCAAGGGAGTAAGTCTGTTTCTAAGTTAAATATGTCTTTATAGTGGATTAGTATCTTTTCAATGGCATGTCTCAATTGTGGCTCAATATGACTGATTCTAACAATTCCTTTTAGTTTATTAACTTGGTCCAAATCGTTACTGTTGCTTATATCATTATTAATTTCTACGTTACTCTCACCAGTGTTGAGGAAACATATTCTCGTCGGGTTACCGTCGAGGTAGACTGTTTTGACTGTTGCCTTTTTAGGTGGTATAGTGGTTGGTTTCTGGAAGTACAAAATTTTATCATGTAATTTTAATTTGTCATTGGAGATTTCGTACTGATACTTTTCTAAAAACGGTAAGCCTAATATCCCGTGTTCTATTAATGGAAATGAATCCGGCACTATGTAAATTTTATGAGTTTGATCCGCGAAACTAATTTGCACATATTTATCGGAAGTATATTTATCTTGTCCCATGTAAAAGGCTTGTGGTGTAGGGTCGGTAAAGATTTTAGTATTATGTTTAGATTCTTTTAATAAGTTGATTCCGGCTCCGGTGTCCACGAGGTAGTTGATTCTTCCTCCTGTTGTGTTGAATCCCACTGTAAGGAGTCTTCCGGTGGTTGTGTTGATTCGTATTCGTTCAGTTCGTTCTTGTTCGTCTCGTAAGAGTCTGTCTCGCTCACTAGGATTTGATTTACTCGGGGCGGCAGGTTTCGCTGGCCTACTGGCGGAAAATTTTGGGTACACTGATTTGCTATATGGCCTATATGATTACACTTGAAACACTTGATTTCACGTCGCTCGCTCAGGGGCATGCGCTCAAGTCGGTTGAACGTAGGTTTGGTGGGTGCACTCGTTGTGGTGGGGCGGAATCCTGTGGTGGGGTTGCTCATCGGGGCAGTCTGTCGCGGAACTGGTCGTGATTCCAATGGTCGTCTAAGGGTTGGTTGCGATGTCCGTTTCCATTCTTGTTGTTCCTCTCGTAAATATCGTTCTACTTCTGCAGCTTCTTTTTCAGCTTCTGCTAATGATGTTGGTTTGCTGGTTAATAGAATTCTGCCTATGTCTCTTTGTAGACCTTTTAGATAGACTCTATTAACTTTTTTCATTGTTGCCTCCATCATAATTTTCCTGGTGAGTGGTTGGGGGTACTCGTTAGTTATGGAATATGTTAATTTATTTAGCACTCTACGAAACCGTATATTATAGCTTTGCACTGTTTCATCCTTCCTTTGTTTTAGATCACGCAATTGTTCATTATACTCATCTGATGTTACTTGTACAGCGACATTCAATCTTAATGCGTCGTAAAGTTCACCGAACGATTCAATGGGTATATTACGTATTCCAAGAGCTGCTTTACCTATTATTTTGTCAACCTTGATGGCTTTTAATAGCAATTCCTTTTCAGTACACATACCGCGCATCTGTCTTACTTCTTTTATGAAGTCCTCTACTCCTGTGTCATCGTCTCCGTTAATAACTGGTATGTAGCGGGCAGCTTCTCCTGCCGGTAAGGTAGGATTCGATGCTAGAATGTGTTCGTAATCACCGTGTGATACTTCTTCTTCCATGGTCTGTACGTAAGGTTGCTGTCGGGATGATCCTGGTTTAGCCTCTTGTGGTATTGCGGTGTGCTTGCTTATACTGCTAATGTCACTTGTCATTATGGAACCGAAGTCGTCTGAATTAACTTTGCTAGGAATGCTCGCAGCATTACCAATACGTAATTCAGCTAGTGTTTTACCTATAGCTTCAATTTCTTTTGATCTTTTTCTATTTTCATCGTCAGCCGTACGAGTCAAAGACGCAATCTGTCTTTGGAGTTCTGTCGTCGTTTGCTTGTATTCTTCTTGTTGCTTCTGCATCATGTCAAGGATAGCACGCAGATTCGGATCGACCGTAGTCGAAGCGGAGCTTATGGAGCCTTCCTTTTTATTCATGATTATAGCTGTCACTTCACTTTCGGAGTTGTCACTATCAAAACTACTTTTCCGAACGCGGTACTTTACAAATGAAGCCAGTGTCTATTACCTTGTTATAATCTTGTCGTAGCTTGGAATGATCGTGGTCTTTCCTGTAGATTCTTCAAAGCAGAGTCACTGGTTCGCGATCCACAGCATCAATTGTTAGCGCGGAGCCCGAACACGTATATTCGTTTTAATTGAAACTGAGTGGATCCTGGCAGGATCGCCAAAATGTCACGTAAAAATCGTAATACAAATATATAAAATAAATGTCGATCTTCAACTGGAGACCGAACTATTCTTTATTACTCAAATATTACAATGTTCTTATGCTTAGCTTTTATTGTATGCAATACGACGTAGCACTTAGTCACTTTCTTAGTCGGAGCAAAAACTGAGTATTGCCGTTGGGAAGCGCCCTTTTTATATGCCTAGTTCTGGGTGTTGGCTATGAGTCGTGTACCATGTTTTCGTCTGGCAGACAGGAAGTTTGGTGGGGATGTCCAAGAAAACCATATCATATTGAAATATGATTGTCTCGTCTGGCGAGCAGAAAGTTATGTGGGAACAAAGGAAGAGTATCTTGTCAAAGGATGACGGATATTGATCGTGACCTCAGTGGATCGATTTTGGGTGTCACACCAGCTTGGCGTCGATGAGGGAGCCTATTCGGTCGAGGAGATTTTCCCCAACCGGTTCAATCTTCCTGACTATCGCTGGAGGGCCGTGAGCCGGGCTGGTTGCCCTTGGCGCCATCTCGTGCACGTCCGCAGACGCAGACGTTACTCGTGCAGCCTCAATCCTTGAGGCCAAAGGCTGTCGCGGTGGTGCCCGCGGACTGAGCGGCCGGGACTCCACGGCCTCACGGAGCCTGGACATTTCGGCCTTCAGGTCTGCCATCTGCACTCGAAGCGCTCGATTTTCCTCCTCCAGCTGCCGTGTGGCAGCGGTGGACGACCGGCCGGCCAGCTTCATCACACCGGTCCGTGCTTGAGGACGGCAATTCTTAGAGCCCGTGAAAGGTTGCCCTTGAGCCCCTTTGATACCGACGCCACCTTAAGTACTTCATCCATTAATTCGAGTACTACCGCCGCCACATCTGCTGTTGGCTTTTGGCGGTAGTCCCTCGCCATTTCTACCTCGTCAGGGAGGGGAATCGTCCCCTTGCCCGGCTTTCGGGGAGGCACTGAGGGGTCGAGAATGCTCTCTACCTCCCTGACCTCCATTTCAGCCTCGTGGGCCTCCACAAATCGGCGTTTTGCCTCTGCCAAGCCGACGTACTCGCCGGTTGTTGGCGGCCTGCCCCTCATTTTGGAGGATGAGCGACTGTCCGGTCTCGACGAGAACGAGACGAAGGAACAGTCGGACTCCTCTCCGACATCCGACGTGATGGGCGCGGGCGGAAGCATCCTCCCGCTCCTCGTTCGAAGGCCCATCACGGGGCTCCCATCCTCCGAGCTGGGCCCCGCTCTGGTGTGGGTTGCGACCGGGGACCGATTGCAAACCCCACTGGTCACCCCCTCTTGGGGTTGTGCCCTAGGTGCACACTCCCCCTCCATACTGGCGTTGGTAGTACCAGTCGCCACCTCCCTCTCGCCTACTCCCTCCACGGTTTTTGTGCTTTTATTTATAGCTTCCATAAACCCATTTTTTTACGCTCTGGGAATCCTCGAGAGACACCGCCCACCGTTCGGGGGAACGGCGAGCGGTAGTGCGGGACTTTAACCCGCTAAAACCACAGCGGCGCCTTAAGGACGCTCTGCTACATCAAGCAGTACTGGGGAGCCGCGGGAACTCTCCAAAGAACTCCACCGCGACTACCTCTTACCATGCCGACCCACATTCAAGGGCCAGCGCGTCCCGGGGAAGGTTGGGCATAGAAGAAGAGCCCCCCTCCTACTTTGAATGCAAGTGCAGGGAGGTCGCGCCCTGCACTGCTCCGCCGCGTGATCGCAATAAGGAGCACAAATGCACTCCACCCCTTTTGGTCGCCTCTTACGACGGGCAGGGATATCGTGGGAGTATTGTAATCCCCTCCTCACAGGGAGAGCACCCGGGCCCCCGCCCAGATGCCCTGCGATCACGGGAATGGCATCGCAGTGGTCGGAACACCGCTCACCACCCCATTTCAGCCGGTCATCTAAAAATGAATGGCCAGTCAGCAGGCGACCCAGAAGAACACGGTCGCCCGCTGCTCTCTCATTCCGGGGGGTGCGCCTACGGCTACGCCCCCGGTCCGACTTACAGCGCGTACGCGTTCATAGAGGAAAGCGCGTACCGCTGCCTGGAGCTCAAAGGGCAGCTCCCCATCCAGGGCCATCGCCGCGACGTACGAAGTTGTACGATACCCGCGAATGACCCTAATGGCCATCCGAGCTTCCATAAACCCAAACCTTTTTTTTTTTTTTTTTACGTGAGGAAATCTTCATAGACACCCCGAGTCCCTGAGGGAAGACCCGGGGTAGTGCCGGATTCTTACCGGCTAAAACCTCACGGTGGCCACCTCCCACGCCATTGGGGGGCACCGGGAACCCGATGGTATTCCACCAGTGGTCCTCGCGCAACACCTCCACAGGCACTTCCCGGGGGGGATCATCAAATGGCCCCCATACACTTTCCTTCCCGCCGCGGCGCTGTGTGGCCACATCACAGCACCGCCTCTCTTTGATTGTGACCCCTAGGCGTCCGGGCCCTCACTCGGAGCACCCACAATCCTCCAGCCGCAGCCTTTTGGGGCGGGGCTGCCCCTCCCGCTGCAGCCGGACATTCGGGCTACGGCCCGTTTAGCTGCGCCGCTCAGTTGGTCTGCGGTCGCCGCCTCCCCTCGTCCCCCTACGGGAGGGATGGTTTCTAACCTCCCTTTCTCTCTCCGCCGCCTCCTTTTGCAGGAGTATTTTCTCACAAAAGGAGGCAAAGGCGCGCCAGGACCCCTCGCGCTCCAGGACCTGTTGGATAACCACGTCCAGCGAGAGGTCCGGCCCCAGCTCGTTTCGGAGGATGAGGCGCGCACTCGCCCAAGCAGGGCACTCCTCTAGAGTGTGCTGCGCCCCATCCTCCTCCTCTCCGCAGTGGTGGCACACCGCAGACGCCTCCCTCCCTATCCGACACAGGTACTCACCGAAGCACCCATGTCCGGTGAGTACCTGCATCATGCGATAGGTGAGCCTGCCCCACGTGCGGCCCAACCACTTTTCCAAGCTGGGCAGTACCGCACGGATCGCACGCCCCCCAGCGCTCGCCTCCCCGGCCATTTTACTGCGGAACTCCGCCATTGCCCGGCGCCTAGCGGTACGCTTGATCTCTAGCTCCTCTACTGGGGTATTCCCACCGGCCTGGCGGCTAGCTCTAACGCGGTCAAACACCTCCGCCGCCTCCATCGCCAGCAGCTCGATAGGCAGCTGCCCCGCCAGCATTATCGCCGCCCCGTATGATATTGTACGGTAGCCCCTCGCGATCCTGATGGCTATTTTCCTTTCAACCCTTCGCAGAACTTCACGGCTGCGTCTGCTAGCCATCAGGTCGCCGGCCCACACCGGGGCACCATACAGGGCTATGGCTTTCACCACCCCAGCATAGAGGCGGCGGATCTCCTCTCTGGGTCCCCCGATGTTCGGCAGCAGACGACCCAGTGCCGCAGCCACCTTCTCCATCCATAAACCCAAACCTAACCCAAACCTAACCCAAACCTTTTTTTTTTATTTATAGAGGTGGGGAAAATGCATTACGCACACTGAAGGAGGGCAACATGCCTCCCCCAGTAGTGCGGGACTCCCGGTGTTATTGGAGCTGGCATTTGTATGGGTTACCCACTAAAAACCCCACCTCTGTCGCAGTACTCGGTCTCCACTTGCTAGAAGACAACCCCCTCGGACCTACCATTTCTGGTTCTACTTCGAGGGGGTGTCGGTGTTTAACTTCGATATTTGGTAGTTCCTCCTCTTCCCTGTATAGACCACTACAGAGTGGTTAATCCTATGTTGTAAGGTTAAGGTCTCTCTCAATTTGCTTCATCACTTAACGGTTTATGCTTGCACGTAAGCTGTTTATCATGGCCTGTAGGAGATACGTTTGTACGCTCTTCAGTTGCAGTATAAATAAGTAAATAAATAAAACTTATAATAATTAAAAGAGTGCATATATCAATAAATAAATAGATAAAATTCAATCTTTGATTATAAAGAAGTCAGTGTGTTATAAGAAGGTATACATTAAAGTCTGTATGGTCTAAAAGTAAAATGTATAAATATATCAGTAAATATAAAATAAAAAATATAAATGTGCCGTATAAGGTGTCGTATCCAGTAAAATTGTTAGTCACATAAAATTTCAGCGGTTATGCCCTCGGCGGTTGCAACTATTATTAACGTCTTCTACGTAGTGTTTGATTTCTCCTCTCAGTTTCTTCTTTAAGTGTGACTACCATTTTAATATAGTTGATAATCTTTCCCCTCTCATCTTCGTTTCTCATGTTCGCTATGATATTGTCAGGTACAAAGTTAATATTCAAGTCCTTGGAAAGGGTATCCCTGTCCTCTGCCCATTTACTACAAGCGAAAAATGCATGGTCGGCGTCATCGGGTGCGTCCCCACAGAGCAAGCACTCATCTGTGTCGGACCTCCCTATTTTGTATAGATATCCATTAAAACTACCACAACCACTGAAAAATTGTAACAGCTGGAAGTCGAGGGTCATGGGACCCCAGCTCGCCCAGTCCTTAATATATGGAATAAGCCTTCTGGTCCATGTACCGTGTTTAGCATTGTCCCACTCGTCCTGCCATTTCTCTAGGGTAACATACATCTCCTGCTCTCTTATCATTTTGCGCCTGGCCTTGTCCCCATTATCCTCAGTGTCTGCTTCTAGAATTATTCTATTAAATACACGCATGTTTTCTTCCATCTTCAAACGCCATGGCGGATGTCTAGCCATTACACATAGCGCATTATAGGCAGTCGTCCTGTATGCCCTAGCTAAACGCACAAGGGCTATTTTATGTAGTGTTCTGATCTTGCGCTCATTCCAGGCTATATTTAAAGCCCGAGCCCATATTGGGGATGCATAGGCAACTATGGATTCGATGAGCCGGTAGTATAAAAGCTGCGTCTGGTACGATCGGTCAGTGTTATTCGCCATGAGTCTAGTAAGTACTCCCATGGTTCTTGTCGCTTTTAAGGAAGTCCTCTCAATGTGAGCTTTATAGGTTTGATTAGGCTCGATTGTTATTCCAAGGTACTTGACCATCTTCGTGCTTGTAATTTCAGACCTTCCATGTCTAAAACTGATACCTCTAGGGATCTTCCTTCCGGTGAGCAAAATCGCCTGTCTTCTCGTGCGCCAGCGCAAGCCCCTCCTTTCGGTACCACTCGCCGATCAAGGCTAGGGCATTGGTGGCCTTATCACTAAGGTTATCAGCAGATAATCACTGCGACATCGTCAGCGTATCCGATAAGAGAGGCGCCCGCGGGGAGCGTCATTTCCAATAACTCGTCTTACACCAAGTTCCAAAGGATAGGGCCCAGTACTGAGCCTTGGGGGACCCCTGCAAAAACAGAGGCTTCCCTCCAGGCTCCTTCGGTGTAATATACTATTTTTCTAGCCTTAGTGTATTCATATATTAGGCTTTGGATTTTACTCGGTAGGTGTTTCCTTGTGGTCATGCGCTTTATGCTCGCCAAGGTCAGAGTATTGGAAGCATTTCTGACGTCAAGGGTAATGAGTAGGCAGTGCATGGGACGCCGCTTGACCTCATTCCACTTGGCAACCAGATCACTAAGCGCATGTACTGTAGACGTTTTCTTATGGAATCCATATTAGTTATCAGAGAATTTGGTACAAGCCACTAGTCTCTCCTTAATGATATTTTCAAAGATTTTGGCCATGTTAGAGATGACACATAATGGCCTCCAGTCACTGGCAGAGCTAGTTGGCTTCTTTTTTGGGATAAGGACTAGCCTCCCAACTTTCCAAGCTGTCGGGAAGTAGCACCTCTCGTAACACCTGTTGAATAATTCAACTAGGTGATCGAATGCTATTCCACAGATGCATCTGATGGTATCGGTGGCGATACCATCAGGTCCAGGGGACTTATTGGTTTTAGTTTTGCATATTGCGTTCAGCACCTCGCTAGATGTGATAGTGTCATCTTCCTGTATCATCGAGATATTGTCGCAGTAGGAATCCAGGTTCTCGTCGTTGGTGGACAGTTTATCAGTGACAAATAGTTTCTCAATGATGACCCTGGTTTGTTCAGAACCTAGTATCGTAGGGGGGTTACCCTATCTAAACATTTTAAATATTATCTTATAGGGGCGCCCCCAGGGGTTGGAGTGGATTTCCTGGAGCAATTTGCTCCAGGTCACTCTTTTGGCAGTACGGATGGCACGCTTAAGTTCGCCCGTAGCAATCTTATATTCCTTGCTAGCTGCAGCTGTCAATGCTGGGTCCTGTTTTTTGTGTACTCTTTGTAGCCTGCGTCTACACTTATGGGCTGTACCTCTGAGAGCCTTAATTTCCCCGTTCCACCAGTAAGCACGTTGCTTACAGCCAGTGCCTGGTGGGATGATACTCTTTGACTCCTCCGTCAGCTCAGTGATCCGTTGTACGTACCTTTCTATTCCTGAATTGGTGTTAAGATCAGGTGTGTCGCTGTAGCACGATGCATATAGGCGTTGGAAGGTAGCTGTTCTAACTCTGCCCCAAGAGGCATTTGGTCCGCAGCCCTTCTCGAGTAGTCCGTCGTCTCTATGTGTGTCATGAGCCAGAGCATGGTATACATATGGATGGTCAGATCCAGTATATATTCTTAGTATCTGGCTGTCAGTTATTTGGTTGAAAGTCACCCTGTCACAGAGCATGAAATCTATTAAGGACATCCGTCCTCTGTGCTCATAAGTGAAATCATTTCCTGTACTGTTGACCGAGACCAGGTTCAGGGCCAAACTTAGTTCTAACACAGCCGCACCGCGGTAATCCATTTTGTGTGCCCCCCAGGCGGGAGCCTTGGCATTAAAGTCACCAATGACTATCTTGTATGGACTCGTTGAATTCCGGAGAAAGGTTTCGATCGCGTCCAGAACGCTCTCGAAAGATTCTCTACTAATATTGGGGGAAAGGTAGCAGCTCATGACAAGTTTGCTGTCGATTTCAGCTGCCACCCAACCTTCTCCTTGTTCAAGTAGCCTTAAAGTTTTACCATTACGGACCCCCCTCGGAATGATCCAAAGCGCAGCCCTTCCTGTATTGTCCCTAAACCAATTATTTCTTATGCGATAGGGTTCGCTGATCGCGACTATGTCGTATCGAAATTCATCTACTGTTCTGTCTAGAGCGTCGTGTGCAAGCCTAGCGTGATTTGTATTTATTTGTAATAATCTAAGGGCTATTTATTGCGTACCAGTATTAGGTTTTTCCTTGGTCCTCTTTCTATTTTCCGTCGCATATTTCACATATTTCACTCTTATGGTTTCCCACGGTAGGGAGTTGAACGCGTTGACTATATCGAGAGATATAGCCACCGCCACCCTTCCGCGGGCCACCTAGGCCTTCGCGAGGGTCCGGACGCTCGGAAACCGAACTGGTTCTCCGACATATCCGGCCCCACCCCGGACAGATGTGCGACGAGCCGGGAAGCCAACACCCGCTCGTAGAGCTTCCCCACCTCGTCAAGTAGGCACACGGGCCAGTATGAGGACGGCGAGTTCCCCGTTTTGCCCTCCTTTCGTAGCAGGACTACTCGTGCTCTTTTCCACGCCTGGGGGGAGGAGCCAGTCTTCAGACAGCAGTTGAATAACTGCCGAAGAGAGTCCCCTAATTGCTCCAGGGCCATCGCCAGAGTAGTTTCGGGAACGCCATCCGAACCTGGTGCCTTCCTCCCGGCACCGAGACGTCTGGTAACCACGGCGAGCTGCTCGGGGATGATCGCAAGCTCTAAGGTCCATTCTCCGCACTGGCCTCCTCGCTCGGACTCCGACCCGAGCGCTGCTTCCTCGTTGGACGAGGAAAACAGCGCGTCCGTCACATAGCCGAGAAGGACGGGCTCCATCTCCTGCGTAACCGGGGGTGCCCAGGGGCGGAGCCTACCGAGCATGATTTGGTATGGTCGGCCCCAGGGATCCCGATCCAGCGTCCCGAGGAGCTCCTTCCATGCGGAAGCCTTTGCCCTGGCAATGATGCCCTGGAGTGCTCTTCTTGCCACGCGGTAATGCTCGTAGGCGCGTGCCTCCAACGCCTCGTCGCGCCGTTTATCGGCGCCTATAGCGCACGCATGCTTGACGGAGGTCCGCAATCTCGCCAGACCACCAATACACAGCCCGCCGCGGAGGCGGCCTGGACCGAGGCATGACAGTGTCACACACCGCCTTTATCGCCTCTGCGAAACATTCCGCCCCCTTCGCGGCACGATCTGGCCCGGTCGTGGATAGCAAGTCTCCCGTGAGCGAGTCCCCCGACCAGGCCGCGGCGCAGGCGGCCGCAGCCAGAAGATCACCGTCCAGACGATCGAACGACCATCTTAGCGGTGGTAGGCTCCCCCTTAATCTTTCCCTTAAACCCCTCGGCATGTGGGAGGCGTTCTGGACACGAGACGCCCCGATCTCCATGAAAATGTATGTGTGATCGGATAACGTCTCTACGTCCTCTGCTACCCTCCAACTCCCCGCGCGCCCCGCGGCGGTGCCGGTCGCCCACGTGAGATCCACGATGGACGAGCCCTGCCACCGGACGCAGGTCGCAGCCCCTCCCCTGTTAATTAACAGGAGGTCGAATCCCGCCGCCCAATCTTGAACCAGGCGACCTCGGGTGTTCGTCCTGGGTGATCCCCATGCCGTAGAGTGAGCATTGAAATCTCCCAGGATCAGTACCGGGAGGGGAAGGCATCTGCTGACGCATCCGCGAATCCCCTCCAGGAGCCTGTCGAACTCCTCGATGCCGACGCTGGGTGAAATATACAACCCGAGCACCGCTATGTCCCCCCAGCGCAGTGCTACGAACCCCTCGCCGCGCTCGATCAGTTCACACCGCGCGGGGCGCGCAACAACACCCTCCTAAATTACTGCTACGGTTCCGTTCTTATCCCCGAAACTATGCTGTCATTTGGTGAGGACATACGGCTCCGCTGCTACCGCCACCCCTATCTCCATCTCTCGCATCGTTTGGAAGAGCAAATCCTGCGCCCGACGCGAGTGATTGAGGTTGGTCTGGAGGAGTTTGGCCAAGAATTCTACTCGACGGCCAGAGCCTCCTCCAGGTCTGCCTCCGGCACAGAACTTTCGCTAATTTCCGCGCGGTTGCCCCACTCGGCCGCTACTGGCACTGCTACCGGTTCCCGACCGGCGTTCGCTACGGTACTCGCGGCTGCTTGCGCCGCACAGCGGTCTGAATTGAAAAATTCAGTGACATTTTTGTATAACTTTTGAACCGTAAGAGATATTTGCATAAAACTTGGACTGAATAATATAGTAATATTTATTTACAGGTAGGGTAAAAGAAAAAATAATTACAACAATAATTATATATTTTAATAATAAAAACAATAATAAATAAAAATGTTATTAGGCTATATATTTTATCGTTACTCAATAATTAATATTGCTGCTTCTGCATCTCGTTTTTTGCCTTTTTGATTACATTTTAATCGTGTTGAAGATATATATGGATCGGATGTCAAAAGAAGTCCGTGAAATAAATCTTCGTTTGTAATTGATCTGGACAATTTTCTAGTATTTTTATTCCTAAATTTCTTAAAATCCTTGTGTCTGCTTTCTATAGTTTCTTCTGTTAACTGTCCAATTGGAAGTAAAACATGTTTTACTATTTCGGCACCATTTTGTGAACTGACGATGGCATGTAATACCAGCCATACTGTGTAACAAAATATTTAGCTGTATCTTTTGTGTACTTCTTGCATTCTTCAATATTTATTCGGTATGGAGACGAAATTACCTGTAATATAGTATTGTAGCGTGCTTAGTGATTCTCCGAGCGGTATGTGGAGGAATGTGGGCGGCTACTCGCAGGTTCAGGGTAGTGAATGCGAAAGTATCAGACGAGTACGGGAGAATACTATAGTTTTATTCACTATATACACTTTTACAAACAGCGGACTCGGTGCGTTGCGACGTTGCTCGAACGGTGGGATTAAACAAGCGGTTGACTAGCAGGTGTAGCTTAGCGGGTGAGGCGGGCGAGGTGAGGAGCGTGTGGGTAGGGAAGCGTCAGGTCCGTGTTAGGTCCACTCCAGCGAGCCAGTATCTGAGCCGTCAACTTGTGTGGGGTTCGTGGTTGCTGCGTAGTCAAGGTCCGTGTTAGGTCCACCCAGGGAGCCAGTATCAGAGCCAAGCCTAGCAGAGGAATTAGGAAAACCTTCTCCGACCGTCCACTCCGGGGAGCATTCAAAAGAAGTGGTGGTTTTTTGCTAACTCTGCCTTTTTTGGCCCGCGCAGGCCTTTTTATACCCATTTGGGCCCAAGCGCTAGCGGGTAGGTTGGAGCGGGGGTAGTGGCGTAGGCGCTGGCGTGGGGGCTTCGAACTAGGGGTTGTAGCGGGGGTAGCGACTCTCGGTGGTCGGCACTGGGGCGCTACTCTGATGGACGCTCGGGCAACGGGGCAGCGCGAGGCAGCCCGTGTTACAGTATGAAATTTTTGTAGGTGATTGTACATTGATTCCTGCTTCTTAAAATATATTTGGTACAATTATATTAGAATTATAACATTTACAGAATATTTTACAGTAATTTCCGTATGCTGTTAAAATTTTATCAATATCAATTTCATGTATAAAAAAATTACCTGTAGTATAGTATGGAATTTTTTAATTAATGTGACATCGATCCCAGTTATTTCAGCAGAAACTTCTGCACTGCTAAAAAATCTTCGTGCAATATTGCCGTCATCTGACGAACCCCATCCTTGTTTTACGTAATCGACATATAAACCCAACTTTTCTTTGCATTGTTTTTGTATTTTTTTTTTTTATTATAATCCTTACCTAGGCGGCTTAGGATGTCTTCCGGTTTACAATGTGTAACTTTTACATCTTTCTTTCTTATTTCTAATTCTATTAACTAGTTATTAATGTCTACATCTTATGGAACTAATTTATCCTATGCTCTATCGTCTAATCTTATAGTCTTATAATCTGATCTTATCCTCTTTGGTACCCTTATAAATCTTGCGATCTTCTTGTAGAAATTCAAAAGTAAAATCCATCTTCTGCTCGTTTCTAATATTGCCTTTTCCTTTGGCTTTATTTGGTGCTTCTTCTTCTGTTCCTCCTGCGTGTCCTTTAGTCCTCGAGTTACGCTTAAGATACTATCACATCTTTAACCTATTGATATCTACATCTCTCCTGTAAAGTCTCTAGCTTCCTGTTTTGGTCCCTAGCACCGCTGCTATTGCACTTCTCTGCTTCCCTTTCTTTCCTTGCTCTCTCGTCCACTATTTTATATATTATCGGTAAACCTGTCCCCCTCTCATCCAAGAACTCATCTGCCCTTGTGTCCCCCTTGGTTGTGTGGCACTCTCTTAAAACGTGCTGTATATCCTCTTCGCCTTCTTTGCATATCCTGCATGTCCTCTCCCCCTCCTCTCTCCAGTATTGTCTCCCCCTCAACTCATTGCCACATCTGAATCTTGCGATCAGACGTATGTCTCTCTTCTTTCTTTTTGTCTTGAGGTATTCCGGTCGTCTTTCTATCCGTACTTTTTCATATTCTACATTGTATTTCGAGCCTCGTATCTTCTTTATCCTTTCCTCCTTCTCCTTGCTTCTTATCCTTTCCATAATTCTGCTTATTACTTTACCTATGTCGTTGTCTGATTCTTCTCTGATCTTGACCACCTCATCCTTCCCCAGCTCGTATCTTTCCATCGCCATTTTTCTGTGCTCGCTCCATTTGTTCTTTATATCTCCCTTCCTTTCCGATTCTATTTCTCTAATGCATTCCATCACAATCCTTTTATTCGATCTCCTCGAATGTTCTTCGTAGTTTAATGCTCTTTTCAGTGCCATACTGAACATTTCTTCGCATTTGGACTCTTCCATCAGAATATAATTGGGCGTGTTGGGGTCCAGTCCCATGATCCATTTCAAGTATTTTCTCTTTACTGTGTCTAATCTCTCCTCCCTCTTCCATCCCCAGATTTCCGACCCATATAGTGCGACGCTTGTCACTAAAGCGTCGAACATCTTTATTCTCCTACCAAAGTCTCCATTCCATAGTCTCTCCCCGATACTCCACGTGTTTATCATAGTAAGCATTGCCCTCCTTACCCTTTCCTTCACATGCCGTTCCGTGCCTCCATTCTTCTGGAAGATGTATCCCAGATAGTTTATTTCTGTAACTTCTTCTATTTCGTTGTCTTCAAGAACCCACTTCCTTCTTGCTCTCCTACCGCCTCCCCTCTCGAATACCACAATCTTCGACTTTTCACGACTTAATTCTAACTTCTTCCTCTTTACGTATCTAGCAAATCTGTTTATCATTGTCTGTAACTCCCTCTGTCCCGATGCTACTAATATCACGTCGTCTGCATATATCTGGGTCCATATCTTGTGTCTCCCTATTACAATTCCTCCCTCCTTCACTTTATTAATTTCTTCGTTCAAGTCCGAAATGTACAGGTTGAAGAGGGTAGGGCTTAGCGGGCACCCCTGCCTTACCCCCTTTTCAGTCCAGAATGTCCCGGTCCCTCTTACCGCGCTACTTACGACATTTCTGGTTTCCTTATATATTTCCATTATTCTTTCCCTCAGGTGTACGTCTATTCCTTTCACCTCCAACATCCTATGTAGTTCCATTCTGTCCAGTCTGTCAAATGCCGCTTTTAGGTCTGCAAAAAATACGAATACTTTCCCCCTCCTTTTTGTTAGCTCCCTGTTTACGATATGGTTGAGTATATAGATCGCATCAATTGTACTCCTCCCCTTCCTGAATCCCAACTGTTCTTCCCCCAATTTCCCATCTAACTCTTTCACTAACATATCATTTAAGATACTTGCGTAGATTTTGTAGGCGGTGCTCAGCAATGTTACTCCCCGGTAATTCTTCACTTCTGACCTGTCCCCTCTCTTGTGTATAGGGCAAATTACCCCAGTCCTCCATTCTTCCGGTACTCCCTCCCCTCCCCAAACTTTATTTATTAGTCTTATAAATTCCTCTCCTATCTCAGCTGGCATTAACCTCCAAGTTTCGTTGTCGATTCCATCTTCCCCCGGTGCCTTTGCCCTTTTTAATTGTCTTAGCTTTTTTATTAGCATTTCCCTAGTTATGTCATCCCTTTGCTCTTTCCTCTGTTCCAGTTCCCCTCCTCCTCCTTTCTCCGGATTAAACGTGATTCTTTCCTTCTTTCCGTTCAGTAATTCCATGAAGTGTCCGTTCCATTCCTCTATTGAAATTCCTTCATCTCTAACTTCTCTTTTCTTCCTAAACCTGTTTATATATCTCCAGGCTTCGGTTTCCGTCCTAATGGCATTTCGTTTCCGCTCCTCTTCTGCTTCATATTTCTCTCTTTCCGTCTTACACCATTCTTTAAAGTCCCTCTTTTTCTTCAAGTATTCTTCTCTTCCTATTTTACCTTTTTTGTACCATCTTATCATCTTTCTGACTTCCCTCTTTCTTGTTTCCCATTCCTTGCTGAACCACTCTCTCTTGCCCAGCTTCCATTTTTGGATTTTTATCTCCTTTTTGAGCGTGGAGCTTTCAACTTTTTCTTTGATTTCTTTCCAAAGTTCGTTTATTTCTTCCTTTTGGCTATGCCACCCCTCACAATTCGTATGGTAGTAATTTACCCCTTCCTCCGACCACACATTCCTTATCAGCGTCCTCACTTCGTCTTCTCTCCTCTGCTCTGCTTCTGTATTCAGATTTGGTCCCTCTATTTTAACTTCTATTGGAAGGTGGTCCGAGTCCTCCCTTTCCCCCTCCTTTACCATCCGAATTTCCACTTCCGCCTCCGTGTTAGCCACTGCGTAGTCGATTACGGATTCTCCTGTCTTTGATATGTACGTCCATCCTCCTTCTGATCCATTGCTCCCGTTTAGTATTGTCCAACCTTTTTCGGCCAGCTTGTTCAGCAGGGTACGCCCTTCTCCGTTGACCACCTTGTCTTTAGATTTTCTTGCCCCTTCCTCTGCATCCCACCCATCCCTTATCGGGCCCCCTTCCTCGCCTGTTCTGGCGTTAAAGTCCCCTCCTAGTAGTAATCTTCCCCCCTCCCCCTCCTGCTGCACTTCTGACTCAATTTGATTGAATATCTCCTTTATGTTCTGGCTGTAGATTGTGAATATACTCCACGTCTTCCCATTTAGTCTCAGTTTTGTTTTCGCCACCCTTTCACTGCACGCCTTGATCTCTGAACAATCTATTTTCTTGTTGACTGCCATTATTATGCCCCCTTTCGCCCTTCCTTTCTTTTTCTCCTTTTTTGCCGGGATAAATATCCATTTAAATTTGTTCGGCAATTTTTCTTTCAACTTCTTCCATTATTTCTCCTCCACCCACGTTTCCATAAGCCCCAGAATATCAAACTTTTCCATATAATCCCACACATCTTCACTCTTATTTATTAGGCCCTTCACATTCCAAAAACACGCATTCACTCCTCCTCCTTCGCTCCCCTCTCTCTTCTCGTCCTTACGCTTTCTTTCTCATATATTCCGTGTACCGCCTTCCTCTATTATTGTCCCTTTGTTGTCATTCCAGTAAAACCACTTATCGCCGATTTTAATTTTTCTATAGCTCACTTTCGTTTGGTTGCCTTTCTTCCTCTCTTCACTCGCTCTCTCCCTCAATTTCTTCTGGATGACTCTTTCTTCTTTTGTTAGGTCATCATCTATATAAATACCTCGTTTTAATATTTTCTTTTTACTCATCATCATACGTTTTTCTTCCCAGCTTCCGATCTCTGCTACTACCATTTCTTCTTCCCCTTTCAGCTTCATCCTTACGGCCTTTTTCACATTTAACTCCACTTTCATCTCGTTCTGTATGAAGTCCTTTGCTTCCTGCTTAATGTCGTCTCCCCTCCATTTAACTCCTTTTATTACAATATTATGCTTTCTCTTTTCTCTTTCTCTTCTTTCCTCCCTCTTCTCTAGCTCTCTCACTCTGTCTCTCAGTATCCTATTTTCCTCCTCCCACAGCTCTCTCTCCCCTCTTCTCTCCTCCTCCCATACCTTCCTCTCCCTATCCTTCTCCTCCCTCCATTGGTTTAGTTCTTCCCTCCACGCTCTCCTCTCCTCTCTTATCTCTCTTCTCCAAGTGTCCAATTCACCGATGTATTTCTCAAACATCTTCTGTAGCATCTCTTCCATCTCCGATCCGAAGTCCGCCCTCTTTATCTGCTCACACGTTCCATCTCCGCTAGGTGTCCGGGCGGACGTCCTCACGAACTTCTCCATCGTGCGACTTTCTTCCGAATCCTTTGGTCTCTGCTTCTGTGCTGACGCTCTGGTGGCCATTCCTTTAAACTTTCTAACCTCTTTGCCCTTCCAGAGTTTTGCCGGTCTTTTGAGGTCTCCTCTCTTTCCCGTTTTCACAATTATTTCGGTCCGTTGTCTCCGCTTATTCGTCTCACCTTCACTTCACTAATCTCCTTTAAACTGACACTTGTTCCTCAATTTTCTCTGAATTTTGTTACCTCTTACTTCATTCGCGTGCGCTCAGTACCGCCCTCCATCCGGAATCCATTGTTTTTGTATTTGTTCTTTTCTTTCGCTCCTCATTTCCTGCATCTCCGGCGTATTTGCGATCCATTCCTTAAATTGTAAATTATATGAAATGTGCAATAAGTACTCAAACCACCTAATCCACGCATGTAGCGGAGAAATACCAAATGTGTAATTCGAAGTATTAGAGGGTTTTGAGTGTATTAATTCTAAATTATTCATTTCGGTAGGCTATGCTTGACAAATATAGCATCGCATTGCAGACGAAGTATTTGTAATCGAATTACATATTTTATTATCTACCATTGTTATTGTCATTATATAATCTATCTGAATATTCTTTATATTAAAAGTTTTCAAATTCTTTATTTCATTATCAATTATACTTATTTCCTCATTTATAATTTCTTTGTTTTCTTTGGTGAATCTAAATCTAATAGGACGACAAAACCAAGCTGATGACGGTCGTGGATTTTTCCTGACTATTTCTGAATTAATTTTATTTTGTAGTACTAAGGGTACTAGGCTAGAAACAAAAACAGCACTCTCATCTATATCCAATTCCTCACGCTGAATTTGTTTGTACCTTGGTTCTCCGGCTGCTCCATCACAGCCCCATTTACAAATAAGTACCAACTGCACATTTTTTATTGCTTTATTTAAAGTTTTCAATATACGAGAAGCACTGTGATTTATTAAGCTTTGTAAATCTACTTTAGCATAGGATTCCGTTATTTGTACTGTAGTTTTTGGCGGGTAACACTTTTTCTTTTCTATTAATAACTTATCATATGATGGCCATTGATTGATATTACACTTTATTGCCTCATTCCTGATTGTGATATATTGGAATTTGGAAAGATCAGCCATAATGAATATACTCAATGCTTTTTCTAGTGAAAATTGTTTTCTTTTTGACGTGTGCCTGCTCTTAAAGAAAGCTTCGATGCTTTTATATTCATTTCGTTCTAAGTACTGTAGCAAGTGTGCTTTTTGGTGCATTCCGTGATTCCGAAGACTCATTTTAGTAGCGTTAATTAGTTCAGCTAACGAAACATTGTTGACAAGAGATCGGGTTTTACTTATTTTTTCTCGAATACTACATTCGGCAAATGGTTTTCTACCTTTATAAACAGATACAGTTGATAACTGTTGCGATCTTAGTACATCTACAGTGGTCCTACTGGTTGATGGAGTATCAGCTGCTATTGCACTTGGATAAATAAAATCCTGTTGAAGCCATTCATTATTAGTTATAAGAAATCTGCTTTCTGTATATTTGGACTTGATCCATTTTTGTTTCAGTTTGAAAGCAAATTTTTTTAATGATATTTTGAGAGCTTCTAAATTTTCTGGGGAGATCTGAATATATTCACATACTTTTCCGTACAAAAACATGTAGTCATTCATATTTCTTTTCTCGTTTCTTAATATCGAATAAAAATCTTTATTTTTACGAAAATCTGACATTTTCTCAAAATAAATAAAATCTAGATAGGAACGAAAGAAATATTAAAAAATAACTCATATAATAAACCTTGATGCGTCTTTATACTTACCAACAAAAAATAAAATAATATCTGTTATATATGATAAGAATAAAGTCTAAAATAAAATATATTGTAACTATAACACAAGAAAATTAAAGAAAAAAGAACGAAACGAAATCAAAACTTGTAACTCTGTATCCACATACACACATATATATATACATATAACTAAATAAAACTTAAACAGACAAAACAAAATAAAAACAGTAACTTTTAATAGGAACGCGTAGAAACTGCTCTTTGGATGTTTCACGAATGCAGTTCGAATGAAACTGACTGCAGACAGAGAATCCAAGCCTTCGTCGAAGGTTTATCAGCACCATACCATAAACATTTCAAGTATGTATAATCTAAACACTTCGTTCGAAAAACGTCTTGGTTCGCTGGAGACTTTCGACGGTGGATGCGAATGCGAACGTATACGCGTAAAATGATATGACGCTGCGGCTTTGGACAGTAATAATTTAAACAGTGGGACGAGGGGGGAAATGATTCTCACAGGATCACGTAGAGGAGGATGTGCTGAAAACACTCCAATTTGTTAGAATGTGGGACTCCTTGGGACTTGAAAGATATACCTTGTCAATTGTGAAGAATTTTACGAATTTTCTTGATTCCATTCAACATTATGTTTTAAAGATATTAGGTATAGTAATTATTAATAAAGGACAGACTTTTTATCTAGAAAGAATACTTCTTCTTCATTAACAAAAGAAGCAAAATATCAAACTAGACCCCCAGGATACCTCAAAGAACGGAAGCAGTTTTTTCAGGTGAAACATCCTAATTCTGAAATGTCCAACTTGAAGTGTCCATATCTTTTAAAATTTGTATCATATTTTGTTAATTTTTCCATTTTCAAGGTCCATGGACATTTAGGAAACAATGTATATTGACCATATATTGATATTAGAAAGTTGATTTTTTGGTAAAATGTCACTGAATTTTTCATTTCCGACCACTGTGCGCCGGTGCTATTTTCTTTGCTCCCCCCTTGCTCCGTTTAGCCGGAGGCGAGGCGCAGGACTTGCTTCCCAACCTATGGCCCGCTGGCCTACCTAAATCAGTGCAGAGAGGGCACTTCACCTCTGAGACGCACTGGGCGGCGCGGTGAGCGGTGTCGCCGCACCTATAGCAGCGTCCGCTTCTATTCACGCGACTCTCACACCGCTGCCCCGTGTGACCTACTTCCAGGCAGCAGTAACACTGCGGCGGACGCGCTTGCAGCGCCTCGACCCGAGCCGAACTCCAGCCGACCAGCAGGCATCCCTCGGCTACTGCCTTTCGGGCTACTGCCAGCGGGCAATGAGCCGAGATCGTGCCGAGGCCCGCGGGTGTGCGGCGGATCTCGTCCACCTGCACCTCGGCTTCGGCGCAGCCGCCAATTGTGGCCATAGCCTCCGTGACCTCCCTGGGGCGGGTGGAATCATCCAGTCCCCTCAGGCGCAGTTCTGCGCGCTTGGTGGGACAAGCGACCCGTACTCCCGTCCCTGCGAGCGCCTCGGCCATTTTGCTGGCCAGGGCTCTCGCCTTTTCCGCCTTCTCCGAACCACTGACCTCTAAAATTAGACCGCGGGTGGCCGCACGCCTCGGCCGCACGCCGCTTATACCTAATTCGGAGAGCTTAACCCTCTCACGAGCACGCTCCATAGTGAGCTTGAGAGAGGTTTCGGCTCCCGAATTCACAGTGAGGCTGACCGCCGCCGTGTTCGGCGGTCGCCCTAAGCGTACCGCAGGTTTACTAACCTGGATTTTTCCTCCGGCTTTTGCTGCGTCCATGGTTGTGCTTCCCTTAGCCGTGGACGAGGGGGTTGAAGGAAGAGGAGGCGCGCTGGACTTCTGCTGCTTCCTCTTCTCCTTCCTTCCCACTACCTTCGCCCATTCAATCGTGGGCTGCTGCGTCTGGCTCGCAGGCTTCGGCGCCTCCTGCGCTCCTGTCGTCTTCTTTGCCTCCTTGGCTGCTGTGCTGGCAGTCTCCTTCACCGTAGTTGCTATGGCAGCCATCTTCGGCCCTTTCCCTTGAAGGAGCTTGGCTCTGAGCTCCGCCCACCTCCGATCTATGTGGGCCATAATCCTCTCTTCCAGAGTGGTCTCCTTCTCCTTCTGCGGCCCTACAACATTTGAAGGAGGCGCATTAGATGGTGCCGGGATGGGAAATGTTGCCTCCCTCGACCTGTCCTGCCCATCTTTGGGTTTGGGTTTTCCCGGCAGCGGTGGCTTCTGCCCCTTTGCACGGCTCTTTTCTGCCTCTGCCAGCCTCGTGACCTCCTTCCTCATCTCACGAAGCTGCTCGTGAAGACGTTGGTTTTCTCTGTTCAGCCAGTCTGCTTCATCTGAAACATGCCCACGTTTCAGCAACTCCGTTCCTGCCCCGCGAACCATCCTCGCCGCAACCCCCAGGTCTTTTACAAAATTCCCCTTCAAGTTCTTTGAACTTATGGAAGTTCTCTCCACCAACCGCATCTTCTCGATGGTGCTGGCTAGAACGCCCGCGTGTTGCGTCCTCATTTCCTGGGCCAGTTCATCCTCCTCCGGTAGACCTTCCCTGGAGGAACGGGAGAATCTCGCCGTCGGGTCGATCTCGCACTCCTCCATTGCCACCGTTGTTTCGGTTACTGCGGCTGCGCTGGCGATCCTCCCCCCCCCCCCCCCCCCCCCCAGCTCCGCCTCCCGATTCTGGACGCTTCCTGGACGACACCCACGAGGAAACGGAGACGACAGAGGCGTCAGATTCGCTGTCGCCCTCGCTCGTGGACGCCCCCAATAACGTCTGCGGGGCAGCAGCTCGAGGGGGTTTTCCTCCGCGCGTCCTCGCGGATCTTCTTACCGGCCTCTCCCCAGAGGCCGATGTCGACGCGGGCAGTCATTCACCATGCCATTTCCACTCACTTCCCGCACCGAAGAGTCAATCGCAAACTCGCCAGATTGTCGAGTATGTGGCATTTCGCTCGACACTGTCTGTGCATGCGCAGAGCCTGCAGCCACCGACGCTGCTGTCTTTTTGGCAGAAATACTGTCTCTGGCACTGTTCGCACCACTGGTGCCCTTCCTCATCGCTGTCGTGTCCGTGTCTTGAATTCGGAACGATTCCCGAGTTCGAGAATTCACTGCAAACTCGCTAGTTTGTCGAGTTTGCGTCGCGTCGCTGCGCGCATGCGCGGCGTTGTCACGCACGGCCACGCTGGCCGGAATTGTGTCTTTCCTCGTTTTATTATGCACTGTCACGCACTTGCTACTTATGCTGATTGTTCCAGCGTCCTTCCTGATCACATTTATTGTCCCGAACCCTGCAGATTTTCCCGAATCTGCATGGATTACGGGAATATTCCCGGACGCTGCGTCGGCGTCCAAGTTGGCCGCCTCTCTGTTGACGAATTCTACTCCGGATTTTGCAGTTTTTTCCACTTTTCCGGATATCTACGCTTCTGCGCTTTCACACAGATGTTCCAGTCACTCCCCCTCACCACTTCACACCCCACTTTCCCACTTTCCAGTGATATTGCCGCACTTTTCAGCCGTTGAATACGGAGCGATCCGAAGCACGTCCGCACGCTTCAGCCATCAGGCGACCTTCCGAGCTGCAGAAACCTAACCCAAACCTTTTCTTTTTAAACCCACCACGATCCCTCGTCACGATCCCTGGAAAGACCTGTTCAGGCAATGCCTTGGGGATCATGCCCGGTACCTGCCTCCCGCCATAGAGCACACCATTACAAATAGCTCTTTCTGGTGCCTCGCCGCGAAATAAAAATAAAAAATTACAGAAACAATAGTAACACACAAGTTGTTAAATAGAGCAGTGTGTTAGAGAACTCAGCTGCTCCTTAACGTAGGTTCGGATATTAAGGGAGAGGGATTAAATAATCTTGAGAGAGTTTTTATTTGTTGGCCGACGGTTTGTCGTCGGCCTTTTATTTATAAAAATAAAAACCAAAAAACTCAAACGTATTTCTTTCTGAAAAACAAAAATAAAAAGAGAAGCTCTCCGCTATTGCGGGGGTCTTGGCCGCCTGTTACGGGGTCGTTTCGGTGGCCTGAAACAAAAGAACGACGGTGCAGTTATAAAAACTACGTAACCGTAAGCGTTCTAACGCGAGTTCTGTTCGCACACGCCGTGCAACTTAGATAGTGCTGGGCGGGCAACAGAATCTCTCTGCAGATGCAGGTAGAGGCGTGGACTGTATTATCGACGTTCTTCAAACGAGAACGGAGCCGATCGGAGAGTAACTTATTCCTGGCTTCTAATGCTTAAACAGTCGGTTGCCTCGAACGGGGGTCACCGCTAGTGGAGGTCGTAAATCTCCAAAAGGTTGACTCCGTGAGCGGGGAGAATCACGGCTACTAGGAATAACTAGTCCCGGAGGGCCGATGACGGCAGCCTATCTCAACTGTCCGTTCTTCGCTAGGCACTACCAAAATGTGGAGGCCGAAGAACTTTGCGCGGGCGTGTAACTCAACGTGCTTCAAACGAGACGTGGTCACAGCACACTTCCAACAGAGTCCGTTTTCTAATAAGGAAACTTTCTCACGTTGGCGTGGAGTGAGGAGTGCACAGTCAATCGGTAACCCACAGAGAGTGATTTCCGGTGCCCCGATGTCGAATAGCAACTCGACTAGATCTCGAAGCGAATTAAAGAATCCGCTGAGTTTAATTGCAGTTATCGTAGAGACGACTACCGCAAAATGCGTACTGCTGTCGGCGATCTCGTACGGTAACTTCGTAGTGTAATCAAGCCGATGGAGGAGCAGATCGCAAGGAAAGGTAAGGATTCGGAATTTGACACTTCGGGAGCTCAAGCGTTGCCACTCTATTCTCACCGAAAAGAAACAGTCGATTTCAACGATACGCGCACAGCGAGCTACTCTGTGCGACTACCAGAAGAGAGAGAGTTCGCTCTGCTGTCCGCGGCGCTTAAATAGCGCTGATCTACTATCCTTATTTGTCTAACTCTTCTTCCCCCTTTCTAATGCTCTCGCGTCCAACGCGTTCTCGAACATTCTTTTCAAATCGGAGGTAGCTCGACCGATTCCGCGTGTACACGGATGATGACACACGACAAGACCGAAAACAATCAAAGTCACCATTGCGGTCATCATTCGACCTGAGTACGAGCCAAAATTGTTTTAGGCACGTACACCAGCCGAACACGTGTTTCGCGACCGATAACTAATTTCAGGAAAATGCAACGTCTTTTAACATACCGCCCCCCTTGCACCGTCTGTGCAACCACCGGAGGCAGTAGTTCGAACGCGGGACTCGAAACAGTAATTTAGTTCGATTAAAGCAAGAGGTAGAGAGAAAGAGAGAGTACCGAAAAAAGTTGCAATTAAAGAAAATACAACTTACAGGCTCTTTTGGTTCGCTGTGGCGTGCATGGCCATGTATTTGAGGCTTGTCCCCATGGCCATGGAGGAAGCCGTTTTGGCCATGTCAGCGAACTGCACCCCTTGGGTCGCTGGTTGGGCGGAACCCCGAGGTTTCCGTGGCCTCCTTCGCTTCCTGGTGTGGCTCGCCGTAGAGGCGCGACCAGGCGGGTTGGCGGGCGTTTGCCCGGATGATCCCGCCGGTAATGCTGGCGAGCTGACCATAGGTAGTGGAGCCTCGGTTTGCAGTGGATTGGTCGTGGTGTCGCTGTAATTCAGGTCCACCAGCCGTCCGCGTTCGTTCCACCGGAGGCTATACCAGCCTCCGGGGACCGCGCATCGAAACTCCCGCGTCTTCACCGCACTTGCTGGGACGTGTAGTACGTCCTCCCCAAGGTGGAGGTTTCCGGGGTGGATGCCCCCAGAAACAAGCACCTTTCAAACTCTGCCTGTATCTCTTCGTGCTCCATGAGGTTTCGAACAATTACAGGGTCGGTTCTATGGTCGACTGATGCCTCGTGTCCGACTCTTCAGGACCTCGGGTATCGTTTTCGGTAGCCTCACCCTTTTGGTGGGGCATTTTTCCCCTCAGAGCGAGTGAGAGAAGGTGTACTTCTCCTCTTCTCGACTTACCTGGATACCGGGGTGGGGCGACGGGAGTTGCTACCGTTAAGATGTTTGTCGCTAGACGGTTTCCCTCACTTTCGTCTATTCCCCTTATTTACCGAATTACCCGATTAGTGCTTCCCCGCCGCATCGTTTGACGACGCTTGGGATGATTCATCCACGGGTAATTTACACAGGCGCGTAATTGGTCGTGTGTAGGTGGATTTCTGTGTGCGTAGTTTAACTACACGCACATTACCATCCCTACCCGGGAAAACTTCCTCAATTCGTCCCATTTCCCACTGATTGGGGGGGGGGGGGGGGGGGGAAGAGGGTTCTGCATCAGGACGAGATCCCCTGGATGTAGTTGCATTTTCGTGGTTTGCCATTTGTAGCGATTCTGAAGATGCGTGAGATAATCTCGCGACCAATGTCTCCAGAGTTGCTCGTGGAATTTTTGAATCGTCCTCCAGCGGGTTAACCGCGAGGGGTTCTCATTTTCCATGGACTTCGCTGGAAGCGCGTTTGACGGACCTCCGGTTAAGAAGTGTCCGGGCGTGAGAGCAGCATAATCATCCGGTCTGTCACTCAAGGGGGCGATCGGGCGTAAATTGAGACTCGCCTCGATCTTGCAGAGCAAAGTCTGCATTTCTTCCCCTGTCGGAGTGAACTGTCCCATGATGCGCTTCAGGTGATGTTTCACCGATTTCACGCCGGCTTCCTGCATACCACCGAAATGCGGGGCACTCGCGGGATTGAATCTCCACTTTATGCCCTTTAGACCACACTGGTTCTGCAGTTCCGGCGAAGCACAAGCTTCGCGGAAATGTGTCTGCAGTTCTCGGTCTGCTCCGACGAAGTTCGTCCCATTGTCATTGAACATGCAGGACGGGACTCCACGTCGAGCTACGAACCGGTCCAGTGCGGCTAAAAACGAATTCGTTGTGTAATCATGGACGAGTTCGATATGGATGGCTCTCGTAGCGTAGCAGACAAACACTGCTATGTACGCTTTGTGAGCCGTCCTTCCTCGGCCGGCGGAGTCGCGGACACGATAAGGTCCTGCGTAATCTACGGCGCAACTAGAGAATGCTCTAGCCGGTCGGCAGCGCTCGGGGTTTAGCTCCTGCATGATTTGGGTGGAGGTTTGACCCTTCCACATTATGCACTTCATGCAGTGGCGAATCACCGCCCGCACTGCGCTTCGGCAGCCAAGGATCCAAAATTGCTGCCGTACAGTGTACAGGGTCAACTGTAAACCTCCGTGCAACGTATTGACGTGGCACTGCCTAATTCTGAGTGAAGACACATAATGTTTAGGCAGGATGATCGGATGTTTAGTTTCCCATGCGATAACCGCGTTCCCCAACCTTCCACCGACTCTCAAAACGCCTTTTCAGCATTTGGGAGCGACGTCTGGATTTTCGACACTCGGTTGGCAATTACAACCTTCCATGTCAATGGGTGCTTCCTCAGCCAAGCGAGCGTAATAGTGGAATCAAACCAACACACGACTCGGTCTACTCGTATCTCGAGGGAACTCTCTACGTGAAGTACGAGCTCGGCGAGGAGCACCGCCTCGTTCAGTTCCAAAATCGGAATCGATACGGTTTTGATAGGAGCTACTCGCGTTTTCGCCATTAATAATGATGTATAGACGTCATTATTGGTCGTCGTCACGCGGAGATACGTGACGGCCGAGTAGGCGGCAAGCGAGGCGTCACAGAATCCGTGTAATTCAACGGAAACTGTATCGGCTCCGTATCGGATCCATCGGGGAATTTTCAATTCGCTCAACCGGCTCCAATCCGCACAAAAAGTGTTCCACGTTTTGAGTGTGTTCGCGGAGACGTGCTCGTCCCACTGGATTTTCTCCAGCCATTGGGACTGCATCAAAATCTTCGCGCGAATCACAATCGGGGATAACCACCCGAGTGGATCGTACAGTTTTGCGATCTCCGAGAACAAAGTGCGTTTCGTAATCGGAGTCGCTGACGGTTGAAACCGGAGCAAATTCAAATAAAAATAATCTCCCGACGGAATCCAACGCAGGCCCAACACCTTTAGTTCGGAGTTGTCGAACCAGGTAAGGTCAACCACGTGTGAGTGGGAGCTATGGGGAATATTCTTCAGTAATTCTGATGAATTTCCAGCCCATTTTCTTAAATGAAACCGACCACATTGCAGGAGATCACACACTTACGTGCGGATCTGCTCTAACAATGGTTTGGTCGTAGCTCCCAAAAATACGTCATCGACGTATATGTCCTTCTCGAGGATGGGGGCGGCGAGAGGAAACCTATCGCCATCCTGCGCCTTCAACTCGAGGAGGGTTCGCATCGACAAGTATGGCGCGCAAGCCGTACCGTATGTGACGGTATTCAACTCATAAGCGGTAATTCGCTTGGTTGTCAGCTCGCGCCAAAGGATGCATTGAAAACGACGGTTTTCGAGGGCCACAAGAATCTGTCGAAACATTTTCTCAATGTCCGCCACTAACACGTATTGGTGCAAACGCCACCTCGACAATACCGAAGTAATGTCGTTTTGTAGCTTTGGACCTACGTGGAGGACGTCGTTTAACGAGCAACCGCCCGCTGTGCCGCTGGAAGCGTTAAAAACTACTCGTAATTTGGTAGTAACACTATCCGTGCGGATGACCGCTCGATGCGGGATGTAGAGTCGCGATCTGTCAACTGACTTCGGACGAGTCATGTGACCGAGCGACTCATACTCCGCGAGAAACTCACTGTATTCTCTCACGAGGGTCGGATCCACGTCCAACTTTTTCCTCAATCGCGAGAGAGCAGAGAGCGCTATGTGAGAAGATTCTTCCAGCCTCTCATCTGGTCTCGGATTGTTAAAGGGCAGTCGGACGATGAACCGTCCTCTCACATCTCGAGCGACGGTTTTTGCGAAGTGAGCTTCGCATTCTTCCTCATCCTTGGTACGAACCAATTTTGAGGGCATCTCCTCCAATTCCCAAAAGCGTCGTATCGCTTCATCGAGCGATTCAAGTACGCGGCAATGCAGCGTACTGATGCTTTGGTTGGTGGAGGTGGAGGCGCTTACGGGTCCTGAGATCACCCAGCCGAAGGCGGTGTCTTGGGCGATCGGACCATTAGCGCTAATTCGACGGAATCCTCGTCGAATTATTCTCGCAAACAGCTCTGCGCCTATCAACACCTCAATAGGGTGGTTGGACGCAGGGTTTGGATCCGCCAGGTTCAATTCGCGTAATGTTTCATAGTTGAGCACGCGAATCGACGGCGGATCGTACGACGTTATTCTCGGTATGACGTAAGCGCTCGCGGTGAATACACGCGAGCTATCATATCGCGAGCCGAGTGTCATACGTACGCTGTGCGAGATGGTCTTCGGCTGTCCTCCTCCTAAGCCAGATACTGTGGCTGGAGTTTTCCTCCGCGAAAGCCGTAGGTCATTAGCCAGGCTCGCGGAGATGAAGGACGCTTCGGACCCTTGGTCAAGGAGTGCACGTGCGAGACGTGTCATTCCATCTTTGCCGTACACGAGCCAATTTGCCGTGGCTAAGATCACCGGCCGCGATACATCTGTGTCGATCGCGCTAGCGTGTGACGTCACCGTAGCGGAAGATGTAGAGGCTCGCGGTTTTTGACCCGCGTCAGCTGAGATGCGTGGCGGGGCATCGCGCCGATCCACGTTTGCTCTGTCTTGCACGGGTTTCTTAGCCGGCTTTGATTTGCCAGTACTTCGCTTGGATTGTGCGAAATGCAGTAGCGTGTGATGCTTTCCGCTGCATTTTTCGCATCTCGAAGGGTTCTGACAGACCAAGCTCGTGTGGGACGTAGCCAGGCAATTAATGCAACAGTGGCTGTTTTTTATAAACTGGAATCGCTGTTCCGGAGTCAGCTTCTTGAAGCCATTGCAAAGCAATACTTCGTGCGCCTGACAGCAGAACACGCACGGTTTTTTGTGTGCCGCACTGACTTCACTTACGGTATTGTGTGACCGTATGTTTTGTTTCGGTTGGGTATCTGTCGCTGGCTTCAGTGCCGGCTCACTGGCATGTTCCAGGGCGCACGTACGCGTTTCCAGGAATTCCACCAGCTGTTTAAAAGTTGGGAATTCCCTGGTGCGGCCAAGCGACAGTTCCCACTCCCAGGTCAGTGCGGGGTCCACCTTATTTTTTACGATCAGCACCAGCAGTGCACTCCAGTGTTCCACCGGTAAGTGCAGTCGAGCTAACGCTTCAAGCGTTTGCTTTAAATCAACTGTAACCTGCTTGATGCTGTCGACTTGTCATTTGCGGATCGGTTTCAGTTTCCCGATCGGCTCAAGGAGGCGTGTGATCAGTTTGCGTGGGCTCGCAAATTCATATTTCAGCGTTGCCCGCGCCACCTCGAAATTGCTTCCCACAATTTCGAGAGATGCGATCGCAGCGCGAGCTTCCCCTCGCAGGCAGGCGTGCAAATAGTGCAATTTCTGCACCTCTGACAGCCTTGTATCGCCTATGATTACGGTGGTGAACATATGCTCGAAATAACCCCAATCTCGAGGGTTACCACCGAATTTCGGCAAGCTCTGCTTGGGTAGCTCTATTGCTACTGGGATACCTGCGGAAGTACCTTCTAGGTTAGTGCGCTCATCGGCGTCTAGCAAGGCCCTTCCGGGAACCTGGTCAAATCGAGCGAGTTCGATAGCTAGGTAATCCTGAGCTTCCTCGAACCACAGCTCTGCCTGGTTGATGTATCCCTTTGAGAAAAAGTCATATTCCTTGCGTCTTTCCGGAGCGATTGTCTTCACTAACGCTGAGTTGCGTTCGAGAGCATCGTTCCAGATATTAGTGACGTAGGTCAACTTTTCCAGGATCCATGTATGTGTGTACTTGGCACGTCCCTTTTTCTTCAGGTTGCCTAGCGTCGTGGGAATCCGGGAAAGACGCGAAACGAGATCTTCGATTTCACCGACGATCTTTGTCTCGAGCGTCCCATCACCGGGCACAGACATGCTAGTTTATTCAAGGATAGACTCGACTCGAATTACAACCTTGTGCGAAGGCGTGAAGAGAAGGGGTGATTACTAATCTCTCTCAACTTTTGTATCCGGCTCGAAGGACCTTTTGTTAAATAGAGCAGTGTGTTAGAGAACTCAGCTGCTCGTTAACGTAGGTTCGGATATTAAGGGAGAGGGATTAAATAATCTTGAGAGAGTTTTTATTTGTTGGCCGACGGTTTGTCGTCGGCCTTTTATTTATAAAAATAAAAACCAAAAAACTCAAACGTATTTCTTTGAGAAAAACAAAAATAAAAAGAGAAGCTCACCGCTATTGCGGGGGTCTTGGCCGCCTGTTACGGGGTCGTTTCGGTGGCCTGAAACAAAAGAACGACGGTGCAGTTATAAAAACTACGTAACCGTAAGCGTTCTAACGCGAGTTCTGTTCGCACACGCCGTGCAACTTAGATAGTGCTGGGCGGGCAACAGAATCTCTCTGCAGATGCAGGTAGAGGCGTGGACTGTATTATCGACGTTCTTCAAACGAGAACGGAGCCGATCGGAGAGTAACTTATTCCTGGCTTCTAATGCTTAAACAGTCGGTTGCCTCGAACGGGGGTCACCGCTAGTGGAGGTCGTAAATCTCCAAAAGGTTGACTCCGTGAGCGGGGAGAATCACGGCTACTAGGAATAACTAGTCCCGGAGGGCCGATGACGGCAGCCTATCTCAACTGTCCGTTCTTCGCTAGGCACTACCAAAATGTGGAGGCCGAAGAACTTTGCGCGGGCGTGTAACTCAACGTGCTTCAAACGAGACGTGGTCACAGCACACTTCCAACAGAGTCCGTTTTCTAATAAGGAAACTTTCTCACGTTGGCGTGGAGTGAGGAGTGCACAGTCAATCGGTAACCCACAGAGAGTGATCTCCGGTGCCCCGATGTCGAATAGCAACTCGACTAGAACTCGAAGCAAATTAAAGAATCCGCTGAGTTTAATTGCAGTTATCGTAGAGACGACTACCGCAAAATGCGTACTGCTGTCGGCGATCTCGTACGGTAACTTCGTACTGTAATCAAGCCGATGGAGGAGCAGATCGCAAGGAAAGGTAAGGATTCGGAATTCGACACTTCGGGAGCTCAAGCGTTGCCACTCTATTCTCACCGAAAAGGAACAGTCGAATTCAACGATACGCGCACAGCGAGCTACTCTGTGCGACTACCAGAAGAGAGAGAGTTCGCTCTGCTGTCCGCGGCGCTTAAATAGCGCTGATCTACTATCCTTATTTGTCTAACTCTTCTTCCCCCTCTCTAATGCTCTCGCGTCCAACCCGTTTTCGAACAGTCTTTTCAAATCGGACGTAGATCGACCGATTCCGCGTGTACACGGATGATGACACACGACAAGACCGAAAACAACCAAAGTCACCATCGCGGTCATCATTCGACCTGAGTACGAGCCAAAATTGTTTTAGGCACGTACACCAGCCGAACACGTGTTTCGCGACCGATAAATAATTTCGGAAAAATGCAACGTCTTTTAACACAAGTAAATAAATAAATATAATACAAATAAATAAATGAATGAAAAAGAAATAAAAGGTTTGTATAAGTGAAATAAATAAATAAGTAAAATAAACGCAACAGTAACAAATAAAATAACTAAGATGGTCAAATAAATAAATAAAGTCAGTCAGATTGTTTAGTGAATCACAATTTATTTTATTTGATTCTACTAAACTTGGCTAGGATTTGAAGGGAGGGAAATGAGGTTCAATAAACGAACGCTTGTTTTATTTTGGCCGTCGATTTCTGGACGGCCGTTTATTTCTGTCTGAACTACACTACTTTGAATTGCCTGTGTGTGTGTGTTTGCGTGCCCGTAATAGAAAGAATTGGTGGAAACACCGATTTCTTATGTTATGATCAGGTTATTGCTCTATCGGTGCGTCTTTCCTTTCGTTCCCCTGATCACGAGATGCGTGACATGTGGCGAGGGCACATATTCGTGTTACAAGACGCAGTAGAGGAGAGTAGCCTGTATGATACTACGTTTTCAGCGCAACGCAAGGAACCGTCGTGTGCAAACGTACAGATTTAATTTTATATCTTTTATATCCTGTACCCAATGCAACAGTCGATTGCCTCGAACCGGCGTCTCCATAATGGAGGTTGTGAGTGTTGAGGTATATATATATAACCAGGGAAACCACCATATGCTGGATTTAAAAAGCTTTATTATTTCAGTTATAAGAAACTAAAGAGAAATATAATTATATATATAGAAGAAATAATTCCTTTCTACGATCTCGTTTTCCGTCCTTACTCTTGAACATTCTCACACACAATACTCATGCCACATTCCCCCACTCCTTCCTAGTCTACCGCTTCCACCGTTTCCCTTGCAAACCCTCACATCCTTGCCTAATCGATATATCAGGGTCCTAATTACCCTCCAACAGTAAGTCTCCAAACGGGAGGTGCCGTGTGGAAGAGGACCAGCGGTTACTAGAAAACTAGTCCCGGGAAATGGATGAATGTTGGAGTTTCACCGCTTCTTCTCTCACACGACATTCGCAATGACGTCGTGAAAAAGCACTGGAATTTCAGTAACTTTTTGGGTCCACTATATCGCCTATAAGCGATACAAAGTAAAGTGGCCCGAGAGAGTTAATGTAGGCTATCTTTTCGTCTGAGCGACGTGCCACGCCTCGGGGTTTTCCCCATAGCGACTTTGCCTGCCGGATGTTATTTGGCTTCCATTTCTGTCGGACCCCTGCGAAGGGTGCGGCCGATGTAGATGTTATATCGACCTCAATCTTGGAAAAACCCTGCCCTCAACCGTGAAGTATCACAGGACAAGTTGGATCTACCCTTGCGGGAGGCGGTTCATTTAGTCAACTCTGGACATCGCTAGGCGACGCCCAGTATTGTCCAACGGGGACCACGAGGAGGTAGAGTTAGTGTCGATTTGGATGCTTTCATGGGCGCATGCGCCAGCTTGCCGTGCCTAAGCGTAGCTTATATGGGCAGATGTTGGGGAGCGTAAACCACTGCGAAGAGTCACGCATGTAGGTGTTCTATGCGGCGGGCGTGGAAAAACCCCTCCTTCACCTTTTAAGGATCATCAGGAAGGTAGACTGTCCCTTTCGGGAGGCGACCCACTTAGCCGCTTCACCTGCATATTTGCGCAAGCACAGTTATGCCGGCGAAGCGTTGCCCAGCGGGGACCACGAGGAGGTGGGGTCGCCAGTGCGAAACTCAGTCTCTTGCGGGCATGCTCGATATCACGCATGCTTTCGATGTCCGCAGCTTGCGCCACTTCCATCTCTCGCTCCGTGCACACCGCGTTCTTTCGATCGCGGGCCCGCGTTGCCGGTAGCGATTTGTGGTCCTCTTCCTTGTGTGTGGGCATGGGTTCTTCGTGTTGCTGTAGTCCTAGTCCTTTTTGTTTCAACTCCGTGCGTCTCCCTGTTCCTCATTGCCTGAGCTGCATATGTATTAAACTGGTTGAAGTTTTCTTTTTGTGTTAGCAGCTCAATACTGCATGGCCATCCGTTTCCTGTGCTGTTGATGTGATCGGCGAGTGCTGCTCTATAGTTGCTGAGTTAGGTGCAGTTAAATATTATGTGCTCTACGGATTCTACCTCTCCGCATTCGCACTTGTCATCTGGTGCAACGTTGATCGTTTTTAGGATGTCTTTAATTTGCCCGTGTCCTGATATCAACTGCATGCTGTGGTATGTTGGCTGTATCCGTTTCGCTTTAAGTCTCTGTTCGATGTTTCTGAAGTACTTGTATGTGATTCTTCCCTTCGAGGAATCGCCCCAGCTGGATTGCCACATGTTGTTGACTTCAGTGACTATTTCTTTCCGGATCTTGTTTGTTTGCTCGTTTGCTATCGAGTGCAGTGGCTGATATGTAATATTTCCTATTGTAAATGTGTGGTTTTCCTTCAGCATGTACATGGCTCTCCTTTGCTCAAGGAGTAAATGGATTGATGTCGCGGCTGTTATTACGGCGAGTGCCTCAGTCGAAATTGTCCGGTATACGAGGAGGTAGAGCTGCCGGCTTTCGCCCGATCCCGTGCAGGTTGGCTCCGGATGTGGTCCATTGCCGTTAGGCCCCATGATCACAAGCGTTTACGCGCCGCCTGCCTCGATCGTCGGGGCCGCTGGGACTGTTACCCTCGTACTATGTCGTTGGCGTCATTGCTTCCTGGTCTGCTGTTGTTCCCATCGTACTCCTTTTTTCTGGAGTATGTTCTTGGCAGTTCTACATAGTGTACTGTAGGTAGCTTTGTTAATGATATCTCGGTCGTTGGGTGGCCATGTCAGGTGAAGCTGTTGATATCGTTGTTTCAGTGGGGCTCTTTCGTTTCTGATCAGATTGCAATGAAAGAATAGGTGGTATGGCGTTTCATCGCCTGATTCGCATAAGCTCGCTGTTGATCCCTGATTCCTAGTTGGTGGAGTTTCGTGACAAAATCTCCATGACCGGTCAGGATTTGCGTGATATAGCGTTCAATGCTTATCCACTTCTGTTCTAGCCTGCGCTGCGTTTCAGGGAATATGGCAAACATGTGCCTTCCATTTGTTGACATTTGCCATTCTTGCTGCCATTCTGCGATCAATGCCGTAGATATTGTCTGTTCCGCTGGTCTGATTTCCTTGTCTTCTGGATAGTTGTAATTATCTATTGTGAATGGTATTCCTTTCCTGACGTTGTACCTTAGGTGGGCCTATTTAGCTTTAAGCTCTATTGGTAGAACGCCTGCGACTACTGCTAACGCTTCTGCTGATACTGTCCGATATGACTTTGTCACCCTTAATAGAGCATGTCTTTGGGCCTTACGTAGCTCGCGTGTGGTGGTCTTGTTCAGCTTGTCGTATGTGGCCCAAGAGAAGAAGGTTGTGACCTGGCATTCGCTGTTTGCCACACGCGCACTTAGGCGGTCGTTGGACTTACAACAGAAGTATGCAGGATCACCGCCACTGCACATGAAAACGTATCGGACGTTTTAACGATGAGTGCACCCACAACCTTGATACCTGCCACGGGGGCTGGCCTCCGATTACTTCTAAATCGAGGAACAATCAACAAAATGATCGAGATAAAGCCACTGATCCGATCGCTATTCGCTCGAATTAGGATTGAATGCCAAACTGAGGCGACGATCGTGCGACGGAAAGCAGTTTCGACACGTATCGTCTCTTCTTCAGGTACTCGTCTTATATTTTCTTTTATTCACTAGCTTATCTTATGAGAGGTTTCGAGAGTTGAGAATTGAGCTCTAACTTTCGAAAACTATCAGCTGTTTGGTATTCGGGAGCGTATGAGATATGCTCTAGCTACCGCGAAGAAAACCAACGAAAAATGCGACTTCTTCAAACACAGCTAAAATAAATAAGTAGCGAAATAAAAGGTCATAGTAAATAATAAGGTGTTAATTATCAATTTCATTTCATTTATCAATGATTAAAGTAAATAAAAGAAGCAACGAAAATAAAATGATGTGGGCGAGACTACTCACAGTCCGTAAATTACCGTATTTATTTTTCTAACAGCCTTGTCTACTGGACGAAGGCTGGGTCTCACCTCGGTTCAAATTATCAATCATTCTGGCATTACGTTCTCTATTGATTTCCTCGTCTATTCTACGTTTGATGAGTAACCTGATGAAAGCCAGCATGAAAGGCCTTTTATCCTTGTCTTTTAATATACCGATAAGGTCTTTGATATTGAAAGACCCAACACTGTTTCATTACATTCCCCACAGTGCATTCTGTGAGTTTGTGGCGATCCTTGCACCATACCAAATAAATAAATAAAATAATTTATAACAAAATGATGTATGTCTTTATTCATAAAAGGACAACGGCAGAATGAATAATATTTTTGTTTCGAAAACAAACATCGAACATCTAGAAAAAAGAGTAACGCTTAAAATCAATAATTAACAAGAAAACAAATCTTGAACATAATAGGAGTCTTCCTAATCTACGACGTCCTGTTCGTCAATAGATGTTATCCCGATTGCCGTTTTGGCGGGCACCACAATACTCCCCCCCCCCCCCTCCCCCTCCCCGAGTGACGAAGTCGTCACGAAACCAACTCTCCTTTTCTTTGCGGGGGCGTAAGTCCTTGTGGTTCCTGGTTGAGAAAGACAGGCTCAGATGAAGTTGAAAGGCTCAGTTGACAATGTTGAGGACTGACTGAAGATCGATCCTGGGAAATAAACTCAGATTCGTTGTGGTTTGAGGTTAGGTATGCCGGTTTTAATCTATCAATTGAAATATTGACTAGGTGTCCATCCTTGTTGATGGTGAAATAATTGGAAACATCTGACCTAGAAATCACTAGAAAAGGACCCCGGAAGGCGACTCAGGCGGACGTCTTACAGCATCCTCTCTAATAAAAACATGAGAACAATTTTGTAAATCTTGATTAACGAAAATACGATGTGTAATATGATGTGAAATCGAAGTTTCACAGTCGTAGTTTCTGCATGTGTTCTCGCAATCTTTAAAGGAAAATCTGCGGCGAAGGAGCATCTAAATCGATATGTAAGAATTCTTGAAGAATTCTTAAAGTTGTTCCGTACATGAGTTCCGCTGCTGAGGCTTTAAGATCTTCTTTGAGAGCGGTTCGAAGTCCCAGAAGAACAGTAGGTAGCACGTCAACCTAATGTTTATTTCCATGACACATAATTGCTGTTTTTAAAGAACGATGCCAACACTCCAGAATTCCATTTGTTTGTGGATGGTAAGCAGTTGGTCTGGTTTTCTTACAGCCTGTTAAATTGGCCAGGGCCTTGAAAAATGCTGCTTCAAATAGATTTCCTTGATCAGTGGTAACTATTCCAGGTGTTCCAAAACGACAGATCCAATTCCTATAGAAAGCAGTGGCAACGGTATCTGCTGTTGCTTCTTTTAACGGAATTGCCTCAGGCCAACGAGAATATCTGTCAATCATAGTAAGGATATAGTGAAAACCCTCTGATGGAGGAAGAGGACCAACCAGATCTAAGTGAATATGATAAAATCTTTCATCTGGAATAGGAATGATTGTTGGTCTGTGTCTAGTATGCTTATTAACTTTAGCAAGTTGACAAAGTAAACAAGTTTTAATGCGATTAATGATGTCTTTTTTCATGTGTGGCCAAACGAATTTTTCTTTAATTAGGTGACAAGTTGCTTTAGGGCCAGGATGAGATAAACGATGAACTAAATTGAAAATCTTAGAACGCAACGAAACGGGAACATAAGGTCTAGCAACTCCTGTTCAAATGTCGCAGAAAATTAAGCTATCCGATTCATCAACGTGAAATTCTTGAAGTTGTCACAGTGAAGTGGATTGAAGAAGTTGCTTCAACTCTTGATCTCATTGCTGTTCCTCTGCCAATTCTTTAATATCGGTGATGGTAGGTAAGTTGATTTCTTCCAATCGAGAAAAGGCATCTGCTACGATAAATAAAACTGCGCTATGAAATCCAATTGACGTTGTTGACGAGGTGAGGCTTTCTCGGCTCGTTTAGAAAGAGCATATATGAGTGGCTTATGTTCAGTAATTATCTTAAAATGTCTTCCTTCCACAAAATGACGGAAATATCTGATTGCGTCAAAAATTGCCAATAACTCGCGATCATAGGCGCTGTACCGAAGTTCCGATCCGTGAAGCTTTCGGGAAAAGAACCCTAGTGGATGCCAGTGACCATTTTCGAACTGCTCAAGAACTGCGCCTACTGCAACATCAGAAGCGTCAGTACATAATTTCAGAGGAGCATTAGGATGAGGATGAACAAGCAAAGCCGCTGAAGATAGACTGTTTTTACATTCAACAAATGCCTGTTCAGATTCAGTAGACCATTTAATGGGAGTCTTATCGCCTTTTCTACTGTTGGCTAGATATGAACAAAGTGGTGCTTGAATGTGTGCCACATTCTTAAAAAATCGTCGATAAAAATTAATTACTCCTAGAAAACGACGAAGTTCAGCAATCGTGCTGGGCTTAGGATAATTCAGGATAACCTTCACTTTACTAGGAAGCGGAGTAGAACCAGAAGCATTCACCTTGTAACCAAGGTAAGTAACCTCGGAAATCCCAAAGAAACTTTTTGCGACATTGGCGGTAATTCCAAAATCTTTCAAACGCTGAAATAGAGTGCGAAGATGTTCCTTATGTTCTTCATAACTCCGAGAAGCCACTAGGATTTCATCTAAATAGCAATAAACGAAGTTCAATCCCCTTAAAGCGTAATCCATAAATCGCTGGAAGGTTTGAGCAGCATTCCGAAGACCAAAAGGCACAACAACGAATTCGAGTTCAATAGTAGAAAATACATTTTGGCCATTTAGATTAGAGGGATAATCTTGAATATGAGGCACCGGATAGTTATCTGGAACAGTACTTGCATTTAAACGTCTGTAATCGCCACAAGGCCTCCAGTCGCCTGTTTTCTTCGGAACCATATGTATGGGACAGGCCCATTGACTAGATGAAGGACGACAAATACTTTGTTCAATCATCAAATCGAGTTCAGCTTTAGCAACTCGGTACTTGTCAGGTGGAAGCTTTCGTAGACGCTCAACGGTTGGAGGTCCCCAAGTTTCGATATGATGATGAACATTATGTACAGCTTTTGCTGAACGATGTCTTGGAGCAGTTACTTCAGGAAATTGTGCAAGAATCTTGCTGAAAGGGTTGTCCTTCTCCACCGAAGATAAGTTCACAGCTGATGTTGTTGGAAAACCTGGTGCAGCGAGCTGTGTCATACTGTCACGCAGGCATTTATGTTTGAGGTCTATTAAAAGTCCAAAATGTTTAAGAAAATCTGCCTCAATAATCGATCTATGAACATCTGCTACACAAAACTGCAATTTGAAAACTCTACGTAGACCTAAATCGACTGTTTTAGTTACCATGCCATAAGTGTTGATAAGTGTATTGTTGGCTGCATAAAATTTATAATTTGAGGAATAAAAAGGACCTTTGCATTCGGATTTTGGTAAAACACTGATATCAGCACCGGTATCCACAAGATATCGCGTAACACTGATGCGATCTGCTAAGAAAAGACGGCTTTTGGTCCCAGTACCTTCGCCTACCGTCTCTAAAGGCGTCGGTAGACTTAGTTTGCTGTCCCGACAAAATTGCAAGGTGGCTGGCATCTATAAGCTGAATTTCCGCATTTGTTGTGATAAAAACAGATCCGTCGTGAATTATAATTTACGTCCTGAGAGAAACGTCCTCGGGAATTTGAACGCCGTCGATATCTTCCGTAAACTCTTCCTCCGTTATGATCCCGTCGAACATTAATGGCCAGAGTTTCGACTAACCGTTTTAATTCAGACATTTCCTCAAATAATGTGCTTCTATCAACACTGGAATGAGATGAAGAAGGCGTTGGATTAATCGCAGCTATACCGCCACTATGAACTGCTTCCTGGATTTTGTCCGCTTGAAGAGCTAACTTCGAAAGATCCGTTGATTCGCTAATTGCCAAAATTGCTCGAACATTCGCTGGCATCCGCTCTAAAAATAGGCTCTGCAAAACTGAGTCGTTGCACTGGCCTGCCGATAAGTATCTTAAACGCTGCAGGAAGAGCGACGGTTTCTCTTTTTCAAATTCGTTCCCGTGTAGCAACTTCCGAAATTTGGTCTCGTTCGTTTCCGCAAAAATCTCTGACAACCTTTTGTTAAAGCCTCATACTTTTCATGAACTGGTGGTGATTCCAAAATGTCTGAGATAATTGGTAAAACTGTCTGTTCTAAATTCATAACTACATGCTTAAATTTCGAATCGTCACTTGTAATTCGTGCAACTGAAACGGCTGCTTCGACCTGCTTAAACCAAAGCGATGGGTTCTCTTTCCAGAACTGGGGTAATTTAACTAAACAAACCGTTTCAACTGCGGCTTCAGCAGAATAAGTTATATTAATATTCTGCTGAGGAATAGCTTCTTCTTGGAAATCCTAATGCTCCTCGCGATCGGCGGATCTTCGTTCTGGTTTCGGTTATGGTGCCCGCCAGAACGGCAATCGGGATGACATCTATTGACGAACGGGACGTCGTAGATTAGGAAGATTCCTATTATTTTCAAGATTTGTTTTTCTGTTAAGGCAGTAGTCCCAGGCATAGCAGAGAGTTGACTTTACCGACAAAATGGGCCAAAAATATTGGTTTGCGCGAAACAACTTTTCGTCCTTATATAGGAGAATTTGGTGTCGAAATATGGCTCATTCGAAACGGGAGGGTTCAGCGCGGTTCGGACAGGTAGTCTTGTGATCAAATTATGTTGATATGTAGTAATATGAGCGTTGAAATGCGGAGCAAAAATCGACGGCTTGATAGTCGTCGTATCTAACCATTTTTTTGATACGGAGAGAATGATCTGCATGAAATGAATACCTGACCGACACGCGCTGAAGCTTTTCCTTTCGAATGAGCTACCGTTCGACTCAAAAGCTTCTCATATAAGGACGCAGAGTTGTTTCGCGTAAAGGCATGCTTTCTCGGATGACTTCGCCATATTGACGATAAAACAGAGCAAAATACGTATCAAGTTTAGTTCAGCTGTTATGCTCGAGGGGCGCCTAATCATCAAGACCAAATGACAGTTGGCTGCGAGTATAGGAGTAGCTCCATGTACCACTACATTCAACTTCGCCTGTACGTGCGTCGTCGACGCTTTTCGCCTGACAGATTGTTGCGCGTTTGTTTTCCTCCCGGCAAGCGACATTGCGATATATTTATAGAAAAGCAAAACAAGCAGCGATGCATTTTAGACGCAACGCGTCCACGACACACGCATAGGCGGAGTTCAATGTAGTTGTATCATCGTTTCCATTTAAATTTTGACGAGTAATATGTATGGGAACATATACTGGAGAATGTTTCCGGATTTTTTTCCTGCAAAACTTAGGTGTAACATATGAAAAACCCTAGACTAATCTGAAAAATGCAGATTTCGTAGTGAAGCTGTAAAAGTACTAGAATTATATTCTTATAGTTATAGCTATTATCTGCAATTGTCTTAGATTTTTGGGAAAAGGAAACCATTTATCTAAAAATAAAGAATACGTTCATTTTTGTTTGTATTTTATTTCATGGTATATATTAATGGTAGTACACCCTCTTCCACCTCCTCTTTCTCCATCTCCTCTTCCGCCACCTCTTCATCCACTTGCTCCACCACCTCTTCCGCTATCTCTTCCTCCAACTTCTCTTTCGCTACCTCTTCTTCCACCTCTTCCACCTCCTCTTCGCCCGCGCCATGAAAATTTAGGTCGAAAATTGGCATAGCGAAGTTTTCGTTTTATTTTGTTCATCTGTAAAACATGAAATAAATTTAGTACATAATTGCCAAATTGTGGATGTAGAGGAATGTAATTGTAACCATTGGGCATGTATTCGCCTATGCATGTAAATACGTACTTGGTTGAACATAAGCAACATTTGGGTGTGTGTCTGAACCACTTGTTCTGATGCTGAAACGCTCGCTTCGGCCCTGCGCCTTTCTGTCGACCTTCTTCATCTCTCTTCATCCGCATTTCTGTCTCTCCTCTCAGCTCTTCGTCTCTCCGCACTTCTCTCTCTCCTAACAGCTCTTCTCCATCTCTCCTCCTCCGCAGTTCTTTCTCTCCACCCAGCCCTTCGCCGTCGCTCTTCTTCCACGCTTCTCCCTCTCGTCTCACTCTTTCTCCGTCTCTCAGTCTCCGTACACCTCTTTCTCTCCCCCCCTGTCACCCTCTCTTCGTTCGGCACCCTCTCTTCGTTCGGCACCCTCTCTTCGCTCGGCACCCTCTCTTCATTTTTGGGGTTCTTCATCCCTCTTTCCTCCGACTCTCTTTCCTCCTCTCTTTTTCTTCCATCTTCTCTTCCTTCCTTCCTACTAATTACTTTCGCTTCCATCTAGAAATAAATCAGTGGGATAATATAATTAAAAATTAAAGTTTACTTAGGTAACTTTACCATAAATTTTTTTTCCCCAGTTGTTTACAAAAACGACTGAATTTTAATATTGAAAATAAATATACATAGATCGAGGGACGTTTAAAACGTAATCTTCGATATTTATTTAGAAAAGAAACTCTCCGCTATTGCGGGGGTCTTGGCCTCCGGTTACGGGGTCGTTTCGGTGGCCTGAAACAAAAGAACGACGGTGCAGTTATAAAAAAAAACTACGCAACCGTAAGCGTTCTAACGCGAGTTCTGTTCGCACACGCCGTGGAACTCAGATCGTTCTGGGCGGGGAACAGAATATCTCTGCAGATGCAGGTAGAGGCGTGGATTGTATTATCGACGTTTTTCAAACGAGAACGGAGACGATCGGAGAGTAACTTACTCCTGGCTTCTAATGCTTAAACAGTCGGTTGCCTCGAACGGGGGTCACCGCTAGTGGAGGTCGTAAATCTCCAAAAGGTTGACTCCGTGACCGGGGAGAATCACGGCTACAAGGAATAACTAGTCCCGGAGGGCCGATGACGGCAGCTTATCTCAACTGTCCGTTCTTCACACGACGCGAAATGCGAAGTAACGAGAATCAGAAGTGTGGCACGAAGCACTAAACGTGTTCGAGTACCCCTTGTAAACTCCCGATCTCTTAGGCACTACCAACACGTGGAGGCCGAAGAACTTTGCGCGGGCGTGTAACTCAACGTGCTTCAAACGAGACGTGGTCTCAGTACACTTCCAACAGAGTCCGTTTTCTAATAAGGAAACTTTCTCACGTTGGCGTGGAGTGAGGAGTGCACAGTCAATCGGTAACCCACAGAGAGTGATCTCCGGTGCCCCGATGTCGAATAGCAACTCGACTAGAACTCGAAGCGAATTAAAGAATCCGCTGAGTTTAATTGCAGTTATCGTAGAGACGACTACCGCAAAATGCGTACTGCTGTTGGCGATCTCGTACAGTAACTTCGTACTGTGATCAAGCCGATGGAAGAGCAGATCGCAAGGAAAGGTAAGGATTCGGAATTCGACACTTCGGGAGCTCAAGCGTTGGCACTCTATTCTCACCGAAGGAGAGCAGTCGAATTCAACGATACGCGCACAGCGAGCTACTCTGTGCGACTAGAAGAACAGAGGTTCGCGGCGCTTAAATAGCGCTGATCTACTATCATTATTTGTCTAACTCTTCTTCCCCCTCTCTAATTCTCTCGCGTCCAACCCGTTCGCGAACAGTCTTTTCAAATCGGAGGTAGCTCGACCGACTCCGCGTGTACACGGATGATGACTCACGACAAGACCGAAAACAATCAAAGTCACCGTCGCGGTCGTCATTCGACCTGAGGACGAGCCAACATTTTTTAGGCACGTACACCAGCCGAATACGTGTTTCGCGACCGATAAAAAATTTCGGGAAAATGCAACGTCTTTTAACACAGTCTTTCCTAAACAATATGGGAGAAAGAGGTGCTTTAGAATAAAATCACTAAAGTAAGCTTTTGGCGAACACACAATTTTATACTTCACATTTTAATTGTATTGTAACAGGTGCGAAAGAGATCCGACAGATCACACGAAAAATTAACATAAAGGTAAATACTTACGGTTCTTTGTCTTCGATGGTCAATCAATTAGTGATGGAGCCTCTGGGCCTACGAACATGGCGAACTGCTCGGGGTGGGGATGCGTCGCTGCATACACGGCATATTTCACACAATTATGAAAAACTTTCTTTTGTCTAAAAATGTCTCACAAATCTGTAGCCAATGTCATTACATTGGACAATCAGTATTTCGGTGCCCGCACTACAGTGAAGAAGTGTAAAGCAATACAGCTTTTACACTACATTGAGATAAATATAAATAAATATTTATTTTAATTTATTATATGAAATTAAAATTTAATAATTAAGTTATACATAAAAATTAAAGTTTAATCCATAATTTGTTTACATACGATTATTTTTTTGTTATGAAAAGATAAAATAATGAATTCTGTGTAAACTCAATTTAATTTTCAAGAAAGTAGATACCAATAAAAATGAATAGCATTTTACGTTACACAATTTTATGTTTATAATTTCCATGCAACAAGAACAATTACGTAAACGTAACTCTTTCAATTTAAAGATAAATAAATCTCGTAAATAATGTTAATAAACATTGATACTAAAGGCAATTAATGAATTTGTTTTACAATAAATTTGTCTAATTAAAATACTAAAACAAGTATACATATATATGTAATATGTGGATGGTTATCGAAGCAAAAAACACAATTTGATTCGTCTAAAAATAAGAGATTAGATTATTATTAAAGAGATAATTGTGACTACATACAATATTTACACGTGTTCGTCTAACCTAAAAATAAGAGAATCAGCAATTAAATGCTTATGCTTCCCACTCTTACGTTGTATCTTGGACCGATGAATGAACCCCAATATACAGCTTACACTATTTTCACTATCACTACTTCACCATTCGTTCTGATGGTGAGAGAATCTTTTTATCTATTCGGAGAAATACTCCGTCAAGCTTTTATTCGCTTATCAGTCTCTCTCCCTCTATTCTCATTCTTCGACTCCCCTCTGTCTTGTCCATGTAGCCGCGTCGTCGTTTCGACTCTTGATGATTTACTGCTGTGTGTGCACATTCACAGCTCACTCACACACATAGCTTATATATATATATATATATATATATATATTTTATATTATATTATATATATATATATATATATCTATTTTATGTATTATATTATATTATATATATACCCTGTCAGCCAAGTCTGGCATTACAAGATTTTGCCAACATTTGGTATAAGTTTTATTACTAAATTGGTGCCAAAATGATACCAAATGTTTGATTACCAAATCATACAACCAAATTGGCATCAAAAATACACCAAAATTTGTACCTAAGGTTTAACCAAAATGCACCAAGCCTTGTAGCACGGCTTGACACCAAATTAGCTACAAACCGCATCAAGCGTTGTAGAATAGCTTGACACCCAATTGGCTACAAATCCATACCAAGCCTTATATCAAACCATAGATTAAGAATGTACCTAGCCTTGGCGGCAATATGAATGTATCTTAAAATTTTTTGTTCCAATGGGGTGAAAAAACAACACTTATTAAGGTTATTAATATGAATATAACTTTATTTGAAATTATACACAAACTTTTGTTATGTAACATTCAGGCAGTTGCAATAAATATTATATAAAATATTTTATATATAATTATATAATAAATTTAGTACGTTAACCTTCCATAATAATTTATTGAACTTCAAATAAATTTATTTCTTAATCTTAATTCTTTCTTATAATTTTTAATTATTTTTATTCGTATTTTGTAATTGTATCAATTGACTTGGATTTGGGGGATATGTATACGAATGTAATAGAGAATAGTGTACAATAAATATTTTGTTCTTATAAGGTATGTAATTTTTATTTTTTCTAAAATATACATTTCAATTTTGATACATAACAATAAAGTATAATTGCAGCCAATTAGCTTGATTAACTTGTGATATAATTAATACAATATGCTATTACATTGAATTGTTTCTCAAAAAATAGAATTTGATTATTAATTATATCACATAAAATCGATTATCCAGATCTCACCACGAGGAGGTTGCTGCAAGTGGAGATCCATAGAAACATAGATGGAATCATATAAAGAAATAAAGGAAAGAATGTGTATTATTTATATACATTGTCAAATTTTCGTCGTCTAGTTGAAAATGAACGTCGGCCAGTTACCAGTATGTTATACCATTCAATAATCAGCCGACATTAATTTTCAACCAGATGAGGAGAACCAGATAATCTCAAAAATATCCATTGTTGTTCCTTTACATTAATTTTAACAATATATGGTTAACTATATAATATTAACAGAAAAGTACGTAAATTATACTATAAATAGAATATATAATAATATAAGATAATAAAAAAAATATAAAAGAATAAGTAATATAAGTATGATTATAATTTATAATTTAATTTATAATTAGTACATAATAAATATTTCTTCTGTATTTCTGTTGAGGAAACGGAGTAAACATTATTTTAAATGTTAATTAACAAAAATAATTTTGTTACCTAGTGCAAATGTTACAATTACTCACATTCTGCGTTTACTCCATCTTTTCTTCTACGAGATAATCAGTATTGGTCCAATATGATGTTCTTCTGCCCATACTGTCACATGGGGTACGTCTGTGGCGTACCCTTTCTTGGGCAGTCCTTAAAGCAATTTTCATTGCAGCCTCAAACTGTGCGTGATCGGGTTTTTCAATTTTATTATTTCTGCACTGTCCCTCTGGAAAATAATGTGCATAAAAATACGTTAGCATTCTTATTGAAGCATAATGTAACAACAACCATGATGATATGCAAGAAGATAAGTGATTCTTACCATATATTGCCCGAATAATTAAATTGTTGCAAAGAGCAACTCTCGTTCTTGTGCCATACCATGTGACAGATTGTAGTGCGTCATCTTGAAATGCCTCCTTTAGTGTGACATTAATTTGTTCCTCCACATTATAGCCTCCAATGTAATGGAAGTATGCAACCTGAATAAAATAAATGACATAATAAAATTTGAAGATGGATCCAACTAAAATAATTTTACAGTTTAGAAAAGTATAATTTTTGTCAACTTACAATTTCTTCGTATACTTCCTCTGTAGTGTTATTAAATTGTTCTAGTTCTGCCAGTGAGGCTATGGGCAGGCAGGTTGGTTTTGAAACTACAGTTGCCTTCGGTTTGACATACTGTAGTATCTCCTGGAGGCTACAATGCAGTTTCCTGTGGATAAGAGAATTATTTTGAATAATATAAGTACAAATGTGGTATATTTCATTATATGGTATATTTCATCCTTACTTTAAATCCTGTCTCACTTCATCTTCAAATTTTGCAATTTGTTGCTCGATCTTTTCCAGTGTTGTCCTGCAAAGATTAATGTTTGTAGCAAATTATTTGTTCGGTTGTTACAATACTGTAGCAAACAAAACCAATACATTTATTTACCTGTAATTGTGGCGGCTTGTGGTGGCTGCTTCTGTCTGAAAACTTCTGTGGTGAGGCACTTCCGTACTTCTGCATTGCTCTGAAACAGAAGAATATCTGTGAGGTGTGGTTTCTGCTATGTCTTCTAAGTTATATTGTATTTTTTCATTATTGTAATTATCCTCTTCTTCATCTTCTTCCTCCAATACTTCTTGTAGCTGGAAGAAGTCGTCCTCCTGATAATTCTCCGCATAAAGTTGTACTTTCCTCTTCTTTGGCCGTTCCTCCGATGAGGACGTCGTCTTATTCCGAATTGGTTTCGTGATGCGACGATTTGGCCGGTTCTCCTGTAGAAACAGGTAAGTATGCAGAAATACGAACAGTATTAATATAATATTAATAAAAAGTATGGTGAAAATTTTACTTTATTAACTTCACCCTAAAATTACTTATTTTTCTTCCTTTTTTCGTCCAACGATACTTACCATATCTTTGGTGGTAATGAAACCGTAATTGGTTTGTGATCCTTGTCCAGCCATGGTATTTAATAGATCTCTTTAATAGATACGTCTTCTTCGGCGAATCGAATATTTCTGAACTCTTGGTCAAGAGTCTTAAGCAAAACGTGCATTTCACCCTCATTTGTTTCTTGAAACAAATTCGCAATTAATAAGTGTTGGCGGGCGATGTTTCTATTGGATGCGCAGCCTTCGTTCCATTGATCTGCTCGTCCAATGGAAGCATCGCTCGCACATTACTTGCATCGCATAAACATGAATATGGGCGTAATTATATTAATAATAATGAATACTACAACGTATAAAAAATATGTAAAAAATAGAATTAGTAATGATTAATAATTTAATTATGCGGTATACTAATTCTATGCGTTGTGGTTGATGCGCAGTATAATGTGCGGATAATTTGCAGCCAATAGAAACCTCTCCCGCGCAAACGCTGAGTCGCCCGCCATAAAATGAGGATTACCGATTGGTTTACCTTTATATTGCTTTTTTCCCCTCTCTTCCTGTCAGAGTTGGGAAAGCCAATGACTCATAGCTGCAGTGAAGTGCAGTAGACAAGTGAAAGTAAGCGCCTGAGGCGGTGGTGGCGCCCAACCTCCTAGAGGAAACACATTGGGAGCCCTCATATTCGCCGGTGCGACCGGAGGAAGTTGGCGACCTAGAGGCGTTCCCATCGGATCCTCTCCAAGAAATCGTGGAGGGTTTAGACGCCGAGTGGGAGGCACGACGGATCCAGGAGACGCTGGAACTGCTCGAAGCCGAGTGGGAGGGAAGGCCTCTCCAGCTTCCACCGGAAGAACCCCGGGCGGGCTCCCCGTTTGGTGAACCAAACGTAAACGTGGATGGGGAACTAGTATTTACTCCCGAAGAGTTAGACCTAATTTCGGCAATTATAGCCGAAGAATAAAAGTATATCAGAAAAATTTTAATTTCTTTTATCTTAACCAAAAGGCAAGAAATAATAGGGATTAACAATCCACTCCAAAATCCTATATCCTGCGCGCCCGTTCATCGGTGGCTCCTCCACCCTATTGGAAGAAGCCCAGACGAAATCCTGCGTATCGTGTCGCCAGGATTGTCCGATTGCCGCTCGTCGGTCGATCCTGTAGAGCAAGAGATAAATAGAATTTATATTAGAAAATATTAGGCTCGCGTGTACCGTTCCGGCAACGTCGGAACGTAACAAAACAAATTTTCTGGTACAAGTGAAAGTAAGTAAAAAATATTACGTGAAAGGTGAAAGTGATCGAAATGAATTCGAAACGTGCAAAGTTAATTAAATCCTCGGTGCGGGGAAAAAGAATGCAGCAGTTATCGCGTAGGCAAATTCGAAGAATTCGGCAAGAAATTTTAGTGAACTCTCGATCAATGTCTACCCAAAATTGTCCTACTGCTAGTGGCGGCAGTAACATGGAAGTTTCATCTTCATTTAATGCGGGTTGTAGCACTAGTGTTGAAGATAACGTGTGTGAAACTTTTTCTTCATCTTTATCGTCCTCTTCTTCTTCTTCATCATGTTCGGAAATTCCTTTCGCTGAACGTTTAGCTGCTTGGTTTGTAGAAAACAATATTCAATTGTAGATATTCAATATTCAATTCAATATTCAATTCAATGTAGAGTTGTAAATTTACAATCTATTGGGGGGCCATTAGTTGTAGGAATTTATAAAGGTCCAAAAAAACCTAATGACCCCAATGTTTTTTTTTCATAATTTCGTCGCCGAATTTCAATCTATTATTTCTAATGGTGGTATCACCTTTAATGATTCTAAGATACCAATAAAATTGCGTTCTTTCATAGCAGATGCACCAGCCAGGGCTTTTATTTTAAATCATCGGGGGCATGTATCCAAGCACCCTTGTTCAAAATGCAGAATTTCTGGTAGCCAGGTTAGCGGTCGATATGTCTTCAATGGAATAAATCATCGTCTCAGAACTGACTCTGAATATATCAGGTGTATAGATGAAGATCATCATAAGGAAGGTAACAGTCCACTTTCGACATTACCAATTGGGATGGTTTCTCAAGTACCATTCGAATACATGCATCTTCTGTGCTTAGGGGTTGTGAAAAAAATATTATCAGCGTGGATAGATGGAAAGTACACACGTTTTTCAAAATTGTCTTCAAGACAAACTTCTTTAGTATCTTCGCGGCTAAATAACTTTAGAAAGTACTGTCCATCAGAATTTTCAAGACGTCCTGGGAGTATTGAAAAGTATTCAAAATATAAGGCAACTGAATTTAGGCAGTTCCTTTTGTATACAGGACCAGTCGCAATGTTTGGAATACATAGCGACCAACTCTACAAACATTTCCTTCTTCTGCATACAGCTACACGTATACTAGCTGCACAATCTCCAACCACTACATTTTTTAAATTTGCGGAAATCGCACTTCAAAAATTTGTTCTTCGTTGCGAAACTTTGTATGGAGCAACATTTAGTTCTTATAATGTCCATGGTCTCTTGCACATGACCAATGACGTTAGATGTTTGGGTCCTTTAGATTCATTTTCTTCTTTTCCTTATGAAAATAATATGCAATTATTTCGGAAATATTGCAGGAAGCCAGGGCAATTTCTTCAGCAATACTCTAATAGAATGTCTGAGATAGACTCAAATATAGATAGTAGTAGAGTTGCTCATTCATCCAATACCGCTTCACTTCGATGCCATCAAATTCAATGTAATGGCATGGTGTTGGGTGTAAGTGAACGCGATAACTGCTGTATTTTACGCGATGGGTCAATCTGTATAATTACAGAAATTAAAAAGAATAATGATTACTTTACATTAGGGGTGAAAAAATTCACCAATATTGGTGATTTTTATCATGCAGGGGCAGGGTCCTCTGCATTTCAGATGTATTGCTGTGCTGCATTGTGCAGTGATATTTGCTATATTTCTTCAGTTGAAGTATCTGGTAAATGTTACAGAATGCCATTTTCTGAAGAGTGTGCATCAGATAGCAGTAGCAGCAATGGAGCAGTATTGGATGCATCAACATGGATTGCAGCCGTTATTATACATACTGAAAAGTTGTAAGATTTGTCTTCTTAAAATTAACTACTAGTTATTCCCTTTCAATTAGATTTACATGTTTTAATATTCTTTATATATTTCAAAAGATCATGTTTGTACTAATTTTATATATGTTACATATGAATATTTTATTACAGGTAGTAATACGTGCTTTGTGAATGCTGAGATTGTAACAGCAACATATGCATAAATCAGTAGAAGCAAGATAAGTATTATTTTTTATGAAAGGTACTGCATATAAACGCTTAAATTAAATTTGTATATCTATTTATGTTTTTAGGTCTTCAGGAAGAAAGAAGCAGTAGTAAATGAGCCTATGAATCATAGTCGTGTTTGTTCGAGCTGTGTGTATGGGCAGTTGTATGTCCATCACGGAATAAATTCGTCAATTTATACTTATGGTACATACAAAATATTTTGTTCATAATTAACGTCATTAATACTGAATATCGCATTAATACTAATGTATTTTGTTCCATTTTCTTTTTCATGTTAATGGTTCATCGGGTCATGACGGGGAAGGAGATGTGAAGCAGATCATCATTTGAAATGGAAGGCATATGGTTTTACCTCCATACAAGGACTGTAACGAAACAAAATTGAGACAGAGCTGCAATAATAATCAAACTAAGTATTCGTGTTTATGTATATTGTTGATGTAGTATTATGTTTATTATAGTAATTATATTGTTAATGTAATAATAAAAAAAATAAAGAACTGTAAATTAATAACTTGTATACCTTATTTATTTCCAAAATATTTTTAAATTTATTTAAAAAGCTAATTTAATGCCGCCATTTTTAAATCATCGAGAGAGCCAAATTTTCAGTAATTTTGGTGCCAAATTGGCTTTTAGTTATGATGCCAAGATTTGGTGCGATTTTGGCCCTAATTTGGCGCCAGAACGTGGCACCTAAGTTGGCATGTATTTGGTGCTAATTTGGTGTCATAGGTTGGTACACGGTTTGGCACCAAAACCCGTGCGTAAAATGGACACAGATGGATCGGGTCTTGGTGCCAAACCTTGTAGAATTTTAGGGACATTTGGTGCCAATTTGGTGTCGATTTGGTGCCCAATTGTTTGCTGGGTATATATATATATATATATATATATATATATATATATATATTTTCAAATTTTCACAACAAACCAGACAAATTTTCAAACTTATTTTTTTTCGAAAATAAATCGTCATATGAAAAAATTTTATTCGAAATTTTCGATTCAATTTTTCACGTAGAATCACCCCCTACTCGCTTGTATCACTAGTTACGGGACACCCTGTATATATATAATATATATAATATAATATCTACTCTATTTGAAAAACTCGAATCTGAAGCTTTGCAAAGCTAAAGGCGTGAACGTGTTGCATTTCTTATCGGTACAAATGACTGTAATGAAAGGGTTAGGTTTGGGTTAGGTTGGTTATTGGGTTAGTCATTGACCTACCGCACAACAGCTGATCGGTAGTAAACTGTGAAACGTCGAGCACGAGAAGGATCACAGCTCGTTTGCCGTTGCAGGAGATTTCTTCCACCTTTTTTCGTTACATATTATCTAGCATGTCTACTACATATACTAGATATGCTATTTTATATGTTTATATAAAATGTATGTAGTACATTTATAAGCCTGAAACGCGATTTCGTTAGCGTTCGTTTCCGTATTACTTCGCCTCATACAATCACCCCCTGTAGTTTCTCGCAAAACTGAGCGAACCCCCTGCATGTTACGTTTTTCCAGTTCCACATATTGACTATTAATGAATGATGGAATATTGGGGTTGTGTGTTGAGTAAGAATGCTCTTTTTATTTTTAATGGAGTGATTTTATTTTTTTTCAAAGGCTAGAGGAATACGTCTTTACTCTGCTGTGCTATTGCAAGGAATGAACGCTTCGAACGCTCTTGAAAGTATGCGTGGAAAACTGAAGCCGATATTTAGAAAAGACGGCCCCGGGCCTTCCATATGTTTATTGCACCAGACCTTTAGGTCTGGTACGGCTAAAGGACCATCGGCTCCAGTGACTAAGCTAGGCCTGTTGTTTAATAAGCAGTGCTTCTCAACGTAAAGATACATTTTTGCATCTGCTAAGTAATATTATTCCAGCAATGAAGTTATATTTCTTTTATGTTAGACGTTGTTTGCAGACCGCGATGGAGAATGCTGCGCATCAGTGGTTGGAGAATAAAAATGCAACCACTGAAAACATATGCAGCGCAATGGAAGCATTGCCTTTCGAAACTGCTTCCTACGAAATGCTTCCGAGCACGACGGAGAAGACGGAGAAAGAATTGAGCAAGAGAAATCAACTGAACCAATAGAAGAAGTAGACTTCATGGAATGTGAAGGTTCCGAATGCAACTGGGTGGTAGAAAGAGTCACACCACAGCAGTTGCAACAACCAATTTCAGAAGATTTTGTGTACGTCTTCCATCAAATAACGGAGCTTGTAAAACACTCCAGGATAGGCTGCGGCATTTAGCACTTCGAGATAGTTGAATGTCGAAAGAATAGACTGCAAAATGTGTACATCATACGTTGCCAAATGTGCAATCACTACGAGCACATTCAGTGCCTGCGAACGAATGATGGCACTATGGACATCAATCAGAGCGCTGTATCCATAACGATGATAACATGCGGCGGATACAATCAACTGGAGGAGCTGCTATCGGCAATGAACGTGCCGTGCATGTCGAAGAGGAAATATCGATGTTGTGAAGAGGAAATTATCAGTGCCTTTCAATTGGCTGCTCAAGAAGAAATACATGCTGCTGCAATATAGGAGACAAAACTTGCAATAGCAAGAGGAGACGTACACCCGGATTCCAATATTCCATTGATCCCCGTTATCGCGGACGGTAACTGGATGAAGATGTCGTACCGCGGCGTAGACTACAATTCTCTGTCTGGTGTAGGAGCCATCGTCGGGTATCATACGAAGAAAGTGTTATACATCGGCGTGAAGAACAAATTTTGCGTGATTTGCCAAACAGCAGTGAAGCAGAAGGAAGAAGCGCGCGAGCACCAGTGCTGCAAAAACTGGGGCTGTAATCAAAATTCCACGGGAATGGAAAGCGCTGCTGTTGTAGAAGGTTTCAAATGTAGCATAGAAACGCACGGCCTAATATATTCCATATTGGTTGTTGATGGCGACAGTAGCGTTTATAAGAGGATCTTGGATAATGATCCATACAAGGATTACATGGTGCGCGTCCGGAAAATTGAGTGCACTAATCATCTTCTGCGCAATTTCAGTAGAAAGATTAATGAAATAGCCACAAAAGGCCGACATAAGGAACTGCGCGCCATAGTAAAAGGAAATGCCCTCCGCCTGCGCACTGGAATTAAAAAAGCTGCAGAATACCGATTTACACAGAAAGTAGGACTCTCCAATCAAATCAGAAATTTGAAAGAAGATTTGAGAAATGTGCCGAGCCACGTATTCGGTGAACACAAGGAGTGTGAGAAGTTGGCATACTTCTGTAAGAAATACGCCGAGCTGGAGAACGACTACGTCCCGCAACTAAACGAAACCGGGATTTACGGAAGCATTGAGGAAGCGGTGCAGCCACTTTTTGCTGAGGCTGAAAGTCTGTTGTATAACTTGAACAATAATGCTGTCGAATGCTTCCATAATATTATCGCTAAATTCTTCGATGGAAAACGAATAAACTTGGGCCGAAAAAGATCGTATACTGGCAGAGTTTCCGCTGCTGTTGTGCAATTCAACTCCAAAGATCTTTTGAGTCGATTAAGTGTTGCAATGGATAAGCAACCGACAATCATTGTAAAGAAGATGGAAAAACGACGCAGGCACGCATCAGAAATGAAAATAGATTATGGAAAAAGAGCGAAAACATCCGCTCCGCAGTACAATAAAGAATTATGGGACAAGGATTATGGCCCCAGCGCAGCGAAGCCAGATATGGAGGAGACAGTTTACTCCTCTGAATGTGAACGCCACCTCAACACACTCCGAGAGTGGCAAACCGCAAGATACAAGTACGAAGCGGAAACTCGCCGTCAAGCAAACAGCGAAATCTGAATGATGTACAGGAAGAAATTATTAACTGCATCTAATTTCGAGAAGGTATGCCGATTGCGAAAAGATACTCCACGGGAAAATACTCTGAAGAGTATAATGTATCCACAAATACAGGATCTCCGTTCCCTGGAATACGGAAGAGAGAACGAGGCCAACGCCTTGCGACAACTAGAAGCACAATTGGGAATCCCATTTGCATCGTGTGGCTTGTTTATCGATGCCATCGTGCCATATGTAGGTGCAACGCCAGATGGTCTCCTGCGAGATGATACCATCATCGAGGTGAAATGCCCAGAATCGGCAAAGAACTTATCACCCGATGAAGCAATACAGCAGCTTCTAGCCATACGACGCATCTTTCGAGGTGATGGCATGAATGAAAATCATCACTACTATTATTAAGTCCATGGACAATTCCACATAACAAATAGGCACACTGCTCTATTTTGTTTGTGGACCCCGAAAGGGATGAAAATAGTAACAGTTGAAAAAGATGATCACTTCTGGGCAACGGAAATGCAGGATAAATTAAAAAGATTTTACAATGACTGCATGCTGCCAAAACTGATAGACAGCAGATACAACAGAGAGCAGCCCATCAGAGAGCCTCCGTACATCCAAAAAGGTGCTCCGTCCACAAGTGCAAAACAGCATCCAATCTCCGATGGTGCGGAAGAAATGTCGGTATCTCAGCCTTTACGGAAGGACTACTCTCCTGCACTGTTTGGAGAAACGAGTATAAATGAACGCATATAACCTATTGCGACCGCACCGGCGAGTGCGGTGCAGCGCATGTGAAGAGCTGCCTATAAAAATTCGCAATTGCACCGGCGAGTGCAAGTCAACGCAGATGAAGGGCTCCTTCATCATCTATTGCGACCGCACCGGCGAGTGCAAATCAGTGCATATATCACTAGAAAGGAAGTGAAAAAAATGAGTAGGAGGGTAAAGAGGATCGTCTTTGTCGGGGGTGGTGGTGGGTCTCTTCCTACACTCCTACTCATTTTTACTATTTATTATTTTGCACATCATGTATATAGAATTGTATATATTGATAATTATTATATATAAATTATTTTTTATGAATTATTCTATAATTTGCCTACAGGGAAAACGATTTGGAAAAATAGAAGCAACAAACTTTGTTGAAGCTGTATCCATGTATGTCTGTAGAAAACAGGAGTAGAAAAATGTGCATGTACGATGCACAATGCACCGTACAACCTAGTGTCACGGTACCGATGGGCTCGTAAACCCTCAAGATCAAAAAGGCAATCAGCCACGACAGTTAGTCTTCTAATCCACCATAAACCTCCACTTAAACCATCCCTCAAAACTCCAGTCCGCGGCACGTTGCAGGCCCCTCATAAAATTTTGGGGAAAAACCCGAGAAAATACCGCTTACCTCGCCATCCCTACTGCCAGTTTCCCTCCGCCACCTCTTTCCTCCACCCTTGCCAATTTCCAGAATTCCTAATCCAGTCATCACGCAAAATTTCCGTCTTTTTGCATAGTTCCTCCTACATCCCCACCGATCCGCCATAGACTCCCCCTGAGCGAAGTTTACCTTTTTTGGTGCAGAACTCTAGGACGGGAGAATTAAGAAAGACACCATACAACACACACCGTTTAAGCATCATCTGTCGAACAGTTAACTTTAAATTGAGGTGGAGGGGTATCTACAATTAACCTCACACGCTCGGTTATTGCTTGCGGAAGATGACCGTTTATTCGCACAACGTCCGACACATGGGCACTCGCGAACTTCGCTGCTCGAGGTTTCGTACAGGACTCTCTTGGTGGCACTCGTTTCGTGGGATTATATACCCGGTGTACTGTGACAAGGACAGCGAGACAGCCACGCCGATGAAAAAGCGCGGGCGAAAAAACGCGCGTAGAAAAGGGCGCCAAAATAGTGAAAGCGGTGAATGTTTCCGCGTGGCCTGTAGGAAAACCCTGGCCTGTGCGAATCTGGCTGCCAGATGCGTGAACTGGCCGTAGCCAGGCTCGCACATACCTTTTTGGAGCGCAGGAAAATATTTTTCCGTCGCTACAAAGTAAATAAGTGTTGAGTTATAATATTGTGTACATCCATCACATCACCTACTAAACGCGTCCTCGCGACATTAATTTGCCGTCGACCACACCGATCAAAGATTCGTTAATTCCTTTCCGCGAAACGGGAGTTCTAAAACCGTACAGTGCAACATATGCAAAATGGTAAGTAAAATATTTCTGTTTTCATTGTTTGCATGCAAATTAATTTAAAATCTTAATAAATTTATATGTATTTCTTTCGCAGATCCACATCATGGGAATAATCCCCTCACATGAATTGGATATGACATGCATATAACAGTAAGTATGACGCTAATACGATCATTATATATACAATCGAATTCAAAATCATGATTTCCTACATGTTTCTTTTGCAGGTCCACATCTTGGGAGTAATTCTATCATGTGAAATGGAAATGATATGTACGAAATTGTAAGTACAATAATTATACCTATTTTGAAAGGAAATTAATGGACATCAATATGCATTTTCTTTTCACACTACAAAACCTACTGCATGTGTATATCGTGATGCTAACGCTACCTGAAGTAGAAGAAAAGTATCACTACAGAAGAAACAGGAAACAGAAAAATACATATATATAATATTGTAAATATTAATAAATATAATTACAAATGTATAATTACATTTTATCCAATAAATTGTAAATAATATTCAAAATGTATTTCTTTCACCGAATTGCCTATATTCTCGCGCAAGAAATATTTAATAAAACCATAGACGAGATACAGGATAAAGTTGATCTATTATTCAATATATTTTTATGTTACACAGTCCGTAGGCTATATAACCCCATTTACTACTTTCATTTTTACATTTTTGATTACATACAACCTATACTTTTGCGATTGCTTCTACATTTTAAATACCGATATACTTTAGAAGTGTTTACATTCCCTGTCAGATAATAAAACGGAACATATTCTTCGGAAACCTCTGATTTTTTAGGTTATCACTCTTTCAGACCATATGACAGATGTCTATTATATATAATTCGACCATTGCTTGCTTTCACCCAGCAAATAGCTGAGGATTTCTATACGCATCGTGAAAGAAAATGACAGTGTCTCCGCCTCGTATTCGTCAGGCAGCTACATGCTTGTAGGTAATGATCTTACTCTAACGAAATCTACCATGCCTACGAAATCTGTGACGTCACGTGTTGGGACTACCCAATGGGGTTGCCGCATTGCCGCTGTGACAATTCATTGCAACGATAGCATGAGACCGGTTGGTGGCGCGACTACGAAATCCGTATGAAATATTTTGGTCGCAAGTTCGCGCCCCGCACAAGTTAAAAGGAATAGCCGGATAAGGGGGTCAAAAGTGCCCTTGAACCAAGTTATACTTTTGATGTACCATTTGATAACTTAGCCAAAGAAAAGCTTTCACACCAAGTTTCGACCCTCTATCTCGATCTAGGGGGTAGTAACGGGGAAGAAACGAAATATCGGTTTTTAATGTCATTATTACTTAATGGCAAGCAAAAATTCTGAGAAAAATCTCAAATATTAGAAATGTAGTGATATATGTTAGAGAATATCTCCGGTCTTTCTTATTGCAGAGTTTAGGAGTACAAAATGAAAAACCCTAAACAAATCTGAGAAATGCAGGTTTTGTAGTGAAGTTGCAAGAGCACTCCTTTTATATATTTACGATAACAACGTATTATTATAACTATTGTCCCCAATATCTTTCAGATTTTTTTGAATTATGCGATGTAGTTAAAAAAATTAAAAATAAAATTTGTCGAGGTATTTCGCGCGAAAAAGCAATCCTTACTGTAAATTTTTATGTTTTTCATGCAGTGAGCACCGTACGTGATTTTTAATAGTTCTACATCTGGAAGAATAATATATAGATAACAAAAATAATAGATTCAGTCAACTCACACTATTTACGACAAGTATATCTTAAAATAGGAAGAACGATTTCAGTGAATAGATTGGCAGAGTGGTTATGGGGTCTGACTGCGAATCCCATACTAATTATTTTGGTCGTGAGTTCGCTCCGTGCACAAATTAATCTTTCTTTTTCTATATTTTTTTTTTGATTCATAACTACATGACAAATCAGTTTCCTTCCATAGATTTACTATTGATATGATTTGTTAATTATGGAATCATTTAGCTTCTCTGACACCTAATAAATAAAAGAAATCTATTTCAATAGTACTTATCGTTAATAAATATGGTTGGATTGAAGTACAGGTGTGTGGAGTCATTTCATACATTTATTTGATCTAGCTAATACTAAGTAATACTCGTAAGTAGAAGAATCCGTGGCTAGAGGGATAATCACGTAAAATGTGCTCCGAAATTATTTATGCGTATAATTCAGAGTAAAATATTCTTAAAATTACTTTAACATGTTTTGCAATTATTGCCACTTATTGGCATATTGTATAGTTACGAATAAATGAATAACGAACTTATGACAAAAATGTTAAGTATGGGTTTACAGTCTGAACTCGGTAAAAAAATCGGTTTGCGGTAAAAAAATCCGAAAACATTCTCCAACATGTTACCCTACATATTACTTTTAAAAATGTAAAAAAAATGATGGTACGACTACATTGAATTCTGCCTATACGTGTGTTGTGGACGCGCTGCGTTGCGTTGCTTCTAAAAGGCATCGCTGTTTGTTTTGCTTTTCCGTAAACAAATCGCGGTGCCGCTTGCTGAGCGCACAGCAAAACGTGCGGTAAACTTTTACGGGAGGAAAGCTTTTGAGTCGCATGATAGCTCATTAGAAAGGGGCGACTTCAACACAACGTGGTCAAGTATTCATTTCATGCAGATCATTCTCTCCATATAAAAAAATGCTTATATTCGACGGCTGTCAAGCTGTCACATTTTGCTCCGCTTTAGAACGCTCATATTATTACATATCAACATAATTTGACCACAAGACTACCTGACCACGTTGCGTTGAAGCCTCCTCTTTCGAATGAGCCCTATTTCGAGCCAAAATTCTCTCATATAAGGACGAAAAGTTGTATCAGGCAAACCCACATTTTTGGCCCATTTTGTCGGTAAAGTCAACTCTCTGACATGCCTGGCCGCCATTGGGGACTGCCGCCTTAAGGGGGTAGTCCCAACACGTGACGTCACACATTTCGTAGGCATGGTAGATTTCGTTATAGAAAGATCATTACCTACAAGCATGTAGCTGCCTGAGGCGGAGCCACTTTCGATTTTTTTCACGAATGCGTAAAGTAATTGACAGCTGGTTATTGTGCGACAGCGGGGCAAGGGGTGAAATCGTCTCAAGGCAGCAACGTTGCCAAGAATCGGAGACAGCGTTGCCGCATTGCCGCTGAGACAATTCATCGTAACGATAGCATGAGACCGGTTGGTGGTCCGACTATGAAATCCGTACGAAATATTTTTGTCGCAAGTTCGCGCCCCGCGCAAATTAAAAGGTACAGTCGGATAAAGGGGTCAAAAGTGCCCTTGAACCAAGTTAGATTTTTGATGTACCATTTGATAACTTAGCCAAAGAAAAGCTTTCACACCAAGTTTCAATCCTCTATCTCGATTGAGGGGGTAGTAATGGGGACGAAATGAAATATCAGTTTTTGCCATGTTTGTCCTACTTAATGGCAAGCAAAAATTCTGAGAAAAATCTGAAATATTGGAAATGTAGTGATATATGTTTAAAGAATTTCTCCAGATTTTCTTATCGCAGACTTTAGGTGTACAAAATGAAAAACCCTAAAAAAATCTGAAAAATGCAGATTTCGTAGTGAAGTTGCAAGAGAACTACTTTTATATTTTTACGATAACAACGTATTATTATAACTTTTGTCCCCAATAACTTTCAGATTTTTTGGAATTGTGCGATGTAGTTAAAAAAATTAAAAATCAATTTTGTCGAGGTATTTCCCGCGAAAAAGCAATTCTTACTGTAAATTTTTGTTTTTCATGCAGTGAGTACCGTACGTGATTTTTAATAGTTCTACATCAGGAAGAATAACATAAAGATAACAAAAATAATAGATTCAGTCAACTAAGACTATTTACCACCAGTATATCTTGAAATAGGAAGAACAATTTCAGTGCATAGATTGGCAGAGTGGTTATGGGGTCTGACTGTAAATCCCATATTAATTATTTTGGTCGTGAGTTCGCTCCGCGCACAAATTAATCTCTCTTTTACCACATTTTTCTTTTGATTCATAACTGCATGACAAATCAGTTTCCACCAATAGATTTACTATTGATATGATTTGTTAATTATAGAATCATTTAGCTTCGCTGACACCTAATAAATAAAAGAAATCTATTTCAATATTACTTATCGTTAATAAATATGGTTGGATTGAAGTACAGGTGCGTGGTGTCATTTCATACATTTAAAGGATCTAGAAAATGCTAAGTAATAATCGTAAGTAGAAGAATCCGTGGCTAGAGAGACAATCGCATAAAACGTACTCCGAAATTATCTGTGCGTATATTTCAGAGTAAAATATTCTTAAAATTTCTTTAACATATTTTGAAATTATTGCCACTTATTGGCATATTGTATAGTTACGAATAAATGAATAACGAACTTATGACCAAAATGTTAAGTATGGGTTTACAGTCTGAATACGTAGCCACGCTGCCAATCCAATCATTAAAATTATCTTTCCAACTTTAAAATATAAATATGTGAAATAGTTTCAGTTAACTGAATTTACAACTTCTATTTACAATAGACTCCCGATTATCCAGCCCCATTTGAACCGGCCTCCGTTTCATCCGACCACATTTTTGTTGATATGAAATATTTTGTAATTATTCACTTTCTTGCGTAATTATTGTCACATGTATTTGTAATTGTTTAAATACGCAACCTCATATTAATTTTTTTTCCATTCGTACTAAATCTCTGAGTACAGTATTCCGCACTTCTTAAAATATAGATAGAGATGAGAAAGTGAGTCAGCAAAAGGAAAGATTGCACCTGTAAGTGCGACGAAGTATGTTGAACAGGAAGAAGATTCATCAGCAACTGACATATCATTTTTGAGAAAGTGGCGTGACATCACATTAACGAAAGAAACGAAATAAAAGAAACAGAAGAGATTACCAAGTTTTTTGTGAAAGATGAAATTAAACAAATACTACATACATATTACGTAGCATTATATTATATTGAGATGGTGCGATTGTATATATGTATCGTATGTTCATACGTGTGTATAAATATTAAACATTATCAATATACTTAATATTAATTTTTTGGTATAAACATAACAATCTATAAAGCATGCTGCCAGATTAACTGGCCATTTGTTTATCCGGCCGAGATCTCGCCCCGCAGGGGCCGGAGAGTCGAGAGTCTGCTGTATATGTGTATATTGTTCTTCCGAATGTAGAAATATTAAAAATCACGTAATGCTGTCACTGCATAAAGAACATATATAAATTTAAAGTGAAGATTGCTTTTTCGCTTGAAAAATATCAAAAAGATTGGTTTTTGATTTTTATGACTACGGTTCACTTTTCCAATAAATCTAAAAAATTGGGGGTAATAGTTATAATAATATATTGTTACCATAAAAATATAACAGTAGTACTGTTACAGCTTCACTACGAAATCTGCATTTTTCAGATTACTCTAGATATTTTCATATGTTACACCTAAGTTTTGCAGGAAAAAATTCCGAAAATATTCTCCAGTATATGTTCCCATACATATTACTTTTCAAAATGTAAAAGGAGACGATGATACAGCTACATTGAACTCCGCCTATGCGAGTGTCGTGGACGCGTTGCGTTGAGTTGCGTCTAGAAGGCATCGCTGCTTGATTTGCTGTTCTATAAATATATCGCGGTGTCGCTTGCCGGGCGGAAAACAACCGCGCAACAATCTGTTGTAGGCAGAAAGCGTCGACGACGCACGTACAGGCGTGGTTGAATGTAGTGGTACATGGAGCTACTCCTATACTCGCAGCCAGCTGTCATTTTGTCTGGATGATTAGGCGCCCCTCGTGCATAACAGCTGAACTAAACTTGATACGTATTTTGCTCTGTTTTATCGTCAATATGGCGACGTCATCCGAGAAAGCATGCCTTTACGCGAAACAACTTTTCGCCGTTATATGAGAAGCTTTTGATTCGAACGATAGTTCATTCGAAAGAAAAAGCTTCAGCGCGTGTCGGTCAGGTATTCATTTCATGCAGATCATTCTCTCCGTACCAAAAAAATGCTTAGATACGACGACTATCAAGCCGTCGATTTTTGCTCCGCATTACAACGCTTATATTACTACATATCAACATAATTTGATCACAAGACTACCTGACCGAACCGCGCTGAACCCTCCCCTTTCGAATGAGACATATTTCGACACCAAATTCTCCTTTATAAGGACGAAAAGTTGTTTCGCGCAAACCCATATTTTTGGCCCATTTTGTCGGTAAAGTCAACTCTCTGCCATGCCTGGGACTACCGCCTTAAGGTGGTAGTCCTCTCGCGTGACGTCACAGATTTCGTAGGCATGGTAGATTTCGTTTCAATAAGATAATTACCGACAATCATGTGGCTGCCTGACGAATACGAGACGGAGCCTCTGTCATTTTCTTTCACGATGTGCATAGAAATCCTCAGCTATTTGTTGGGTGAAAGCAAGCAGTGGTTGAGTTATATATAATAGACATCTGTCATATGGTCTAAAAGAGTGGTAACCTAAAAAAGTAGAGTTTTCCGAAGAATATGTTCCGTTTTATCATCTGACAGAGAATGTAAACACTTCTAAAGTATATCGGTATTTAAAATGTAGAAGCAATCGCAAAGGTATAGGTTATATGTTATCAAAAATGTAAAAATGAAAGAAGTAAATGGGATTATATAGGTTACGGACTGTGTAATATAAAAATATATTGAATAAAAGATCTACTCTATCCTGTACCTCGTCTATGGTTCTATTAAACATTTCTCGCGCGAGAAGATAGGTAATTAGGCGAAAGAAATACATTTTGAATATTATTTACAATTTAGTTCATAAAATACAATTATACATTTGTAATTGTATTTAGTAATATTTACAATATTATATATATGTATTTTCCTGTTTCCTGTCTCTTCTGTAACAATACTCTTCTTGTTGTTCAGGCAGCGTTAGCATCACGATATTCATATGCGGTAGGTTTTGTACTGTGAAAAGAAAATTCATATTGATGTCCATTCATTTCCGTTCAAAATAGGTATAATTATTGTACTTACTATATCGTACATATCACTTCCATTTCACATGAGAGAATTACTCCCAAGATTTGGACCTGCAAGAGAAACATATATAAAATCATGTTTTTGAATTCGATTATATATATAATAAAAATATTAGCGTCATACTTACTGTTATATGCATTTCCAATTCATGTGAGAGGATTATTCCCATGATGTGGATCTGCGAAAGAAATACATATAAATTTATTAAGATTTGAAATTAATTTGCATGCATACAATGAAATCAGAAATGTTTTACTTACCATTTTGCATGTGTCGCACATTTTTCTACTACTGTTTTCTGCAGACATACATGGATACAGCTTCGACAATGTTTGCTGCTTCCATTTCTCCAAAACGTTTCCTCTGTAAGCAAATTATAAAATAATTCATAAAATATAATTTATATATAATAATTATCAATATATACAATTATATGTACATAATGTACAAAATAATTATTAGTAAAAATGAGTAGGAGTGTAGGAAGAGACCCACCACCACCCCCGTCAAAGACGGTCCTCTTTATCCTCCTACTCATTTTTTCTACCTCCTTTCTGGCGATTTGCAATCACCAGTGCAGTCCCTACATGCCATGTTGCAGCTCTTCATATGCGCTGATTTGCACTCGCCGGTGCAATTGTCACTTTTTAATATTTGTCATTGGACAGCTCTTCATATGCGCTGATTTACACTCGCCGGTGTAATTGTCACTTCTTAATATTTTTCATTGGACATCTCTTCATATGCGCTGATTTGCACTCGCCGGTGCAATTGTGACTTTTTGGACAGCTCTTCATATGCGCTGATTTGCACTCGCCGGAGCAATTGTGACTTTTTGGACAGCTCTTCATATGCGCTGATTTGCACTCGCCGATGCAATTGTGACTTTTTGGACAGCTCTTCATATGTGCTCATTTCCACTCGTCTCTCCATATAATGCAGGAGAGTAATCCATCCATGAAGACTGAGTTGCCGACATTTTTTGACCACCATCCGAGGTTGGACGCTGTTTCCCACTTGTGGATGGAGCTCCATTTTTTATGTGTGGAGGCTCTCTGATCGGCTGGTCTCTATTGAACCTGCTGCTGTCTACCATTTCTGGTAGCATGCAGTCGTCGTAAAACCTCTTCAGTTTATTTTCCATCTCCGTTGTCCAGAATTTATCATCTTTTTCAACTTTAATAATTTTCATTTCTTTCGGGGTCCACAAACAAAATAGAGCAGTTTGTCTATTTGTTATGTGCAGTTGTCCTTGCACTTGATAATAATAGTGATGGTTTTCATTCATTCCATCACCCCGAAAAATTCGTCGTATCGCTGGAAGCTACTGTATTGCTTCGTCAGGCGACAAATTCTTTGCCGATTCTGGGCATTTAATTTCGACGATGGTATCATCTTGCACGAGACCATCAGGCGTCGCACCTAAATATGGCACGATGGCATCAATAAACAGGCCACACGGTACAATTGGAATTCCCAATTGTGCTTCTAGTTGTTGCAATGGGTTCACCACCTCGTTCTCCCTTCCGTATTGTAGGGAATGCAGATTTTGCAGTTGTGGATACATTATACTCTTCACAGTATTTGCTCGTGGCATATCCTTTCGTAATCGGTATACCTTGCCGAAATTTGATGCAGTTAATAATTTTTTTCTGTGCAATATCCACTTTTCACTGTTGCCCTGATGGCGAGTTTCCGCTTCGATTTCTTGCCTTCTTCTTTGCCACTCATGGAGTATGTTCATGTGTCCTTCACACTCAGAGGAGTACACTGTCTCCTCCATATCTGGTTTCGCTGCACTGGGGCCGTAATCCTTGTCACATGTTTCTTTGTTGTACTGCGACGTGAATGCATTCGCTTTTCGTTCATATTGCATTTTCATTTGCGGTGCGTGCCTACGCCGTTCTTCCATTTTCTTTAATATGGCTGTCGGTTGCTTATCTATTGCAATACTTAACCGACTCAACGCCTCTTTTGAGTTAAATTGCACAACAGCAGCGGAAACTCTACCCTGGTACGAGCCTTTTCGGCCGAAGTTTAGTCGTTTGCCTCCGATGAATTTTGCGATAATGCTATTGAAACATTCAACAGCATTGTTATTTAAATTATACAGGAGACTTTCAGCCTGAGCGAACAGTGGTTGCATCGCTTCCTCAATGCTTCCATAAATCCCGGTTTCTTTTAGTTGCGGGACGTAATCGTTTCGGTTGACATCGGAGTATTTTTTGCAGAAGTATGCCAACTTCTCATACTCCTTGTGTTCGCCGAAGACGTGGCTCGGCACATTTTGCAAATCTACTTTAAAATTCTTGATTTGGTCGGCGAGTCCTATCTTCTCTACAAATCGGTGTTCTGCAGCTTTCTTTATTCCAGTGCGCAGGCGGAGAGCATTCTGTCGTACGGTAGCGCGAAGCTCCGTATATCGGCCTTTTGTGGCGATTTCATTTATCTTCCTACTGAAATTGCGTAGAAGATGATTGGTGCACTCAATTTTTCGTACGCGCACCATGTAATCTTTATATGGATCATTATCCAATATTTTCTTGTACACACTGCTGTCGCCATCAGCAACTAATATTGAATATATTAGGCCGTGCATTTCTATGCTGCGTTTAAATCCTTCTACAATGGCAGTACTTTCCATGCCAGTAGAATTCTGATGACGGCCCCAGTTTTTAAAACAATGATGCTCGCGCGCTTCTTCCTTATTCTTAGCTGCTGCTTGGCAAATGATGCAAAACTTATTTTTTACACCGATGTATAACACTTTTTTGGTATGGTATCTTACGATGGCTCCTACGCCAGAAAGAGAATTGTAATCGCCGCCGCGATACGACCTCTTCATCCAGCTGCCATCCGCGACGACAGCGATCCATGGTATATTTGAGCCTTGCTGTACGTCTCCTCTTGCTATTGCGAGTTTCCTCTCCTCTTTTGCAGCAACTTCCATTTCTTGTTGAGCGGCCAATTCAAAGGCATTGATTATTTCTTCTTCACAATTGCGGTACCTCTTCTTCGACATGCATGGAACGTTCATTGCTGACAGCAGCTCCTCCAGTTGATTATATTCGCCACCTGTTGTCATTGTTGCGGATACAGCACTCCGATTGATGTCCATAATGTCGTCTTCCTTTCTACGGCAATGAATGTGCTCAAAGTAGTGGCACATTTTGCACCGTACGGTATACACGTTTTCCAATCCGTTCCTTTCACATTCAACGACTTCGAAGTGTTCAATGCCACAGCCGATCTTGGAGTGGTTGACAAGCTGCGTTATTTGCTTGAACACATAGAGAAAATCGACGAAGTCTAGCCCTTGTGAAATGGATTCTTGCAACTGTGGTGGTGTAACACTTTCTACCACCCAGTTGCAGTCGGAATTGTCGTCAGTTGGTGCATCTTCGTGGAGCATTATTTCAACACTTTCTCTCCTCGAACGCTCACACATTGCGTTCAAGCTTGCTGCTTCTGGTATTTCACCGCAGATTGGCCGCTCATTGAAATCCAAGTACGCTGTACTTGACCGAACACTACGGTTGTTGCTGGTTGCTTGATCTTCACTTCCATCGAAGTCTTCCTGTGTTTCTTCCTCAATTCTTAATTGCTCCTCTTCGTCTGTACGTGCGTAATTTACAACAGACGCGCTGGGAAGCACTTCGCGGGAGACATCATGGGAAGGTAATGCTTCCATTGCGCTATATACATCTTCGTTGGGCTGCTTGTCATTTTCTAATAACAAGGGCGTTGCGTTCTGCAATGTATTCTGGAAACGTCGTCTAAAAGAAAAGAAATATGATTTTGTTAATAACCAACATGCACAAGTAAAAGAAAGACAATTGTAAGGGTTTTGGTTAGTCCTGGGAGAAATTGCAGGGGGTGGTGGTATGAGCCGACATGTGACAGCCTTCGCGTATAGCCCGAAAATCGGGCGGTATGTTAGACACTGATAAAACAAGTTTAAAGAAGAAAAGAAGAAGGCACTGCCATTGATACCCCCGATCGTAAAACAATTGATCCAGAAAATGATCGATTCGCCGTATATAGCATGAATATAATGGTTTTTACACAACACAGTAAATCGATTTAATCGTATGTTTGTGAGATGAACGCGTGACAAAAATAGACAAATTATGAGAATGTAGCCTTCGGTCATTATTAATACCGTAAAATAACAGAATCAGTAAAAAACCGTATCGTGTAAACGAACTCTCAGGGTTCGATTTCCCCTGTGCGTAAAATCTTTCTTTTTTCCTGTCTTTCGTTATTGTATATACAGCATATATGTATATATAAACTAGTTTTATGTGCATAATACATACATTTTGCGGGGAAGTATATTTTTATGAAAATATCTTTGTCTTGTATATAACTGAAATGGGAATGATAAATGTAGTAAGTAATACACAATACAAAAATACGTTTTCTTATGTGAAATTGTTTAAATAGTAAAATAAAAGTTAACAATAACAGTAAATAAAGACATGTTTATGAAAATATACTTTTTCACAAAATTTATTTGGCATGCATTTTTGACTATACAATCACATTGTTTTATATATACATGCAAAATGTATATGTATATAGTACATTGATAACAATATAGTATTAATATAGTACATATATAACAATATAGTACTAATATAGTACATATATAATAATATAGTATATAACGAAAAAAAAGAAATAAATTTGTTCCAGTAGAATCGCTGACCCTTTACATGCTCGACGTTACGTATTTCACAATCGATCAGCTGTTGTACGGCAGGTCAACGATCGCTGGAAACGTGCGTTGTACGCTCGTTTCTTGACCGACGTCACAGCAGCCGTTCGTTTGCTTGGTCGGGCGGGAATAACTTGAAAGGCCGTTTCTCCCAAAGCTGACCAAAGAGACCACGTATAAAGCATAAGATAAAAATAAGAACTAACATTTTATGGAAAATAAAGGAGACATGATACTCCCAGAATTTGAAATGTAAATTCGAGATTCAAAATTGAAGCTTATTTATTATAGGAAGTACTAGAAAGTATGAAACATTTCGTAGAAATGAGACCACACGCTACGTAATTTGGACCACTTTATAATGACATGAAATATCGTAGAATACACACTAGACCATTTTTAAACCCCTCAAAATCATGATAGTTTCTTTTTCAGTATAGTCGAATAAGATTGAACAGATTCATTTCTTCAGTTTCAAATTATAATTCCAATACGATTTCATTGAAGAAATTTTAAATCGAACTAATAAAATTGTAACAAATTACTTTTATTTGATTACGCTAATATCCATAGAAATCACAATTACTGTATCGCATGTTTTTTATTTTTCGGTTCAGAGATGATTACAAGCAACATATTGAAGTGACAATCATCAATTTTAATGAAATTTATAGGGTAGATAGGTAAATACTGTAACTGTTACGTATATGGCCGAAAATCGGGACCCTAAACTCGACATTTCTGGAATGGAAGTATCGTTTCTAATTATAGAAACAGTTCGAGTCGAGCCGTTACACGTAGAAAAGGGCAGCGCATGAAAAAAAAACGAAGTCTGACGGTTGGGACGAATAAAGGAAATGTATTGGTGATACAAAGTATACATATATGTCATTGCATTAGTGTTGTTTCTTCGCCAGTCGAACTCGGATCATGTTCACGGTAGTTCCCATCCCTGTGGTGGTGATGACTACCAGACATTTCGCCGTAGATGATTTCGGGCATATATGTAACATTTACCGTATCAAGAAGATATTTGACACCTATCTTTTTGTCGACCATAATCTATGGGAAGAGGATGAAAATAGCCCCCAAAGTTGGGGTCCGAAAACATACTGTTGAAAATATCTCGGAATCTAGTGGACTTTGGACAATGTTTTTCAAAATGTGTTTTTAAATGCAGGTGTAATAGAGAAGTGTACATATACAGTAATTTCTCCTACATTATTCCTGTATTAGTCATACGCCAATCCATGTCTTATTTTTACACCTGTGTTGGTCTGTGCAGTCAGTCTAGCGTATGAATCACGCGACACGGATCTTTTGACTAGAATTCACGGCTTGACAGTTCATAATACAATAACATAACTTTTTTATTTTAAATTTTTAGAATTTCAATTTTTTTTAACATATTGATAGGTGATTTCTAATCATTTTGAACAACATCCCAGTCATTGAGGTCAAAAAGTAATCAATTTGGTTTGGAATGATCCTAAGGCTGCTTGCACACACGCCGGTGCCGGTGCCGGTGCCGGTGACGCTGGTCGATTTCGATGGAGTCAAATAGGACCTTGCACACACACCGGCTATTTGCCGGCACTGGCACCGGTTTTGCCGGCGTGTGTGTAAGCAGCCTAAGTTGTTCTTTCACACTCTGTCCAGTGTAAGCTCGATCTCTTATATTGTCCATGGAACGTAGGCTCGTACTTTCGCATTGTCCACCAAATGTAGACTTATTCTCTCGTATTGTCCGTCAAGTGTTGGCTTGCCCACCAACAATGTCTCTAGAATAGCATACCTCCTCTGATATTTTTCCTTTTATAATTATTTGTGTAATAAAATAAAATGAGTTAGTCACTACATTTTAATAAGTAAATATAGTCTTGTGTTTGGTTTCATTTTGATTGGAAAAATTTCACCAATATGTTAAAAAAATTTTCGTGTAAAAAAGATTAAAAATAAAAAAGTTAAACTAACATCTTTATTTTAGTATGATATTGTATCTATATTGTTGCACCAATACGATGGCATCTAAATTTGCGGCTGCCTTGGCTATCATTCTATCTCTCTCTTTTACGACGTTTCGACAGAGATGAAAGCGGGCCGCGAGGCTCGAAGAATCATGTATCTCCTCTACCCTAATTGTCCATTTTCGTTTCCAAGCTACGGGACAATGTGCGAGAAATTACTGTATTCTGTATGTGGTAGTGCCCTGCACTAGGAACACAATATTTTTGCGAGGTTTATGGCAGGGTCAAACCCACCGCTATTTCTGAGGGTTCCTTAATTTAGTTTTTTTTGCCATCTGGACGACAGTCGCCGGATGGTACGTTTCTACAACTTTTACTCTTGGCCATAACATTTAAATTGTCTTTAGAATTTCTCTCCTTGAATTAGTTCGTAGCAGCACTCTCTACCCTCAATAGAAATTACCCTGCCATAAACCTGCACGTGTTAGGGCCATGCCAATGGGCTAAGGAAGACCAGAATTTCCGTCCGGGTATCGGTCGGGACCTGGCCACCACCCGCTGTTTGTCTCTCCGCACGCGACGAGCCGAGCCAAAACATGGACTCCTTGGGCCAGCCAAGGGTAACCCCACCCTCTCCTAAGGAGGCGCGCTAAGGGCGCAAGAGGGTGTGGTGACATCCGGGGAGTGATCGGTGATTGGAAATTACCAATTTTGGAGAGGGTTGATCACCGTCGCTCCTCGGACTAGGAGAGGGAACAACGGCGAATGCGGAGAAGACAGACAGCAGAAACGTTTAACTCTCGGAAGAGAACACACGCTAAAAGGACAACTTCCTCGTGGATCGACCGCCGATCACGAGCGCGAATAATTATTATGAAGGGACCGTCCCTTAATAGTCAGCGTTCGGTTCTCTCTATCAATACAGTCCACTAGATATATTGTAATAAACACAGTTACCTTGTGAAAACAAACTTTAACGTACCACCACATTTCACTCAAGCATATCCCTACACACGTTACCGGACGCGAACATTGGTCCTTCGAGCCGGATACGTGAGCACAGTGCTAATTGAAGTGTAGATTTCGTGAGTGAAAATATACCGTATACAGTACACGGAAAAGCTATAGAGGCGACAATCGCTGCTATAGCCTGAAAAAGCCTTCGACAAGGAGGATCGGAGGCGTCAAGGACATCATCCTGAGGAGACCAGCAGCTCAACGGAGACAGACGCCGTGAGCTAATCGCTGCAGCAACCCAGGAGATAATTGGCGGTACGCGTACAAGGTCAAGGAAACCAGGAGCGCTTTGGACATCACTGGCGTGTTCAAGACTTGCAGAAATCGGCTAAACAATCCTTTGACACCAGTCTCCTTTTTAACACGTGGTGAGTCGAGTTTTGTGTTCTCATTTGCGTCAAAACAATGGCAACGACTAGCAACGACGGTTTACGTAAGCTAATCGAGGAGCGCGGTCGCGTGAAGGCGTCGCTCACCCGCTTTAAGAATTTCTGTGACACGAGCGGAAGGACGACCGCTGTCGATTCTCTCCAGGAGCGTCTGAATAAGAATGTGCTGCTGTTTGATAAATTTGAATCTCTTCAAGATCAAATTGAGAGGATCGTCACGGGATCCCCCGATGAGGAGATCCATTCTCAGTTTCGCGACACGTTTGAAAGCATGTATTTTGATCTCGTCGGCGCGCTACGTAGCTACATTCAACGGGTGCAAACCCCGGTACCGAACCTCGATGTACAAAGCGGCCCTAGATTAGCTTCTTCCTCTCCCGCGACATCCGCATCATCTTCGACGGTCAAACTCCCTTCAGTACCGGTGCCTAACTTCTCCGGGTGCATTAGCGAGTGGGTTTATTTTCGAGATAGTTTTGATTCCATGATAAACCGGAATGAATCGTTAAGCAACATGGACAGGTTCCATTACTTGAAATCTGCTCTAAGGGGAGAAGCCGCGCGCGCAATAAAGTCTCTAGCGATGTCCGAGGAAAATTACGCTTCCGCATGGAACCTTTTACGCGAGCGTTACGAAGACGCGAATGAATTAAAGGACTACCACGTCGGAGCATTGTTTTCGTTACCCGCGATGTCAAAGGATTCCGCGGTGACCCTGCGACAATTACTAGACGATTTTAACAACAATCTCAAATCGTTAAAATCATTGAACGAGCCCGTCGAAAGCTGGGACACATTACTAATACACATACTTGTTAATAAATTGGACTCTCGTACAATGGAATCGTGGGACAGACGCGTATCGGAACTTTCGCACCCCAAAAGATTAGAAGATTTAACAAGTTTCCTGGAAAAACATTGCAAGGTATTAGCAAAGTCAGGTCGAGGGAAACCGTCGGGACTTTCCGCGTCGAGTAACGAATACAATATGCAACGATCGAGGTCACGGGCAGTCGCATTGTTAGGACATGAATCAACGATAAAATGTCCGCTTTGCACTGTAAATCATAGAATTACGCAATGTAATGAATTCAAATCCCTCACTCCCGTAGCCAGATTCGCGAAAATTAAAGAATTAAGAGTCTGCTTTAATTGCCTTCGCCCAGGGCATGGATCAAAATCGTGTAATCAGGGAGCCTGCCATAAATGTAAGGGAAAGCATCATACCCTTCTTCACATTGCAAAGGAGCCAGTCCCAAATTCAACCCTTGCCACCGAAGAGATTTCGGAACCAATCTCTCCTCAGAGCTTAATCGCTAACGCCCTCGACGTAGAAGAATATACCTTTTTGTCTAGCGCGATCATATTGGTAATTGATGACAAAGGGGTCAAGCACGAGTGTAGGGCACTTTTAGATTCCGGATCGCAAGTTAATGTTATTACAGAATCATTCGCGAAACGGTTGGGGGTGAAATGGGAGCCAAACCCGACGCGAATTTCGGGAATTGGGGCTTCGGAATTATTCGCGCAGGTAAAAGGTAGAACGCAGGTATGTGTCACCTCCCGATACAACGGTTACCGTGCGAACATTATCTGCCGAGTAATGAATCGGATCACCTCAGCCATACCGAATTTCCCCGTCGCAAAGGCGTGCTTCAATATTCCAGCCCATATGCGTTTAGCTGACCCGCAATTTCACATTCCGCGTGAAGTCGATCTTTTAATAGGCAACGGGCATCTGTTCAATATTATGTCCGTGGGGCAACACCGATTGGGGCGCGGTTTACCGGTATTGTTAAAGACACAATTTGGATGGGTTTTAGGGGGACGCTTCCGAAACGCGGCTCAGTCTATCCCTCCGGTATGCGCATTGATTAGCAATGACGAATTGCACGCTCAACTCACGCGTTTTTGGGAAACAGAAGATGTAAAAATCACCGAAAAATCAAATGATCATCCGTGCGAAGAACACTTTCTTAGGACGGTTTCGCGAAATAAAGATGGTCAATATATCGTGTCGATTCCGTTCACCAACGATCTCAAGGATCTCGGTGACTCATACAACATGGCGGAGCGTCGATTATTAAGCCTTGAGAGAAGATTGGCAAAACTACCCTTATTAAAACAAGAGTATATGTCATTTATGCGTGAATACATACATTTGGGCCATATGTCCGAGGTATCACTGGACAGTCCAGATACCGTAGCACCGAGCACTACCTACCGCATCACGCAGTAAGCAAGGACTCCAGCACGACTACAAAGGTGCGCGTGGTTTTTGACGCATCGGCAAAGACCACGTCAGGCCTTTCGTTAAACGATGTGCAACGTGTTGGTCCTTGTGTTCAGGATGAACTTTTCGATATCCTGATACGCTTTAGGCAGCATCGCATAGTTCTAAGCGCAGACATAGAGAAAATGTATCGGCAGATTTTAGTGACGCCGGAACAACGTCGGTTTCAATGTATTTTATGGCGCGAGAAGGTCGATCAGGATTTGAAAACGTACCAACTTAATACGGTCACGTACGGCACTGCATCGGCACCGTACCTAGCAACGCGTGTGTTGAAACATATCGGGGCAAACCACATCAAAACGCATCCCATATTAAGTCGCGTAATTAGCCACGATTTTTATGTAGACGACCTATTATCGGGCGCCGATACGGTCGAAGAAGCTAAAGCAATTAAAATTCAATTAGGCAAGATATTTTGCAAATTCGGTATGAATCTGACGAAGTGGGCTTCGAATGAGCATTCACTCATTGCATCCACTGCAACGCATTCCAAGGCCATTGGACCCACGGCCGAGAAGGACCCCAAGACGCTTGGATTGCTTTGGGAGCCCATTTCTGATACATTAAGAATCGTGATAAACAATCACATTGACGCACGTGTTACAAAACGTACAATAGTATCGCAAGTAGCGAAAATCTTTATCCGCTTGGTCTACTCGCTCCAGTTATTGTTCGGGCAAAAATTATGATCCAACGGTTGTGGGAATTGGAATTGACGTGGGATGAATCCGTCCCACAAGCGATCCATTCGGACTTTGTAACTTTTCAAAAGGAATTAGAATCATTGAAGTCAATATCTATTAGCCGGTTCGCCCTAGGTGCTGACGCAGTGCAGGTAGAGGCCCATGGTTTTTGTGACGCGTCAGAAAGGGCATACGGAGCGTGCATCTACCTGCGGACGACCGACAAAACCGGGCGTAGTGCAACGCGTTTATTATGCGCCAAGTCTCGAGTGGCCCCCCTGAAAACAATTAGTTTACCGCGATTGGAACTATGCGGGGCTGTCCTATTAGCTCAACTGATGCACAGGGTGCGGACTGCCTCGCGATTACAACTCTTTTACGAAGCCCTTTGGACAGATTCCATGATTACTCTAGCGTGGATCAAGGGTTCTCCAAGTCGATGGAAAACCTTTGTGGCAAACCGGGTAACGGAAATCCAAACATTAGCACGAGGCAGTTGGCACCATGTATCATCAGAAGATAATCCTGCTGATCTGCTGTCACGAGGAGTCCGACTAACCACGATACAAGAATCGCGTCTTTGGTGGGGTGGTCCATCATGGCTCAGCCAAGACAGAAATACCTGGCCGATCACCGGACCTCTTCCGTGTGACCTTCCCGAGGGAAGGGTGCTAATCTATACGGCAATAGAACCTATCGTTGACGAGGAATCCACGCTTTTCATGAGATATTCTAGTTACAGTCGGTTACTTCGGATCGTGGCATATTGTCTAAAATTCGTTCGCCATTGCTCATGCAACCGCTCCAAATCTTCTGTGAACAGCAAGGTTACCAAGGGGTGTACTCTAACGGTCAACGATCTGAACCTGGCAGAAGACGCCGTCCTTAAACAAGTGCAGGCGCTGGCCTTCGATCAGGAAATACGCGACTTACGGACAGGTAGAACCGTTAGCAATACAAGTTACCTGCGATGCCTGAACCCCTTTTTGGACCATAGGGGGCTAGTCAGGGTGGGCGGGAGACTCAGTCATGCGGAGATTAAATACGAACACCAACATCCACTAATTCTACCAAAAAATAATGTGATTACTAAATTAATCATCCGTCGGGAACACGAACGTTTGTTACACGGCGGCTGCGAAGCCGTCCTATCCGCGATTCGCAGGCGCTATTGGCCGCTTACGGCCCGAAATCTGATTCGGGGTGTGCTTCGAACGTGTGTGCGTTGCCACAGAACAACTCCCAAGGCGCTCCAGCCCCTCATGGGACAATTACCCCCCGCTAGAGTCCAGGTTAGGGCCCCCTTCTTTTGTACCGGCGTTGATTATGCGGGACCGTTTTATATAAAGGAAAGGGCGCGAAGTAAGACCACGACGAAGGCCTATCTATGCTTATTTGTGTGTATGGCGACAAAGGCCGTACACTTAGAATTAACTAACGATCTCACAACCCCATCATTTTTAAATTCGCTAAGGTGCTTCATAGCACGGAGAGGTCGGTGTCGGGAATTGTACTCCGACAATGGCACAAATTTTGTGGGAGCGCGAAATGAAATGCTACGCATTAAGAATTTTTTAAATAATAAATCAAACCAGCAGCACCTATCTGAATTTGTGACGACGGAGGGAATAGATTGGCACTTTAATCCTCCACGTGCTCCGCATTTCGGGGGACTGTGGGAGAGTGCTGTAAAGTCGGCCAAACGACATCTAATACGAGTCGTGGGAGAAACTCGACTGACATACGAGGAGCTATACACGGTTTTGACGCAGATCGAGGCCTGCTTGAACTCACGACCACTCTATCCTGTGTCTGCCGATCCAACAGATCTGACTCCTTTGACTCCTGGACACTTTCTAACAGGAGGTCCTTTGACCGACATCCAGCATCCCGATGTCACTGATCTCCCAACCAACCGTTTAAGTCGATTTCAGCTCCTCCAGGCCATTTACCAACATTTTTGGAAGCGCTGGCAGAACGAGTACCTCCACCAGCTGCAACAACGCAATAAATGGATGGTTAACGTTCCATCCCGACTCACTGTGGACACCATGGTGGTCGTTAAGGAGGACAATCTTCTACCTTTACGGTGGAAACTCGGCCGTATCGTAGCAATACACCCGGGCAAGGACAACGTGACACGAGTCGTTTCTGTACGAACGGAAGACGGTGTCATCAGACGGCCGGTGCAAAAAATTTGCATTCTGCCAATGGAAGAAGAAGCTCGGCTCACTCAGGAACGGACCGGGAATTCCGCCCAACTTCACGTGGAACCCGGAGACAGCGCTGGACTGGGTGTAATGGAAGAGCTGGTCACTCCAGCCAAGTTTTGACTTGTGCGAATGTTTATCATAGATATATGAACAATACGTAGGCTAAGTCACTTCATGTATATATTCTATTCGTTGGTAAATCTTAATTAATTAATGTGTGCTTCAAATTGTATGAAAATTATTATAGTATATTGAACAGGAGCTGTTCAAGGTGGGCGGCATGGTAGTGCCCTGCACTAGGAACACAATATTTTTGCGAGGTTTATGGCAGGGTCAAACCCACCGCTATTTCTGAGGGTTCCTTAATTTAGTTTTTTTTGCCATCTGGACGACAGTCGCCGGATGGTACGTTTCTACAACTTTTACTCTTGGCCATAACATTTAAATTGTCTTTAGAATTTCTCTCCTTGAATTAGTTCGTAGCAGCACTCTCTACCCTCAATAGAAATTACCCTGCCATAAACCTGCACGTGTTAGGGTCATGCCGATGGGCTAAGGAAGACCAGAATTTCCGTCCGGGTATCGGTCGGGACCTGGCCACCACCCGCTGTTTGTCACTCCGCACGCGACGAGCCGAGCCAAAACATGGGCTCCTTGGGCCAGCCAAGGGTAACCCCACCCTCTCCTAAGGAGGCGCGCTAAGGGCGCAAGAGGGTGTGGTGACATCCGGGGAGTGATCGGTGATTGGAAATTACCAATTTTGGAGAGGGTTGATCACCGTCGCTCCTCGGACTAGGAGAGGGAACAACGGCGAATGCGGAGAAGACAGACAGCAGAAACGTTTAACTCTCGGAAGAGAACACACGCTAAAAGGACAACTTCCTCGTGGATCGACCGCCGATCACGAGCGCGAATAATTATTATGAAGGGACCGTCCCTTAATAGTCAGCGTTCGGTTCTCTCTATCAATACAGTCCACTAGATATATTGTAATAAACACAGTTACCTTGTGAAAACAAACTTTAACGTACCACCACATTTCACTCAAGCATATCCCTACACACGTTACCGGACGCGAACAGTATGTGTATAATATACTATGATATTATTGTTTGGTCTCATTTCGATCGATATAATTTCATCATTACAACCATTTATACCGATAAAAAATGAAACATAAATATTAATAATTGTGTTACGGGGATTCCGGATGGAGGGCGGTACTGAGCGCACGCGAATGAAGTAAGAGGTAACAAAATTCAGAGAAAATTGAGGAACAAGTGTCAGTTTAAAGGAGATTAGTGAAGTGAAGGTGAGACGAATAAGCGGAGACAACGGACCGAAATAATTGTGAAAACGGGAAAGAGAGGAGACCTCAAAAGACCGGCAAAACTCTGGAAGGGCAAAGAGGTTAGAAAGTTTAAAGGAATGGCCACCAGAGCGTCAGCACAGAAGCAGAGACCAAAGGATTCGGAAGAAAGTCGCACGATAGAGAAGTTCGTGAGGACGTCCGCCCGGACACCTAGCGGAGATGGAACGTGTGAGCAGATAAAGAGGGCGGACTTCGGATCGGAGATGGAAGAGATGCTACAGAAGATGTTTGAGAAATACATCGGTGAATTGGACACTTGGAGAAGAGAGATAAGAGAGGAGAGGAGAGCGTGGAGGGAAGAACTAAACCAATGGAGGGAGGAGAAGGATAGGGAGAGGAAGGTATGGGAGGAGGAGAGAAGAGGGGAGAGAGAGCTGTGGGAGGAGGAAAATAGGATACTGAGAGACAGAGTGAGAGAGCTAGAGAAGAGGGAGGAAAGAAGGGAAAGAGAAAAGAGAAAGCATAATATTGTAATAAAAGGAGTTAAATGGAGGGGAGACGACATTAAGCAGGAAGCAAAGGACTTCATACAGAACGAGATGAAAGTGGAGTTAAATGTGAAAAAGGCCGTAAGGATGAAGCTGAAAGGGGAAGAAGAAATGGTAGTAGCAGAGATCGGAAGCTGGGAAGAAAAACGTATGATGATGAGTAAAAAGAAAATATTAAAACGAGGTATTTATATAGATGATGACCTAACAAAAGAAGAAAGAGTCATCCAGAAGAAATTGAGGGAGAGAGCGAGTGAAGAGAGGAAGAAAGGCAACCAAACGAAAGTGAGCTATAGAAAAATTAAAATCGGCGATAAGTGGTTTTACTGGAATGACAACAAAGGGACAATAATAGAGGAAGGCGGTACACGGAATATATGAGAAAGAAAGCGTAAGGACGAGAAGAGAGAGGGGAGCGAAGGAGGAGGAGTGAATGCGTGTTTTTGGAATGTGAAGGGCCTAATAAATAAGAGTGAAGATGTGTGGGATTATATGGAAAAGTTTGATATTCTGGGGCTTATGGAAACGTGGGTGGAGGAGAAACAATGGAAGAAGTTGAAAGAAAAATTGCCGAACAAATTTAAATGGATATTTATCCCGGCAAAAAAGGAGAAAAAGAAAGGAAGGGCGAAAGGGGGCATAATAATGGCAGTCAACAAGAAAATAGATTGTTCAGAGATCAAGGCGTGCAGTGAAAGGGTGGCGAAAACAAAACTGAGACTAAATGGGAAGACGTGGAGTATATTCACAATCTACAGCCAGAACATAAAGGAGATATTCAATCAAATTGAGTCAGAAGTGCAGCAGGAGGGGGAGGGGGGAAGATTACTACTAGGAGGGGACTTTAACGCCAGAACAGGCGAGGAAGGGGGCCCGATAAGGGATGGGTGGGATGCAGAGGAAGGGGCAAGAAAATCTAAAGACAAGGTGGTCAACGGAGAAGGGCGTACCCTGCTGAACAAGCTGGCCGAAAAAGGTTGGACAATACTAAACGGGAGCAATGGATCAGAAGGAGGATGGACGTACATATCAAAGACAGGAGAATCCGTAATCGACTACGCAGTGGCTAACACGGAGGCGGAAGTGGAAATTCGGATGGTAAAGGAGGGGGAAAGGGAGGACTCGGACCACCTTCCAATAGAAGTTAAAATAGAGGGACCAAATCTGAATACAGAAGCAGAGCAGAGGAGAGAAGACGAAGTGAGGACGCTGATAAGGAATGTGTGGTCGGAGGAAGGGGTAAATTACTACCATACGAATTGTGAGGGGTGGCATAGCCAAAAGGAAGAAATAAACGAACTTTGGAAAGAAATCAAAGAAAAAGTTGAAAGCTCCACGCTCAAAAAGGAGATAAAAATCCAAAAATGGAAGCTGGGCAAGAGAGAGTGGTTCAGCAAGGAATGGGAAACAAGAAAGAGGGAAGTCAGAAAGATGATAAGATGGTACAAAAAAGGTAAAATAGGAAGAGAAGAATACTTGAAGAAAAAGAGGGACTTTAAAGAATGGTGTAAGACGGAAAGAGAGAAATATGAAACAGAAGAGGAGCGGAAACGAAATGCCATTAGGACGGAAACCGAAGCCTGGAGATATATAAACAGGTTTAGGAAGAAAAGAGAAGTTAGAGATGAAGGAATTTCAATAGAGGAATGGAACGGACACTTCATGGAATTACTGAACGGAAAGAAGGAAAGTATCACGTTTAATCCGGAGAAAGGAGGAGGGGGGGAACTGGAACAGAGGAAAGAGCAAAGGGATGACATAACTAGGGAAATGCTAATAAAAAAGCTAAGACAATTAAAAAGGGCAAAGGCACCGGGGGAAGATGGAATCGACAACGAAACTTGGAGGTTAATGCCAGCTGAGATAGGAGAGGAATTTATAAGACTAATAAATAAAGTTTGGGGAGGGGAGGGAGTACCGGAAGAATGGAGGACTGGGGTAATTTGCCCTATACACAAGAGAGGGGACAGGTCAGAAGTGAAGAATTACCGGGGAGTAACATTGCTGAGCACCGCCTACAAAATCTACGCAAGTATCTTAAATGATATGTTAGTGAAAGAGTTAGATGGGAAATTGGGGGAAGAACAGTTGGGATTCAGGAAGGGGAGGAGTACAATTGATGCGATCTATATACTCAACCATATCGTAAACAGGGAGCTAACAAAAAGGAGGGGGAAAGTATTCGTATTTTTTGCAGACCTAAAAGCGGCATTTGACAGACTGGACAGAATGGAACTACATAGGATGTTGGAGGTGAAAGGAATAGACGTACACCTGAGGGAAAGAATAATGGAAATATATAAGGAAACCAGAAATGTCGTAAGTAGCGCGGTAAGAGGGACCGGGACATTCTGGACTGAAAAGGGGGTAAGGCAGGGGTGCCCGCTAAGCCCTACCCTCTTCAACCTGTACATTTCGGACTTGAACGAAGAAATTAATAAAGTGAAGGAGGGAGGAATTGTAATAGGGAGACACAAGATATGGACCCAGATATATGCAGACGACGTGATATTAGTAGCATCGGGACAGAGGGAGTTACAGACAATGATAAACAGATTTGCTAGATACGTAAAGAGGAAGAAGTTAGAATTAAGTCGTGAAAAGTCGAAGATTGTGGTATTCGAGAGGGGAGGCGGTAGGAGAGCAAGAAGGAAGTGGGTTCTTGAAGACAACGAAATAGAAGAAGTTACAGGAATAAACTATCTGGGATACATCTTCCAGAAGAATGGAGGCACGGAACGGCATGTGAAGGAAAGGGTAAGGAGGGCAATGCTTACTATGATAAACACGTGGAGTATCGGGGAGAGACTATGGAATGGAGACTTTGGTAGGAGAATAAAGATGTTCGACGCTTTAGTGACAAGCGTCGCACTATATGGGTCGGAAATCTGGGGATGGAAGAGGGAGGAGAGATTAGACACAGTAAAGAGAAAATACTTGAAATGGATCATGGGACTGGACCCCAACACGCCCAATTATATTCTGATGGAAGAGTCCAAATGCGAAGAAATGTTCAGTATGGCACTGAAAAGAGCATTAAACTACGAAGAACATTCGAGGAGATCGAATAAAAGGATTGTGATGGAATGCATTAGAGAAATAGAATCGGAAAGGAAGGGAGATATAAAGAACAAATGGAGGGAGCACAGAAAAATGGCGATGGAAAGATACGAGCTGGGGAAGGATGAGGTGGTCAAGATCAGAGAAGAATCAGACAACGACATAGGTAAAGTAATAAGCAGAATTATGGAAAGGATAAGAAGCAAGGAGAAGGAGGAAAGGATAAAGAAGATACGAGGCTCGAAATACAATGTAGAATATGAAAAAGTACGGATAGAAAGACGACCGGAATACCTTAAGACAAAAAGAAAGAAGAGAGACATACGTCTGATCGCAAGATTCAGATGTGGCAATGAGTTGAGGGGGAGACAATACTGGAGAGAGGAGGGGGAGAGGACATGCAGGATATGCAAAGAAGGCGAAGAGGATATACAGCACGTTTTAAGAGAGTGCCACACAACCAAGGGGGACACAAGGGCAGATGAGTTCTTGGATGAGAGGGGGACAGGTTTACCGATAATGTATAAAATAGTGGACGAGAGAGCAAGGAAAGAAAGGGAAGCAGAGAAGTGCAATAGCAGCGGTGCTAGGGACCAAAACAGGGAGCTAGAGACTTTACAGGAGAGATGTAGATATCAATAGGTTAAAGATGTGATAGTATCTTAAGCGTAACTCGAGGACTAAAGGACACGCAGGAGGAACAGAAGAAGAAGCACCAAATAAAGCCAAAGGAAAAGGCAATATTAGAAACGAGCAGAAGATGGATTTTACTTTTGAATTTCTACAAGAAGATCGCAAGATTTATAAGGGTACCAAAGAGGATAAGATCAGATTATAAGACTATAAGATTAGACGATAGAGCATAGGATAAATTAGTTCCATAAGATGTAGACATTAATAACTAGTTAATAGAATTAGAAATAAGAAAGAAAGATGTAAAAGTTACACATTGTAAACCGGAAGACATCCTAAGCCGCCTAGGTAAGGATTATAATAAAAAAAAAAAAAAAAAAAAAAAATAATTGTGTTACTAATGTTACACGTTTAGTTTTGCAAAGCTTCAGATATGAGATTTGCGAATAAAATAGGTATTTCATATATATATTTATAAATATATACAATGATTGTCACTTAAAACCGTACACCTGCGAATTCAGCCGATTTTCACTTGAAAAACATAAAAATTGTAGTAAACGACTAAAACATACACAGTTACGTGTTCCATCCTGTAAGGAAGTATTTAAATTATGTACCTATGTATATACATGTATCATATGTCCGCGGTAAATTGGCCTCCGGGGACCGGGACAAGCGCTCAGCGGAACTTGGTTTTTGTTCGTCCGTGTGGCTCGGCCCCGCCTTCACTACGACTGTATCGGCCAATAATACCAATACGTTTGACTTTTGTTTACAAATGTGTCAGAAACGCTTGCCTTCTAACGAATCAGATCCGCATCTTCGTCAGGACGTCCCCCTTGCCCCTGTGCCGATCCGGCGGCCAACTTACTGCGGACAGTACCTACGTACAATATATATATATTCGATTTATTCTTATCACTTGTATTTCTCCAACTTTCCACTTCATTTAAATTTTTTCGTATAAGCGAATCTGTTTGCCTCAAAAATTTATCGACAAAAATGGACAAATGCAGTACGTGTATTATGATTGTCGCAAAATAATTTTCACCGAAGTTTTACTAAATACTGTAGCGAACGCTGGTACATAACATGTGGCAGTGCTTGAGATGTTGCAAGAAGGTATTGCCGAAAAAGTTCGCATTTCATTTATTACAATTATAACGTTTTACAAGTGAAAATCGGCTGAATCCCTAGGTGTACGATTTTAAGTGATAGTCACTGTATGTTTGCTTTAGTATTTAAATTTAACAAATTTTAATACCAATAGTTTCATTTATTATAAAAGAAATTAATGAAAGTATTATTATTTAATTATCTTTAGTATCAGGGTTTTGTTAAAATTATTTATAAAACTAACTTTATATAATTATTTGTGTTGCATAAAAATTATAAATATAAAATTGGGTAAATGTAAAATGCTATTAGTTCTTATTGATATCTAGTTTCTTCAAAAGGAAATTTAATTTACATATCATTTTTTATTATTTTATATTGTTATATCAGTAAAATAATAATATTATATACAAAAATGATGAAAGAAATTTTAATCTATATTTGTAACTGTTACAGTTCAATTTTATTTTATTAGAATTTCGAATTATCTTCCTCCTGCACATAAATCGAATTGGCAAATTATGCGTTACGTACAGTATCTGCGAGTAAAGCATGTCAGATATAGTTGCTGACATTATTTCAAGAGTATAAACGATACAACGTCCCTTTACGCCAAATCAATCACTTTTTCATCTCGATATCATTTATTTTAGAAGATTGATGTTAATTTTTTATTTTCAAGATATTTTTCTTAGTAAATGTGGAAATTATAAAGACAACCTTTCTTTGCAAATTTTATCTCGAAGGTCAGGTATATTTTACGATAAAAGACAATACGCCTTGGAGTGTTTCATACGAAATTTGTCTTCCTTATGAAGTGAGGAGTTACAAATTAATGTAGCAATACGTTTTAAAAAAATTCAGCGCGTCCCGTTTCAGGTAAGCACGCCTCTCGCTTTGGTATCGCGCTGTGCATTCCGTTTTCACGAAAAGAGAAAAATATCGCAAAATGAAGCTCTCTCTTTTGCAAAAAAAGCTAATAGTAATATGATGACGCCTCACCCCCCATTCGAATTGTACATATACACTGTAATGTATTTCAAGATTAACAAAATTCTTGACATCGAAGTTCAAAAGTGATCAATTTGGCATGACACGAGCCTATTATATTACATTCCCAATATACCGTGCTATTGCTACACTAAAAGTTATTGTCTGTTATCAAATTTGCATGAGACAACTTATCTTGCACGCCACTTTTTATTGGTGGACATACGCCTCCTTGTGAGCAAGAGATGGCGGGTTTTTGAGTCCTTCTTTACACATAGTTTTTCATCTTCTTTTCCACTTTGGTGGTTTACTTCCATTTCAGTTACACAATCACACTTAGCGAAGTAACACGAAAATAGAGTACGGTATTCGTAACGTAATACGAAAGGGTTCGCGTACAAAAAAAGAAATAAAAAGTTCACACACTATAAACATTTACAAATATATAAACTGTATTAGTTCGTACTTCCTGCTATAGTGCGGGAAACAGAAGAAATGATCTTCCAATTCCGCGGTGGCATTGGCTAAAGGTGGTTGAAGCCGTTAGAAACAAAAAAGAAAGAGCGTGCAACAAGGACAGATGCATACGTCTCTTTCTATCTCATTGCGGACCACCCGCTGCCATGCGGGAAAATACCGCGCTTTTCCTAACTTTCGTCTGCCCAATTTTTACGCAGCCACTCATGCGCATATTTTTATTTAGTGTAAGTGCGTTACTATGGTTCGATTGCTAAGTATCTCACACAGAAGTATTGGAAGACGTAGCGACCAGCAAATCCATCGGCAGTTCATCATTCGACTTCAAAGAGGAAACACCGTAAGTTTCTTTACGTTTACTTATCGTCTACTTTTCCTTGTAATGTGTTAGGTGTCTTTGGCATAATCATTCGTCCCTTTAGTTGTATGTGGAACAACCGTATCAATATTCAATTCAAATGTGCACTTTGAAATTGTGTGTTCGGCAAAAGTTTAATTTACTTATTTTATTCTAAATCAACGTTTTTCCTGGATTTTTCAAGAAAGGCTATATTTTAAGATGGAAAATAATTATAGATCGATGGAAGCTTGAAAAAATAATGTTCTTGTGCTATTTCTTTTTTGCAAAAAGAATTTCAATATAGCAAAAACCATAAATTTTTGCAGATATCTCGAAAACTATGGCCGTGCGACAACTGTTAAGAAAGTAGCACAAGAAGATTACTTTTTCAAACTTCCTGGGTCTATATTTATTTTCAATATTAAAATTCAGTCTTCTTTTAAAAAACCGGGAAAAAATAAGTTGATTTAGGGTAAAGTTACCAAATAAAACTTTTACCTTGTGTTCCAACAACAAATCTCAAGTGAATTGTAATATAATGACTTTGTTGTTTTGCCTATTCGAAAAAATGGGAAAATGTGTGTACCAAAGCACGATAACTATTTACAGGGACGTACCTATTCTTCCACGGAAAGAAGGCATAGCCTGTTTACATTTACATTCTTGTTGCAGTTCGCTGATTCGCCTACGAACACAGGCAGTGGTCGCTATTAGCCAAAGACGGTGACGAAGATCAACGGCGATCACTGCCTGTGTTCGTCGGCGAGTCAGAAGACTACAACAAGTGTGCGAATGTAAACACACTGTGCTTTCTTTCCGTGGATGAATAGTATATTGATTTTAGTGATTTCAAGATCTTTTACAAAATTATGGTTATTGAAGTCCGTCTGTATACGTGTCGCGAACGCGTGCGTCTAAAAGGAATAGCTGCTCATTTTGCTTCTCCATGAAGATATCACGGTGCTGCTTGGCAGGCGGCACGTTGTGTTTATAGAAAAGTAAAACGAACAGCGATCCATTGCAGGCGGAACGCGTCGAGGACACACGTACAAACGGAGTTCAATAACAACAATAGTTTAAAAAATTTTGAAAGCTACAGCTGATCAGCAATTATTACTTCAAATAAAAAATTAAATGAATCATATATGAATGAAAAATATTTCAAAAATATTTGTGAGATGTGCTTCTTCGTGGTTTCACAAAAGTTTCATGATACTTTACATTGATTTATTTACAGATAGACAAAATGGAATGCGCAATGGAGAAGAGAAACGAGGGGAAAGAAGACCCGGAGGAGAGAAAAAGAGAAAAGGAGGGTGTGGAGAGATACAAAGAAAAACAGGGTGAGGAGACAAAGAGAGAAAAGGAGGGAGAAGTAAGAAAGAAGGAAAAGGAGGGAGATGTAAAGAAGAGAGAAAAGGAGGGAGCGGACAAGGAGAGAGAGGAAGGAAGAGATAGGGACGTTGACGTCCAGTTGGAATTGTTATCACAAGTGAGTACTTGCATAGGCGATTACACGCCAAATGGTTGTAGTTTCAATTCTATATGACTACAACTGCCAAATTATAAAAAAATTATAATTGTTTTATATTTTATAGATCAATGAACTGAAGAGGTGAGAAAATTAAAATATGGAGGGAAGCGGGGCGCGAGAGGAAGAGGAAGAGGACGTCCCGGCCAACGTCGCGGTTGGCAAAGGGGTTGTGGAGGGGGGGGGGGGGGGCATATATTTTCTATAATTGAATAAAAAAACAAAAAAAACAATACAAAACAGTTTTTTATGCTCCTTCTCCTTTAATTTAATTAATAGTAGTAATTTGATTAATCTTATTATATATTATATTTATAAAATATATAAAATTAGTTTTATAAATAATTTTAACAAACCTAGATACTAAAAGTAATTAAATAATAATACTTGATATTATTTCATTAATTTCTTTCATAATAAATGAAACTATTGATATCAATTAATCATTTTAATTTTTAATCATATTCAATTCAACCATCAAAGTTCATAAAGATAACCCTCTATCGTTGTTGACTTCGTCACATTAGCATATCATTGTGAGATTACCATTATTTTTCCTTTTCGATTCATTCACTTATCTTCACTTATACAGTATAATTATTAATTCCTGATTTCTAGTTTAAAATGAAATGTTTCGCTTATATTTTTTATTATATTGAAAATATAATATACGTCTCTCCTCATACCTCTCTCGTGGACGCGTTGCGTTTACAAACGATCGCCGCTCATTTCACTTTTCTCTAAACATAGTGTGGTGCTGCTTGCTGGCACAAAGTAAAATGAGCGGCAGTCTATTACAGGCGGAAAGCGTGACGACACACGTACAGACAGGCTTCAATGTGTAGTGGCACAACGAGCTGCTGCTACATTAGCGCCAACTCTCATTTGGTCTTTACGATTAGGCGCCTCCTCGCGGAGAACGGCTGAACTAAAGTTTACACGTTTTTGCTCTGTATCATCATCAATATGGCGAAATCACACGAGAAAGCATGCTTTTGCGGGGTTCGACTTTTCGTTCTTATATGAGAAGATTTTGCGTCGAACGATAGCTCATTTGAAAGGGGAGGCTTCAACGCAGTGCGCTCTGGTCCTCATTTCATTGAGAACATTCTCTTTGTATACGAAAATTGCTTAGATTCGGCGGCTGTCAAGCTGTAAATATTTGCTCCACATTTGCACGCTCATATTATTGAGCATCAACATAATCGAATCAAATGACGACCAGATCGCACTGTATTGAAGCTTTCTCTTTCGAATGAGCCGTATTTCGACCCAAAATTCTCTTATATGAGGACGAAAAGCCGAACCCCGCAAACCCATATTTTTGGCTCATTTTGTCGGTAAAGTCAACTCTCTGACATGTCCGGCCGCCATTGGGGACTACCGCCTTAAACGTCGGGCAGATGAATCTGTCTCCTCCAAGTGGACCAGATTTATGCCTGCAGAAGACGAGAGTCGGTTGGGTCATCGGGGGAAGTCCTCCAGCTTCCATTTCCCCACGCAGCGCCTCGTGTAACGCGACCACCACGCTCCAATTTAATCTGGCTCGTTTCGGGAGAACGAGCAGGTTCCACAGATTCAGCGTCTCTCGAACTCGGACAAGAGTTACGAGATGCAATTCCACCAACATGCGACACGAAATACCGACGGTCGCTACGTTGTGTCACTACCTTTCAACGACAACATTGAACAGCTGGGAGAATCAAAATGGCGAAAATTAAAGTGGTTGGAATCACTGGAACGGAAATTGCATCGTGACGCAACATTAAAGAAGGAGTATCACGCTATCATAAATGAATATGTCGACCTTGACCACATGGGAAGAATTCCTGAGGATCGAGACTCATTCGGCGGATATCACCTGCCTCGTCACGGGGACACGAAGGTCACGAGTGCCACGACAAAACTCCGCGTGGTTTTTGACGGTTCCGCAGCAACGAGCACTGGAATCTCGCTTAACGATACCCTCCATACAGGGTCGAAAATACAGGTTAATCTGCTGTAGATCTTACTTCGATTCCGTATTCACCGCTTTAGACTCATTGGTGATACAGAGAAAATGTACAGACAGTTCTTCGTTCGTAGCGAAGATCGGAAGTATCAGCGGATCCTTTGGCGCTATGCTACCGGTCAAGTCAACACATACGAGCTGAAAACCGTCACGTTCGGGTTATCAGCTGCTCCGTACCTAGCAATTGATTGTCTTATCCAGCTCGCTCAAGACGAAGGTCATCGATTTCCTCATGACGCAAAAATTCTGCTTCGCGATTTCTACGTGGATGACGCACTCGTCGGAACATCGACTATAGAGGAAGCGCGCCCACTGAGAGAGGACCTAAGGCGATTACTAAGGTCAGCCGGATTGAACAATCGATAGGGGGCGGCCAACCATGAGACACTTCTGAAAAGGTTACCAGAGCAGACAATTAATAGAAAACGTCATCTCGGCGAGTCGTCAACTATGAAAACTTTGGGAATTGTTTGGAACTCCTCGGCAGACTCCGTATCATATGAGGTTAAAACGCGACTCGTGACCTCGCACATTACTAAGCGTTTCATTTCTTCCGAAATTGCCAAGATTTATGACACGTTAGGCCCCCTTGGCCTAGCCATCATCGTTGCAAAAATCCTACTATAAAAGATTTGCTCTATTGAGATCAACTGGGATGAATTTCTGCCCATGGACATCCACACGGAGTGGTTTCAGTATTACAAGTAATTACCAGTGTTAAATAAAACCATTTTCCAAAGGAAGACCATCATCAAATCACCAATCGAAATAGAATTACATGGATTCTGCGATGCTAGCGAGAAAGCCTACGGAGCCTGTCTCTATATCCGTTCGACAGAAGCGAACGAGCATACAAGCGCGTAGAGCTTCTCTTCGCAAAATCTAAAGTAGCAGTTAAAAACGCAATCCGTCCCACGGCTCGAGCTGTGTGGAGCGCTACTTCTAACCTCACTGGACGCCACAGACAAGAATGCATAGCATGTGGAAATGAACCATAACACATTGTGGACCGATTCTACTATTGTGATCAACTGGTTGCGAACATCGCCACATCTCCTGAAAACCTTCGTCGCAAACAGGGTGTCCAAAATCCAGACGAAAACCAATATCCCGAAATGGCAACATGTTCCGACGAACGACAACCACGCGCATCTCATCTCACGCGGCCAAACCCCAGAAGAGTTCCTCTGACAATCTATCTGGCACCACGGTCCAGAGTGACTAATGAAGGAAAAATCACGATGGCCATCCAAAGAGGTAACCTCATGCCACATCGTTTCAGAACAAATGACAGCAGCTTGTTTAACCATAGCATCGGTAGACACGAGCATATTCGACAATCGTTATTCATGGGGAAATATGCAACGCATCGTCGCGCGCTGTCTTAGATGGAAGAGAACAAACACCAAAAGGGGTAGACTGACGGTGTTTGAACTCAAGAATGCTCACGATATCCTGATCAAGTTTCTACATGTCGGTGGAAAATTGCAACGCCTCAATCCATTCGTTGATAAAGTCGTGTTCCTGCGAGTCGAAGGACAATTGAAGCACTCATTAATGTAATTTCCCGAGCATCGTGTTCAAGTACACGCCGGCCTTCGAAATACGCTGTATGCTGTTAGGAACCCATACTGGCCCATTGGCGGCTGAAGTCAGATAGGAAGAGCCATAAAGACCTGCTCGCGCTGTCTCCGAGCTCAACCACAACCCATAAACTACATAATGGTTAACTTGCCCGAAGCAAGGGTATCCGGATCTCGGCCATTCCCTAACATCGAGGTTGTCTATTGAGGGCAATTCTACATCAAGGAAGGAAAACATCGAAATCGAATGCGTGTCAAAGTTTATGTTGCGGTCTTCGTGTCTCTTGCGGTCGAATTCATTTAGAAGTAGTAACCACAGAAGCATCCATAGTCGCACTTCGACAATTCGTTGCTCGACGGGCAATCTGCAAACGTTTACATTCGGATAATGACGCGAATTTCGTTGGAGCATACAACAAATTGCGAGAGGTACGCGTACTCTTGAAATCGGACGACCATAATCAGAATGTAAGGACTTCCCTCGCGGACCGATATATCGATGCAGCTTTGTCCCATCACACGCACCACACTTCGGTGGCCTGTGGGAAGCGGCTGTGAAGGCCTTCAAACACCACATGACCCGCGTCGTAAATACTGAGCTGTTTACCTTTGAGGATTGGAACACACTGACTATCGAAACAGATTATCGATCCCTAACTCAGGTCCTTTAACACCCATATCCGACGATTCAAACGATGTTCTCGTATTGACATCTGGCCATTTCCTCACTGGCGATTCTCCTACGAGCCTACGCAAGCGCGATTTCACAGATACTCTCTCAAACCGTACGTCCAGCTGGCAGCATATTCAGAAGGTGAAGCAGCACTTCTGGAATCACTGGCATCGGGAATATCTGAACGAGCTAACCCTGCGTAGCAAATGGACCAAGGGCAGTCATCCAATCAAGGAGAGCATAATCGTCCTCCTAAGAGAGGACAACATTGCTCCCATGCAGTGGCCTTAGGTAGGGTGACTAAAGATCACCCCGGCTCCAACGGCATTGTTCGTGCCGCAAACCTTCAGACGGCTATGGGCGTGCTAGATGGGAGCACGAAAGAACTTATACTCCTGCCACATCAGCCCGAAGAATATGACCGCAACCCTGTCGACTCAGCATCTACGGACGGTGCTAAACATCATAGGTTGAACCATATAGTTTTAACCTTTCAATTATGCATATTTCCTGTTCTCGTATTTAAGATTTCTAATTAAGATCATGACTCATTTATATCACTAATCTACACACTTAGGTTTAAGAACCCTCTCAAGGGGGGGGGGGTGTTACACGTACAATAAAACACCCAGATTTGTTCCCGTCATCGACGGTGCTCCGGAAGATTCCGCGGTGCACCGTGAGTGTACCTAGGAAGAACACTGGAACGCGTAGTGCAAAGATAAAGTGCGCTGAAGTGTCCACAATTTCGTCGAAAGACAGAACTCCAGCCCACGCGGCACGGGCGTTGACGGACGGCGAGGACGCGCGTGCGCGGAGCGAGCCGAGCCGGCAAACTCACCGAATTAGTGAGTTTGCAACAGAATCACAAATTCACGAGTCGCATCAGACTTGCGAATTAAGCAGGATTATTATAGTGAGGAAATACACGAGTAGGGATAAGGACGGCTACAGTGTAATTTCTGCCCAAGTGGCAGCGACGTCGGCGGCCGGCGAGCCTGCGCATGCGCAGAGCGACCCGAGCCGACGATCTCTATAAACTCGTCGAATAAGCGAGATCGTGCTGCAGACACGTAACCGGGAATTATTCAGGGTGACAAACATGAGTGATAGCTCGGCATCGATGTCGGACTCTGGGGAGAGGTCGACCAGAAGGTGCGCGAGGATCTGCGGTGGAAAAGCCCCTCGAGCGGCTGCCCCGCAGACGTTATTGGTGGCGTCAACGAGCGATGGCGACGGTGAATCTGACACCTCTGTCGTCTCCGTTTCCTCGTGAGCGTCGTCCAGGAAACATTCTGGATCCGGAGGCGGAGCTGGGGGGGGGGGGGGTGTCGTCAGCGTAGCCGCAGTATCGGAGACAACGGCGGCAATGGAGGAATGCGAAATCGCCCCGGCGGCGAGTTTCTCGTGTTCCTCCAGGGAAGGGCTACCAGAGGAGGACGAGTTGGCCCAGGAGTTGAGGACGCAACACGCGGGCATCCTAGCCAGCACCATCAAGGAGAAGATGCTGCTGGTCGAAAGAATCTCCCTCAGCTCAAAAATTCGAAGGGGAACTTTGTAAAAGACATGCGGGTCGCGGCAAGGATGGTTCGCGTGGCAGGAAGGGAGTTACTCAAACGGGGGCATGTTTCAGGTGAAGCAGACTGGCTGAACCAAGAAAATCAGCGGCTACACGAAGCAACTTCGGGAGATGAGGAAGGAAGTCACGAGGCTGGCAGACGCGGAGAAGAGTCGCGCAAAGAGGCAGAGGCAACCAAAGCCGGAAAAAATCAAACCGGAAGATGGGCAGGATAAGTCGAGGGTGGCAACTTTCGCCATTCCAGCACCCAATAATGCGCCTCCGTTAAATGTCGTAGGTCCGCAAAAGGAAAAGGAAACAATGCTGGAAGAGAGGATCATGGCCCACATAGATAGGAGGTGGGAGGAGCTCAGGTCCGAGCTCCACCAAGGAAAAGGGCCGAAGAAGGCGGTTACAACAACAACAAAAGGAAACAGCCCGTCCAGGAACCAAGGAGGCAATAAAGGCAACGGGAGCGCAGTCGGCGCCGAAGTACACAACCCAGGTGCAGCAGCCCACTATAGAATGGGCGAAAGTAGTGGGAAGAAAGGAGAACAGGAAGCAGCAGAAGTACAACGCGGTTTCTCCCCCTTCAACACCCTCGCCCGCGGCTAAGGGAAGCGCGGCCAAGGACACCGCAAAAACCGGAGGGAAAGCCAGGTTAGTAAGCCTGCGGTGTGCTTAGGGCGACCGCCGAATCCGGCGGCGGTTAGCCTGACTCTGAATTCGGGAGCCGAAACTTCCATCAAGCTCGCTGTGGAGCGTGCTCGTGAGAGGGTTAAACTCTTTGAATTAGGGATAGGCGGCGTGCGGCTGAGGCGAGCGGCCACCGGCAGACTAATATTAGAAATCAGTGGTCCGGAGAAGGCAAAAAAGGCGAGAGCCCTGGCCAGCAAAATGGCCGAGGCGCTCGCAGGGACGGGAGTGCTGGTCGCTTGCACCACCAAACGCGCAGATCTGCGCTTGAGGGGATTGGATGATTCCGTCAACCCCATGAAGGTCGCGGAGGCTCTGGCCGCAATGCGCGGCTGAGCCGAAGCCGAGGTACAGGTAGGCGAGACCCGCCGCACACCCGCGAGCCTTGGCACGATATGGACTCGATGCCTCCTGTCGGTTGCCCGAAAGGCGGTAGCCGATGGAGGCCTGCTGGTCGGCTGGAGTTCAGCTCGCGTTGAGGCGCTGCAACCGCGTCCGCTGCAGAGTTACCGCTGCCTTGAATTAGGTCACACGGGGTAGCGGTGTGAGGGTCGCATTGATAGGGGCGGACGCTGCTACAGGTGCGGTGACACCACACACCGCGCCGCCCAGTGCGTCTCAGAGGTGAAGTACTCTCTTTGCACTGATCTGGGTAAGTCAGCGGGCCATAGGTTGGAAAGCAAATCCTGCGCCTCGACTCCGGCCAAACGGAGCAAGGGGGAGCCAAGAAAGGCGCATCGGCGCCAGTAGCCGCGAGTACCGTCGAGAACGCAGGTCGAGAACCGGTAGCCGTGCCAGTAGAGGGGGGGTGGGGGGGCGGAAATTAGCGAAAATTTCGTGCCGGAGGCAAGCCTGGAGGAAGCTATGGCTGGCGAGTAGAATTCTCGGCCTAATTCCTCCAGACTAATCTCAACCACTCGCGTCGGGCGCAGGATTTGCTGTTCCGAACGATTCGAGAGAGGGTGGTTGGGGTGGCGGTAGCAGCAGAGCCGTTTCTCGACCCCGAACGTCAGCATAGTTTCGGGGATACGAACGGAACCGTAGCGGTAATTTGGGAGGGTGCCGCGGGTTCTCCGCCGTGTGAACTGATCGAGCGCGGCGAAAGATTCGTGGCAGTGCGCTGGGGGGATTTAGCGGTGCTGGGACTGTATATTTCACCAAGCGTCGGCATCGCGGAGTTGGACAGGCGCCTGGAGGGGATTCGCGGATGCGTCAGCAGATGCCTTCCCCTCCCGGTGCTGATCCTGGGGGATTTCAACGCTCAGTCGACGGCGTGGGGATCACCCAGGACGAACACCCGAGGTCGCCTGGTACAGGATTGAGAGGGGGGGGGGGGGCTCGATCTCCTGTTAGTTAACAGGAGAAGGGCCGCGACCTGCGTCCGGTGGCAGGGTTCGTCCAGCGTGGAGCTTACGTGGGCGACCCGCACCGCCGCGGGGCGTGTGGAGAGTTGGAGAGTAACGGAGGAAGTCGATATGTTATCTGATCATACATACGTTTTCATGGAGATCGGAGCGACTCGCGTCCAGAACGCCCCCACTCGCCGAGGGGTTTAAGGGAGAAAGTAATGGGGGGTGTCCACCACCGCTAAGATGGTCGCCCGATCACCTCGACAGAGATCTTCTGGCTGCGGCCGCCCACGCCGCGGCCTTGTCGGGAGATTCGCTCACGGGAAATTTGCTCTCCTCGACCGGGCCAGATCGTGCCGCGAAGGGAGCGGAAAGGTTCGCAGAGGCGATAAAGGCGGTGTGCGACACTGTGATGCCTCGGTCCAGGCCGCTCCCGCGGCGGGCTGTGTATTGGTGGTCTGGCGAGATAGCGGACCACCGCCACGCATGCGTGCGCTATAGGCGCCGATACACGCGCGCCCGTCTTCGAAAACGGCGAGACAGGAACGTCCAGCCTGAGGTGGGGGCAATAACCGGGTCGGATACCGGTGCGTCGCCTCGATAGGGGTGGCGGAAAACCTTTTGCGTCAATTATTGCGTGGGCCTATCCCGTAACCATTTTAATAGTCACTTGGTGTTGATGGAGTGTGGCCGCCTGATAAGCCGCTTCTCGACTTCAACATTCGTAATTAGGGCTTCTTTTTTCTGGGCAAGTAGCCCCACCGCGGTGGGGCTGGCATGATGCACAAACCGGAGGAAGTAAATTTATATATCATGAGTAACACAAACCTAAATAAATCTATGATGGGGAGGAGTGGAAACTGCAAGAGCAGCTTAGTTCCGCTAGTGCCGGTGACGGACAAGGAGTTATACTTGGCGCAATTAGCTCGGGAATGGGTTACGGCGACAGCGATCACCAGAAGTGATGAGGGGACCGGATCAGGTACGTCTACTGATTTCGAGGAAGATGCGCCAAGGAGGCGTACAAAGAGACAGGGGAAACACAGCAGGAGGTGTTGATATTTGAAAGCTCCACTGGCAGCAGGAGGCCCCCGAAAGGTGGAGAGAAGAAAGCCACAAGTGCTGGCGTGAGGAGTGGAGCCGTAGGTAGCGGCAGAGGAGCTGAGGCTGAGGAAGGATACCAACGTAAAGATAATGAAAAGGAAAAGTCAGCCGAAGCTAAGAAAGACCATACATACGAAATGGTAGACGATAACCAGGGAAGTATTTTCAATGAAGAGGATCTGGCAACACTAAGTGTTAACCAAATCCTTGGAGCCATTGAAGTTTTGTTTAGGGCGCTCTCTGAAAAGACTGGGGCCGATAGTCAAGAAAAGATCAACCTGTGTGCTGAACTTTTCTCTAAGGCAAGGGGCGCAAAGTCGCACCAGGTGCCTTTGACGCAGGCTGCCAACAGTGCCAAGAGGAAGGATATTTTTCCACCTGAGGCAGCAGCGGCTGATAAAAGGTGGAGGAAAGCAGCAGACGCTGGGAAACCCAGAAATGAAACGGAAGTGATCGAAGTGGAAGAACAGCCGGAAACCTGGGCTACGGTGACCAGAAGGGGCAGAAAGGTAAGAAGGGCGGCGCCAAAGAAAGTAAGGAGCCAAGCGAGATATTGGCTAAGAAGGCAAAGACGGCAGTGTCGAAGGGTGAAGCGGTGGCCCTTACAGTTACTGGAGCTTCCTTCCAAGAAGCGATTAAAAGAGTTAAAGAGGGCCTGAAGGTCCAACCGGAGGGGTTGACAAGAATCAGGACGACACGTAACGGGGATGTCCTGATTGAATTCAAATCGAGAGTAGATTCTTCGGGCGTTGCCGAAGAATTCAAAAAGGATATGGGGGCTGACGTCAGAAGCAGCAGGCTCAGACCGACCTCAGAGATTGAAATCCTCGACGTTGACCCCATGGTCACGAGGGAAGATGTCAGCGAACAGGTCAGAAAGGCGGCTGGACTGGAGGAACCACCGGTCTGCAGGGTCCTGAGAATGGGTATGCAAGGAAGGCAAATAGTGGTAGTAGTCTGTCCAGCATATGCCGTTCCCAGGCTGATAAATGCCAACGCTATTAAAATTGGCTGGATGAAGAGCAGACTACTCTTGGCCAAGAATATCACGAGATGCTTTGTATGCCACGGATTCGGACATCTCGCGGCTCAGTGCACCGAAAATCCTGGTGGAACCCTGCTGTGTAGGAAATGCGGCCAGGAGGGCCACCAGTTGGCGGATTGTAAGGAGGTACCCTCCTGACGCCACTGCAGGAGCAAAGGTTACGGGAGAATTGACCACACAGCAGGGTCAATGGCGTGTAGTCTATAAAGAGTACGTGGGCGGAGGCTATACCAAAGAGGCAGGGAATAACAGGAAATAATATTCACCTTCCTATAGATAAATCTGAATCGAACCTATTTGGCCCAGGATTTGCTGAAAGTTACAGCCCGGGAAGCGCAAGCAGACGTAGTCTTTGTCAGTGAGCCACGCTTCAATCAACACGGCTGGACCATGGACGATGGTTTGTGGACCTCCCTATGGTTTCCGCCGTGGGGGAAATTATACGGAAAACCGTACGAGGTAAGGATATGGGGGAATGGCTTCGTGGGAGTGGAAACCAGAAGATGGCTGCTGGTAATTTGCTATTTTTCTCCGACTATCGCGGAGGTGACAATCCGATAAAAAGCTTGAGGAGATACAGAAGGGTTTACAGGGTTGGTGTGGGTATGTAGCCATGGCTGGGGATTTCAATGCTAAATCTCCAGCCTGGGGATCGGCCACAACAAACCCAAGGGGTGAATATCTGTTCGAGTGGTGCGAGCAGGTCGGATTGGCACCTCTAGACAGCGAGGAGGAGTTTATGAGCGAGCGACCGATGAGCAGCTCGAAGATTGACATATTGATATATATAATAGTGCTAAGGCTAGTGGGAGTTACTGCCTATTCGTCACGTTGGATGTTAGGAACGCCTTTGGCTCACTGAGATGGGATAATGTCCGTAAATCTGTAAGAGATACGGGGTTCCCGGAGTGGTTGGTCGAACTACTGGCCAGCTACCTGCATCAAAGGGAAATTTTCTATGAAGTGGGGCGCGAGATGGTTTGCTACCCAATATACGCGGGCGTGCCTCAGGGGTCCGTCCTAGGGCCCACATTATGGAATGTTGTCTATGACGGCCTCCTGAGGCAGAGGATCTCCCAAGGGGTGGTAATGATTGGGTATGCGGACGATATCGCCCTCGTAGCAACTGCGAAGTGAATGGACATTATGGAATTGAAGATTGCAGAGGCAATAACGACGGTAGAGGGACGGATGCAGGTGGCTGGCCTTCAGCTTGCAGGACACAAGACGGAGGTGGTACACCTAACGGAAAGAAAGTGGGCCAGGGCGGTTCAAGTGAGAGTAGGCAGTTCAGACATTGAGGCCAAGAAGGCAGTCAAATACCTGTGGGTCATCATAGAGCGAAGTCGCGGTTTTTACGGAACACACAAAAGCGGCGTGCAAGAGGGCCTCACGGTATACAGGAGTCACAATGAGGCTTATGCCCAACGTGAGAGGTTGCTCATATAGAGTAAGGAGGGCATACTGCGCGGCGGTCGAGTCGGTGTTACTGTACGTCGCGCCGGCCTGGTCAGAAGCTGTAAAATATGAAATTACGCGGAAGAGTATACGTGCAGCACAAAAACTGATATGATCAGGGTGGCGCGGGTGTACCGGACTGTGCCGGCCGACGCGCTGTGTGCCCTTACAGGGATACCTCCTATAGAGCTAAAAGTGCGGGAGAGGAAAAGAATTCATGACAGAGTGGGGAATCGTGCCAATGGCAGTCGACACACACGGAGTAGGGATGCAGGAATAACGCTTAATGATATTAAAAACGAGGAAAGAAGAGAAACCATGAGGAGATGGCAGAAGAGGTGGATTCAGGCGCAGCATAGGGCGTGCACGAGGAAACTAATCCGCAGAGTAGACGAATGAGTGGAATGGGACCCGTGGATGCTGGATTTTAAAAAAAATCAGTTTTTCATGGGCCACGGAAGTTTTGGAAGATACCTGCAATGGATATGGAGGGCTGCATCACCAAACTACCTCATGTGTGGGGAAGTGGACGAGGATACTCACGAGCATGCCTTCACCACATGCAAGGTGTTCAGAGAAGAAAGGCAAACCATGAGGGTTAGTGCCGGACCCCTTGGGTTCGGAAACATTCTAGAAGTACTCAAAGATGAGGAAAAAAGACCGTATATCTTAGGATATATCAGGAAAATAGTGGAGAGAAAGATCTCGGATGAGATCGAGAGGGAGAGACAGGCCAGAGGGCAAAGGATCGCAGACTAACAGAGTGTCTAGACGTAAGAGGTCTATATATGGTAGGATAGGAGAATCTATATAATCCTAATGTGTGCGAAAAAGCCTTGCCTCAACCTTTTTTTCTGTTAACTATGTTTATGGCCGCAAAAGAAAGTTTACTATTGTTACGTGTAGGTAATATTTTAAAATATTATTTCGTTCACTGGAATTTCTTCCAGCTCTCGTCTAGAAAGGAAAATGAAAGGACGCACTGTTTAGAGTCATTTCCCCCGATACGAGGGAGCTTGTCCCTCGGATGGCTGGAAGCGGAATTGACTCAGCGCCTAACCCCTTCATACATTTCCTTAGATGGAAATTTTCAAGAATTCCTCGCTCGATTTCGGTGTATATAAACCTCCGAACTCTAAGCCTCGTGGGCAGCACCAAGCAAGAAGTCAAGACGTTACTCTGCTTTGCGTACGTTTGAGAATCGTCTGTTCCAGCAAGATCGGGCGCAAGTTCCCTTTCGGACCAACATTAAACAATATAGGATCCGCGAGTCGGTATAAATCCTATTACGGCAACCTCTACACTCGTTTCTCGACTCAAACCCGCATTGCCAGTGCGTCATAATCGAGCATCAAATAGGTAATATATTTTAACTTCTCAACACTCAACTTTCGCGTCATTGACAATTGTATAACACTATTCAGTAATATAATGTTCTTTGACCGTGATAAATTTGAGAGTTGTTAATTAAACCCAACCTTTAATATCATAATCCAAATCGAAGTAACGATCCCACACAATACATCTTTACCGCTCGAGCTGTATCGATATATTAAATAATTACTAGTTACGAGGCCTTTACTAACAATCCTTGCGACTCCCTGATTTCGCATCAGGTTCGTTCGCAACACCCTATATCCAAATTAAAGCTAATTCCAACCTTAGTGGCTCCCCGATTTCGCAGCGGGTTCTTCCACGCAACTCGCCCATCTTAGCGGCTCCCCGATTTCGCATCGGGTTCGTCCGCGCTTAAACCACACTCCCAGAGGCTCCCCGATTGCGCATCGGGTTCGTCCTCGTCGTCAATAATCCTAGCGATTACCTGGATTTGCGTCAGGTTCGTTCGCGCTCGAAACTAACAAAGTCATACCGTATTCCTAAACAGAAATCCGCCGGCCTCTGGCGCTGATCGCGGCCCAGGCTCGTAACACTATTTATATTTACTTATTTATTTATTTATATTCTACTTTTTTCCTTCGTTGTACCCATTTCATATTTTCTTTTTTTATATAATTATTTATTTATTTATGCATTTATTTATATATGTTAATATTTATTGTTCTGATTTATTTATTTATTTTATTTATGTACTGTTTTTCCCCGTATACCTTTATTTTCTTTGATTTTTTTTCTGATGATATGGCGAGGCCCCGGAGTGAGAAATGAACAGTGTGCTCTTTCCCGAGATGAAGTTAACGGGCACGATCCTTCAAGTAATTTCCGAAACCGGAGAGTACCGAGGATCGTGACGAGGGATGGTCGAGGATTAAACAAAAAGTTTTGGATAGGTTTAGGTTAGGTTTGGGTTAGTTTCCTGGAGAGCATGAGCCCGGAGCGGGCTGACCCCCAGTACCAGGACAAGCCAATGACCACTTGAGGACAGACAGTGAGACCACTGGGCTGGGACAAAAACCCTGATGGAACTGATGTTCCCCAGATCGGTTTAGGCGCTAGCACATATACGGGTATTGCAGCCCGGTGAGCGTGGGACGTGCCTTGCCAGGAAGGGGAATTTCGGTGAAGTTGGGGGCCCAATCTGGTCAAGACCACTCGCCTCACCTTCTCGTGGGGTTCTCCGTGACTCCGGACCAACTTCGGTCGGGATGGAGTTCAATAGAGCGAGTGGCAGTCGGGAGGGGATCTCCAGGGGCCGAGCCGCAGTCATGCGACCGATACGGGTAGCGAACCCGGAGTACCCGAGCACCTACACCGTAAACCAGTGGTCATGTTTTACTGGAACGGGGGGCTTCTTGCCTTAACCGGCCGGCCCGCGAGGATGACAACCTCTATAAAAAAATCCCTAGCCCCAAGCTGCGGCACGCGGTGAAGAGGGTGCGTCTGGAGTAAGCGCCAGACGTGGCTGGTTTGTGCACCAGTCGCTAGCGACCAACACCGGGGTACCTGGTGATCCCCCGGGCGTATCAGCCTTCACCGGGTAAGGCGGCTCTGCCCGGGGCGACCTTTAGTTCCGACCATTCTCGTGGGAACAATTATGTATTGGTCAATTTCAAAAACCAAAACGAAGAGTGTAGGCGCGAGGAGGAGGAGAACTCTGGTTCGTCCAGAGTGAGCGTGGAGGGATATCGTGAGTCTTGCTCACGACTCGAACAGGGGGAGACCAGCGGGGACCGTGACACGCCTACGGTCGCTGATTCCAACGTTGCGGGGCCCAGCACGGAGGATGGCAGCCCCGTAATGGGACTTCGAACGAAGAGTGGGAATGTGAAGAGTGGGAAGAGTGTTCCCCCCGCTCCCATCATGTCGGATGACGGAGACGAGCCCGACTGTTCTTTCGCCTCGATCTCTTCGAGAACGGACAGCCGCTCCTCCAGCAAGAAGGGGGGCAGACTCCCTACTACCAGCGATTACGTCGGCTTGGTAGAGGCCAAACGCCGGTTTGTGGAGGCCCACGAGTCAGAAATGGAGGTAAGGGAGGTGGAGAGAATACTCGACCCTTCAGTGCCTCCCCGGAAGCCGGGCAAGGGGACGATTCCCCTACCCGACGAGATGGAAATGGCGAGAGATTACCGCCATAAGCCGACTGCAGATGTGGCGGCTGTAGTCCTTGAATTCATGGACGAAGTCCTGAAGGTGGCGTCCGTATCGAAGGGCCTCAAGGGAAACCTTGCACGGGCCCTGCGTATAGCGGTCTTAAACACGCGGACCGGGGTCATGGAGCTGGCTGGCCGGTCGGCCACCGACGACACGCGACGGCTGCAAGCGGAGAATAACTCTCTCCGCGGCCAGTTAGTTGAGCTGCGGGCCGAAATGGCCAGGCTCCGCGAGGCGGTAGGCTCCCGGCCGCCGCGTCCGCGAAAACCGCCGCGACAGCCACTGGCCTCGCGCATTGAGGCTGCTCGAGACGCGCCTGCGCTTGAGACTACGCCTGAGCCGGCGCCAGTGGCAACCAGCCTGGTACCCAAGCCTCCGGCGATAATCCGGAGGGTGGAACCGGTCGGGGAAAACCTCCGCGACCGAATCGGCTCCCTTATCGACGCAAAGCTGGCGTCGTTCAGAAAGGAGCTGTGTCCCAGGGAGGAGCCGGTTTCGGCGGAAGCTCTCGCGAAGGAGGCCACTAGGCCAAGTAAAAAGCAGTGGAAGAGGCACAGGCTGGTGGCGGCAGCTGCTGTGAACGCAACAGCCGCCAAGACACCACAGCCCTCTAAGAAAGCGGCTGGACCAAATGCTGCAAAGCAGAGTCCGTCGGCGCAGCAACCCACGCGGCCACTAGCTCAGGACTAGGGCAAAGTGGCAAAGGATGAGTGGTGCAAGGTGGTGGGGCGTAAGGAGTGGCGTGATGCTGCCGCTAAAACGCCCACCACCGCCCCAAAAGCCCCCGCGAAGCCTGTACCAAAGCAGGGAGCAGCTGGGGGCGGCAAAGGCAGGCAGGTGAACGGGAAGATACCGGCAAGGAGCCAGCTACCGCCTCGCCCACCGCGGGCTGCGGCCGTCAGTGACGGTCCCGCGGACGGCAAAATGTCGTATACGGAGGTGATGTCGACGGCCAGGTCAAAAATAAACCTGGCATCCGTCGGCATCAAAGCCCTCAAGATGAGGAGGGCAGTAACCGGGGCCCTGGTCCTGGAGATACCAGGGCCGGAGGGTGGCGAAAAGGCCGACAAACTGGCCGGAAAGATGTCGGAGGCCCTACAGGGCAACGGGGTGAAGGTCGCCAGGCCCACGAAACGTGCGGAGATACGCATAAGGGGCCTGGACGACTCTGTCACCCCGAAAGAAGTTGCTGCGGCGGTCGCCGCTGCTGGAGGGTGCAGGGTGGAGGAGGTCTAGACCGGGAAAATCCGGTCATCCTCCACCACTTTGGGCACCCTGTGGATCAGGTGCCCAGCAGCAGCTGCAAGGATGCTGGCGATGGCCGGTAAGGTGGCGGTGGGCTGGACAGAGGCGAAGGTGGAGCCGCCCCAGGCCCGGCCCCTTCAGTGCTACAGCTGTCTCGAAATGGGACACACGAGACAGCGGTGCACAAACGAGGCGGATCGCTCGGGTCGCTGCTACACATGCGGCGACATGGGCCACACGGCGAACGCATGTAAGTCTGACTCCCCGAAATGTTCGGTTTGCATGGATCAGGGGAGGCCGGCAGGGCACCGCCTCGGGAGCCGGGCGTGCAAGGCCGCCACCGGCAGAAAGTCCGGTAGAGGAGGGCAAAAGGCGGGGACACCGGCAGCAGCCGCCGCCGCGACTGTCGCCGAAGGCACCCCGGCGGCAGCGAAGAAGGTTGTGGCTGAGAAGCGACCCGTGGCTGCGCCAGAACAAGGCGTGGTCGCGGCGTGCATGGACACGACGGCTTAGAATTCGCGGGCCCAATAGTACAGGCCAACCTCAGTCGCTCGGCCAGGGCGCAGGACTTGCTCATGCAGGTCATGGCTGAGCGGGGTGCCGGGTTGGCCGTTGTGGCGGAGCCTCGCCGGGTCCCAGAGCATCCCCACTGGCTGGGAGACTCGGTGGGCTCCGTCGCCGTCGTATCGGGAGGAAGGCCGGGTTCCCCGTCGTGCAATCTCATTGAGCGCGGCGTGGGATACCTGGCCGTAGAGTAGGGAGGCTTGGCGGTGGTGGCCATCTACGCGCCTCCCAGCTGGCCTCTTGCGTCATTCGAGGAGTACCTGGACGGGGTTGGGAGATGTATCTCCCGCTACCTTCCCCGTCCCGTACTCGTCCTGGGGGACTTTAACTCCAAAGCTGAGGCTTGGGGGTCCCCCAGGACAGACGCGATAGGTAGGAAGGTGCTCGAATGGGCGGCGGGACTGGAGCTCCAACTATTAAATACGGGCTCCGTCCTGACGTGCGTGCGGCAGCACGGGGGGTCCATTGTAGACCTATCATGGGCTACACCCCCGTCGCGCGCCGTGTTACGGGGTGGAGAGTGGCGGAAGAGGTCGAAACGTTATCGGACCACAGGTACGTGGTCCTCGACCTCTCCGCCGCCCCAAAGGAGGCACGCCGTCGCCGCCCGGGATGGCCGCCACCGCGGTTGGCGCTTAAGCGCATGGACGAGGATGCCCTGATGGCCGCAGCAATAGCCGCGGCATGGTTACAGCCTCCGACAGAGCTCGTCGACGGGGAGGTGGAGGCCCGATGGTTCCGGGGTACAATGATGTCGGTGTGTGACGTCGCAATGCCCCGGGCCAGGGTCCACCCTAGGAAGGCGGTGTATTGGCGGTCGAGCGAAATCGCGCAACTACGCACAGAGTGCAACCGCGCGCGACGCCAATACACCCGCTCCCGTCGACGGCGTACAGAGTCAGAGGGGAGGGCTGCGGAGCTGTATGAGCACTACAGGGAAAAAGTAGTTGTCCTGCAGCGGGCCATCAAAGAGGCGAATGCCCACGGCTGGAGGGTTCTCCTCGGCTCTCTGGACCGTGATCCATGGGGGCGCCCTTACCGTAATAGTGTTGGGACGACTGCGCCCCTGGGCGCCCCCGGTCACGGAGAGCCTAGGCCCCCAACTACTCGGGCGGGTGGTGGACACTGTTTCCCCCTAGTGGGGAGGTGTCACGCCCACGTCCCGAATCGGACGACCGTAGCATCGAGTGGTCCTCCGATCTGGGGGTCTCGGAAGGGAGGATGGCCGTGGTTATCCAGAGCCTCCGGACCACTGCGGCACCGGAAGCACGGGGAGGTGGCTGTTGGGAGCAGCAGCCTGGTAGCGGCCAATCCCGGGATACCTGGCGACCTCCCGGTGGTATTAGCCTTGCCCAGGTAATGGGGGCTCTTGTTACGTCCTGCGATTGGCCCCCTCCCCCTATTAACATTTTTGCATTCACTTAATACCCACATACATATACACTGGCGTCGGTATTTATGTTGACGAACCTCTGCCGTAAGATGTCGCAGCATTCTTTCTTGAAAGTGGGATTTTTTGTTGATTCTTTGAATAGCTTTGTATTGTTAACATTGTTCGTGAGTGTTACTTTAATTGCTCACGAGGTGACGTGGTGAAAGCGTTATTGTTAGACAAGTAACACTGAAGTTTAAGGGTTGCTGTAATATTTTGACCGGTCGGAAAGTAAGTTGACGCTAAATAATTTCTGTTTTATTAGCAGACATTTGTAGTTGTTATCAAATATTTCCGTCATAATACTTCAATTTATAGTTTCTATTAGTCGATATTACATTTTCATCTGCAATATTTGTGTAAATTAATGACAGTATGCCTAAAACCAGAGAATTGCGTGAGTCAGAACGAATACAAATATACAAGAGAAGAATGGAAGGGAAATCTTTACAACAAATTGCGTCAGAATTTTTAATTTCAAAAGAAGGTGTTAGAAAAATATGTACAAGAATTCAGAATACAGGTAAACCGGAAAATGCAGTCAGAACGGGCAGGAAGAGAAAAACTACTCCTCGACAAGACCGCGAAATTATAAAATTAGTTAAGAGGGAGCCACTTATTAGTGCAAAAGAAATTAGAGAGCAACTTTTGCTACCAATTTCGACGACTCAAATTAAATCGCGAATAAATGAAGCAGGTTTGCATGGTCGTATATCGCGGAAGAAGCCATTAATTACAAAAGTGAATGCTGAAAAGCGTTTAAAGTTTGCCAAGGAACACTATAATAAACCAATATCATTTTGGAAGTCAATCATTTGGAGTGATGAATCAAAATTTGAATTAAGATCAAACAGGAGAAGAAAATACGTGTGGAGAAAAAAAAATGAAGCAATAAAACAAAAATTTATAATGCCTACTGTCAAACATGGCGGCGGCTCTATTATGATATGGGGCTGCTTTAATAACAACCATGTAGGAAACTTATCAATTATCGAAGGAAGAATGACTGCAATCAAATACATAGAATTATTAAAGGATAATTTGTTTCCATCCATAGCAAAATTTGGAAATAATAGGGCGTTTGTCTTCCAACATGACAACGACCCAAAGCATACTGCCAAAATTGTTACGAAATTTATGCAAGATAATAACATATCGGTGCTTTCGTGGCCTCCTCAAAGCCCCGATTTGAACTTAATAGAACATCTTTGGGATGAGTTAGACAGGAATATAGAACAAAAAGATCGATACATAAAATTACAGTTTACAAAAGCATTAAAAAATAGATGGACAGAAATCAATTCAAATACTTTAGAAAAATTAATAAATAGTATGCCAAAACGTCTATTAGAAGTAATAAAAGCAAAAGGATATCATACTTCTTACTAATTATATTTTCATTTAAAGTTCTATTATAGTTTATAATAATGTAGTTCAACGTTAAGAAGCGTCAACTTAATTTCCGACATCAATTAATCGGGAAATTTTTGTTAACATTCTTATTTTTTCGTTGTAAAATCAAAATTTTCATTGTATCAGCATCACAAGGGCATAATAAATACACTTCCATTACTAAAATTCATAGTATTTACTTTCATTGTTTATTTATTTCAATAAGTTTATAAAAATTCGAACGTCAACTTAAATACCGTCGCGAGTGTACATATATCCTCGCATACAACCTAGTTTTAACTGTTCTTATATTGTATACCACATGTAACTACTGTAATGTACCATACTTAACGCGCTTAGGATAATGATAAGGATGTAACTGTACTCTCCAACGTGGTAAATAATACGTACCAAAGGCCTAACGGCACCACGAGATCAAGAATAAAGTTATCGAACCCTCTTGCACAACGCAGCGGAGATAAAACACGTCCGCCGGTTCCCAGGCGGAATTAATCTCGGCTGCGTTGGCAAGACCGAACGCGAAACCGCTAACAGCAGCTAACGCGCATCCGAGCACGGACGAGCGATAAGCACCTGCGAACCGGCGACTAGCTGACTCAGCGGCGATAAGATAAGCCGCCGCCGAGCCGGCGACCAGCCGACTCAGCGCGAAGGAAACAAAGGAACTCCTTCGAGAACGTTCGACGCTGCGTCAGCATTTCGCCCCTTAAAATAACGGGGAGAGCGCTTCAGAGTCAGTTCCTGACCGAGAGCCGAAGGAGTCGGTTCATAGTTCGCGACGGCGAGAATCTACTTTGTTCACTATCGACAACCAGTACGCGTAGTCATTGTTACCCGCCATTAAGTGCTTGTTCTACGCTCACACCGACCACCAGCCCGGTTATACTCAGCTATACATTTAATCGACCCATTGTAATCACAACTGTATTCATCCAATTAATAAGTAAGTTAAATATCTACAAGTTATAATTATTACTCCACCATTATCCCAAGAGTTTTCCTACTCACTCCTCCTAACCTGCTACTACGGTCGATTACCGCTACGAAACATAGTGACCTACTACTACGAAACTGCCTTACGCATACGTCCTTGCCTCTGATCCTTGCTTACCGCCGACTATCATGGGAACTGCGTTACTCGCACCCTACTAGCCGACGGAACTAAGCAAGAATCTTTGGCGTCTTGACTTCAAATTTCGTTTATCTACAGAACGACTAGCCAGTCAACAACCCCCACTGTCATTCTTACTGCGGGAGAACTGCGATTACCCGCACTTCTGCAGTGGGATACTTCTGGTGGGGATTCGAGATTGTATCATCTATTTACCCTCACCATCTTCCTCGCCGTCTGGGAACTGCGATCAACCGCACCCTAACAGCAGGATACCGATGGTAAGGATTTAAGATTGCTAATATCGTTTAATTTCCGCATCGTTGATTCCTGACCCGTCCCTCTCTGTCGGAGAACTGCGATCACCCGCACTCTAACGAGGGGACTGCTGTGGGGAATCAGACGCTTTCGCGACTCAACTAGCTAATCGGGATAACTGACAAAAGCAGTCGTCATTATCATCCATTTTCCCGATATCCCTACTACTAAACCTTAGCCTAGAAGCTGGACAGGGACGTGTAAGCGTCCACCCGACCCTCGACCGCTAAGCGAACCCGCCGTCAGGGGAATCTCCGAGCCGCTCCGGAACCCCGTAATCCCATACGCCCCGCTCCCCGCGTGATATAAATATAGCTTTCGGTGACAAAATTCACATCAACCTCGGGACGCGAACGGGACGTAACACTCTGCCTGGGTTGACCTCCTGTCCACCGTACTCGTGGGACCAAATATGGATAAACAATTAAAACAAAAACCCAAAAGTATATTAACAACGTCGGAAAGTGAGGGAGGAGAAGGAAGAGAAATGGAGATGAAAATTGCGGGGAGGTGCAGAATAACTTCTGTTTCCTCCTCGCTTGCTGAGGATACTCCTGCAAGGGGCAGAGCAAAGAGGAGAAGAAGGGCCGTGGGCGACGATAATGGTAATGGCAATGGCAGTGATAACGGAACGGCACCTGGTAACGTCAGTGACAACGGTTGCCATGCATTAAAAGAAGTAAGGAAAGAAACAGCGAAGATGGAAGAGTTTCTCTTTAACGAAAATAATAAAGTTAATAAAATTGCCTTAAGATTTATTTTGGAGAAATGGTCGATATTGGAGTCAAAGTTACAAGACCAGATAATTGAAAATGAGAAATTAAAAGTTGCATGCAATGTTGCAACTGAACAAACTCGGAAAACATGCCCAGCCGCTTCCCTCGATGCAAGACCATCTAGAGACGGAGTTTCGTCAGAAAAGAGGAAAAAATCCTTGCCTAGAGAAACCTTTAAAGTTTTGTTAATAAAGCCTCATGATGAAAAGGATAAGACGAATAACGAACAAATTAAGATTGACGTCGTTAAGAAATTAAATACGATCAGAAGCCAATTAAAAGTTAAGAGTATCCGACAAACGAGAAAGCAAGGAGTGGTGATTGAAGTAAAAGATAAAGCCGACATTGAATTAATAAAGAACAGTAATTTAGAAGGCATAGGACTAAAAGTTGAAAAGCCTAAAAAGATAAACCCCTCGATTGTAATATATGACGTGGAAAGGGATTATAAGGTCGAAGAGTTGAAAGAAGACTTTCTACAAAAGAATTTCGATTCAACAGATGCATCAATTTTACAGGAATTAAGGAACAATGTGAGTTTTAGTCACAATTTCAAAGCAAGGGATGAGAAGAAAACGAACTGGGTTGTTCAAATCCCTGGCAAGTATTTTGCTAACTTAATGGAACAAGGTCGAATATTTATGCTTTGGAGAACGTATAGAATACGTGAGTATTTGAATGTAACGAGATGCTACAAATGCCATGGTTATGGCCATATTGCCAAGGTGTGCAGTGCTCCAGATCAGTTATGTAGCATCTGTGGCTCAAATGAACATTTGAGAAATGCTTGTCCCAATAAGGATAAACCATCGTGCATTAACTGCATAAGAATGAGGTGAAGAGAAGTGACACATGAAGTTCATAGTAGAGCATGTCCTGAATTTGTCAGATAACTAGAACTATACAAAAGTAAAATTAAATGGGACTAAGGGTCGGACAAATTAATGCTCAAAGATCGGCCGCCGCAGCTGCAAACTTAGAAAAGGTTATGAAGGATCTTGAACTAGATCTATTATGCATACAGGAACCTTACTGTTGTAAAAAAGTTGTTAGGGGATATGGTTCCCCGGGGCTAACTGTAATTCAGCCACTAAATAAGGACTATGTCTGGGTTGCGGCGGTCGCAAAACATGACAGTGTTGAAATACTCCAAAATGTTGTTGAGGAAAACGAACATACCATGTGTTTTCACGTTATGACAGAGAGTATTGACATTTACGTCATTAATGTGTATTGTCAATTTTCATATCCATTGGAAACGTTCTTGAAAAAAATTGAAAGTATCTTGCTACAATTGAATTCAAATAATGTTATTATTACTATGGATGCAAACTTCAAGTCAGAAATGTGGCACTCATAGATAACGGATGATCGTGGTATAATTTTAGAAGAATTTTTAATGGCGAATAATTTGTACATCATGAACGAACCTAACAACCCTTCCACTTATGACAATGGGAATTGGCAGTCCAATATAGACGTTACAATCGCTAGCGAGAACATAATGCAAAAAATAAAAAACTGGAAAGTGGATGCTTCTTGTACCACAAGTGATCACAATTTAATTGTGTTTGAGGTTATCAGTAGCGAAAGGATAAGGAGGATTTGGACAAAGGAGAAAAGTTTTAACATAAACAAAGCTGATTGGTGTAAGCTTGATGAAATGATCAGTGCTCAGTTTGATGAACAGGTCATGGACGAACTAAGGACGGCCTCACCTGTTATTGCAGTACAAAAATTTAATGGAATTTTAAACAATTGCTGCAGCAAGGCGATTCCTAAAAGGAAGACGAGTGATAGATCTGTCCCTTGGTAGAATGAGTCATACGGAACCTAAGAAAGGAGGTAAACGATGCTAAAAAGCAGTTGAACAGAGCACGAAGAATGAATATTGTGGAATTGATAGAGGATTACTCACAAGGATATAGATCTGCAAGAAACAAGTACGCTTCAGAAATAAGGAAATGCAAGCGAGAGACTTGGCAAAAGTTTGTATCTGTCGAGGGTAACAAAGACCCTTGGGGCATTGTATATAAAATAATACGCGAAAAGGTTAAAAAAGCCACATTTATGTCGGCTTTGATACAGGATAATGGTGAGCGGACACGTAATCTTCAAGAAAGTATCAACGTTTTGTTGGAAAAATGTGTCCCAAGGGAAAATAATCAAGATGGTACGCAGCAGCATCTTGAGATTAGGAAAAGTGTGCAGCAATATAAGAATTATAATATTGAACCGGATATTTCATTGGATGAAATTGCACTCGCAATGAAAAAGTTTAAAAGGCGAAAAGCGCCTGGCATAGACAACTTTATGTTTGAAATCATAAATGAAGTATGGAAGGAAAAACCCACCGCCGTATACAATTTATTGAATAATTGTTTAAGGAATGCCATCTTTCCTAAATTGTGGAAAATATCTAACTTGAAAATTATCTTAAAGGATAACAACCGGGGTAAGTATTTACTGGGGTCTTATAGACCGATAGCCTTGTGTTGGATACCCCAACCCACATGCTGACCATCTCGTCCCTTTTCTTCTCTTTACCCTGTTGTCCACTAATTCCAACTTTCTCTTCTGGCTTATATCACCCAAACATGTGTCCCTTAAAATTTTCGTTAGCCTCAAATTTTTTTCAATGATCTTTCCAGCTCCCACACCCTTATCCTAGAACAACCAATAGCTTTTTTCCAAAGTCAACGTTTTCCTGGTCAGCACCATTTTTCGTCAGATTTTATCCGGACTCCACCGAGCGACTTTGTATACAAATAAGGAACTAGATTAAGGATTAACCTTGTATTTTAGTTGAGTAATAAACGTTATTGTTACCAACTCGAGCTAATCCTGATTCCGGTCTCCAACACTTGTTACCTGTAATGGGAAAATTATTCGAAAGAATTATTATAAATAGAATTCAGACACAATACGTGAAAAAAGGCCTGGAGAGCTGTAGGCAATTTGGCTTTAAAACAGGGAAAAGTACTGAAGATGCGCTAATGAAAATTAAGCAAGCAATTTTGCAAAATGATGCGAAATACGTAATAGCCCTATTTATAGACATAGAAGGTGCATTTGACAATCTTTGGTGGGATGCCATATTAGCAAGACTTGTGAAAGCAGAGTGTGGTTCAAATATATTGAATCCCATAAAAAGTTACTTTCGACAGAGGAAAGTTGTCATCTTTTCCACATTAGGAAAAACACGGGTAAATATGCAAAGAGGTTGTCCACAGGGATCCATTATCGGACCTGCTGCTTGGGTCTGGTGCATGGACTCCATATTACTACAATTAGAGTATGAGTTGCCCGAGAATGACGTGGAGGCAATAGCCTATGCTGACGATTTGGTCATTGTGCTTAAAGGCAACACGAGAAAACAATTAGAAGATCTCGGTAAAAAACCAATAAAGATACTGACGGAATGGTGCGATGTGCACAAACTTAAAGTCTCCGCGCCCAAATCTCGGGCTATGCTAGTTAAGGGAAAATTAGACAAGGAGCGATTGCCAAATTTAAAGATCTATGACCAAAAGGTTAAATATACTGATAATGTAAAGTACCTAGAAATGATAATAGACGAAAAGATGAATTTTATTCAACATTCGAAGTATTTAAGAAATAAGGTTACGAACTTCGTGATGGCAATAAAGAGAGTTCAAAACAGAAGTGGGGACTTAAGTCCAATATTTTGAAATTGTTATATAAAGCGGTTGCAATTCCGACGGTGAAGTATGGATCTACCATTTGGTATGATCGATTAAAACACACACATATACAACGAAATTTGTGTGCTTTGCAGCGAGCAATTTTGCTACCGGTTACTAAAGCGTGCAGAACAACGGCGACAGTATCCATGCAAGTTATTGCTGGCGTCAAGCCGCTGGACTTAGAAATTATTGAGAAAGCCTTGATTAACAAGGTTCGTAGAAATATGAATGTAAATTGGAGAGATTACTACTTCAGAAAAGCTGAGATGGAGTTAAGTGAAAAACAACTGAAGGACGAACTGAAAAGAATAAAAAGGATTGTGCAAGAGGATCGGCAACAGAGATGGACGAATGAAAGTCGTGGAAGACTTACGTATAATTTCATTAAGGATGTTTCGATGGCTCTAAGCCACGACTGGTTTAAACCCAGAAGAGAGACAACATACATGATTACTGGGTATGGCCCAATCAAAAGTACACTATTCAAACGTGGACTAACAGAAGATAACATATGTCCGACCTGTGGATTGTTAGAGGAAACAGTGGACCACATGCTATTTGTTTGTGACGCATATGAAATATGCAGACTAGAGTAGATTAAGAATTACATAAACAACAAAGAAGGACTTACTGGAGACATGGAAATATTTAAAGTATTTAATGATTTTACTGTGCAAGTTTCTGAAAGACGAGGACAATATATACAAAGATCAGAAAGTAGAGGGTTCGCCTCAGCGTGGCTAGGGACGGGCAACGTCAGAGTATAAATCTGACGGCTAAGTGACCTTGTGAATATAAACAAAACAGAGAAATGACTCAGATGTCAAGCAATACTGGCAAATGAAATGCAGAAATGAGCTAACGACGAAACTCAAACCTATGACTAAACAAGTCATGGCATGAAAGCCGAATGACGAAACCAACCTCACGAACAAGTTCAAAAATGTTAAGTAATAAAAAGAAGAATAAAATTACAGTATAGAAGAAACCCAACAGCAAAAAACATTAAAGACAATAACATCAAAAAGTATGAAGCAGCAATGAGCTGACGCTCGAACTGCAGAAGGTTGGAGAAACGAAATAAAAAAAAAAAATACCTGAGGGCGGTCATCGGGGAGTACTTGCGGGACAGGCGGATTGAGTTCCCAGGCCGGTATGGAACGATGCGGAGGGACGTGGACCGCGGGGTACCGCAGGGGTCAGTGTTAGGACCCCTGCTATGGAACCTCGGTTTCGACGCGGTCTTGCGGGCCGCAATCCCTGACGGCGCACATGTCATCTGCTATGCGGGTCGGGAGCTATCCGATCCCGCGCGAAGAGCCTAGGCCCGCCCCCCGGGGATTTGAGGGACGCCGGTCCATCCTAGCTACAACTGGAGTGGCCAGCGGTCCAGAGTAGAGGCGGCGTAAGTTGCGGGTACGTTCAAATTGGACCCGCATAGCCGCCCCAGTGGCCGTGGCGTTCTGGGCAGGGGCCCAGGGCGCCGCGATTATACGGCCACGAGATGGAACGGTGCAGGGCGCGACCTCCCTGCATTGCGGAACCAGGAGAAAGGGGGGAATAAGTTTAAGAAACCCCCCTCTGCCCGCGCCGGCCCTTAGTAAATCAGGGCTGGCATGGTATGGGGGAGTCGCGGTTGGAGTTCTCTGAGAGGCCCCGTGACTCCCCCCTAATGCCTGAGGAGGCATTGCGTCCGAAAGGTCGCCGCTGTGGTTTTAGTGGGTCAAACCCCACACTACCCTTGCCGTTCCCTCGGACGGTAAGGGTGTCTGGTTAGCAGATTTCAACAGCGTAAACAAAAAGAAAAAAAAATGGGCTAGGTTCGGGATACCCCGGGGTACCTGGCGACCCCCCGGGAGTACTAACCTTCCCAGGGTAAGGCGGCTCTGCCCGGGGTGACAGGAATTCCGACCCACTCGTGGGAACAACGTGGAAATTGTTACTACCAATTTTATTGACGATGGAGGTGGAGAGGGGGAGAAGGGCGCTAGGGATCAACCTAGCGTCCTCCTCGAGAGGTGCCTAGACCCTAGGGTCCGGCTCTCGTCAAGGCAGTCCAGCGTGAACCAGGGGATTTCCCGGCCGCGTCTGGAGGCGGGACGGTAGCTGATCTTCAGACCGCCGCACCGCACCAAGACCCTATACAGGGCAACAGCGCGGAGGACGCTGTCGGTAGGAGGGTCCGCCGTAAGAAACCCCCACCACCGATATATATATCGCATTCGGAGGAGTCAGATGACTCCTTCGTCTCAACTTCGGGACCGGTAAGTCGAGCCTCGACGTCTTCGATGGCATCGGTCGGTGCGAAGAAGAGAGGGAGGCCCCCTACCACGGGGGGATACGTCGGCTTGGCAGAGGCCAAGCAACGGTATATAGAGGCCAGCGAGGCGCAAGCGGACGTCAGGGAGGTCGAGGCGATCCTTGACCCCTCCGTTACGTCTCGCCAGGCGAAAGGAAAGGGGACTGTTCCCCTCCCGGACAAGACCGAGTTGGCTCAGGGCTATCGGAGGAGCCCGACAGCCGACGTGGCGGCCCGCATCCTGGAGTTCCAGGACGAGGTCGCCAAGGTTGCCTCTGTTTCGAAAGGGCTAAAGGGAAATTTATCCCGAGCCCGAAGGGTTGCGGCCATCCATACACGCTCTGCCGTGATGGAACTGGCCAGAAGATCCGCTACCGCTGCCAGCATGGAGCTGCAGCGGGAGAACTGAACCCTGAGGAATGAGTTGGCGGAGCTGCGGGCCGAGGTGGCTGTACTCCGCCGAAGTCTTGAGGATCGGCGGCTGCCCCCACGCCGCCTCCTCAAGTGGGAATGGTGGTTGAGGAGGCTTCCGCCTCTCCAGTGGCTGCGGCCGAGGTACTGATGCCTCCGTCCGGCCCGGTCCCCCGCACTCCGCGGGTGACAGCGGAGAGTCAGCCGACGGAGGGCGACCTCATTCAACGGGTGAGCTCACTGATTGACGCCAAAATGGCGTCGCTCCTCAGTGAGCTCCGGCTAGAAAAGCGCAAGGAGACAGCCTCTCCCGCTGTAGGTCCTCCCAAGCGGGAGCGAGGCCATAAGGGTAAAGGGAAGAAGGGGATTTTTGATTTTTGATTTTGTCTCTTAACGGACTGCAGCTTAGGAGCTTCAGCTCATCGCTGCCTTAAGCTCATCGTTCAAGATAGTGCTTTCAAGTTATTGTAGGTATAATTCCTTGTCGTGTCCTCTACAATTTACGCTTGGGTCACTTAGCCACTGTGATAACAGTGTTACCATCCCTGCCACGAGGAGGCGGACCCTCTACTTTCCTTAATGTATCACGTTCTCATTCTCATTTCCTTGCTTCTTGTTTTGCCAATTGTAACTTTTGTGTGTCTACTCAATTTAATATATTTTCATAACGTTTTTGAGTCAACCTCTATATTTCTTTCATATTACGGTCACTTTTCCCGGAGTACTCGGTGACCATACCGTCTCATTGGGTATATTTTCCATTTAGCTATGTTCACTACTTCCGTTAATCTTACTCCTCCATGTCATCATCAAGATGATTATTCCTCTCTTCCTGCATTAATTTCAAGAACGCTGTGATTCTTATGAATTCTGATTTGGTACTTATTAATCTGATCAATTCGGTTTCAGAATTGAGCAGCATGTCATAACGTAGGTGCTGGTAATTCGGGCAATCAAACAATATATGCTTCACTGTTTCGTCTTCAGATCTACATGCAGGGCATGTAGCAATTCTATAATGTTTCTTCTATAAAGAGAGTGTCGCATCATACCATACCCTGTGATGATATATACCAGCAGCCTAGATGGTTTAAACCATGATCGTTCACAAGCAAAGCGAACTTCGCTTATAAACTTCCGTGTCTCTCGTCCATGTTCATTATTCTGCCATCGATGTTGCCACATATCAGTAATTCGTTGGTGTATAAGCTGTATCTTAGTTTCAATTTCGATATTTTCGTCGTCAATCCAGTTTAGACGTAGCCCTTGCCATTCTATGCTTAATCCTCTTTTAACTCTTCGCGTAAGTGCGAATCGTACAATTTCTAAGTCGATTGGTAAGTACCCACTAACAATCTGCATTGCTGCAGTTGATGTTAGGCGGCTTGCTTTTGTAAGTACCATTAAGATTGTCCTCTGCATAGCATTCAAATGTCTGAGAAATAAAGCTTTCTCTGTTCTACGGTACCACACTATTGCCCCATATGTAAATATGGGGATGCAAACCGCTTTATATAATATGTCTAAAATGGGTCTTTTAATACCCCATTCTTCGTGGGCAAATCTCCTAACTGACATCATATATTTTACAATTCTTTCTCTAATAGTTTTTATGTATGCCAGAAACGTCATACTGGTGTCGAATATAAGTCCAAGGTATTTGTATTGACTCTTCAGGTTAATTGTATGTCCCTGAATTTTTATGCTAGGCGGTCTATTCAGATCCAATTTGCCCTTAAGCATCATGGCCACAGTCTTAGCTTTCGAGATAGTCAACTTACTCCTAGCGCACCACTTCTGGAATAATTCCATTGCTATATTTCCTTGTTCTTCTAGATCTTTTCTAGAGTTTCCTTTTATTATAATAAGAACGTCATCCGCATATGCAATTACGTCTACCTTGTCGTTATTCAAGGATTCAAACTCAAGCAAAAATTGGTCCAAGCACCAGTTCCAAGCGACTGGGCCAAATACTGACCCCTGTGGGCATCCACGTTGAGCTTTGTACTGTACCATCTCATAGTTATTTTTTATTATTATTCTTCTTCTAGAGAAGTAGCTGTGCACTAATTTAACCATATTTGAACTGCACTTGGCAGTAGTCAATCGGTTTATGATCGCAGGCCACCATAAGTGGTCAAAAGCTCCAGTTATGTCTGTAAATATGGCTAAAATATATTTTGTATCAGAGTAATTAACTATATCCTGAAGTTTCAATAAAGCATCTTCAGTGCCCACGCCTTTCTTAAAACCAAATTGCATTTTGCTGTCCATCTTTTCTTCCAAATACCTGGCTTGAATTCGGTTAACGATAATCCTCTCAAAAACTTTGCTAATTACAGGTAGTAAAGCAATAGGTCGGTATGCATTAATTGACCGAGGGTCAACGTCGAAACTCTTGGGTATAATAATGACTTTTACCGTCTTCCAAGCCTGGGGGAAGCAAGCTTCCCTCAAACATTTGTTAAAAATTATCAAAATCAGGCCACTATTCACTTTCCATAGATTTTTTATGATCTCAGGCGTGAAAGCATCTATTCCGGGGGCCTTGCGATTTTTTGTTCTGCTTATCGCCTCCTGTACTTCAAAGCTCGTAATATCAGGCTCCAGATTTTGGTTTTGATAATTCTTATTTTGCTGACGAATTTCTTTGTGATAATTTGTCTCAGACTCTACATTATCCTCTGGGGAGAGTTTTTTAACGAGATTATCCATCGATTCTTTCCACGAACTCGTGTTTTCACCACTAGGCAACTTTAGACTTCCAATCAGTGATATTTTCTGTAGCTTGTTTCTAGCTATTTTGTGAAGAATCCCCCAGGGATCTCTGTTGCCTTCCTTCCTGACAAAATTTTGCCAGGATGCAGCTTTCAACTTTCTAATCTCCGAAACATATTCGTTTCTGGAGCACTTATAGTATTCCTTGCACTCATCTACTATGTTTAGTAGATTAAGTCTTCGCGCTCGTGCAAGCTGCTTTCTCGCTCGCTGCACTTTAATTCGCCGTACTTCTAAAGCATCGGTCCACCAGGGGACAGACCCACCAATAACATTCCTTTTTGGAATAGCCTCATCGCAAATGCGTTTCAGCCTCCGATTAAATATTCTGATCGTGTTGGTCAAGTTTGCACATGCCATTTCCTCCACAACTTCTGCCGAAAAATACTCATTTACTAGCTGAGCGAACTTCTCCCAATCAGCACGATTTATGTTGTAACTTTTCTCCAGCTTTATATTGTCAACTAGGGAGTTTTGAATTTTTAAATTGATCCTTATCAGATTGTGGTCAGAAGCTGAGACGAGATTAGTAACCTCCCACATTGATACATTTCTCAACAAATTCGAGGTACCAATAGTAACGTCAATATTGAATGCACCCAGTGAGCTTGCGTACGTGGTATATTCCGAAGGACAGTTAAGTACATTCAAGTTATTTGTGAATATAAACTCTTCCAGTTTTCTTCCGTCGTCATCCGTCTCATTACTATACCAGCAGCTCGACTTAGCATTTGCGTCCATGCATATTAAAATTTTGCCCGTGAGTCTGTTTAAACAACATTCGAGATCATACAGAAATTTTTCAATTTCAATCGAAAACTGACAGTATACGTTAATTATATAACATTTGAATCTGCCATATGTCAGTTGTACGACCATCATGTGATCTGTATCATATTGACTTAACGTAAAGATGTCCATAGATTTCTTTGCCACTACAGCCACCCAGGGTTTGTCGACCCTGGGATGAAAGACATTCAAAGCCATGGAGCTATATCCACAGACTTTACCTCTATACGTGTAGGGTTCTTGTATGCATATTATATCAAGCACGTCCCTCAGTAACAGGTCTTTTACTTCATCAGAAGTAGCTGCGGATCTAGCAGTATTAATTTGGCCAATCCTTAGGTCCATTGAATTTTGTTGTTATATAATTCTATCTGACGTATGAACTCTGGACACTGCTTGCTTCTGATACTATGCAGAGTATCTTTTCTTCTAAATTTTATGCATAGAGGGCACTTTGGGTTTTCTTTGTGCTTACACTCTTCTTTAGTGTGGTCATCATCTCCACAGTGTTCACATGCTTGTTTGGGAGCACTGCAATATTTGGCAATGTGCCCATATGTATGGCACTTAAAACATCTTGCGATGTTAAGATATTCTTTAACTCTATACGTTCGCCATATCATGAACGCTCTTCCCTCAGTGATTACTTTATTATAAAGACTGGCTGGTAGCTGAACAATCCAGTTAACCCTACCAGGATTTTTTGTCTTGTATGAATGCTTAAAATTCACCTCAGTCGCGATATTCTCCATAATATTTGCTGATACGTCATTGAAATTCTTGTATAAGAATTCCTCTTTTAGATCTTCCATCTTATGATCCTTTTCTACATCATAAATGATGATGTATGGATGTATTTTCCTGGGCGCAGACGTCTTCAGACCGATTTCCTCAAGATTAGTTTCTTGAATCCTTTTTACGTCCTCCTTGCTGTCAACTTCCAATAATACTCCCTTCGATCTGAGTTGCCTCAGATTTTTCACCTTTAGCGTCTTTCGCTTAGTTTCTAAGGCTTTTGTGAGCTGATCTTTTATTTCTTCGTTGGTCCTTTTATCGGACTCTTGACATGGCTTTATCAGGATAATTTCCGATTTAGACTTTCTTACTTGTTGCCTCGTGGGAATTCCCTTGTCTGTGTCATGTGGCCTTTGGGGGGTAGATAACGCTTGAGCATAGCTCAAAGTTTGTTTCTGTTTTGCAGCACACTCGGAGTGTGCCGCTCTTATCGTTTCCTTCTCTAAGATTTCTTTTTGTAACATTGACTCCAAAATTGCCCACTTAGAGAGGACAAATTTGGCCACAACTTTGTTAACTTTGTTCGACTCGTTAAATAAGAAATTTTCTAGCTGCGCTCTTTCTGTCTTAATTTCATCAAACGCAGTGTAATTTATTCTCTCAGGCTCCAACGTTTGCAACTTTCTGCGTTTGGACCTAGGGGTTCCAACCTCGTCCGCAATGGACGAGATGGAGCTCGCCCGGCTGTGCCCTCTACTTGTAGATGGCCCCTCGGTAGTAGTTTCCATCACAGTCTCCGCCTCCTCTTCAACCTTCGATTTACTGTTTTTTAGTTTTGATATTAAGGATTCCATATTTGTTCCCACGAGTAGGTCGGAAGGTGTGTCCACCCAGGCAGAGCCGCCTTACCTGGGCAAGGCTAATACCGCCGGGAGTTCGCCAGGTATCCCGGGGTTGGACGTTAACCGGCTGCTGCACCCAACAGCCACCTCCCCGTGCGTCCGGTGACGGAGTGGTACACGAACCTCAGCCCCGGGGATTAAGGGATTTTTTATAAGAGGTTATCATCCTCGCGGTCCGGCCAGTGGAGGTAAGACCCCCGTTCCTGCGAAACATGACCACAGGTTTACGGTATGAGCGTGACTCGGGTACCTCGGGGTCGTTAAGCCCGTACTACGACTGTAGAACACAGCGTAGCCCCTGAGGGGGGGGGGGGAAGAAGGGGAAGGCGATCGTTGCGCCTGTTACGGCGCCGCCACCCCAGGTAGGTCCTCCCCAGCCGGCGACGAAGCCGGATCAGCCCCCCCCCCCCGCCGCAAAAGCCTGCTCCGAAGGAGGAGTGAGCCAAAGTGGTCGGGCGGAAGGAGTGGCGAGGGGAAGCCGCTGCCGGAAAGGCTGCCGCGGCGAAGAAGCCCGGCAGCCAGGCGGCTAAACAGCCTCAGAAGGCTGCGGGGAAGAAAAAGCAGGCAAGGGGAAAGAAGACCCTACCTGCCCCCTCCCACCCGCACAGCGGCGGTAACCATCACCGTCCCGGCGGGAGGAAAGCAGACTTATGCGGAGGTAATGGCCACCGCCAAGACCAAGGTGAGCTTCGCGGAGGTAGGAATCTCCGCACTGAGGATGCGAAGGGGCGCTACTGGCGGCCTTGTTCTGGAGATCCCAGGTCGGGATGGTGCCAGCAAGGCCGACCAGTTAGCCGAAAAAGTTTCGGCTGCCCTTCAGGGCACGGGTGTGACGGTCGCCAGGCCGGTCAAGCAAGCGGAATTCCGTTTGCACGGCCTGGACGACTCGGTCGCCCCGAAGGAGGTGACTGCGGCGGTCGCCACAGCTGGAGGATGTAGGGCGGAGGAAGTGCAGACCGGGGTGATCCGGTCCAGCTCATCCACCTTGGGCACCCCGTTTGGGTGCGGTGCCCAGCATTCGCCGCCAGGAAACTGGCGGTGCTACGGAAGGTGGCCGTAGGTTGGGCTAGTGCGACAGTCGAGTCCCTCCAACCGCGGGCTCTTCACTGTTACCGCTGTCTGGAGGTGGGACACCCGGCAGCGGTGCACTTCTGAGGTGGACAGGTCGGGCCGCTGCTGTGTGCGGCGACCTGGACCAGAGGGCGAACGCCTGCAAGGCCACCCCAAAATGTCCTGTGTGCACGGACAAGGGGATGCCTGCGGGTCGCCGCCTTGGGAGTAAGGCCTGCAAGGCCGCTTCCAAAAAGGGTGGGAAAGGGAAGCGGACGGTGCAAAAGGCGGCTGCACCCGAAGCTTCCACACCCGTCGTTGCGCGTAGGGATGGAGCGGTAACGGCCCCGAAGCCGCCCGCGGCAGCGCCCAATAAGAGGGCGCCCCGGCGACGATGGATACCGCCGAGTGATGGGGCCCGCGGGCCCGATACTCCAGGCGAACCTGAACTGATCGGCCAGGGCTCAGGATCTGCTCGTGCATGCCATGGTCGAGCGGGGTGTCGGGTTGGCCGTCGTGGCGGAGCCGTACCGCATACCGGACCACCCCCATTGGGTGGGTGATGCGGTCGGCTCCGTTCCAATCGCTTGGGGAGGGGGGAGGCCAGGTTCACCGGCGTGCAAAATTTTCGAGCGCGGCGCGGGATACCTGGCAGTCGAGTGGGGGTACTTGTCTGTGGTGGAGCTTTACGCGCCGCCCAGATGGTCCCTCGAGACGTTCGAGCGATACCTGGACGAGGTCGGAAGATGCGTCTTCCGCTGCCTCCCTCGTCCGGTATTCGTGTTGGGGGATTTTAACTCCAAAGCTACGGCTTGGGGGTCCCCCCGAACGGACTCAAGAGGGCTGTTGGTCCTTGAATGGGCGGCGGGACTGGAGCTCCGGTTACTTAACTCGGGCTCAGTCCACACGTGCGTGCGGTGGAACGGAGGTTCCATAGTTGACCTTTCATGGGCAACGCCCTCGGCCGCGAAACGTGTTACGGGGTGGAGAGTGGCGGAGGAGATAGAGACATTATCGGATCACCGATATATCGTTCTCGCTCTCTCCGCTGCCCCGCAGTCGGCCCCCCGACGCCGTTCGGGTAGGCCCCCCGACACCGTTCGGGTAGGCCGAAGCCAAGATGGGCGCTCACCCAATTGGACGAGGACGCCTTGACGGCTGCGGCACAGGCGATGGCCTGGATCGATCCACTGGAGGAGCCGGTGGACGCCGAAAGGGAGGCCCTGTGGTTCCGGGATGCCATGTCGTCGGTGTGCGACGTGGCTATGCCCCGGGCCAGGGCCCGCGCGCGGAGGTCGGCGTACTGGTGGTCTCGCGAGATCGCAGATTTGCGCAGGGAGTGCGTCCGTGCGCGACGCCAGTACACCCGCTCGCGCCGACGGAGGCGCGAGGAGGATGGCCGGACGGTACTATTGTACGGGGCCTACCGAGAAAAGGTAGTCGCTCTTCAGTTGGCCATCCGGAAGGCCAAATCCCAAGCGTGGCGGACTCTTCTCAGTTCTTTAGACCGAGATCCGTTGGAGCGCCCGTACCGCTTGGTCACGGAGGGTCTAGACCCCTGGTTCCTTGGGCGTGTGGTGGACACGCTTTTCCCCCCTGATCGTGGGAAGGCGTCCCACCCGCGTTCCGAAGTGGAGGATAACTCTTCATCCTCCCAGGGGCTGGGGGTCACCGAGGAAGAGGTGGCCCGGGTGGTCCGATGGGTCCGGGGAAAGAGTAAGGCCCCCGGGCCGGATGGAGTACCCGGTAAGGTGTGGGCTCGCTCAGGGACAGGTTGCGGGTTTTGTTCTCGGCCTGTCTCGAGACGGGTGCTTTCCCCATACTCTGGAAGTGGGAGAAGCTCGTTCAACTGCCAAAAGAGGGTAGGCCGGCGGATTCCCCATCCGCCTACAGGCCTATTTGCCCTGCTCGACGAGGCGGCGAAGATGTTTGAACGCATCGTCGCCGGTCGCCTTGTCGGGCATTTGGCTCGAGTTGGTCCGGACCTGGCGGACTTCCAGTACGGGTTGCGAGAGGGGCGGTCAACCACCGACGCGGTGGCCCGCCCTCGGTCACTCTCCGACGCTGCGGTTGCCAGGGGCGGGGTGTGCGTCGCTATATCTCTCGATATAGTGAACGCATTTAACACCCTGCCGTGGACATCCATTAGGGTGGCCCTTGCACGACACCAGGTGCCTCGTTACCTGAGGGCGGTGGTCGGGGCGTACTTGCATGACAGGGGCGTCGTTTTCCCTGTCCGCAATGGAAGGAGCAGGAGGGAAGTCGTCCGCGGGGTTCCACAGGGTTGTCTTGGGCCCGTTACTGTGGAACCTCGGGTTCGACGTCGTTCTGAGGGCGTCCCTACCCGACGGAGCCAGCGTCATCTGCTACGCGGATGATACGCTGGTGGTCGCCGTTGAGAAATCCTTGGGGATGACCCTCCGTAGGGCCGAGGTGGCGGCTGCGGCTGTCGCCCGGAGGATACACGACCTGGGATTGCAGATCGCGCCGGACAAGACCGAGGCTATCTGCTTTCACAGCGGACCTTGGTCTCAGCCGATTCCCAGGTCGTTGGTGAGGGTGGGTGGCACCAGCCTGGAGGTGGGGTCCCGGATGAAATATCTGGGCCTCACACTAGACTCCACCTGGTGCTTCGAGCCTCATATGGAGCGTCTTGTCCCCCGAGTGGAAAGGGCCAGCGGCCTCTCTTGGCTGCCTATTGCCCAATCTTGGGGGACCTGGGGATAGGGTCCGCCGACTCTACATGGGAGTCGTGCGGTCGATGGCCCTTTACGGGGCGCCCGTGTGGGCCCCAGCGGTGATAGGCAACCGGCGCAATCGCCAGCGTTTGCGCCGGCTCGAGAGGCGGATGGCCATTAGCGTCATCCGCGGGTACCGTACGACTTCGTACGTCGCAGCGATGGCCCTGGCTGGGGAGCTGCCCTTCGAGGTCCAGGCAGCGGTACGCGCTTGCCTCTATGCACGCGAACGCGCTGTGAGTCGAGTACGGGGGCAGCCGCCGGGGACGGACGCTGTTAGAGGTTTCGAAATCCTCGCGCCGAGGCGCGCTTTCTTCCGGCGGCGGGGGAGCTTCGAACCCACGCTGCCGGGCGCGTCTCTGGAGCCCTTCTGTCACAGTTGGAGCGGTGGCAGGGGAGGAGAGTCGGCAGACTCACCTACCGAGTGACGCAGGTTATGACCGGGCACGGTTGCTTTGGCTCATACCTGCGTTGCATCGGTCGAGAGGAGACGGCAGGGTGTCATCACTGCCGTCTCGAGGATGAGGACTCGGCGCAACATACGCTGGAGGAATGTCCCGTCTTCGCAGCGGAGCGCCGAGTACTTCGCTCCAAAATCGGGTTGGATCTTTCGCCGTTGGCAGTCATCGGGGCGATGCTGGGCAGCGAGGGAAATTGACGTGCGGTGGCGACCTTCTGCGAGAAGGTGATGCTGCAGAAGGAAGCCGCGAGTCAGCAGACCCTGCTCGTAGGGACCGGGGGCGTAGCCGTAGGCGCACCCCCTGGAATGAGGGGGCAGCGGCCGACCGTGTTCTTTTGGGTCGCCTACTGACTGGCCATTGATGGTTAAGATGGCCGGCTGAAATGGGGTGGTAAGTGGTGTTTCGACCTCTGCGATACCATCCCCGTGATCGCAGGGCGTCTGGGCAGGGGCCCAGGTGCTCTCCCTGTGAGGAGGGAATTAGAGTGCCCCCACGGTATCCCTGCCCGTCGTAAGAGGCGACCAAAAGGGGTGGAGTGCTTTTGCGCTCCTCATTTGCGATCACGCGGCGGAGCGGTGCAGGGCGCGACCTTCCTGTACTTGCATTCAAAAAGTAGGAGGGGGCTCTCCTATGCCCCACCCCCCTTCCCCGGGACGCGCTGACCCTTGAATGTGGGTCGGCATGGTATGGGGGAGTCGCGGTTGGAGTTCTTCAATATCATATACTCATAGCCGTAAGCCAAGTACACTAAGTTTCCACTCTCGCTTCTACCTTACCAACGCTTAGCTTTAGTCCGAGAGAGACAGAACGATTCCATCCACGCATACAGCGGTGAATCACACGCAGTGATTCACACACCGTCAAATCAATGACGACACGACTCTCAGAGTCCTCGAACTGCGCTTAAATGAGCCGCAGGCGTAGGGATGCGCAGTATTATTCCAAGATCATTATTCAAGCATTGTTCGAGCAGTCGAGTTCAGTCCGCGCACTCAGACGTTTATCTGCAGCCAGAGTCACGAACAACGCCGGTTCTGTGACTCTGATCCTCTCACTCTGTTTGAAGAACTCGCGTTTTCGTTGGCTTTCCACGATCGCGAAATTCCCGTGTTATTTTGGAGTATACGTGAAAGGGTAATCTCGAGGTTAAGCGAGTCCGCCACGTGCCAAATAACAAAGATAATTATAGCTACTTTGACCATAGTTTTTTACAACCGGTTACATGGAGACAAACAGTAAACGGAAAACACTGTTTCCCCTTAAAGTCGAGAAAGATCGGTGGAACCGCGTCGGACGCGAGAGCGTAGAGAGAGGGAAAGGTGTGTCAGTTGAAAAGAGACACCATGGTGTAATAGACAGCGCCGCCAGCCGGCTGAAAAATAATTATCGCACTCGCGCAATTACAGCAGGCAGTGTGTGCCGAAGTGTGTGCTAGAAGTTAGTCAGACTTCCTCGAGAGAGTCGGTCACAGCCAGAGCCCTTGTTTCTGTGCTGCCGAACTCAGCTTTTGGAAAGTTCTTCGTGGTTGCTACTAGAGAATATCTCACCAGCTCCCGAAGCCCAAATAGCTGATAGATTTCGAGAGCAAAGGTTAATTCTTCGCTCTCAAAACCTCTCTGAAGACTGATAATAAGAATATAAAAGACGTGCGCTGAGAAAGAGACGATCGTAGCGAAACGGCTTTCCGTCGCACGATCGTCGCCTCATAGGCATGCGACAAACAAACCACTAAAACCTAATTCGAGCGAATAGCAATCGGATCGGTGGCATTACCACGATTCTTTTGTCGATTGTTCCTCGATTTAGAAGCAATCGGAGACCAGCCCCCATGGCAGGTATCAAGGTTGTCGGTGGACTCGCCGGTAAACGTCTGATACGTTTTTACGTACAGTGGCGGTGATCCTGCCTACTCCTGGTTTAGATCCATCGATCGCTTTAGGCGCGTATGGCAGTGAGTGACAGGTCATAACCTTCTATCTCTCGGGCAGCGGTACCTTGTGTCGAATATCGACGGTAATAGCGCACCTAAAAGGTTACTGCAATTCCAGTACCTTTTCACGACGTCAAAGGGAACGTCGTGTGAGAGACGAAGCGGTGAGACTCCGAGTTTCAACCTTCTCCCGGGACTAGTATTCTAGTGACCGCTGGTTCTCCTCCACACGGCACCTCACTTTTGGAGCCTTACAACCTCCATTAGCGAGAAGCCGGTTCGAGGCAATCGACTATTGCATCCGATACAGGATATAAAATTAAATCTGTACGTTTGCACACGACGGTTCCTTGCGTTGCCCAGGAAACGTCGCATAATACAGTCCACTCCCCTCTACTGTGTCTTATAGCACGAATAAGTGCCCTCACTACCTGTCGCGCATATCGTGATCAGGGAAGAAGAGGAAAGACGCACGGATAGAGCAATAACCTGATAATAACGTAAGGAATTCGGTGTTTACACCGATTCTTTCTGTTACAGGCCCACGAGCGCAGCGATTTTAAAGCGATATTTCTTCTTTTTCAATAAACGGCCGTCCAGAAACCGACGGCCAAAAATAAAACAAGCGTTCGTTCATTGAACCTCAGTTCCTTTCCCTCAAATCCGAGCCCTGTTTAGTAGAATCGAAAATAAAGTGCGATCTATTTAAACACATACCCTCCCTAATAAACTAATCAGTCTACCTGGCCAAGACTATATTACCGATTTACCTCATGTAACTTTCTTGCTACTCTCTGTCTCGTTCTACCCGAAAATTCTAAAAATTCAAAGCGTTATTTTACTACCACTTTTTTTACCCTCTTCTCGTCCATCTACTTAAAAGAACAATTTTATTATTGGCAAAATGATGACTTAACCCTCCCCCTCCCCAACTACGCATGGACTACAACACACTTTACAATTTCGAATGATTATAAGAGGTTGTAGCATAAAGACTATCCTAGTGCAAGAAAAGTGCGAAACCTATGCGAGCGACCACACAAATTAGCGCGTTTGGACGACCGTAACCGTGAAAATCCGCGCGGCGGTCCCTCTTCAGGGTCCGGTCCCCGCCGCGCGGCCGTATAAAAAGGGCCCCAAACCATAGCCAGTAGGGTCAAACCACCGAGAACCTCCCGAACGTGCAGACGCTCTACTGATCTCAGTTTTGTCGACACTCGTTGCGGACGGCCTCTCGAAGTACACCCCTCCCTCTCGCACCCTAGCGACTAGCAGACGGCTCTGATTCAGTTCTCGACACTATTCGCTTCCTTACGGAGATCTAGCAGACGGCTCTCTTACGAGTTCTCGACTCTACTTCCCGACTCCCTACTCATCCCTACACCTCTCGTTCCCGCCAACGTTCCCTTCCAAATCTCACCCACTCCCGACTTCCCTAAAAACACCCCCCCCCCCTTTCAACACCGGGAGGACTGGACAGCAACAACCTCCCCGTCACAAGGTATATTTAAGCCGACCATCAAAATTGTGAAAGTTAACTCTCTATCCACGCATTAAATATAATTATACGTTTGTTCATATCGTAACAGTAAATGAAATTCAGATTATACAAGATTAAATGATAGAAGTCCAATACATTTGAAGATATACTATACGTGTTATTATAAATGTAGCTATTATCGATCGATTACATCCGAAACAATTAAATGCTCTACTATACTTATGGGAATCAAAACCTTTACTGATTCAAAGCAGTTCTATTATAATCCGAATCTTCTTCTGAACATCACTGAAATTTCGTCATCCATCTTACAATTCCATCAGATAAATCCGATTCTAGATGAACATCTAAATCTAAAGGAAACCAAGACCGACGAAACTCTGCAGAACATCGAGTACAAACTCAAGGAAATAGGAAATCGTAATCGCGATAAAACTTATCACTTAAATTTAACGTATGGAACCATTCTAAGCCAAACAGGATTTATAATTGGAATGTTAATATACTATTTTTGGGAACCATTAAAAGTAAGATGTTGGGCACGTTTATTACGCAAGAGGAAAAACTCTTCACGCCATACATCAGAGAATCTACAGCATGCAGCAATACCATTAGAAGAAACCATTTCTTCGACACATGTTGGAGTTACACAACCATTACCTACACAAAGAGCAATAGTCAATTGATCAGTTATCGACTCTTTTTCAAACATTATTTCACGAATCCAATTCATGATATATGCATTATAAATATATTCTTCTTTAACAGCTCTAATGTTATCAGGGGAATAATGATAATATTTTGTTCCCACAGCAAGATTTCAAAATGGCATCCAGTAGTAGCTAACAACGGTCTGTACAAAGACGACGCCTATTTGTCAGCCGATTAGCTCCTTATACGAAAAAGGATAAATTACTAATCATTTTCAAACCATATGGGGAACAACATGCAGTAATATTACGCAAACACACTGGAAATCTAGCTTTTATAACATTTGCAACTTCAGAACAGACCAAACAAGCTCTGAGGGCCTCGGAGGAAGGAATTATTTGTAATGGAATGAAGCTGAAAATACTATTGGCAGATACTTGGCATGATTCAAAATTAATTTCACCGCGACCAGAAGTAAATCCATTTCCGGGTCTAGATCTGATGGAACCCATTCCATTACCAATGGAGTGTATCAGTGAAATAACCAAATATTTGCCTCTTGCTGATCGCGCTCGTTTGGAAATGACGTCGAGAAGATGGAGACAGGGTACTCTTATGTCCTACGAAGGTATTCACCAGCTCATTTTAAATGACTGGCGATGGCCTAATGGATGGGATGGTAAAGAAGTAACCTTCAAATCTCTTCATTGGCTAATCCAACGAGTGGGAGTTAAGGTTAAAAGCTTCATACTGGATGATCAAAACGCAACTAGAAAATTACAACCGCAAATTATAGCAATAGTTACAGGACATTGTCCTAACCTGGAAGTAATAGACTTAATCGGCACCACAATCAGACCATCAGCATTACAGAATTTGCAAAATGTAGCATACCAAATAAAAACATTGGCGATAGGAAAATGTCAGGGACCAATAGACTTATACTTAAGCAATATATTTAATGCAGCTGCAAATTTAAAGTCTCTTAAAGCAACCAATACAAGTTTCACAGGAAAATGTTCGACCAATTTAAAAGAAAACCTGGAACAATTAGTTTTCATCGTGTGCGAGAATCTTTCCTCCGAATATATTTCTAATATATTATCAAAATCAACTCAACTTACCCATTTGGAAATTAAATCGTGTCACAGACTAACTAATGACAGTGTTGTACAGACTCTGATAAACAATACTACCATTAACCATTCTTTAAAGGTATTAAAGATACATGACTGCACTTTCTCGGTATTTGGAGTAAATTTGCCTATGGATGATGAAGAAGAGGACAACCACGAATTTGTACACCAGGACCTTGGAGGGACTTGACGCACTACCATCTAAACTTCAAGCAGTATCCACATTAAATCTAACATGCTGTGGATGGGTAACAGCAACCTTCATTTTAGAAATTGGAACCCATATGCGACAATTGTCATCATTGGATCTAAGTGATTGTACAAAAATTAGAGGCGAATTCAGTTTAACCCCGATTACCCAGTTATGTAATTTAAGAACACTAAGTGTAAATTATATGCACCCTAGCATCAGCGGCAGGTTTTTACAATTTGTTAGCTCGTTAGCTGAAGTTCACTTACAACATAATTTTGGAATTCAAAATGAAGATGTCTGTGACATGATACAAAATTGTGCACAACTAGAAACAATAGACATACGAGGATGTGAACGAATTGGAAGACCGGTACTTATTTGCGCATCTGAACTAGTCCGTAACAACCCAATACAGAAACCGATAAAATTGTACGTGGGGGGCACTCAGATTAATCATTTTACCAAATATAGACAAAATACATTTTTACGGGTTATATACGGTCACATGTATCAAGAGCCTTTTTGCTGATTTACATATATATAGGTATTATATGGTAAATACATCTTTGTAACTGATCTACCACTCATACAATAGACATCGCCGAGGACGACGATGATTCTAAGGAGGGAGGGATGTTACGTTCCGATCAGAATTCTTTTATTTTAATTAACGTCGGTGAGAATGCGATTTTATGATGCATAGCATTGTGGGAGATCCCTTGTCAATCGTATATTTTGCCTTTGACGTTTAGTCTGGCTTAATTCCGATAGCTCAATTGTTAATATAGCATTCCTTGGAATCAACGTAGTCCTATAACAAATAACCGATAGGCATTATCGTTTCTTAGTACTGATGTAATAAACAGGATGCATGATGTGAGTCCAGCGTGAGAACGGTTATCGCGGTATTTCAAACCTACATATAGCTATTAATTTTCGTAGCACGCGTGTCACCCATAGTTCATTCGATGTGAGTCCTGCGTTGATCGGAATGCGAGAATAATATGCGTTGCGGTAAACCGGAGCGTGAATGTACTGTGACTGCGTTGGTCCTCTTCACTGGAGATAGAGAGAAAGAGAGCACGAGACGATCCCTTCTCGCGACACCTTCCGACTACGCTCATTCGTTAAAAATGATCAACAATTCCATTTCCAATAGAGTATTTCAAGGGTGGGATTATTCAACTTATTTCCGAAGGGCCAGAACTACTTCACTACCGTTTTGAAGCTTCGATCAGCAAGTCGCGAAGCGCGTGATCGGGTAGTCCGTGGTGCAAAATATTGAGATAGAGTTTGTTACAAGTTGTGTGAAACTTAGAGTAACAAAAGACTCAGTGCCGCGTACTCAAATTTAACCGTGTATTCAAATTTAGCCTTATATAATTATTGATTCGTTTAGTCCAGTTATTCCATTACTATTTTGTAACTTTACCGTTTCATAGTCTTATTATTTTGCATTTCTTTTATATATTTTAAACGTTTCGTGTACTGTTCAATTCGACCGTTAATACAACTATCTCTTCTCCAGTGAGGAAGTCTTAGAGAGCAACCAACTCCAACAAGCGAGTAATCAAAAGTTTACATATACTAGCCAAAAATAAATAATCTAATTGTCTCGATTTACAATTTGGTAAATTCCATTTTATTTCATTGTACAATATTGTTGTCAATGAGCAATGATAATTAATGCGTAGACATTGTGGGATTTCCCTAACTTATTAATGCTGGGTTGACATTGATAATTCCCGCATTGTTAAAGACAAATTTTGAATGAAACATCTCATTTTTATATATTCCTCTTCGGACACATTATAATTCGTCATAATTCTACTTTTCCAAATCATCTGATCAAAATATATGTTGTATTTACTTTATATTCGCCGATTTTTTATTGAAATTCTTTTAACCTCTTATCTTCAACAACATTATCAGCCTCCAACTATAATTAACGAATGCATTACCAAGGACCCGTATGGGACTAGACAATCACGAACCCATAAATCTTACAATAGTTTAATATAATAATTCCAAATTTTATTACATTTTCTGTCTGCTACGCAAGCTCATATTATTACTCCCGCTCAAACACGTCTACACGTAACACATGAATACTGCCAGCTAGAGGCGTTTCAGTCAAATCGCAACTTTCGGTAGTGAAAAGTGTTTACGAAGAAGTGAAGAAGACAAGCTGCAATGTAAGTGTATGCAGCCATAGCTGCAATTACTTTACTTAAATACATTATTTGGTGTAATTAAAAATTATCCTTACAATAATTATTTTTTGGTGGGAATCAATTATTCAAATTTGGTTATTAATGAAATAGTTGCTTTTTATGGAGCGAGTCTGTCTTCCCTTGAATTATATTTTAATGTCCTCTAATGTCTTTATTAATTGTTAAATCTCAGGAGAAAACGGAAGATCGGCCTAAACAAATAATCACGAAGCCGGCGCGGTACCTGACCACCTCTTCCGACGAAAAGGTCACCTAAAGAAGAAGAATGAGCAGCGATGATTTGGGGTAATCCCTGCAGAACCTGCGGGAGGCTTTACAGGCTACCGAGAATTCGCCGATAAGCGAACCACAAAGGTACACGTACACGGCGCAAACAGAAACACGTGCAGACACACCAGAGACACACATACCACGCACACAGACACCTACTGCACACATACCACAGACACAGATACTACACACACGGAAACATACTACACACATATCAGAGAAATACATACCCCACACGGAAACACATACTGCACACATGCCAGAGACACACATACCACGCACACAGACAAAATACACTCGCGCATATACTCCCGTATAGTTCCAAACCTGTCCCAAAATCCGCCAAACATCCGCATGTTCTTCTTTTTCCGATGGGACTTCGAAGAAGGAGGTAGTGGAGGACGATCTTCCTTATGAAGAATATGGAAGAAGCCAATGCGGGTAATTATATACATGATACTGTTCAATATATTTAATGAACAAAGTATATTTACAAAGAAACTATGCATCTGTAAGAGCTTCCTTTAATATATGTTATTCCTTTGATGTTTACAGAACGGATGAACAAAGGATGCGCGCAATGGAAGCAGAGTTGAAGTATGAAATGTATCCCACTTATGAAAGTGTATACTAAATATATTTACTTGTAGTTGTAGGAAGATATATGCTCTGTTGATGAAGATGTGGAGCTTCTTACAGAATGAGAGAAGAAGAAAGGAAGCTCCACAGAGGCCGCCATCATTGCCCATTGCTTCTCTTGAGGCGCTTGAAGCCTTCGATTCAATCGGCGAGGAGGAATACTCACATGTTGTAAGTGAAAACAATTATGTACACTTATATAAGTGCTATATAACTATAATTACGTCTATATAATATGTACTAATACCACATTTTACATTTTCTAGGTCAATTACCTCGAATATATAGGAGGCTTCACCGCCAATGAAGCCACCTATTTATGCATCAAAGAAGCATTAGAGGACGATTTGTCCTTGTCACTTACGTGGCTAGGTGGCCATGGAAAGACGTCCTTGTATCGAAGGGCATTAACGTGGGCTATTTATGGTAAGAATAAAACATGACTTCCCAGCCATACTAATTATTTTTATTGTACTAATGTTAATATATTTTGTAAATCGTTTGTGCAGATGTTGTGAGTCACAACAGTCATGTAGAAAACATGAATCGTTGCAACTTTGAAAATTTAATGAAAGCCGCGTTGAAGGCAGCCCAAGAGAGAAGCAGAGGCAAGGCCCGCAAAGCAGCGGGGTTTCTCGGTTGCAGAATGCCGCTGTAGTGATAAGAAATGAATTATTTCAGAAAAGAATTGATTTTAATGTAAAATTTACCCCAATAGCTTCCATTTCTAAGCGAATGTTAAACCATGTTAATTCTTCACAATTTAGTTTAATGTGAAGTGGGGGTTTCAATGATTTCAATGATTCCCAAGTACGATACGAGACTGGTTCTCTTGACTTTAGTCTTGTGTCTGCCCTATCTGGCGGTTAAAATGCAACAACTCAAGGGCAAAATCGCCAACTCGAAAAGAAAAATAACAAATTTCGCAAAATACATTGAGGGGTACACCGCGGAACGTGATTTTCCTAGCTTAGAGAAAAGAATGCGTGATATCGATAGAGAAGTCGTAGAGTTTGGAAAACATTGTACAGAGTTAGAAGCGCTTGCGGATGATCCTACCCTCGCGACTACGTGTACGGAATATGAAGAAATTTATTACACCGCGCATGGTAAAGCTACATCGTTTATAAAGGAAATGTCATCGTCAACGAATTATTTAAACGAAGCTATCCCTTCGATGTCGTTACAAGGCCCTTTTCGAGAATCTCCGACAGGTAGTTTTCAATCTGCTAAAAGATTTCTCCCGCGAGTAAATTTGCCGTTGTTCAGTGGATCCTATGAATCATGGCTAGGATTTCATGACTTGTTTAAGTCAGTCGTTGACGACGATAAGGAAATTCCGGACATTGAAAAGTTATATCATTTGAAGGGTTGTCTAAGGGGTGAAGCCGCGGAAGTCCTTGATTCGCTTAAATTGTCGTCGGAAAATTACGAGGTTGCTTGGGGTCTGCTGAAGGAACAATATGGCAATCGTAAAATCATTCGTCAAACACATGTTAAGGCGCTGTTGAATCTAAAGCACATTTCGAAGGAGTTTCCTGTTCGTTCGCTACTCCATCAGGTGCAAAAACATATTAGAGCACTCAAAGCTCTAAAAGAACCCGTCGATCATTGGAGCACCCTTTTAATAGAAATAATAGGCCAAAAGTTAAACAACTTTCTTCGTGAAAAATGGGAAGACTTCAGTAGCGAGTCCACAAATCCCACGCTTCACGAATTGTTAACGTTTTTACAACGTCGTGCACAATTGGAAGAGGCAAAGTCTTATCAAGACGCTGGAGGACCTCACAAGGTGTCCGAACAAAGAGCCCCTCAGGCTCATACAAAACAGCGTTCAGAACACGCGTTCCCTTCGTCAACCACAGAACACTCTTGCCCTCATTGTCAAGGAAAACATTTAATTCATGATTGTAGAACTTTCAAAAATCTATCACCATCGGAACGTTTTGAAGCCGCAAAGAAGTCTAATCTCTGCATAAACTGCTTGCGTTCCAATCATCGCGTTGTCGATTGCACGGGAGCATCGTGTCGCAAGTGCCAGAAAAAACACCATACTCTCTTGCATTTTGAAAAAAAATCATCTGAGAAAAGTCCTATCTATAGTGAATTATCTATATAGTGAAGTATTGCGAGTTTTTAGACGAGTATAAGGACTTAAATCATTTGCCGCTATTGGAAAACAAAATGCTCACTATGCCTGGCTGCTACCTGCCTCATCATGCGGTAGTAATGGAAGATAGCAGTACCACAAAGATTCGCGTCGTATTCGATGGTTCTGCGAAGACGTCATTTGGTACATCTCTAAATGATACATTAATGGTCGGTCCTACGATTCAGGACAACCTGTTCACTCTATTAACGCGATTTCGATCCCGCAGATACGCTCTCACAGCTGATATATAAAAAATGTACAGACAAATCGGAGTACACCCAGACGACTCCCTATATCAAAAAATTCGATTTCGAAAACAACCAGATGAGAAGGTCACTGAATTTCGTCTCGATACCGTTACGTACGGCACTTCTTGCGCTCCCTTTCTCGCCATTCGCACCCTCCATCAACTCACTGACGACGAAGGTGATCAGCATCCCGTCGCAGCCTCCGTGCTGAAGCGGGACTTTTATGTGGACAACCTGCTGACAGGCGCAAATACGCGCCAAGATGCCGCATTTCTTCGTGATAATCTAATCACGCTGTTACAAAAGGGCGGATTTCTCATTCGAAAATGGGCCTCGAATGACCCTTCACTGGTGCCCGAAAATTCAGGTAATTCGTCCAGCACGCACATGTTGCTCGACCCAACCTCTGCGGTCAAAACCTTAGGCATTCATTGGAATGCTTGTGAGGACCTAATATTTTACAAGGTCAATCCATCCGACTCGTCAAAACCCGTGACCAAATGTTCAATTCTTTCGGAAATTGCAAAATTATTCGATCCCTTAGGACTACTTGGTCTAATTATCGTGAAGGCAAAAATTATGATTCAGCTTCTCTGGAAGGCTGGAGTTTCATGGGATGAATCAATTCCGGCAGATATACATACCGCATGGTTGCAATTTAAGGAACAGCTACCACTTTTGAGCAAGGTGAACATTAATCGACTCACTATCGCGCCTAACCCGGTCAAAACGCAAATGCATGGCTTCTGTGATGCAAGTGAGAGAGCATACGGGGCTTGCATCTATTTGCGTTCAACCGATAGTCACGGTAACACCTACATTTCGTTGGTATGCGCAAAATCGAGAGTAGCTCCGGTGAATGTACTGACATTGCTACGTTTAGAATTATGCGCGTCTTTTCTATTGACGCGTTTGTACACAGCAACCAAACTAAGTCTGCACCATGAAATTAATCAGGTTTATCTGTGGTCGGATTCCACGATAACACTTCATTGGATAAACACAGAACCCCATTTGCTAAAAACTTTGGTCTCCAATGGAATTGCGGAAATTCAAAACCTCACAAAGGCATGCGAGTGGCGACATGTGCCCACGCAAGACAATCCAGCAGACTTAATATCCAGAGGCCTAACGCTTCAAGAATTTGTTGATACACGGATCTGGAAAAATGGTCCTCTTTGGCTCTCGCACGAGGAAGAAGTTTGGCCTAAAAAAAAATATCACTTAACCGAAATTACAGAAAAACGCAAAATCATCGCTTCTCCAGCGTCTATAAAAATAAATCCTTTCGGTGAAGAGTTTCTAAAGAGCTATAGTTCGTTAAAATTCCTCAAACGTGTAACTGCTTATGTTCTGCGTTTCGTCCATAATTTGAAAAATAAATCACAAATTAATCTGGTCCTTCGAGCCGGATCCCCATTTGGGGGGTCCACTGCACATCAAAATGACGCTCAGAGCACGTCGTCGTCGTCGACGCAGAAATACAATTATGCCAGGTACAACTGTTCATTGGTATCATTTCACCGGCTCTCTTAATAAGCATGGCATTCGATTATCAATTCCTTGGTCGAATCGGCCTTTTACACCATTGTTTTGTCATTACGAATTTGCCGTTCAGAAGCCTTCGGTCACAACGAACGCATCTTGGGTTCGCATGTCTCTTTTAGACGAGGAAGGCTTAGCATACGAAGCCTTTCCCCTGCTTATTACTCAAGTCACAAGATACGGACGTCTCGGGTGGCCTCGTCAAATAGACCCTTTCTCTGGTCAGGGAGCAATCATTGAATTAAAAACAGATTTCGGCGGTTCCATATGCTATTGTTACGTCAGCCGGTGGTGACGTTTGAATTAGCATAAGTCTTATTATACTACATTAGAATAAGGACTAACCTCCTACCGACTGCCAATATGACTACCAAGATTCAGCTCATAAATAACCGACCAGAGGTGAATTACCACCCATAGGCAAATCACCCTTTGTCGGCATAGCAAGGACGCGCCTTTGGATGTTGCGCAACTAGGATAAGAACGCCAAAATCAAATAGGAGGAAGACAGGGGCAATCTCCCTCTCCGTACGACACCTCTGACGCATGCGCTCTTCGGCCGATGAACAAGCTCACGCTTGCTCACCCGTAGGGGAGGTTACCACCTCCCTACCTCCACGGGCCCACGAGCAAGCACACGCTTGCTCCCCCGTGGGGGAAGCTACCATCTCCCTACTTCCACGAGATAACGTCTCCTTTAAAGAAAGGGCACAGGACCCTCGAGAGAAGATTTTTTTTACCAGCGTCTCAAAGAGAACACGACTAATTCTCACCGTCGCGAGAATTAGTCTCATAGCGTTAATTCCTTTTTGCGTTCTACTTCTTAAGTCACTTAGTATATTGCATCAATTCCATTTTGTGTTCTACTTCTTAAGTCACTTAGTATATTAAGAACTTGTATTACAGTTATAAGAATATATTCGTTTCTGCTTTTACTCATCCGTAGCGATTAATCCTTACCTACCCGAGATCCGAGGCATTTTGAGTGTAGAGACTATAATAAACCTCGTCGTTGACAACTCGCTGCTAATAAACATCGAGAAAGCTATAGGAAGCAGTGAGGACCCCCGCACGCTTTCGCCCTTTCAATTTCACTAGAGAGGACACCCGCTTAGTGAAAGAGGAAGAAGCTGGATCGATCGATTAATAAGCAGCCAGTTGCACATTGACCGCGCGCTTTTCCTTAATTTTTATTACTCATGCCGAGGACGCGCCGCGCCGGTCGGAAGAACCAACTCCGTAGAATCTTTAGCGAGCTGCATAAGCCAGCTATCGCCGACCGCTATCCGTACGGGATTTCCTCAACACCCGAGATCTCCCGCCGAGTGGACTACCCGGCAATTCGGATCGTCGAGACGATCAGTCTCGCAGATTCGACCGCCGACGCCGCAACCATCCCCTGGAGGCTGCAACCGTTGGAGCTTCTCCCACACATCCACTACGTAGACGACGTCTGTATCGAAGGTCCTCGCTACGAGCTCTATCTCGCGGTTCGCCTTCGCCGACTTCAAAGGGCTTATTAATTGAAGGCGAAAACTCGTTGCGTAAACGACGCGGCGATCGGTGTGTCTTATCTTGTGAGACCGTCCTGTACGCCCGTTAGGTTGCCCGAGTAGACGCGTGATTCGAAAGTCGCGGATAAATAGCCGTTCCGGGACTACGGAAATCGTTTCTACCGACATAGATCTATACGAGTCGTAATCCGGGACGTTACACTGACGTCCAACGGACGTATCGTTCTAGGTTAAGTAAATAGGTTACTCATGTTAGTTATAAGTCTATGTATCACCATAGGTATAAGAATTATAACCGAGTTTCGACTCTCATTGTACCCATAGACATAAGGATTATACATAAGTTTCGCTTCTACCCACGTTCATAGGTATAAGAATTATAACCGAGTTTCGACTCTCATTGTACCCATAGACATAAGGATTATACATAAGTTTCGCTTCTACTCACGTTCATAGGTATAAGTTCTATAACCAACCTTCCGATCTCTAAACTGTATAACCATAGCCATAAGCATAGCGTACTAACTCTGCACCCTGCGCGGTAGCGGTAAGCGTGAGAGAGAGAGACTGACGAGAGAGAGAGAGATGGAACGACTCGCAAGCGCGCAGACTGTAACTGCAGAAATATCGACGCGGCCTCCTCCATAGTCCGCAGCGCGCGCACAAATAGTGCGGCGAACGCAACAGTCGTCAGTTCGAAACAAGCAGCTCAACTCGACAGTTGGGAATGTCTGTTCCGAGTCACGAATCGAAAGACTGAGTTCCGAGCCGAAGCACTGAACCTCTGTTCGTTCAGCCGAAGCGCTGAATCGCGTTCATTATGTCTAGAATTCTAAGTCAAAGTCTCTAGTGTAAAAGTTATGTGTACCAAAGATATAATCGTGTTAAGTCTTTTATAATATATATATATTTTAACTAAAACGTTTCGTTCGTTTAAACCCATCGTCGTAAATACTCCACAACCTTCTCCTCACGAAACAACGGAATATTCTCCTTCACCATCGACAAGCGTCAGGAAGCGACGCTCTCTATTCTCATCGAGAACATCGGCCAGCCGCAGTCGACGCATTCCGTCTAACCTCCGATCTCCAGGAAGCTACAACGCCCAGAGATCTCACACTCGCAGATCCAGCTTCACCAGCGCTACTCCTCCTGTTCGACCGTCGTACAGCGTTCACCCGTAAGTGCTATTCCTGTAAATCGCGTACTTGTTGCGGGTTCCCCAGTGCAGACGCGGACGCAAGCACCGCGTGGCATAAAACTCTGAGTGAACTGTCCCGGGGGTGACGTGATATTAGAATATTATTACAAATCCAATTACGGGACGTGACAACACTATGTTATTCGTGTCTTATTACGCATCAGCAGCAGTATCGATAACATAGGAATCGCTACTACCATCCGCGATAACTCGGACGAAGAGGAAGATCCGACCCCACTCCACTCCGCGCCACCTTCCACTGCGCAGCGGTCGATAACGGATACCCCGGTGGGAGTAGGTCTCAATACGAGCAGCAGCTCGTTCAGCGTATCGTTAGTCGGTAACCAGCCCTCGAAGTCGGAGGATCATCGTGATTTACGCCCATGATCGATCTGGATTTACGCCCATGGAGTGCCTCAGAGCTACGCGAGTTTGGACCTTGATTGATTCTCCTAGATCACATTTAGTTTTAAGAAGCATGAAACAATAGTTTTGCCCAGCTAACATCTGCAATCGAAACACTGTGCGTCGTCGACATTTGCCTCGATGGCCCCAGATACGAGCTGTACCTCCAAATCAGGAAACAGCGTCTCCTCGACAACTACTGAGGCCATCCAGCATCATCGCCTTCATCTCCAAGAAGATAGTCAACACATTTTGCGAATTTGTCAAATTCTGTAAGTGATAGCTGTTAGATCGTGTGTGCGTTGCAGGTTCCCAGTGCAGACACGGATGAAAGCACCGCGTGGTAGTAAAATCTCTCGTAAACCTAGTCTCGGGGTGGAGTAATACATGGTTTTATCCGATTACCAGATTTGGGACGTGACACCTTCCTGCGGGCGTCCACAAACGGTGACGACGGAGATTCCGATACCTCCGTCGTCTCCATGTCCTCCCCTCAGGGGCTACGCTGTGTTCTACAGTCGTAGTACGGACTTAACGACCCTGAGGTATCCGAGTCACGCTCACATCGCAAGCCTGTGGTCACGTTTCGCAGGACCGGGGGTCTTGCCTTCACTGGCCGTACCGCGAGGATGACAACCTATATAAAAAATTCCTTAATCCCCGGGGCTGGGGCACGTGGCCCCGGGGTGCCACCCCGTCATCGGACACACGGGGAGGTGGCTGTTGGGTGCAGCACGCGACTAGCGGCCAAGCCCGGGATACGCAGCGACCTCCCAGTGGTATTAGCCTTGCTCGGGTAATGCGGGCTCTGTCTGGGTCTACTTATATTTCCACCGTACTCGTGGGACCAGTTATGCCGTTTATCTCAAAATCCAAAAATAATAAAGCGAAGGGTGGAGAGGAGGAGGAGGAACAGTTGGAGATATCCACTGTATAGCCTTCTACTAGTAGAGGGCACAGTAGAGCAATCGTCCCTTACGGACGATGCGGGCACTCCTGTGGATCGTTACTCGATCGGATTATGTGAAACTCCAGCTACACTCAGCCGCACGGATTACCCTAGAATCGTGATCACCGACGTCCTCAGCCTTCAGACGCCCAACAACGGGGAAACTTTCCTCACGTAGAAACTGCAACCGCCTGGACTACTCCCTCATCTCCACGTCGTCGACTATATTTGCATCGACGACCCTTGCTACGAACTATATCTCAGAGTCAGAGAGCAACGGCTCTTCAATCACTATTAATCTACGAGTCGACAACTCCTCCATCATCATCCACAAGAAACCGAAGATCATACTTCAAACCGTCCAGCTCCGTAAGTCGTAAATTGTAAGATCGCGTGCACCTTGCAGGCCCATGTGCAGACACGGACAAGAGCACTGCGTGGTACTAAAATCTCTGTAAAACTAGTCTTGTGGTAAAATAGTACGCGTTATTATTCGATTACCGGGTTCAGGACGGAACACGTGGCCTCTCGAGCGGAGGGAGTTGCAAACGCGCTCAGTCGCATTTCAGAAGAAAAGATGCTTTCAAGAAATGGTCGAACGCGAACAGTTTTCCTGTGTCAACTGAAACAGAGCATAGTTGCGGGCTACCAGAGATCTGTAATGTTATTGAGACAGCTAAATTCTTTTTATCTAATAAGCGGGATATGATACCTGCAAGTTACCATATTGGAATTTTTCCATCCATATCAGCTATTATAGGCAGCGCGTGGCTCAGTGCTGTGTTCACGAAATTAGAAAAAAGTGTTAGGAACAGCGGTGACAACAAGTGTGATGGCGGTCATTAACGAATGCCTAGTGTATTTTACAATAGTCCCTCTAGCGGTGGCTTCTTGCGTAGCACAAGTTGTCGGGTTTGTTATTAAAGGCTTGACATCAGGACAAATAGTTTTCATTACGATGCTTACGGCTCCCCTGTATAGAGTCGAGACAGGGCATGGGATTTGATATTCGGCATGGTAGGTTTCGGCGTGGAATACTTCATTAAGAACTACCATTTTTTGGTTGCTGCACAATTGGTGGCTCCACAATCAGCACTATTTGGAGCCGCAGCAGCTAGTCTAGCCATAGCAGGAGGGAGAATCTTTTCGTTTGGTGCCACTGGAAATGCAATAGTCTTTGTGAAACAAGTGTATTTAGTATTCACATCAGTGCAGGATGGGAATATGCCGTGGAACACAATGGGAGCTGCCATGACGGCTGTGATGCAGACCATGTCGCTTGATGTTACAATCGGAGTTTTGGGTGTTATTGTGGCAGTTGGCTTGATTGCGATTAGAACAGGCCTAAGGATGGCAAAGTATCAGACTCGAGCATCGTGTAAGACCGTACGACAACCGGATGGGACAAATGCTTATGTTGAAGACTTCTTTGGCAATTTCGATGACTTTTTCCTGAAAGTTCTGTCAACGGCTGCGTGCTTGACTAGCCCGAGCTCGCTTATATCTGTGATGTTAGCTTGGATAGGCTATTGTGCGAGAAGAGGAGAGATGACAAGAGGCTGTTTCAAGGAGGCTTTTGAAGCATACGCTGTAGTGCCGATAGATCTAGCGGTCATTTCTGAAGGTTTAGCAATGTTAGGAACAGCAGAGAATAGAGAAAGGCATTCTTTGGATCTCTTTACCGTAGCGCTTGGTGTACTAAGTTTTGTCACCGGCATTTTCGGCTGCATGTACTGAGCTAAAAATCCGACGGTGGTGCATGCATTGAATGTTACGAAGAATTTTAAGAACTTTTTTCGCTACGTTTGGCAATACGCGAAAGAAACGACGGGAGGAGTGGCCTCATTTATCGGCAACTCTATAGGTGAGGGACTAATGTCAAGATTGGTGGATAGCCTGCCACAGTGGTGTAGTCCTAAGGAAGACAAATTGATCATGGAAGAACACTTCGCGTTGTCACAGGCTGAACCACCCGAAGTCAATGATTGGTTTTTGAAGAGAAAAGTTGACGGAAAACTTAGTTTAATAGAGCGACTGCACGATTCAAGACTGATTTGCAAGTTTGATCGTTATGGTAGTGTCCTACCCATTAGTTATCTCAAATTCGTTAGAGACTCGAAGCAAGGGCTTTTAATCTGTAGAAAGTACGAATCACAAGTGCCACTAATTTCTTTTGCATGACAGCACAGGATTTAAGAGCCATAGTGCAATGTTTCGCTGCTAGTGTGCAGATACATAACACGACTATATCTCTGGCCAGAGGAGAGTGTAAAGTGAAAATGGAAGTGGCCTATAATGTCGAAGTCGCAAGTCACTTTGTGCATGTGTCTAGGGGAGTTTTGAACTTTACTTTTTGGTTATTATCATGCCAAATGGAAAAGGTAGCACTAACTATGTGTTGGCTTATCGTGTGCCATCTTGTTTGTTGGGCGCATTATTCGGCGAATTAGCTTGCTTGCATCCGGCGATAGAAGCACTGTCGGGAAAGTACGATGAATTAAGACCTGAAGAATTGGTTAGTCAAACGAGTGGTGTATGTGCGTGGGATTCTCACGATGTTAAGGTAATGTAGGATGGTGGATCCTTCTAAACCTAATAGACACGAAGAGAAAGGACAGTATAAGCCGAACAAGAATGTTAACACACAGTATAAGGCCCAGTGGGACTGTGGCGTAGTGGATAACGCGATCGATTAGTGACCCGTAGATATGGGTTCGTCCCCGCCGGCGGCGCAGTTTCCTTTTTCGGCTATACAAGGGCGATACGGCCCGCAGGATCCTACAACATGGGGGCTCAGCCGGGATGGTGGAGCTGATGTCAAGTAGGAATACCCTCAGGCAGGCGTTCTCGGTATGTACACAGAGCTACTTCCGGCTAGGTATTAATTGGCTGCAGATAAATAGTCTTAGTATCGAGCTGACGGCTCGGTGGCAGCCAGTGGTGGAATCTTACCGTGCTTGAAGAGGGGTAGAAAAATACAGTGTGGGAGCGCCAGAGAGGGTGATCAGGGCCCTTGGGTTAAGGCCAGACCCGGAGGGGAGAAGAGGGGAGTTCCCCTATTACGGGGCGGAGTGGGAGGTGACATCAATGGACAGGCGGGTGGCATCTAGGAGCCTGGCTAGACAGAACCCAATATATAGGGTATTGGGGCAACATAGCGACGCTGGCAGTGAGCAGTCGGTTTGCCTATTTCGACACGTTTAATGTTGAAAAGCCTGAACAGGTACGTGCAAGGATTGGGAGCGGGGGGATCGATCGCCTGTCAACAGCGAGGTACTTGAGGAAGGGCTTCGAACAATGGAAGAGATCGGCGGGCCAAGCCGATAGGGTTGCCTTCCCGCACGTGGACCCGGTGGCAGTCGGCAACTGGGCGGCGTTGATGCATAGACCGGATGGAAATGAGGGAGTCACGACATTGTCACGAAATAATTCTCGAGACGTTATAAAAAAAAAAGGAGAGTGAGCAACTTCCCACTCTTTATTCCTTGTTTATTTCAATAATATATGTTACAATAATATGTTACCTTTTATTATTAACACAATGCTTATTATTTATAGTTATATCGTAGCTTCGTTCGTCGTGGACAGAGTTGTGGTATCAAAAGTTTCAGCTTAAAAGACTGAATAGCCTACATCTGGTCGGTCCCTTATACATGCTGATTATCTTATTAGGTGGGAGTGTTCTGGGAATTTGTGGTGGACGTGGCTTCGGATCTTCGTCATACTTGTTGATGAGGAAGTGCTTTATCTTGGTTATTTTGGTCGTCACATTCCCCTCGTTTTAGAGTAAATTTAGTCCTCTAAATTTTTGCGTTTCTTCAGAATGGAAGGATGAAGCTGGGCCTTCAGTGGTTGGAGCTCCATCAGAGTTACGCTCTTCTTTCGAGTGGTGGTTTCCGTTGGCATCATAGGGGTGTATACGTTTATCGATTGATTAATTGGGGTTTCGGTATCAGTATGTGTGGAATGTGTAGTTCCAGAATTATTCACATTGGTTTTCTTAATTTTACAACAGAACACATGTATACAGAGCTTTGTTATGCCTGTTTTCCTAATAAGGTACATGCATATGAGAGCTATGGAAATGTATCCTATTATCTGTAGGGTGGTTATTCCCCATGATTTTATTTGCTTGATTCTATGTGAAAAGTTTAATTCATTTGTTTTCTCTTCTATTTGTTCTAGTGTATCTGAATAACTGTTCACGTTACTGAATATTTTGGGAGTATTTTCCAATGTATCCAGTAATGATTCTAAGTTTGTATCATTCTGTAAATTTACAATTTTAGTTTTTATTTCAAAGCTAACGTTTTGCGTACTTCCTCCTATTCTCATATGATTGTCCTTGTACAATATATCGGTAGTTTTATTTGTTCTTAACAAAGAGGGACCAGTCAACAGTTTTTGTTGATGATCTTTGCCTACAAACGCAGTTAATTCGATTGGTTCTTTTGGGATAACAAGATATTGGTTAGTTGCATGTAACGGTATAAAAGTAATTTCTTCGATTTTATATACAACTAATTTGCAAAATTCTATCTTATTATTTATACTAATTGCTTCTGATGCGCAGTCGTGTTTAATCCGTCTGTCGTGAATCGGTTGTGTTTGTTTACACATATAACTGGTATGTCGGATTTTACATTGTTGATCTAAGTATTCTTGATCAACATCCATGTAGTTGAGTTCTACAGTGAAAAAGATTGATCTTTCTATCAATGGTGCTACAAATCCTCCATTTTTCTTCGTAGGGATGGGATATAATCGTTCTATATTCCATTCCTGGTTGATAATTATTGGTATTGAGATTTTAAAGAAGATTTTACCATTCTGTGTAAAAAGTGTAAGATCCGACATATCCAGTACATTTTGAAAATTTCTTTCGTCGGGTGTGAAAACAGTATTAGTTATTTTGTATTCTAGTGTTTTAGCGTATTGTTTGAGAAAAATGCCATGATCCATTATTTGAGGGCTTATGATACCTTGTTTTCCAAGTATTATCATGTAAAATATTTCGTCTAATTGGATATGTAATTCTGTTATTGCAGTCTCTATAGTTATGAGTTGAATTGATATTATTTCGTCTTTGCTCAAAGTGCTTATTTCATTTTTGATTCTAGTTGAGAGTTTTTCTAATTGTTTCATTCCTTCATTATTGATTATTCTTTTAATTAAAGCGGTTTGATTTGATATCAAGGTTTTCATAGTATTGCTTTCGTCAAATAATTTATCAATATTCTCGTTTATTATTGTTAAGTCGTTTGCATCTAGTGTTCCGAACAATGATTTTGATATGCTACCTATAGCATCTATTAATCCTCTTTTAGTACGTGTGTGAGTGAGTAATCTTAATTGTATGTTAATTTTGTTAACAGTTTCCAATTTATATTTTAGTTGTTCTATCTCATGTTGAGCTAAACATTTTGGTTTGCATTGTTGCGTTAACGTGTGAATAAAACTTTCTATAACATTAATTTGTTTAAGAGTATCACTAATATCTATGCCAATATACATATTAATTTTATCGCTATATAAGTAAGCGGTGGATAATTTTTCATGGAATATAGCGTTATCCTTTAGGGGTATAATCTCTAATCCAGTGATCGAGTAGATGAGGGTAAGTGTCCTGAAAAATAAGGCTTAATTCTGTTACCGTGAATCTTTCTTATTTGTCTGTCAATTTCTATTTCATAATATGGGGTCTTTACAGATTTTATGTAATATGGTCCTAACCATTCGTGATCCAATTTATTTTGTTTATGATCATTGTGTACTAGTATTAAATCTCCTTCTTTGAATATTGTTTGTGTCTTAATAATTTTTCTTTGTTGATCGCGTATATTTCTCTTTTTATTCTTTTCTAAAGTTTGTTTTGCAATGAGTCTATATTTTTCAAATTGTTTTTGCCAAAGTAAATACATTTCATCGTAGGTATAGGACGGGGTTTTGGATATGGACGAAGGTAAGTTTGCTTTTCGTCCAAACGTTAATTCGAATGGTGAGAATCCTGTACTTTCGTGTGTAGCTGTATTGTATCCTAAGCATACGAAATTAAGGATGTCGTCCCATTGTTGATTTTTGTCTAGTAAGGAAGTTCTAATCATGTCTTTAACTGTTGCGTGAGTACGTTCAATAGATCCGTTAGATTGAGGGTGAAAGCTAGTTGTTTTTATGTGTTTTATTTTGAATGCTTCTTCAAATTTCATCATTAGTTCGCTAATAAAATTTTGACCTTGATCTGTAAGTATAGTTTTGGGAGCTGAGAAAATGTAAACATAGTGGTTAAGTAAAGCGTTTATGATTGATTCTGTTTTCTGCGTTTTTAAAGGAACAAGTATTAAATATTTAGTTAGTTCATCGTGGATTGAAAGTATAAATTGATTTCCTTTATTAGTTTTGGGTAATGGTCCAATGATGTCCATTGAAATCTTTTCGTTTGATTCTGATGGTGTGTCTAAAGCGACGGGAGTTTCTTTTGCTCTAATACGTGTTAGTTTTTCTTTTTGACAAGCGTTACAAGTTTTAATAAATTCTTCAACATGTTTTATTAAATTTGGTATTTTATATTGATCTTTAATTCTGAGATATGTTTTATGAACGCCTAAATGTCCTATTACGTCGTTATGATTTTCTTGTAAAATAGTCTTTATTTCTTCTTTAGTTATTTCTTTTAAGGGTTCCCAAGCTAAAATTATTTCTTCGTATTCATCGTTATAGTACATCAGATATTGTTTAATTTTATCTTTATCGAAATTTGTAAATGATGGATCTGCTAATCCTATCTTTTTGTGTTCTCTAGCTATTTTGATTATTTTGTTTAACCATACTTCGTGATCGTATCTACCTAAATGTTCTTTAGTCAATTGAAAGTAGTTTCTTTGATTAGGAGTTATTTTTAAAAGTTTGGGAGTTATTTTGTCATTAGTTAACCATATGGCGAATCTGAGGGAATGATTGTTTGTGTTCAGTATAGGATATTGTTCTTCTAAGTCGTTTGGTAATGGTTCGTCTGTTAAAGGGTAAATTCTTCGTGATAGTGCGTCTGCGGCTGTATTGTCTTTTCCTTTGTGATATTCGATTTCGTAATCGTATTCTTTTAGTCGTAATCTCCATCTCATAAGTCGTGATGAAGGATCTTTACAATTCTTAAGCCAAATGAGTGCTTGGTGGTCGGTTCTAATTAAAAACTTTCGTCCTAGTAAGTATTGTCTTAGTCTTCTGATAGCCCATACTACTGCTAATAATTCTTTTTCAGTAGTAGAGTAATTTCGTTCAGGTGGATTTAAAGTTCTTGATACGTAGCAACAGGGGTGTCCGTTCTGAGATAGGATTGCTCCTATTCCTTCGTTTGAAGCGTCAGTTGTAAGCGTAAACATTTGAGTAAAGTCTGGGTAAACTAGTACAGGGGTTGAGCATAATTTTTCTTTTAAAGTATCAAAGGAATTTTGTTGTGTTTCTGTCCAATGAAAGGGAGTGTCTTTCTTTGTCAGTTCAGTTAGAGGTTTTGCGAGTTTAGAGAAATTTCTTATAAATTTACGATAGTATCCAGCTAGTCCAAGAAAAGATTTTACGTTAGTTTCGTTCTTTGGTATTTTAAATGTTTTAACGGCTTCTATCTTTTTGGGATTTGGTTTTATTCCTTCTGAGGTTATTACGTGTCCTAAATATTCTAATTCTGGTTTTAGAAATTCGCATTTGTCTGGTTGGATTTTTAGACCTAATTCTCTTAATCTTTGTAAAACTATTGTGAGGTTATCATTATGTTGTTGTATGGTGTTGCCAAAAATTACTATATCATCGAGGTATACAAAACAATGTTTATTAATTAATCCGCGTAAAGCTGTGTCTATCATTCTTTGGAAAGTTGCGGGTGCATTCTTTAGTCCAAATGGCATCCTATTATAGTGAAAGTGTCCTTGTGGTGTGCTGAAGGCAGTATACTTTTTAGAATCTATTTCCATTGGAATTTGGTGAAAGCCAGAAGACAAGTCTAATGCCGAAAAGAATTTAGCATTACCAAGTTGTGAAAATATGTCATCTATATCAGGTAAAGGATATGCATCTTGATCAGTTAACTCGTTTAATTTTCTAAAGTCTATAACTATTCTCCATTTTTGCTTGCCTGATGCATCTTGCTTTTTAGGAACTACCCATACAGGACTGTTGTATGGTGAATCTGATTCTTCAATTATTTTCTTGTCTAACATTTCTTTCATTTGTCTTTCGATTTCGATTTTATGTGTTTCAGGTGGACGATACGATTTAGTATTAATAATTTTGTTTTCTTTTAGAGTGATCTTGTGAGAGGTTAAACTGGTGCATGGTAAACTATCTGAACTTAGGTTGAAAACGTCTATGTAGTGTAACAGTATCTTTTCTATAGGAGTACGGAAAATGTGTTCAATATGGCTTGTTCTAATTATTTCTTTAAATTTTGTAACATCTTCTACATTTGATTCATTTGAAATATTATTAGAGATTTCAATACTTTGCTCACCAGAGTTGATGAAACATACTCTCGTTGGTTTGTTCTCCAAATAAATTGTTTCAACCTTGGTTTGGCCTGGAGAGATTCGAGGTGTTTTCTGGAAACAAAAGTCGTGATTGTCTAAAGTTAAAAATTCATTACTGATTTGGTAGTTATAATTTTCTAGTAGGGGTAAACCAAATATTCCATCTTCGATTAGTGGGAATGTATCAGAAACGATATAAAATTTGTTCATTTTTCCTGCGAGTTTAATTTGAGTGTACTTGTTAGTTTCATATTTGTCGTTTCCCATGTAAAAAGTGCGCGTATTTGTCTTGTATCGTGGGTTAGTGTTTTTAGAATCTTTTACGATGTTTATTCCTGCTCCTGTGTCGACCAAATATCTTCTGAGTGGTTCTCCTCGTAATGGTTGGAGTAATATTCTGAGTGATCTTCCGAGTACTGTGTTGACTCGTATTCCTTCTCTTCCTCTGTCGGGTTTATTTCCTCTTTTGTCGGTGTCTCTTCCGTTGCTGTTATATTGTAGTTTCTCAAAGGTGGCTTGTTTTGTTGGCTGGGTTGGTGAAAATTTACACATTGATTAGCTAGGTGTCCAAGTTGGTTACATTTAAAACATTTCATTTGAGCTCGTTCTGCTAGTGGTCTTCGTTCCGTTTGTTGGAAGACTGGTTTGTTAAGTGGTGGGGCTTGGTATCTTGTGGTCGCGAAGTGGGGCTTCTGCGGCGTGGGGCGATATGTGTTGTCGGGTCGTCGTAATGGGGTCTGAGTCATTGGAGTTTTTCCTGGTTGTTGTGTCAAAGTGCGGCCTTTTATCATGTTGCGATTGCGTTCTATTTCGCTTATTAATATCTCGGCCTCGAAAGCTGCATCTTGCGCATCGTTAAGATTTCTGGGGCGTGTGGCAGATGTTCTCAATTCGATTTCGGGTTTTAGATTTAGAATGAATATTTTAGTAGCGCGTTCGATTTCTAAGTCTATTGCTACTGCTTTTCGAACGGGATTGTATTCTTCGTGTTGCAAAGCATATGTTAGTTCGTTTAGCGTGTGGCGAAAACGTTTTACATAGTTATGCACAGATTCTGTAAACCCTTGTCGTGTTTGCCGTAATTTATCGCGTGCTCCGTTTGAGGTTATATTAATTGATACGAACCGTCTGAGTCCATTGTAGAGCTCCTCGTATGTCTGTATGTCCAGATGTCGAATAGACCTTTCTGCTTCTCCAATGATTTTTTGTGTTAGAATTAGTTTTAACAATATACTTTTCTCTTTACATTCACAGCGTGATCCTTGTACTTTTTTGATGAATCCTTCTACTCCAATATCGTCTTGTCCGTTGAGTATAGGTATAAAGTCTATACAAGTTTTTGCACTTAGCTTTGGTTGATCGTAGTATAATTCTTCTTCACTTTCTTCAGGATGAGGTGCCGTAGCTGTAGGTAGTGGACTCGTGAGTTCCCTTCCTTTTCTTTCCTGAGGTAACTTCTGTCCCTTACGTATCGTGTCATCTGATTTGTCGTCAGTCATTAGGGAACTGAATTCGGAGGTTCCTACCGATCTTCCCATTTTTAATTCTGCTACTGCTCTGCCGAGCGTATCGATTTCTTTCGTACGTTTCTCGTTCTCAGAATTCCAGAATTTTTGCATCTCGTGTAAGGCTGTTTCATACCTTTCACTTTGTTTCTGCATCGAATCCAGTATCGCTCTCAAGTTCGGATCCGTAGTTACCGTACTTGGGCCAGATACATTCGTTGTAATGTTCTTCTTGCTGTCCATAGTGCTTTGTGTATCGTCGGAGTCAGTGCTATTGAAACTTTTTCGACGTATTCGGTATTGAACAAACGCCAGTTTTATCAATGGTAGGCAGAATCCGTAGATATTAACACCGTGGTATTAATTGCACAAATTGATTTAAAAGACGTAGGTTCGAGATAGAATCTTCACTCAATATGACCGTAGTCCTTTTCGTGAAAAGTTTAATCAAGAGAGAGACTATCCTGGCAGGATCGCCAAAAATGTCACGAAATAATTCTCGAGACGTTATAAAAAAAAAAGGAGAGTGAGCAACTTCCCACTCTTTATTCCTTGTTTATTTCAATAATATATGTTACAATAATATGTTACCTTTTATTATTAACACAATGCTTATTATTTATAGTTATATCGTAGCTTCGTTCGTCGTGGACAGAGTTGTGGTATCAAAAGTTTCAGCTTAAAAGACTGAATAGCCTACATCTGGTCGGTCCCTTATACATGCTGATTATCTTATTAGGTGGGAGTGTTCTGGGAATTTGTGGTGGACGTGGCTTCGGATCTTCGTCATACTTGTTGATGAGGAAGTGCTTTATCTTGGTTATTTTGGTCGTCACAACATCGTGGTTTGCCGAAGAAGTCATAACGTCGACGGTTGGCCATTCGTGGAACGTGAATCTCAAATTACATACTAACAGGCGCGGAGGGGGCACACTGTGTGGACTCCGAACGCCAAGTTCCTGGTGGCGGAGCATAATCAACACAGAATGGTCAGACTTCTGTATCGGAATGGAGGGGAGGAAGGCCAACCCTCATTACCAATTCGACAACACACCCGAGCGGTGGACTTTCGACTTCTTTAGTCAGTTTGGTGCGGGGGAGGACGATCCTCAACTGGAGACAGCAGTAACACGGCTGGACCTAAAAACCAAGGACTGGGGTCTTACATATCAGTCCCACCCGAGGTACGACGAGGTGAGAGGATTGGCTTGGATCGTGGACTACAGCCGAGGGGGGATACTTGCTCGGGACTTGGGGTGGACGGAGGAGGGAAGTACAAACCCTAGGGAGGACGTATGGGGATGGGGACTGCAGGTGAGGTTGAAGGACTATCGCAGGGATGTGGTGAAAACGCTGGTGATACCGAGGGGGACAGAGACTGTGCTAACTGCGTTTATGTACTCCGTGGGCACTATACTGTATAGGGGCAACGTGTACCAGCAGGCGAGCGGTATACAGCAGCACTACATGGGTAGGGCGATGGGCCTGAACATGACTACCATTCCTAGGCCGGGAAACGAGCATGGCGGAGGGACGGCGCCCATCTCCTCCGTGAGCGCTCGGATAGTGGAGTTGGAGAAGGAACTGGAGGCACTACGCGCAACTCGCGATGCGCCTTTAAGGCACAGGATGAATTGCGAGGAAGCGGACACAGCGAGAACAGAAGCGAGGAAGGATCAACAATTCGGGAGAGACGCGGGGAGGGACCGAGCGCCTGTCATGTCCGTAGACACGAACGTCGACGCTCCTGCCTGTCGCTGAACGCGGCCAGGTAAAGAGGGACCAACCACCACCATGCACTAAGGAGCAGCGTCAGCGCCCCTATCGGCCACCGCCTGAACTACCTCAGTCACCAACCAGCCCACGAACTGTCCGGTTTGCTCCGACCAGCCCAGTGGTTCCACCAACCACCACCAGATGGCCACCGATGTGAAGCGGACCGATCACCTCTCCCACAAAAGCCACGCAGCACCACCGTACACATATACGGCCCACGCCGCCCTCAAGTCCTGGCAAAAAACAGCTGCGATTTTCGTATCGACTCAAGAAGGTCCTGAAGTGGAGCCCTTATACCAGCCAGTCTTAGCGACCTTGGCCTTGGGCGATAAGTTTGACGCGTTGTTTAAACCTCACTTACCCCAAACACCCTCCAATTGTCGGGTAGAAGCTGGGCAACACTGCTCGCCCGGCAAACTCATTCCTTAGACCATCACCCCCTTTCGGAGTCGTTGTGGCCGAACGAGCGCACCTCCAAAGGTTATATTCTTCGTATCACATAATATATATATTGTAAAAATAGATATTAAAACGAACGGGTAATTATTATAATAGATATTTATAGCTCAAAGACGCGTAATTTGCTAATGAAACCGGCACGTACACGCCGCGCAGGTCGACGAAACTCCATCAACAGATTAAAATACCAACTGTACATTGCAGCGAGCAATTATTCGAGAAAACCAGAATCATCACCACCAACCCCTACCGTAGGCAATTATTCAGTAAAACTGATTTCAACTCTCAAACCAGGCGTCCCAGACGTGAGCAGAATATTCCCAAACGACCCACGATTAAGATTTTATCTAAGTAAATTGTTTCGCGAGACCACCATTACAAACTTGTAAATTTCTGTACATATAATTATATTTAATAAATGCTATTTTTCTTTTCTTTTGTATAAGACACGTTGCTATTTCAAACGCCCTTCGCCATCCATATAATCCACCATCCCTACCCTTGCGGTACTACCGAAACCTTAAAAAAATACGTTCAAAGAGAATCCGAATCGAGCACCGAGGTCAGTTTGCCGCTCGGCTGCCCTAAAGCTTCGAATACACAACATCCTGACGTAACAATAGCATACCAAACGCAGCACACCCAAGCATGACATCATCGATGACGCAACCCGATGACTCATGTCGACCGACCACACCAGAAGCAAGATAAGACTAAATTCACCGAACACCGGATGCAAACATCCGCCCTAGATTAAGATACGAACATTTCACACTCAGATTAGGTTTCCCCAATCATGTAACAGGTTCCTATAAAAGATCCTGCCCCATAGCCGTAAAGTCAGTCTACTCCGGAGCTCTCAACTACACGGGTACTCCGGTCGGACAACCCGGTCGTCAGTCTACGAGTAACTCACTACGTAACATAAGCCTTGTACAAACAAGCACCCTTCGCGACTACGACACGTAAGCCTTGTAAACTCAAGCATTATACTCTACGCATCGAAACCACACTAAGTATAACCGACTACGAACGATTACCACGCAAACTTTATAACGACCAACGCATTCACTATTGTACAACTCTTATCTTATCGATTTAATTATATTCAATATATTATTTTATCGTACTATTGTCTATTTATTCAATTCATGTAAGCCTCTCAACGAGCATTCATTGATAAATACGATACTTCGATTTGTCTCAGTACGGAGGTGCGAGAAATAGCCGCACGGTACTAACAACAAAGGCATAATCGAAAGGTACAGTCCACGTGAGATCGGTGGTGCGAGAATTAGCCGCACGGACTCACTAGCGTGTTTGACTTGCACCTTTTCACTGCTCATGGGACGCGCCCGTCGCGCCGGTAGACGTTATCAATTACGTAAACTACTACGCGAGTACTATCGACCAGCGCGCCCGAGCCCGTACATAGTCGCGATCGCGGTAAACCACTCGATTACGTGGAATCTCGTCGCGATCGACTTGTACACGACTACGAGGCATCTTCCCCTGGACCTCCAGTCGGCGGAACCACGACGTCGGATCGCCAAAGACGGAGTATCTCTGGTGAGTTAAGGACGCGAACGCGACGACAGCCCAGATAGACGCGTGACGTACGAGCCGCGTGATCTAAAAAGGATAATTAAAACGTTACTGTCGTACCGGCCCTTGCTGAAGCCAAGGTTAGACATCCGGGACGTAACACGTAACACGCCCCTGTCCAAACAAGAGGAAAGACGTGGCGCTCAGTTAGAGCGAGTGGTTCGTGGCGTGATGGTGCGCCCGGAGGTGCTGGAGGAGCATGGGCCGCCAGACGCACAGAAGCAGTTGCAGCAGGCGCGCGGCGAGAGGAGCGAGTAGACTGGGGTGAGATGCCCGAGATTTACCCTGCGGATACTTGGAGTCCTGGACTATACGAACTTAAAAGGAGGGAGAAGATAGACGAACTGAAAAAGGACGTAGGGGAAGAGTTAAACTGTGGGTGCGGTCAACCGGGCTGGGGAATGGAATATGACGATTTCCTGAGCGGCTTGCGGAAGTACAGGATGGGACGACACCAGTGCGGGGCGTGTCGATTTGGGACCGGTGTAATGGAAGATAACATCCATATTATGTATCGCATGGCACCGCCAAGGAGAGCCAAGAGCATTTTGGTGCGAGCTAAGGGTCTTAGGGCAGAAACAGGGAGGGCGTGCAGACATGGGGTGATGAAGGTAATGAAAATAGAAACCGGGCTGCTTAAGATCGAAGGATTGCGGATAAGCCCATATTGGCGCAAGTGGTGCTATTGGTAACTGGGTTACGGGTTCGTGCCCTATAAGGAGGACAATGAGATGGTAGAGGAAGCATGTAGATGGCTTGGAGTGCCAATCACGTTAGGGGAGCCCCTTGGGGTGCATGAATACCTGACAAGGCTTGAAGAAGAGGTGGAGCTATTTATGCAGCGTGAATGGCGTATACCCAAACGTACACCGACTATTATGGAATGGATACATACAGGGCGCTGGATGGAAGGAAAAAGTGGAACTGTGGCATAGTGGTTAACGCGATCGATTAGTGACCGGTAGATCTGGGTTCGATCCCCGCCAGCAGCGCAGTTTCCTTTTTTGGCTATACAAGGGCGATACGGCCCGCAGGATCCTACATTAATATGGAATGGATATCTTATGTCTTTTTATGTTGGAGCTATCGATAAGGCCACAAACATTTTCAGACGAATTTCTAAGTTAAAGAGAATAAATTTGATTCAGGATTGATACTGGATGAGTGGTGTCAAAAACCAGAGACTCTGTCGAATGAGGAATGGCTAATGTATCAATGGCTGCTATGGTCTCATTATGAGAGTGGCTCATTGATAACAAGCACCGTAGAGCGATTAAAAAGTGACAAGAATTTACTAGCTAGGTTGTTAGACTGCTGTGTACACAAATGGAGAAACGTTGAAGGAACTCCGACCATGGATAAGAAAGCAAGCAATATGTCGAAATACGTGGGTGGAACGATTTTGATGTTTAGATCTGGTGATGCGAACGACTCTGTCTTTAGACGAGATGAGATGGCATTTTTCGCCAGATTTGATTTAGACCGTGGACTACATAGACAGCTGCGATCAGTGGCTGCACCCTGCATGGCGGGGAGGAATTAGTGAGTACTACTGCATGAATGACAACTTATATCTCAGCACTGTGGGAGGCTATTGTCATTGTAGCGTGCTAATAAGTGTCGCTAGTGATGGAGTAAATAAGGTGGCATTCACCCCGTGCAGTAAACATTCCTGGATCGTCAAGAAAGAAAAATTTGACCGGAAAATTATTTTAATAGAGGGTCAAAAGACGCAGAGTTGACTTCGAGATTAAATGAAGTGATAATGAGTGGGTTAATTACCCTGAGTGGAGCCAAAGCGCGGTAAAACCAAACGCCAGCGCAACACTCAAACAGACAATGAAATATTTACAGGATAGGAAAGCGAGATAAAGTGACAAACGAAGACAATAGACCAGAAGTCATTTGTGACATTCAGCGAGGAGGTTGATGGGCGGAAGAGCTTTGCTCAGAACTCGACTCGGTCTTTGGATTCTCGACCTTCTAAAGTATTCTAGAATGTCGAAGGAAGATAATTATTCTATGGCGATCCCATAGGCTGTATCTTCTTCTTCAAGTCGAGACACAATTGAAGTGATCGCTCAAGAAGTCATCTTTGACGTTCGAAAAGATAAACGTTCAGCACCTCGCAACCCATCAAGGCGAGCATACAGGGTGAGTGAAAAGTCGTAGTATAACCGTCCAGGAGGTAATTCTACGTAAAAAAATAAGGAAAAAATGTGGTATACATTTTTTTCATCCGAGGCTTTGTTTTCGAGAGAAACGAATTTAAAGTTAGCTCGACTACCCAATGGAATTTCTTTATCGTGTATTCTATTACCGGTTGCCTCTGCTCATGCTACTTTTTCTAAACATTGATAGTGATAAGATATTGTGGAGAATACCCAGATAGTTCGATGTCTGACAGAAGTCATAGTTTATCAGACTTCGTAACAGTTCATTTCGTTTCGTTTATTGCAAATTAACAAGTAATGGCAAGGTATTCTAGTCGAGAGTATGTTGACATGTGTAGGATTGGAGACTGATCCTCGGGCCGATGGCCTAAATCGGCAATACACAGCGGCTATCGGCCTAGAGTCGACGACCGACGGCGGTATGTGCGTGTGCGTGAGCTCCGCGAGTCGACGATCAACACCTGACGGTTCGGCCAATAACGAGGGGTGTTTCCCTTCCGAATGGCTATACCGATAATCGCCAGGCGTCGATAAATAAACCGCGGAAGCGCGAGCTCACCAGAGCGATCATTTCGAAAATAGAAAGCAATTATTGCGAAGATACAGAACGATTATTGTGAGAATACAGAGCGGTCATTGCGAAAATCAGTAAGTTCGAGTACGAAAAGCGAACGAGAGAATAAAACAGCGTCAAATAAATAATTAAAGGTGTGGCGGTCTACGGGCATAAGAATTTTCTCGACATTTCGCGGTGCAGAAAACTGTCGATTGTCGCGCCGTGCTGGGATGCTTCTGGATGCGTTACGCTCACGACGCTTCTAGAAGCTGCGGTAAGACTTATATACCGGCCGCGTGTCTGCTTCTAAGTCAGTCAACCAGTCAGCCGTCCGACAAGCACGTTCGCACGCACGCCTGCACTTCGTCCATCGTGCTGCGCACGCCATTAATCTTGTTGTTAGTATAGATTTCTGTATAAGATATAGACAGTAGAATAAGTTAGTATAATGTAATAAATAGATTTAAGTAAGAAAACCAGTATAGTTGTTAATATACACCTCCACAACTCTGTATAGATATCCCAAACTATTGGCGAATAAAACAATGTTCAACTGTCATTGATAAGAACCTCTGCGTTACTTTCCTCCTCGCCCAACCTGTAAGTTACGGCATAGCAACTACGTAATTAGAGACTTAGAACGTAAGGAGTAAACTTTACGGAATAAATGTGACAAAAATTAAAGTATTTAGTTTTGCTTGAAAACACGCCCAAACCTTTAACGATATTATATACAACAGTTAGATAAGCTATATTGAAGAATAAGACATACTCTTTTCCTTATTAATCTATGTATCACATTGTCACGTGACATGTGCACAGTGGGCGAATTTGTGTTCTGTACCCTATTCTTGTGTATTCTTCTTTGTTCTTCAAATACATTTTTTGTTCATCTCTCACTCCTACATTTATGTTCTTTAATACATATGCTCTATAATAGTTATAGCATCGGTCAATTCAAAACAACTTTAGATGTAATAATTTTTATTCTTTTTTGTATAATATAAATCAGTGTAATATATTCTAGTTTAAAGTGAATTAAATTTTATACATCTATTCAATTGTTATTATGACGTCAAACAATCCAGTTTATATTATTAATTCAATTTCTTTAGTTACGGTTTCATTAGTTACACAATGATGATAGTATCATTGTTTGAAGAAGTCGCGTTTTCGTTGGCTTTCCACGATCGCGAAATTCGTGAGCTATTTTGGCGTATACGTGAAACGGTGAAACTCGAATTTAAACGAGTCCTTCACGTGTCAAATAGCAACCGAAAAATTAACGATTTTCGACTATAGTTTTTCTATCTGTTTGTGTTGAGACAAACAGTAAACGCGTAACGACGGTTTCCCCTTAAATTCGAAAAAGATCGGTGAAACCGCGTAGGACGCGAGAGCATAGAGAGAGGGAAAGGTGTTTCCGTCAAAAGGAGACACAATGATAAAATAGATCAGCGCCGCCAGCCGGCTGAATAAGAATTATCGCATTCGCGTAATCACAGCCGGCGGTGAGCCTGAACAGTTAACCAGAGTATCTCGAGAGAGTCGGTCACAGCCAGAGCCCTTGCTTCTGTGCTGCCGAAGTCAGCCTTTGGAAAATTCTTCGTGGTTGCTAATAGAGAATATCTCACCAGCACCCGAAGCCCAATTAGCTGATAGATTTCGAGAGTAAAGCTTCATTCTAAGCTCTCGAAACCTCTCTTAAGGCGGTTATAGAAAATTCAAAAGACGTGCGCTGAGAAAAAGACGATACGTGTCGAAACGGCGTTCCGTCGCACTATCGTCTTCTCATAGGCACGCTAGCAATTTTACCATTCCTAATTCGAGTGAATAGCAATTGGATCGGTGGGCTTACCCCGATTCTTTTGTCGATTGTTCCTCGATTTAGAAGCAATCGGAGACCAGCCCCCGTGGCAGGAAGCAAGGTTGTCGGTGTACTCGCCGTTAAAACGTCCGATACGTTTTCACGTGCAGTGGCGGTGATCCTGCATACCTCTGTTTTAAGTCCAACGATCGCCTAAGGCGCGTGTGGCAGACAGTGAGTGCCAGGTCACACTCTTCTATCTCTCGGGCAGCGGTACCGTGTGTCGAATATCGACGGTAATAGCGCACCCAAAAGGTTACTGCAATTCCAGTACCTTTTCACGACGTCCTAGAGCACGTCGTGTGAGAGACGAAGCGGTGAGACTCCGAGTTTCAACCACCTCCCGGGACTAGTATTCTAGTAACCGTTGGTTCTCCTCCACACGGCACCTCCCTTTTGGAGCCTTACAACCTCCATTAGAGAGAGGCCGGTTCGAGGCAATCGACTGTTGCATTCGATACAGGATCAAATTAAATCTGTACGTTTGCGCACGACGGTTCCTTGCGTTACGCGGGAAACGTCGTATTATACAGTCCACTCCCCTCTACTGCGTCTCGTAGCACGAGTAAGTGCCCTCCCCACCTATCACGCATCTCGTGATTAGGAGAAAGAGAGGAAAGACGCACAGATAGAGCAATAACCTAGTAATAACACAAGATATCGGTGTTTCCACCGATTCTCTCTGTTACAGGTACACGAACACGCCCGTATTAACGTGTAGTTCAGAAGGAAACAATAAACGGCTGTTGAGGAATCAACGGCCAAAATTAAAAACAAAAAAGTTCGTTTATTGAACCTTTCAATTTCCTTTCCCTCGTACTCCGAGCCAAGTTTAGTCGTATCAAATAAAATAAATAGCGATACGATTAAACAATCATGTTAAAATAATTTCTTTAATTTCAAAGTGAAGTTAAATTTTTTAATTCGTCTTTTTTTCGTAGCATAAAATTTTTCATCCGAAGCTTGGTTTCTGATAAATTCGACGTCAAATATTCTTCGGGAACACGTGCATCCAACTCTTCCCTCTCCATCAATGGTTATCTAAAACCATGTACCATACTTATCTCCATAACTAATTCTAAACTGTGCACCCCATTTGGTAATTATTTGTCGCTATACTGAAGCGTTTGTCTACAAAGATGTGTTACAAAACACGTACATTCTAACGAATGATCAAATCTATCTCGCGTCCAGAGGATTTCGGTCTTACTTCCAACTGATCTCAAAAGTGTACTGTATAGGGGTAAGATCAAGTGCAGTAATAACAATTACGAGTCAATTTGAATAACCACGTGCCGTTCCAAGGGTTTCATATACTATTTCGAAACAATAATGTTTCAATGATTACAAATGAAAAGTATTTGTTCCACACAAATAAGTACCGAACCCTGCAATAACAACCTGCAGGCTTCAAAAGGGGACTTATAAGTACTTTGACGATATGGAAAATTAAACCTTTTATAAATAATACTCGAATAGTGGAAATTAGAATTCTATGAATAGGTTTTAATCCATTCGCAACCACCGTACGTCAAAATCAAATTGGGCAATTTCCGCCGGTGACGTATTAGTACGTCAAAACCAAACTGGGCAATTTCCACCGATGTCGTACTGGTATGTCATAATCAAACTGGCCCATTTCCAATGGTGACGTACTAATACGTGAAAATCGTATTGCGCAGTTTCTGCCGATGACGTACTAATACATCAAAATAAGACCGTGCACTTTCCGTCAATGATGTACCATTATTACTGCAAAATCAAATTAGGCAATTTCCACCAATGATGTACCGGTGCGTCAAAAATCGAACTGGACCATTTCCGTGGGTTGCGTACCAGTACGTTTAAATCAAACAGAGCAAATTTTTGTCGATGATGTACTAGTACGTAAAAGTTACAGTGGTCCTTTTGATTAATAATGTAAAATTATTATCAAGTTCACACATGGGATATGGTTGATCCAAGCAAGCATGTTTTACGTGATTAGTCAATAATGCGATAAAATATACTTTATGTCCAAATTTTTTATTTTGTTATACTATGTCTTCTAATTGATATAGCACTAAACGTTAAAGTAATAAGATATTTGAGGCGAACACAATAATAGCTCACATCTCAGCCAAGTAACTTAATTTCTTATGTTATTTAGTCAGTTTACACGATACATCAGCAGTTGTAAATAGGTTTAGTAACAAATTCAATATGGTGCTTATAATTGAACTTCATTCGTTAATGCGCATTATTCGTACATGTACATGTAGAATTGAGTTGTGCATTAAGAAACATCATAGTTCGAGTGTACTTCAAACAACTGTGGTCCTTCATCAAAGTACTCATAAACGATTCGGATCTATCTCGCATAGATTCGATTGTATTTGAAAATACTATCTTTTTTTGTTATTAGACGTATAGGACGTTCAAACCTATTTTGCAGAGTTCCGAACGTATTTGTAATACACTTGATCCCATCTCTATTACTATAGTGTTTTGCAGTATCAATTACTATTTACCTCCTGCTATTTCTTTCATTTACTTCGTATTAGTTTGAAGTGAGTTTTTATAAAATGTGCTATTTCATTTTGTGCGGCGTATTTAAATTCATATGTTCAAATAAATAAATATACAGGATGTACCATCTGACTTGACCAATTCAATTATTTTCGTAACTAGTGGAGGAAGTATAATTATCAGAATTTAAGTGAAACGACTTCGCAGAACTTTCATGGTGATGATATTTGATGTTTTTGTCTTTTTTTCAAATTCGGTCACGTATTTGACATCCACTAGTTACGAAAATAATTGAGTTGGTGAAGTCAGGTGGTTGGCCCAGCATATTTCACGGAAAAGAAACTCTTGACGCTAACTTGTGGTAGGAAACACAGATAGAATCACTTCAACTAATAAATGCAATTCAGATATATTGTACCTGTTCGTATACCAAAACTGTAGAATGCACTAATTTCTTCTTAACATATTTATAATATATAATGATTGACAAGTACTATAACAAATACATTATTATTGTCCTATTCTCTCAGGGGTTTTTTTCCACACTGCCTGCTCCAGATTTATCTTCATCTACGCATCAACGTACTCAGTACAAAGTTATTATGTAACAATTCAAGTTCATCATGTACTTTTCTATAATGTTACCACATAAGCATCAAGTCGCATTCATTAATAACTGTTTTTAATTTTCGATTCCAGATTGAGATATTTCAAACCATTAGTGACACTTTTCGATTAGCTTTCCTTTCTTGTACTATAATTGTATTTCTTGATATATTTTGGTACACCTTAAAACTTTCAAATTATCCGTTACGGTGACCTGTGACGTGGAGTCGGTGGATGAACTTACTTAGCTTATAATTTCTGCTTTTGATTTTGATATCTTTTATAGTAAAGTAAAACATGGTTATTCCACACTAATTGCTTGCAAAGGTTAGGAAAGCATTGTTCGGTCTTCCTTAGCAGGTATTGAAGAGTTATTTTGCAGTGCCCTACTTTAAGACTTGGCACAATGACCTTTCCTGTCTCCTCATGTTGTGAATTAGCATTGCCCCATGAAAGTACTGTATCATATCGTCAATTGTCGTTTGATTACGCGATCAACAATCTGTTCCATTCTTCCCTTCCGACATTATGCAGTGAAGTGACGAGATCTTGATAAGGAATTCGTGACCTTACTTCAGCTGCTGCGAAAGATAATGCTTCCATCGTAATAGTAACAGGTTATTCGTTATCTGCTACTCCTTAGTATAGTAAGACTCAAACGGAAATTGCTCTTATACGCTTTGATAGTTTGTTGATATTGTCTTAAAACACCAACCAACAATACAGACACAAAATACTTTTGATAAAACTTTCGTCTGGAACTTCCATTGTTTCGACAAGCTCAGGTGCCAATGGTGATTTTATTTTGGCAGTTTCTAATACACATAGGGACCAAATTTGATGGAACTCTTCAATAAGAGATTGCTCTTTAAACAAATGCTTGGTCGCAATATGTGTTGGAGATACAGAACATTCTACGTCGACAAGTGTTATCCGCGTCTGTGAACATAAATATTGGTCACTTCTTCTCCGTCTTCCATATCAGCATTTCTTTTAGTTCAAGAACACATTCCAACACATTCAATGTCGAGTGTCATTGCGTACAATAATTCATATAATTCGTTTCTCCTTTTGCATCGGTTTTAATACGCTTTATACTGCAAGATGTTGCAAGCTACTGCCAATTTTTCTATCATATATTAATTATCTGTTAGAACATTCCAAACGGTTAACCATAGTGTGTGAACAGTACAACCAACTCAGTTCACTTGATATTTTTATTCTTGACAAGCGTCAATACTGTCAATAGCACCTTTTTTCTCAGTTGAATCAGCATAAATTTCTTCGTCTTCCAACGGCGACAGTTAACATTCGTCATTCTTATCGTTATTATTTCCTTCATTGATGAATGATGCATTAGAGCTATGAGCTATCACTGTTGTCTTTATTGTAACAATATTATTTATCATCTCTTATAAGCCTGACAAGTTTAATTATATTACAGCCATTGTCATAAATGATGTAATAAATATATTGTATATATATTCCATGTATGTGGAGCTTGTCTTTTAAAACTTGTTTTCTATTTACAGTACCATGCACGTTTATAAGTGAACACGACAGTCTGTACAGGTCGCAGTATCGATTTTTAAAAACAACGTTGTTCCAGTTTGTTAATCTTAAAATAGCTTTGTTTTAACTATTATTGCATCACTAACTTCTTGAGAAGAAATACTTAAATCTTAAGTCGAAAATGATGATATCGTGTTAAAATTATTTTGGAAAGTAATATCATTATATTATTAATAGAAAAGTAGTTGTTGAACTGTTACCAGATCTTCACACTTATGTAATACATCTTGATTAATGCGTTTCTTTTTATTATTAGCATTTGCCAGTTCTTTTACTTCTTTGTTTTGTTCTTAAAACTAACTAATGCAAATTCTTCAGACTGTTTTTCCTCAAGGTAGCATCAAGAATCTAAAAATATTGATCCACTTACCAATTGAAAATAGCACAAAAATAATAATACAAAGATAATGCCAGAAATATTTACAAATATTCGTACAAAAATTGATACCGTTTTTATTCATTTTTATGCTAATGCCAAATAATTCTTAAGCAAGAAACATTTTTATTTTATTGCTAATTTTCTATTCTCTAATGTGACAAACACTATCTATTACATCAGCGATGAGAAACCTTAGTTCTTTTGGTGGCCAAAATCGGAAACCTAATGTTCCATGTGAACTGCAATGAATGTATTAAAAATATTAATATTAAAAATTTAAAGACTATAGCAATAGAAACTTTCTAAGACCTAGTTTTTATGAAAATAGTGCGCGTAAGAAACACAATTTGTGCGGGAAAACGACCCCATGAGTGCAAACCCGCGCGGCGGTCCCTCTTCATGGTCCGTGCCCGCCGCGCGGTGCTATAAAAAGAACCCGCGCCCTCGTTAAATCGGTCAATCCTTCGAGAACCGCTCGAACTTGCAGACGCTCTACCTGCTCAGGTTTTGACGACACTTGTTACGCGACAGGCCTTGAAGAAACGTATCCAACCCTTAGTTTACCTTGGGCCAGAGGAGGAACATTACACGTTCCAGCGACACTCTTCGCCTCCCTTCCCGTGAATCTTGCAGACGGCTCCCTTTCGGGCAGCACGACTCTCGTACACGGATCCCTTCACATTCTCACCACCCACACCTACTCGCATCTTTTTCGCCACCGCCGTTTCCCCTCGTTGAACACCCCCACTCACCAATCCCTTAAATTCGTCCCCGTACAACCTACGCCGGACCGGATCACTACATCGCCCCCGCCGTGCAAGTGCTGAACCCACGACCTCGCCACAGCCTTAAGTTGAGTTGAGATCGCTGCGCATTCTTGTGTACCACGCGATCACATCGCTATTTCGTCGTAGCTTTTATATTCAGTTTAGTATCTTTAATAAAGTATTAGATATGTGCACGTGGGCTACATTATTTGCCATTACATATTCTAACAAGTTATGAGTCCAATACGATATTTAAATTAGCATAAACGTTTAAAATTGAAGTTCAGCACATGCGTGCGTTTAGAAAGGCAACGACCAACATGGCCACAATACCGTCCGCGCATCAAATCGAGAAACTGGCTGAAAATAATTACGAGTCGTAGAAGTTATAGATGCGAAGTATTCTTATTTGTAATGAATTCTGGTCATATATTGACAGAAACAACATTCCAAAGGAAGGAAATGAAGCCACTTGGAAGATTAAAGATGAAAAAGCTCTGGTCTTGATTGTACTAAAAAGGGAAGGCTCTCAACTGGTCGACTTCGATTTTAATGAGTTTTTGTAGGTAGGTGGACTATGGGTCCCTAGTGATGTGTGTGAAATATTAAGCGTAGTTACTTAATAATTTTGAAAAAATACACGTGAAATTACATACCTGTTGACATACTATGCATATAAGTGCTTTCTGACGAAACAGTCGCGGTGGAAATGGAACGGTATGTAACTTTTAACGCGGAGTTCGCTGGGTCACGTGTGTATTTCTTTAAAACTACTAAGCAACTACGCTTAATATTTCATAAACATTATTAGGGACCCATAGTTTACACTCCTACAGAAGCTCATTAAAATCGAAGTCGACCAGTTGAGAGCCTTCCTTTGTAAGTGTGTCTAAAAACCAGTTAATTCACATAAAGAAGGCAACGACCGCGGCCGAAGCATGGAATCTGTTGAAAGATGCTCATGAATCAAAAGGACCAGTGAGGAAAGCTGCCCTGTATAAACAACTATACAGGATGAAAAAGGAATCAAATCAAGGTATGACGCAATATACAGTAGCGAGCATATAAATTGGGAAAAAACTTTCTCAGTGTTACGTCAGACAGACCGACGTCTATAGTATATAAGCTAGAGAATAAGTCCCAACCAAGTAACCCAATATGCCGATAAGATAGCACGTAAGACAAATAAGAGAACGCACCACGCCACAACCATGACTCATTGATGACGCAACCGATGATGTAACCCCCATGAATCATGCCAACCGACCACGCCAGAAGTTCAACAACCCGATAAGATAACTCCACCGGATATAAACATCCGTCCAACTCAATCAAGACCACACAATAGTTAGATAACGAATTCTTCGAACATCCCACCTACTGATGTAACAGGGTCCTATAAAAGATCCTGCCCCATAGCCACAGAATAGTCAAGTCAGGTCTAATCCAAGTCGAGTCTGAGAGTAGAGTCTCGTAAGCCAGCTCCGCATAGCCGGACTGCAGTGACGCCGCGCTCGGCTCAGTCCCGACACGGTCGACTCCTAATTGGTCATATCTCTGAGAAACAAATTGACTGAAGTTCTAAAAAACAGCGGAAGTTTAACAAAAGATTAATTTTATAAAAAAAAACGGAAAAATTACTATTCATATCTATAGATGTTAACTTTATTTTGACTGAAGAAAAATGGACTTTTTTGTTTTTTGCATTATAAGTTGGCTTATTGTTAACTTATTACTAGAAAAATGTTTTCTAAAGAAAACAAATAGAGCTTTAAACATCATCCACCCTTTTCCTATTTTCTTTCATACGTTTTAAATTATTTTAAAAAGAAGTTGAAAATTTCGAGTGTTAACTTTATATTGACACTCACTGTGTATCATCATATTATTGTGTCAGAATTTTCTCAGAATTTTTGCGTGACATTAAGTAGGACAACTATGGCAAAAATTGATATTTCATTTTTTTCCCCATTACATACTACCCCCCAGATCGTGGTAGAGGGATGAAACTTAGTTTGAAAGGTTTTCTTTGGATAAGTTATCGAATGGTACATCAAAAGTCTAATTTGGTTCAAGGGCACTTTTGACCCCCTTATCGGGCTATACCCTTGGCGTGAACATAACATCACATAACATAACGTATCATAACATATATCCGGTATATATGTGTAGATTCTATACAAAGAAACAACAGGAAATAAGGTATCAAGACAGGAATTCTTGTTTCAAATGTCAACCATTGCGAAAACACGAAAAACAAAACACAGGAAACATCAAGAAATTCAAGTAATTTTTTTACATATACGGAAAACATGCTGAATAAGATATTGTAAGAATAATAAAGCATCTAAAATCTGGATGAGTGTGGAAAATATGTATGTTTGTGGAAAACACACAGCAAAAAAACCAATAATCTGTATAAAATCTGCTGATGACATCTACCGTTTAATTTCAAATGAAAGAAAAGTTGCTACCCTTGTTTTCTGTTCTTTTTAAAAATGAAAATGAAAAATAAGTAATTTCTGAAACTCACACAAAACGTGTCGATAGACACGGGCGCAGGCTAAAACAATTGGCGACCACGACAAAAGAACACAACAGCAACCACGGAGGAACAAACGAACGGGAGACTCCCGCAAAAACCTTCGAGACACAAGGACGTACCCGAGAAATAGTAAACACAGTAAAGAAACGCCCGTACGGCTAAGAATAGAATAAACAGTATTCCGGTGTAACCTGTGTACAACTTATTTCCACCCCACACCTATCACCTCATTTCTTTTATCATTATCTAAAAGTTGTTTTCTTTATTATTTCCTATTTCAAATTCATTATCATATGCATATATTGAGTTGGAAAGAAAGTTCGTAGCGTTTTTTAGTAGGTGGCGGTGGAAGCATGTGTCCGCTGCGTGTGTAACTAAAACAAAAAATTTGTTTACATGTTCTGAAAGGTTCAGAGTTCAAGTAATTTTTGGATTCGTCAATTTTAGAGCTACCTAATAGAAGAGTAAAGATCGAAGAGAATAAGGTGCATTTTCGTAATTTCATGGTTTTCTATTTCCGAAAGACTGGAAAGGTGTTCTGTACCACGAACTCCTGCCGCATAACAGAACGATAAATTCGGATACATATTGTTCGGAACTGGACCGATTGAAGACAGCCGTCGACGAAAAACGACCGGAATTAGCTAATCGGAAGGGCGTCGTGTTCCAGCACGACAATGCCAGACTACACGTCTCTATACAGACCCGGCAGAAGCTGTTGCAGCTTGGGTGGGATGTTCTTCTTCACCCGCCATATTCACCTGATCTGGCACCATCAGACTTCCACCTATTTCGATCCCTACAAAATTTTCTCAATGGAAAAAAGTTCGACTCCTTAGAAGCTTGTAAGAATCAAGTGCAAGGATGGAATCTTCAAGCTGCCATATAGAAGACAAAAAGTACTACAACAAAGTGGTAAATACATTGTAGAATAAAAGTATGTACAAGAATATAAATTTTGTCTTTAAATTTTGCTTAAAAAACGGTACGAACTTTGTTTCCAACCTAACTCTTTGGCAAAATAAGTTTGTAAGATATCGTAAGAGCCTTCGACACAAAGAAAGAGGCTTTCCCGTCGTTATCCTCAGTGTCGATGACTGCTTTGTTTAGGTTTAAGTCGAAGCGCGTGCAAGGACCAGTCGTCACCGAAGGGCGATAACCGTTTGTTCAAGATATATGTAGTTCGAAACGCGTTCGGCCTCATCGGCAAGGAGGCATTCCTGATCGAACGCGTGACGACGTTAGTCGCATCGAGAATACGTTTCGCTTTTACATTTTATGTTCCTTTATGTCTTTTCGTTTTATATTGTGAAATAGTTATTTAACTTTTAAGTAATACACACACATATATACATATAAGCTAAAGTTAAACGTGTCTGTTCGAATCCTACCACACCCCAGCTATGTCTAGCTATATGTCCAGGTATTTTGTAAAATATGTTACAATTAAATCAAAACCAGGTGATCTCAGTATCAGAGGTCCCTAGCCCTGATGATGCAAACTGCAACGTTTGCGAAACGTCGGCATCACGCTGAAAGAAGACGCGGCAACCATCCGGAAGCCATGAATCCTAGTGTAAACTCGGGCCGCGAAAGCCTAAAATCTCATATCAAACGCCTTCACGGAGAGGCTATACTTGGGTCTGTAAATTCATTTACTAAACTCAGGAAGTCCTTACACGTCCAGCTGTGCACTTTAACATTTCTAAAACGGTGCAGAGACCATCAAGTTGTACCGAAATGTTGTCAATTGAAAAACCCATTTCCTTCTTCACACCAAGCCAAATCCATCCTTCGGCAGACATCACTAAAACTGGTTCGTGAGAGAATTTCATCTCAGAAAAAGCTCCTGGACCAGACATCCCAAAAACTTCTCCATCTTCACCGCTTCCTATCTAACTCCTTAGATTCAGAGCTGTGGATCATACTTGATCGTATCTCTTACGAACAAGCTATGAACTCTGCTGAACTAAGGACTGATCAGAAGAAGAAGTTCCAAGGTCTCATTCCAAAAGACAAAACACCCGCCCTGCTTCACACTGTTAAAAACCTCAGCAGCCACAGCTTAACTGACCCCCAAATCTCACTTTTGGCAAAAGGACATAACTTCGCCATTGCACCCTCCAAAATACCAACTGAGGAAATCATAAGTCAAATTGAAACCGCAATATATCACCTTCCTACAGAAACAGGAAACGATATCAGGAGAAAAATCTCAACCATCCTCCACAAGGCCAAACCTCCCCAGCAGAACATCAGCCGGGACGAACGCTTGGCTATTCATAGCCTTAAAAAGAACAACGATATCATCATACTTCCAGCGGACAAAGGTAACGCCACAGTGGTTTTGGATAAAAGAGATTACTGTAACAAGATGAACACCCTCCTAAGAGACCCCAACACCTACAGAAAGCTCAAAAAAGACCCAACTCCAGCAATAGAAAGAAAAACGGTGAGATTGATAAAAGAAGCCAATCTTCCAACAGATACCAGTAAAACTCTCACTCCAAAAGAGTCCTTAACTCCCAGACTTTACGGCCTCCCGAAAATACACAAACCCTCTGTCCCTCTGCGACCAATAGTTAGCAACATTGATGCTCCCACATACAACTTAGCCCAGTTCCTCTCGAAACCACTACAGTCATTAGTAGGACTGAATCAATGCCACATTAAAAATTCAGTAGACTTCATCAACAAGATTGGCAATATCAAAATCAATCCCGGTGACCTCATGGTAAGCTTCGATGTCGAATCCCTATTTACAAACATTCCCATCACGGACACACTAAACATAATTAAAAATTCCCAGAGAATCCCGCAAAATCTACTACCCCTGATAAAACATTGCCTCACTTCAACCCACTTCCAATTCCAAGGTGATTACTATGAACAAAAATCCGGCGCAGCCATGGGTTCACCCATATCGCCAATCATAGCTAATATCTTCATGGAACATTTTGAAAACGAAGTTCTCCAGCTTGCACCACGAAAACCATCGGTGTGGTTCAGGTATGTGGATGACATTTTCGTCATTTGGAAACACGGCATGAACACCCTGCCTGAGTTTCTTGAGTTCTTAAACTCACGACACCCGAACATCAAATTCACCATGGAAATGGAACAGCAAAACCAACTCTCCTTCCTAGATGTTCTAGTCACCCACAAAAGTGACGGAACCCTTGGTAATCAGGTATACCGAAAACCTACCCATACGGATAGATACCTCCATGCCTCCTCCCATCATCACCCGTCCCAGAAAACCTCGGTTATAAGTTCCCTTATATACCGTGCAATAAACATTTCACAACCACAACACCTGGAAGGCGAACTCAAACACATTGAGGAAACTTTGAAAACCAATGGCTATCACAGCACACAATTCCACCGAGTGTTGAAAAAGTTTCGACAATCAAACTCTACATCAACGGCTGATGTAACGGAAGAAGACGAAACAAACCACCATTTTGCCTCGCTCCCGTATATCCAGGGTACAAGTGATAGGATCAGCAGAATTCTACGTAAGCACAACATCCGCACAATCTTCAAGCCATCCAAGAAGATTGGGCAAATAATCCCAAACGCAAAGGATCCTAGACCACCCCTAAGCACCCCAGGAGTATATAAAATTCCGTGTTCCTGCGGGAAAGTGTACATTGGAGAAACCGGGAGGAGAATAAGCACACGAGTAAAAGAACACCGACGGTGCACCAGACTGGGTTACGCCACCCAGTCAGCATTGGCCGAACATTGGATGGACACAGGACATTCAATCCAATACGACAAGACCGAAATAGTAGCCAAATCCAACGGCTATTTTGCCAGGAAATACCGTGAAGGATTAGAGATCCGAAAACACCCTAACAACCTCAATAGAGACGACGGTTACAATGTCAACCCAGTCTGGCATACCACCCTCCCGGTTTTTTAATTGATCAATTAAAAAAACAGCCCCTGATTGGCTGATGCACTCTTCCGCATCACTGGTCACGGCTTATACATAAGGACTCCCAAAACCAGGTGATCTCAGTATCAGAGGTCCCTAGCCCTGATGATGCAAACTGCAACGTTTGCGAAACGTCGGCATCACGCTGAAAGAAGACGCGGCAACCATCCGGAAGCCATGAATCCTAATGTTACAATTAAATTTTTATTTAACATATAGTGATGAGCAAAACTGAACACACTTTCTAACATTTTTAAAACTATTACCATTCTTTCGAATATACAACATTGTATTTCAACCAATGCAATGCTATATAGAAGTCAACAAAGTACACTGTCTCTCAAGCCCTTGCAATGTTTGTTTACATTATTTGTCTCTTCGAGAAACACAAGTCGGTCGTACTCAGTTTTGCACCGCTTCGGTATCCAGTCTATTACTTATTTTTATCAATTATATATACATAGAACCAAAAGAGACAAAATAAGTATCAGAATGGGGGCGAGAGCGATGCGATACGAAGAGAACGTAAGACTGGCAGCCGGGAAATGGTTGGTAAAAGAGTGCTTGAAGGAAAAGGAGGATGGAAAGATAAGCACTAGGAGTGTAAGAGAGAGAGAAAGTTTTTACCAAAGAAATGGAGTGAGTCAGATAGGTCTAAGGCAGATAGAAAGAACAGCGGGGAGTAGCTGCGTGGAATTATTGAAACTTAGAGGACGGGAAGTGCAGGGGCAAGGGCAATACAGTAAAATTAGCGAGTCTAAATATAACACTAGATATAAGTCTATTAGACTTAGTGGAAGGCCGGAGTATTTGAATAAGTTAGGAAGAGGAGGAAGCCAGAGGCTTATTGCAAGAGTGAGATGTGGCAATATGGAGGCGTGGAACAGATATTGGTTAGAGGAAGAAAACAGGAACTGTGAATTATATAAGGAAGGGTGGAGCACTTTAAAACATCTGATAGAAGAGTGTAGGAAACTGGAAAGATGCGAACTCAGATGTGAAGATGTAGTGTCGGAAGCAACAGAGAAGGGAATTGTAAATTGGTTAGCCGAGGTGGAGAGAAAAAAAAGAGAGAAGAGTCAGTTAGGTGATATGAGTGAGAACAGTATGGAGGGATGAGAGTGGGTTAAGACAGAATGTAAACCAAGTCCATTTTCTAAGCCGAGAAGGCTGAAAATTGAATAAACAACTACAACTACTATATATACATAGAATATACTAATTGTGCGTATAATTTAGTGTTTTCCAATATGCGAACAATATCGAAGGAAATCAAGAATAATATAATTTCGAAATTGAATTCTGGCCTTTCCACAAGAAAGGTTGCAAATAAATATAACGTGAGTCAATCTTTTGTTCAAAAAATGAGAAAACAATATTGTCCCAATGTACAAACATCATTCGGGAAGCGGCCAATGCTGTTGATATCACGAGAAGGAAGATTATCAGGTAAATATATTCAGACTGGCGAAGCCACAAGTGCTTCAATGGCTGCAAATTTGATAAATAATTGCAGGGGAAAGTCAATTAGTAAATGGACAGCGATGCGAGAATTAAAATCCGAGAATGACATATGCAATGGGAAGAAAAAGAAACCTATGTTATCAAAGAAGAACGCGAAATCTCGTTTAGAATTTGCGAAGAAATATAAAGATTGGAGTGTTGATCAATGGAGATGTGTAATATGGTCAGATGAAACAAAAATTAATCGTATTTCATTTGATGGTAGATCATGGTGTTGGAAAAGAAAAGGTGAAAGCCTTAAACGTCATCACGTCAAAGAAACATTGAAACATGGTGGCGGTTCTATAATGATATGGGGGTGTATGACATCTTATGGAACGGGTGCAATACTTCGAATTATTAGTAACATGAACCAATATATTTATAAATCAATTCTGGAATGTCATCTACCAGAAATGATAGAGAATATGCCGTGTTCCGAAAATAGAGTAGTATTCCAGCAGAATCAGGATCCCAAACATACGGCGAAATCTGTACAAAATTGGCTGAAAGATAAAAATTTAAAGTTTTTGATTGACCTGCACAGAGCCCAGACTTAAATCCAATCGAGAACTTGTGGGGTCATTTGAAGAAGAAATTACATTGCGAATATCTTACGACGCCAACGTCAATAGATGATCTTTGGACGAGAGTAAAAGAAGAATGAGATAAGATCAACCCAGACTATTGTGAGAGATTGATACAAAGTATGCCATAAGGAATTCATGCAGTATTAAAGGCCAAAGGTCTCTAGACACAATATTAACATCAGAGTAAACGTCAAGTGCAAAACTGAGTACAATGTATATCCTGTAATAATGGACGATAAAAAACATAAAATAATGTTAAGTTGCATTACCACGATTTGTATGCTATTGTTTATCATATATTGTTTAATTGTTAGTATAACAATGTGATAGTTAGAAAATATATTTATATATTTTCAAAAATAGGAAAAGTGTGTTCAGTTTTGCTCATCACTGTATGTCCTTGCACCATCATTTCCAATGCACAAACATTGTATGCTGGTAACAAAGGATATGCAGCACATGCGTTTTTACTACAAAAATTGAAATGTCAATATTTATTACTTTATTTCCTTATGTCAGTTGATATACTCATGTTTATTCTTAATCCTGTTAACAATAAATTTAAATATTGAAATTCAGTTTTAAAAATATCAATTTGTTACTAATTTTATTTTTGTAATATATGTTTAAATGCCAACGTTTACTGTTTTATTATATTATTTCAAAGTTTAAATTCCAAAGTAATGGTTTAATTTACAATTGCAAAGTGATAATACATCAAAGGTGCACATACAACAGATGTATGAGTCATCAAGCTGGTATGTCCATCCTCTATATATTTTCAGCGAGTTATTATTTTAATTTGACAGAATGAAGTATATGTTATTAGGTAAATACGTTCTTTAATATTTGATTCATAAATATGACATCATATATGCGACAAAAAAGTGTTTATTCAATCATAAAATATCACTAAATCTTTGAACCTGTTTTTCTCAAAATCACTAAAAATGTAATACTTTTATAATACTGGCACATATAATGCTCTAAAAATTAGCATGCCAAAATTAAGTATACCTACTTTAAAATTACCGCATGATGTGGTGTCATCAATTCAGCAACAGTCCATGCATTCAAAATATTTCCAAACAATTACAAATATTAGTGAAAGAAGCATACCTGATAATCACTACACAGTTTTTCATATTTCGAAGCACCACTATATCTAGACTTCTTTTTATCATCGTCACCACTAAGAAGTCCATTTTGCAAAGATACGATATAAATGAAATTAATGTTCACTTAGCTTTAATACATCTAAAAAAATTCACTTTTGTTTCTTTTTTGTTTTAATTTTTTTTCACTGTACTATTGCAACACAGCTTAATGTGATTTTCTTCCTTTGCAGGCACATATTCAGATGAAGCCCATGCCTTAAATGGATCCTTTGTCGATCTGAACTCTTACCATTTTGTATCTTCAGAAGTATTTCTCAAAGCAGATGCAAATTAAGCTTTAAAAACAATTTAATGTCATGAAAGAAGTTACATTTATTATATAGTGAGTAACTTTAATATTCGGACACCACAAAATTTTAATTTTGTCCCACTATAATCTTGTTTACAAGAGAAAAAAACTATGCATGATCAGATATAACATTAAGGCACTGTGTCTAGTTAATAGTAATAAAGTTTTATTTCTATTACTTGCAACATTTGGTAAATAATATGTTTTATGTAAAACAAGGTCTGATTTTAATGTTACTTTAATATTCGGACACAGAGATGCAGCAACATTCGCGATACTTTATACTCCGGAATTCGAAGGCTATTTTTGTTTACAAACATGCTAGCCTGTGTGTAAATACCATATCAAGCTTCGTGGCATCAGTTATATTTCGATATTCGTGACAGTCACAGATCATAATGGCACGCAAAAGTAATACTAGTTTTAGTATATGCCATCTCGTAATTTTTCATAATGCTAATGGAAAATCGTGTTCACAAATTGCTGCCATGCTCAATTTAAGTAAGAGCACGGTAGGAGATATCATTAGAAGATTTAAACATCAAGATCGTATAGAATCTATACCACAAGAAGGACAACCAAAGAAGTTGGATATTCGTGAAGAAAGAAAAATAATAATAAAAATAAAGGTAAATCCTTCATTAAGTGCTCCAAAACTAGCTGATGTACTTTTAAGAGAGACTGGGAAGAAGGTGCACCCCCAAACCATACGTAGAACACTAAAAAAAGGTGGTTACAATGGATGTTAAAAGACGTTATATTTTCCCGAAATTATTTAACGGTCGCGAAACACGAGTTCGGTTGGTGTACGGGTCTAATTATAGTTTAGCTCGTATACGGATCGAACAAATACCGCGACGACGACCTTGTTTATTTACGGTCTTGTTGCGATTTGTTAACGTGTATCTGCGGAGTCGGTTGGGCCTCCGCCGATTTGAAAAGTCAATTTGAAACGCGCCGGACGCGAGAGCATTAGAGAGGGGGAAGAAGAGTTAGACGAATAAGGATAGTAGATTAGCGCTGTGACAGCGCCGCGAACAGCTGAGCGAGTCTACGAGCTCCAGTCGCACAGAGTAGCTCGCTGTGCGCGCATCGAATTTGACAGCTCCCCTTCGGTGAGAATAAAGTGGTAACGCTTGACTCCCGAAGTGTCGAATTCAGAATCCTTTGCCTTTCCTTGCGATCTGCTCTTCCATCGGCTTGATAGTAGTACGAAGTTACCGTACGAGATCGCCGACAGCAGTACGCATTTTGTGGTAGTCGTCTCTACGATAACTGCAATTTAAACTCAGCGGATTCTCTAATTCGCTTCGAGTTCTAGTCGAGTTGCTATTCGACATCGGGGCAACGGAGATCACTCTCTGTGGGTCACCGATTGACTGTGCACTCCTCACTCCGCGCCAACGTGAGACAATTTCCTTATTCGGAAACGGACTCAGTTGGAAGTGTGCTGTAACCACGTCTCGTTTGAAGAACGTTGAGTTACACGCCCGCGCAAAGTTCTTCGGCCTCCACACGTTGGTAGTGCCTAAGAGATCAGGAGTTTACAAGGGGTATTCGAACACATTTAGTGCTTCGTGCCACACTTCTGATTCTCTACACTTCGCACATCGCGTCGTGTGAAGAACGGACAATTGAGATAAGTTATCGTCATCGGCCCACCGGGACTAGTTATTCCTAGTAGCCGTGATTCTCCCCGCTCACGGAATCAACCTTTTGGAGATTTACGACCTCCACAGCTTGCGTTCGAGGCAAGCGACTGTTTAAGCATTAGAAGCCAGGAGTAAGTTACTCTCCGATCGGCTCCGTTCTCGTTTGAAGAACGTCGATAATACAGTCCACTCCTCTACCTGCATTCTGCAGAGAGATTCTGTTCCCTGCCCAGCACGATCTTCGTTGCACGGCGTGTGCGAACAGAACTCGTGTTAGAACGCATTCGGTTACGTAGTTCTTTATAACTACACCGTCGTTCTTTTGTTTCAGGCAACAGAAACGCCCACGTACCAGGAGGCCGAATCCCCCGCAATAGCGGAGAGCTTCCCTTCTCTTTCTATTTTGGTTTTTCTTATATATATATTTGAGTTTTTTTGTTTTATTTTTGCAAATAAAAGGCCGACCAGAAACCGTCGGCCAACCAATAAAAACTCTCTCAAGATTATTTAGTCCCTCTCCCTCAATATCCGAACCTATGTTAACGAGCAGTGGAGTTCTCTAACACACTGCTCTATTTAACAATGGAAGAGTTGCTCAGAGAAAACCATTTGTAAGCGAAGCTAATAGAAAGAAAACATTAAATTATGCACAAGAAGTTATTTTAAAAAAAGATACATGGTGGAATGACGTAATTTTTAGTGACGAAAGTAAATTTAATATTTTTGGTTCAGATGGGTGTAGAATAGTGTGGCGAAAGAAGAATGAAGAATTTAAATTTAAATATACAAAACCCACTGTAAAACACGGTGGTGGAAACGTGCTTGTATAGGGATGTATTTCAATATCTGGAACGGGCAAATTAGTTTTTATTGATAGCATTATGGATAAAAATATATATTTAAACATTTTAAAAAATAATTTATGCAGAAGTGCAATGAAAATGGGGATACTTTTAAGTACTACCAATACAATGATCCTAAACATAACGCTCGTATTATACAGGAATATTTGTTGTATAACTGTCCAAAATTATTACACCCTCCACCTCAGTCATCAGATCTGAATCCGATTAAAACCTATGGGACGAACTAGAAAGACGAATTAAAAAAACTGCAATAACATCAAAAGAAGTGTTGAAACAGCGATTAAAGGAAGAATGGAGTAATATTAATACCGAATACCTGAAAAAAATAATTTGTAATATGTCCCAATGTTTGAAGGAAGTTATTATTCAAAAAGGTTATTCTACAAGATATTAAATCACTTGCTAAATATCAAAATTAAGAAAAATATTACTTATATTTTACAGTGTCCAAATATTAAAGTGATGGTAAAATTAGACATTGTTTCATTTAATACGTATTATTTAACAAGTTTTGTATATTATGTAAATAAAATTTATACTACTGTTAACTAGACACAGTGCCTAAATATTATACCTAACTATTTACGTTTTTTTCCCGTTACGAACAAAATAAAATTTTTGTGGTGTCCGAATAGTAAAGTTAGTCACTGTATATCCACAAACTGTTGCTAATTGAGTAAATAGTCCTTGTCATAATCTTTGCTACTTTCCATTCCCCATAGTTACATGTGATTTTCTTCTGGATGTTTTTGGACTGCATGAAGCAACTTAACCAATCCAATTTTTATTAATAACTATAAGTGAGACCACAAGACTGTTTTTACAAGTTATAATATCATAGCAAAAATATATACACATGAGTTTAATAGTTTGGGTACATTGAAACGTAACCATTTTTTAGCCATCTCTTTCATTGAATTTCAAGATGTACACTCAAATTTGTGAGCCACTGTAAATATTCAACCCAATATACACAAATAATTTTGTACATAACCTTAAAATTCAATGCTTAACACAATACGTACGAATCACGAAAAATCTCGTACATAGCAAATCAAACGTTGAGACCGGGTTATGAGACATTTCGTCTGAATATACGATACCTCGCGTATCAACGACTCGACAAATTAAACATAATTTGATTGGTTTGTTTCGTTGCTAAAGTAACACAGCCTTGTTACTTATGACAAAAGAATCGAGAAATAAATGCACATCAAAATGACAAAAGGAAATTTTCATGTTCTCCGGATTTCACCATCCGGTTTTCATCATCCAAAACATCATATACCTGTTTTTACTATTTTAACTACAAGAGCAAGAATGGATTTATAATCGCAACATTGATTTTTAAACGAAATCCAAACAGTGAAAACCAGGCAATGTGAAAAGGTCCAAAGAATAGAAAAGAATCAGTTATTATTACTATTACATCAAGAAAACCCTGGTCCACATATGTATCATATTGTGTTCAGCATTTTACACGTTTTATCATTTTATGATATTTTACTATTTGAAAGCCAGTGATCTAATTTCTTTGTATAGATTGTATTCAGGATTTTTGAGACGCTCAAAAATTTGCAGGCTTTGGAAGCATGTTGGATAAGCAGAGTGCCATACAAAATATATTAACTTTTTACAATATTTACCAGTTTTATTGCCTATTACAGAACCAAATTCAATGAGGTATTTCGATACTTTGATGCAAGAATATTTCTAGTAAATATCCATCAGGTCCATGCTGTATCAAAAACTTTGCTTCCAACAACTGTCAATAATTCTCCATATTTACTAAATAGAGAATTATCATCATCGCCACAGACACACTGACATTAAATTGCACGATAAAAGTATGAAGAATGTCGAGCAAATATTGAACATTTGCATCAGTTAATAACAGTATAGCAAAAGAAATTTTCTATGAGGTTATGTTTACTCATCGACTGCACATAGCGAATCAAATGAATATCTTTGTAACTGTTATCTGTGGTTATATCTAATAGGTATATCATAAATTCTTTTCTTGTCATTTTTCCTATTAGTTTATCACTGATGTTTACAGTCATACATTGAGTGCTGTGACAGAGTTTCATGGAATAAAGGCACTTTTCGAAACAGATTTTAGGAGTCAGATTTTCCACGATGATGTGATGATTTTTACATTTCGCAATTTTACATACCATTTTGTAGAATATTAGTGTTACCTGGTATTAACGCGTATTTAACCCCTCCGTTGTGACGTCCTTTACTCGCCGTTGGCACTATAGTGCATAATGCTATCGACTAACCTGTCTTCCATTCGGTACCACGTTTATCTACACAAGAATATAATTATTAGTCCTATAGAAGTTTTGTATTTTATTTCCATTTTATTGCGAGAAGTATTATAAAACAATACCTGATCTATTTACTGTTGATGCAGTTCTATAAACAACGAGTATTATACATAGACTGCACGTTTTCGTTAGAGACCGGTGCGCCAACGTCGCACACCATAAACACACGCCGTACGCATCTGACCGTTAGAGCCTATTCCTCGACAATATGTCAGTAAATATATGCATGTAGATATACTGCGTAGCAAGAAGTGAAAAGATTCACACATTCCCTAGACGTGACGCGATCAAGTTACACACACCACAGCGCCCCATGCGTTGAATGCGTCATTCGCAATAAAGATGTCGATCAAAATATCCTTTTGTAGTTCTCAATTTTCTATTATTCTTCTTTATACATTCTACATCACATCGACACGACGCGACGGCTTCATCGTTAGTGGCAAAACAGTTGCATGATGATTTATGTCTTGTGGTTTTCTTATTTAATGGATTAAAACTTAATCCTTTGTACTTAAGAAGCAACTCTCACTCGCTCTTTAGTTTCACGCGGAATAATCGACATTTTTCATAAATGAAGTAAAACATTGAGTATGAACCGTAATAGATTTTACGGATTATTAAACCCTAAATTGAATAAGTAGCTATTTGCTAAAGCTTCTACACAACAATATAACTTTTCTAATAGCAGTGAAGACACGAGTTTGTTTAGAAATAAAATTGATAATATTATAAATCAAGTTACTTGAACCTAGCAAAATAGGCAACAGTAATGGAGACGTTAATCAAATGATTGATTCGAAAAACTGAGAAATTAGAATGGTAGAAATTAAAAGTTAAACTGATTCTGAAAGAACTGTGGAAGATTACAAGACTTGAAATTCAATATTACGTTTTTTAATAATACAAAATACATTAGATATTGGAATACAACAATTATTCTCATTGACATATTGACGGTCACAAAAATATTCGGACATTAGTACTATTATTTTACGGAAAGAAGGCACAACATGTTCACAATCCCACTCTTACTGAAGTCCGCTGACTCGCCTACGAACACAGGCAGTGATCGCTGTTGGCCGAAGACTGAAGAAAATCAACGGCAATCATTGCCCGTGTTCGTAGGCAAGTCAGCAGATTACAACAGGAGTGGGAATGTAAACACATTGTGCCTTATTTTCGTGGAAGAATAGTATAGATTTAGTGTTCACTTTCTATATCTTATTTCAATATTCAAAGAACTAACAAATTTATTATGTTATGATAGCGTGTAGTTTTTAGGTAATAAATATGCAAAAACGTTTAATTGATTATATACGATTGGTTAAATAATAGAAGAGAAACCAAGAAGTCGCTAATTTGTAGGTACAAAAATATTCAAACATTATATAAATTAAAGTTTCAAAAAATAGAATAACAATTTTTAATGAAAGTTTAGTATCTGACTGAATATACTTTTTGCTCATAATATATCTCCAACAAGAAAAAGTTATCAGAACAATTTTTTGTTAATGATTGTGTTAGAATGGCCGAAATCGGTAAGCGGTCGAGGTGGGCCATATGCGTTTTGTCAACGCGCTTTCCATTCTCAAGGGTAGTTTCTTCGGACTAATTGTATCGTCGGTTGTAAACAACCCATGCTGGCGAAGACGTCCTCAGAACTAACGAATAGTCCAAAGGAGACCCACTCTTGTACGAGCTGTCGCAGCGAACAGTTAGTAAATTGAGTTTTGAAACGCCCTGTTGAGTTTTTGATTTAACCACTCGGAAATCATCCGATCTATCTTACAAATCAGAAGCGCGATTTACCTTTGAGTAATTTACTTTTGAGTAATTTACCTTTGAGTAATTTACCTTTGAGTAATTTACCGTACGTGATTTACCGTGGATGATTCACCGTAAGTGTTTTACTGTGAGTGCAGTGCACATATTGAGAGGATACTCGCGTATTGTACATACAGACTAATCTAGTTACTCCCGACTATAAAGTGTGCAGTTAGTATAAACATTAGCGTTAAGACGTATAATTAAGTGTACATATTTTTTTAACTTTTGGAACTTTTTGACTTTTTCTAAGACCTTGGTCTTGTAAAAATAGTGAATATATCATGGATCGTGCATCGACCAGTCGTGATCGTGACAGTGATAGGAGAGACGATCCTATGGAATCGCGATTGGGGAGACTCGAGCGCATGATAGAGGAGTTTCTTAGAAAATTGCGTTCGCGTGCACGATCGCATACGTCCCGACGGCACGATTCGAGCTCGCTTTCGCGCATCCCGGCGAGACGATCTCCGCGTGGACGATCGCGTAGCCCGCGAAATGCTCGTCTCGATCGCGCAGAGCATGAAAGTCTGCAAATGCCTAGTTCCGCATCGCGTGCGAAATTGCGCCGATTACGATAAAAATCCTGAACATAACAGCACACGTAGATTCCTACATTATTCCAGACGAATATACGGCACATGATGGAATCCTTGGAAGAGATTTCCTGCAGCAAGAACACGCCGTAATGTTAAAACGGGGAAATCAGCTCATTCTTAACGATTTGAGAGATTCAAGAGAACCGCGAATTATTTCAGCGATGGATATTTACTTTATTGAAGCAAACCCTAAGTTAGATCTGGTAAACATCGGGAAGAACGAGCGAGAATTATGCATCGCGTTAATTACAAAATTCCGTGATTGCATATCGTCATCGATTCAAAGATCTTGGAAAGACAAATACGACATCAATAGAAATTAAATTGCTCACCGATGAACCGATCGTCCTTACCGTTTCGCGGAACCGGAGAAAAAGATAGTTCGCGAAATAATTTCGGATTTATTGGATAATAGTATAATTCGAGAATCCAACTCACCGTATGCGAGTCCGATTACGCTCGTGAAGAAGAAGACAGGGGATACGAGGATGTGCGTAGATTATCGTAGATTAAACGCGATAACTATAAAGGACAAATATCCTTTGCCCTTGATCGAGATCAAATCGATAAATTCGGAGACAATCGGTATTTTACGGGTGTTGATTTAGCGTCAGGATATTACCAGGTACCCGTCGACGAGGATTCAATCGCAAAGACCGCATTTGTTACACCAGAGGGACATTATGAATTCCTGCGAATGCCTTTTGGGTTAACAAACGCGCGGGCTGTTTTCCAACGGCTAATAAATAAGGTTCTGGGAAATTTGAAGGACACCGTCGCATTTCCTTATTTGGACGATGTCATTATACCGTCAAAAACCGTAGAAGAGGGTATTGAAAAACTAAGAAAAGTTTTAGAGACCTTCCGAACACATGGCCTGACCCTTAAACTGGAGAAATGTTCGTTCTTCAAGGAAACCATTGAGTACTTGGGTCGTGAAATAAGCGGAGAAGGGGTAAGGCCAGGTCAACGAAAAATAGATGCCGTGGAAGAAATGCCACCCCCGAAAACGGTCAAGCAGATACGCCAATTCTTGGGACTGGCAAGTTATTTCCGGAAATTCATCAAGAATTTTGCGACACTCTTGGAACCCCTAACGCGTCTAACACGCAAGGATGTACCATGGAGATGGGGGGAACCACAAGAAAATGCTTTTCGGCAGGTGCAAGAGAAATTGACATCGCGGCCGATATTATGCATTTTCGATCCAACTCGACCCACCGAACTTCACACGGACGCAAGTTCTCTAGGTGTTGGAGCTATATTGCTGCAACAACAGGAAGACGGAAATATGGCAGTGGTTGCCTATTTCAGCAAACAAACGACAGCGGATCAACGACGCTACCATTCGTACGAATTGGAGACAATGGCAGTCGTCTTCGCGCTACGCTATTTTCGAGTTTATTTATTGGGAATAGAATTCAAGGTTGTAACGGACTGCAACGCATTGAGGATGACCTTCTTGAAAAAAGATTTATTGCCGCGCATAGGTCAATGGTGGTTGGAAGTCTAGGAATACACGTTCGAAATCCTGTACCGACCGGGAACAAAGATGGCACACGTGGATGCACTTAGTCGAAATCCTCAACCGATCACCCTCGAAGTCGCCTATGTGGACATCACGGAGGCCGAATGGATTACAACGGCTCAAATTCAGGACGAGCAATTGTCATGAATCAGGATGATTCTCGCCAACAAGGGAAAGTATCCCGAAACGAGACATTATTTTAAGGAATACGCATTGAAAAAGGACAAATTGTACCGACGCCTATCGGACAATAAAACGGCATGGGTTGTTCCAAAAAATGCAAAGTTGCAAATATGTCGCTTATGCCATGACGACGCTGGACATTTAAGCACGGAGAAAACACTGGAACGAATTCAGAGGAATTATTGGTTTCCAAATATGCGGCGTTTCGTGACGAAGTACGTGAACGCATGTTTAAGTTGCGCATATTACAAGCATACCGCAGGAAAGAAGCAACGCAAACTGAACAGCATAGAGAAGGTACTGATACCGTTTCATACCCTACACGTCGATTACGTGGGACCATTTGAAACGAGTAAAAAGGGGAATAAGTATCTACTCGTGATGGTAGACGCTTTTACGAAGTTTGTCACTGCAGAGCCAGTGAAAAGCCAAAAGACTCGTCACACCGAGAAAGTATTGTTGAATTTCATGTACCTGCTCGGTGTTCCGACGAGGATAATAAGCGATCGTGGAACGAGTTTTACATCGCAAAGATTTGCTGCCCTGTGTAAAATGTGCGGTATTAAACACGTACTTAATGCGGTAGCTACGCCAAGGGCAAACGGTCAGTGTGAACGATACAATAGGACCATCGTTGATGCCCTGGCGACAAGTGCAGCAGGTCAAGACCCTCGAGACTGGGACACGCAAGTTAAAAAGGTGCAGAGTGCGATGAACACCATGCACAATAACAGCATCGACACGACACCGATGAAGGCATTAATTGGATGCGATACAAAAACGATAGCTGAAGGAACGCTATTGAACGCCGTGCGAGAAGAGATGGACCAGCTGGATTTATCGGTATTGAGGCAAGATATCAGCAAACACATCTCTGAAGAGCAACGAAAGCAAAAGGAGCGGTACGACCGTACGCGAAGAGAAGCTCGCAGGTATACCGTCGACGAGTTGGTGGTGGTGCAAGTAACCAGTGACCCTTCAACGGGAGGTAGCCGCAAGTTGCTGCCGAAATATAAAGGACCCTTCCGAATTGGAGCGGTGCTACCTAATGACCGCTATGACGTAGAAGATCTACGAGAAGGAGTTAAACGATTGCGGACAGTCGTTGCAGCCGACAGGATCAAGCCGCGAATCACAATCCAAGGGGATGATTACGACATGTGATGCTGTAGCTGTTTTATATCCTCTTTTTTTAATAACGTATCCTGGATTGTAACCAGGATAGCCATTTAGTAGTCGGCTATCAGGTTGCTTGAACATAGTCTCACATTTGTCTGAGTTTGTTCACAGAAAAATCAAGGCGGATCGAAAGCGTAAGGCTTCGATAAGCACCAGGAGGGACTTTGCCCGGCGACCAGGCAAAATCCGACGAACGAGGGCAACGGCATAAACACCTGGCAAGGGAGGAGAATGAGAAGATGTCATCCAACCCCCCACGGTTCCAACGGGAACAACACAAGAAAGATACCCTTCGCGGATACGACGCTATCTTAGCGAAGAAGGGCATCGCGCCAAGCGGACACAAAGAGTGTCAAAGTTGTCGAGCATAGGTACAACGGTACCTTAGGCAAATATCCTTTGCAGGTACAACGGTATCTTGGCGGAGAAGGACACCGAACCAGACGGACAAACGTATGTCTCAGGCAGGGTGGTTGTCAGTAAGGGATACGACGGTATCCATAGTTGATCGTGAGTGGTACAACGGTATCATGTCACGACAACAACTCTTTTACTTTTCAGCTAGAGTTAAGGAAAAATTTTATTGTAAGTCTGAGGACAGACCTGACGTCAGTATGGCCGAATGTTAGAAAGGTCGAAATCGGTAAGCGGTCGAGGTGGGCCATATGCGTTTTGTTAACGCGCTTTCCCCTCTCAAGGGAAGTTTCTTCGGGCTAATCGTATCGTCGGTTGTAAACAACCCATGCTGGCGAAGGCGTCCTCAGAACTAACGAATGGTCGAAAGAGACACACTTTTGTACGAGCTGTCGCAGCGAACAGTTAGTAGAGTAAATCGAGTTTTAAAACGCCTTGTTGAGCTATTGATTTAACCACTCGGAAATCATCCGATCTACCTTACAAGAGTAACCTTCTCGGCGTTAACGCAGCACGAGCGCGGGGGCAGTCTTAGACGATCCGGTTTGAAAACTCACGTAGTCGTTCAAATATGCTCGAAGGTGACTTCAACCCGATTTCGCCCAGAGTTTCGTCGTGACGTCGTACTAAGCTTGTACTGAACCCCCGAGCCTTGTTTCTAGCCTCCTTATATACTCAAAAATCCGTAGGTAAATTATTGGCAGGCCCGACTACAGCAAGCTACCCAGATCTATCACCGAGAGTGTATAAACATGTTGTCATTTATTGTCTCACCACCTTCATACCAATAAATTATTTGTAGTAAATCGGTATTCAAATTCTCCTTTCCTCCTTAAGTTTCGCTTATATGGGGCATTCCGTTCCTACTTTTTGGGACTGTTTCAAACGCAGTGGTTTGATATTGGTACAGTGGACTACATAAACTAGGATTTGTGTACTAATTATCTGTTATTAACATGTAATAAGTATCCTTTCCAAGATATGGGCCATCCTGTCCATATCTTTTGGGACTGTTCCAAATGCAATGGTTCAACGTTGATACAGTCGATTGTATCGACAATGACATTTTTCCCAATTCTCTATTATTAATGGATGACCCTTTCCAATATATGGATCATCTCGTCTCAATTATACGGAACTGTTCCAAGAGCAGTGGTTTTATGTTGGTCCAACGGATTACGTAAACGAGTATTTGTTCGGCAATTATTTTTCGTTAATGGATGACCCTTGTAAACATATGGGTCATCCCGTCCCTATTTTTAGGGACTGTACCAAATGCAGTGGTTTGGTGTTGATGCAGTCGATTATATAAACGAAGACTTGTTTCCCAATTTTCTGTTGTTAGTGGATGCCCCTTTCCAACATGTTAGCCATCCCGTTCGTATTTTTAAGGGCAGTTCCAAACGTAGTGGTTCGATGCTGGTGTAGTAGAATATATTGATGAGAACTTGTGTATCAATTACCTGTTCTCAATGTATGACATTTTCCAAAATGTGTACTTAGAAGTGTCATGACAACATTTGCCGATTGTACAAAATAATTGTAAAGTTGACCACAATATCTGTATTTCTTCCAGTATCGATACTAAAATCTAATACTGTAATAACAATAATTTACTTTACAATATATGTACAAATAAACTTAGGTGCGCTGAAGCGGACGCTGAAGCGAACGCGGGGTTTTAAAGTGGGAGACGATCCTCCACGCCGAGTGGGTCCTTAGATGCGAGCTTCCCAAGAGAGCGAAACAATTATTAGAAAGGGTAGGTCTGAAGGTGAGCACCATCCTCTACGCAAGGAGATCCTTGTTTTAGCTCTATGTAGTTGCAGTGCGGCACTTTCTTATGTTTCAACGTTACTGACTTTCTGTGTTAAAGGCGGTCCATTTATGCAGTTTTGGATAGCTTGGATTACCCAATCACGGTCACTCTAGCTACGGTATTGTCGAGCGGAGCAGGTGCATGACCCTCGGTGCTTGGTTTCATACCCTTGCGATCAATGTGGCGTGCGCGTCTATATAACTAGCTATCTCATTATGTTAAATAAATATTATGCGCTACAATATATAGTTGTAAAATCCCGGGGCGTAAATGACTTAATATCAAAGCACAAGTCCATTGGATTGTCACACTGTCTTGGCTCATCATCCGTACGTCCGCAACAAACTTTAGGATATCGAAATCAATTTCTATAATGTGGAGCTATTAACTGGTCTTAAATCAGTGACTGCATTTTAATGATAGTGTCTTTTGCATGTAAATTAATAGGAATATTTAATGTTATTGCAATGTCAGTAATCTTTAAAGCAAAGTTGTCCCGAGCTTAAAATCCATAGACGGCCAGTGGTTGGATCAGCAGTGTGACGTTTTTAGTATTTTCATTCTAATTGTTTTTTATGCTCCTGTCCCCCGGTGCAGCAGTTAGTATTATCACTTTGCTATAGCCGCTGCATAAAATTAGAAGTGGAATTGCACTTCTTAAAGCATTCGAAAAAAAGACTTTTATTATCCGCGTCTTATTCTGTAGTACTAAATGGATTTTAAACTTTAGAAGAGATTGCGTTACTCTCAGAGAATATCCATTATTTCTCAGTACGCCATCAACAACTTGGGTCCAGTAGGTACAATCTTCTTTTCTATATAGAACTAATAAATAACTTGTCTTGTCGTTCTACCTTCTCCAGGGCAATAAAATTTCTTGCCCATCCTTCGGCGTTTCTATTCTGGTATTAATTATGATTCTTCTTTTTCGAACGTCGAATCTTCTTTTCGAATCCTCATTATTGTTTTTGCCGACACACCAACATAATAGGAGATACAATTTAAAATTTAATAAATGAGCTTTCACTGATGCAAAATACACGAGACTGTAATACCATTTTACACTATTAATGTAACGTTGGAATTAAGTAAAGTAACTGCTGGTTTAGATGCAGGAAGCCGAGTTTCTTTCTTAAGCGTAACATTAATTCCGTCTAATGTAATTGTTAGTCTATATAATAATGATATGCAGTTTGAAGGCGTAAACTGCTGCAAAATAAATCTATTAGGTCGATTGAGACAAACAGTGGTAACACTGTACAACAAATCAAAATTTTTTTTCTGCTTTGCAACATCCACTGCGTGATCATTGTAAAGCTTCTCGCACCAAAGACGAATCCGGAAGTGAAATTGCTCAATCACCCTCAGTTCTAAAAAAATTACGGGTTTTTGTGAAAACGCCCGATTTTCGGCAAAAATGAGGTATTACGTGAAAACTAAAAATACTAGGAAGTTCCTCTTGTGGAAGAAAGTAAAGGAGAGCTTTTTGAATAGATACTATACAGAATTATTCTTTTTGTTCAGTTTTGAATAGCTACAAATGGGCGTCAAAGTTTGAAAAAGTGTCAATGTTCATGGTTCCTCCGCACTATTTTTGCATTTTTACGAAAGCTTGTTTCTTAAGCACAAAAACTCTATAGGGGATCGGATTCTGTAGACATTTCTAAAGAGAAAACCATATCGCAGAAGTGTCGTAACGGTTTTCAGTTCGCACAGGTGGAGAAAATATCCATCGGCAACGCGTACCCGGCGTTTTGCCGAGAGGCAGCCTTTGCTCGCCTGCGACGGTACAGCAGTGTCGTTGCTACGCGCAATTGACATCGCTAGGAAGGTCTGACGTGCACTCTCTTTATACATGTACCATGATGGATCTTTTTCTATGTATTTTACTGTAGTAATCACGGAATTATTAAAAAATGTATATAATCACTTGCATCACTAGTACAAGTAAACTTAAAAATGTTTGCGGTTTGCTTGACGTTTGTATGTTGCAGCCTTGTTATCCGTCATCAATGTCCAGCAATAATCTGCAAGCATTGCACACATATCCTTTCCTTGGTATCGTTTTTCCATCGTGGAAATGTCTTGGAGACAGCGTTCACCATATTCATTACTAACGTCACCAAGGTTCGAAGGGAAGAAGTCCAAATGGGAATGCAGGAAATACATTTGTAATGACATATTGCAGCCAAGGTTTTGGCATGCTTTTAAGAGTCTTTGAACAGTAGAAACATAATTTCTTGATTTGACCGTGGAAATTTTCCGCCGTTTTTACAAAAGAGAGCCAAACTGCTTTTTCTAAATTGTTCGACTTTTGTACAAATGTCTCGTCTTTCATTAAGTCTTGGATTTGAGGATCAATAAATATGTCTCGTTTTATTTTACTTTCCGAAATGAAGGGAAATTTCATTTGCAAATATGCAAATGCTGGTCCTGATTTATCCATTGCTTTTACTAAATTCTTCATGATTCCCAATTTTATGCGTAGTGGTGGCAGATTTACTTTTTAAGGGTCAATTAAATTACTATATTTCACATTTTTTTGCCTGGGAGTTAGTCTATGTCGTGGTGTCTAATACTTTTTTATGTAATGCTGATCTCGTGCTCTGCTGTCCCATTCGCAAAGAAAACAACAATACATTGTATAATCTGTTTGAAAGCCTAGTAATATCGCCACTATTTTCAGGTCCCCACAGACGTTGCATTTATATTTATTGTAATCGATTTTGTTTAGTAGCTTCGTCAACGACTCGTAGTTTTCTTTCATCTTTGTAGAGTATGCAATGGGAATGGAAGGGTGTACATTTATGATGTGTAATAAAACGGCCTTTAAACTACGTTTTGAGGAGTCTATAAATAGTCTCCATTCTGTGGGATCGTGCTCGAAACCCATAGTTCTCATTAACAAATTTGTGTCGTTACATGCACAAAGTTCTTCGTACATGCAAAATAATTGTTGCAATGTATGTTGCCGCGTTCTAAAATATGTCATTTTTGTCGAGCTGTAAAGTAAATTCCATTTCTGCAGTCGGGATCCCAAAATTTCTCCTTCACATTTGGTTAGTTGCAAATGTCGTACGAGGTCGTCGAGATCTGACTGCGTTATTAAATGGGGTTCCTTTGATGATGAGGGAGTTCTTACTTCGTAATCTTGCACTTCATCACTTCTGGCTTCTTTTATGGCATTTGGGAATGATTCATGTATAATTGGTGTTGGTTCGGGTGGAAGTATCAGCACATGTATTTCTTGCGAATGTACAATGGGACGAATAGCAGAGGGTACGTCCAGATATTGTATTTTCTTTTTTCCTTTTGTATTGAATCCCGAAATATTGCACAAACAAAAATAATAGTCAATGGTATGATTCGTTGGTTCTCTCCATACCATTGGAACTGCAAATGGCTTATTTTTGCCACTCGCATTCACTCAAGCTAATACAACTGTGGCACATCGTTGGCAACAAATATGAGGATCCCAATATTTTTCCAGATCTCCAATTTTGCATCCAAAATAATGTTCATATGCACACTGTATTGACGGTGTTATATTTCGTCGTTTAGATTTAAGAACGACTTTCCCGGAAACGTAGCAAAAAGAGTCTGGCTGGTTTACACATTCACGAGACATTATGATAAATATACACACTATATATACACTATATACATAATATTCACCGTAAAATAAAATGTCCATAAAAAATTGAATGCACAGGAGCGTCTTTAATCGCGAACACGCAATGGTTATATACATTTACGGAACTTTTCCGCAAATCTCGCATGTATGATTTGCTCGACTATCTTTGAATACAATGTAGTTGTAGCTATGCTGGTTGTTATCTCGATACTGCCTGATTTTTATGGTACTTGAGTTTCTAAAACCTCGTGTCTTCCCAATCCAACACGCCCTTGGTTTGTTACTTTTTTGGAAGGAGTACTGTCTCCTTCCTTAAAAGTTAGTCGATGTGACTTTGCTAGGAGGTGAACGTTTGTTTTGGTATCTCCACAGGGTTTGTCTTCGCTAAGAAGCCCGTTAAATTTATGGCAGGGTAATTGCTATTGAAATGTAAAACATTTAGATTTGTTTAAAACTTAAAGAAACCTCTTGAATCTGTAATAAAACTGTTACAATTGCCCACTCTAATAGAAACTGCTTGAAAGAGAAAACTCAGCTTTAATTTGAACGATGCATAATAAATCGTTTTACAAGGCTCAATCATTTTCTGAATGTATCGAGTACCAGGACTGGGAGAAACGTCAAACGAGAACGCCTTCACTAAACCCGAGAAGGTTATTTTGCTTTCGGGTTATTCCACGGTAAGTGGATCATTTTTTTTGTATTGGTCGCCTGTGATACATCGAGCGTCTCTGCAGTTTGGTAAGTCAAGCTCAATACTTGATTTCAATCGCCGATTCTTTCCATTCTTTACAAACAATCCTTATTTTCAATCAAGCAAGTGTGTCAAATGGCTTCTTCACACGCAGAACGCATTAAATTGTGGAGCTGTAGAGAGGGGATAGGATAGGAAAAAGGAAGGGTGTTGCGTTTCGTCCTGGGCCTGCTAGTGGACTCATCAGTAAGGCTACCTAGCAGGCCCTGCCTTAGACGTTGGGATATTGGAAGGAAGGTTAAAGGCGGTATATATATGGACGAGGTAGTTGGAGCGAGTACTTTCGAGAAAGTCCTATTTCATATGACCCTCTAGTGGTGGGTGCAGGAGAGCCGACACAAAATCATTAAAAGCTAAACGCGACGCATTTCGCATTGAAGTGTACGAATTAAAGGACATCTTAGATGATCCGGAGATCTGTGTGAACAGTCACGACATTCCGTATCGTGAAATTAGCCTTCGCCTCGAGGAATTGCAATTAGAGTATGCCTCATTTGCTAAATGTCAGCAAGATTTAGACAATGCTGACGAAACCGGGAATCTATTACGCGATCGAATGAAATTAAAATCATTTTACATGCAAATAAGGGTGCAAGCATTACACACACTTCCAGCGAATAACGCCGCGAACACAAACACGCAAGCACAATCAAGTGACGCGCATAATAATCACACTTCGCCTTATTCTCAAAACGAATCGATCGACATAGACGTACAACTACCGAAAAGTAATCTTCTAGCATTTTCCGGTATTTGCGAGTATTGGTCCGACTTCGCGGACCAATTCCAATCAGCAGTGCATGGCAACATAAGAATTAGCAATTGCAAAAAATTAACCTACCTCCGATCGAGTTTGAAGGGAGAAGCATTGAAAGGTATAGAGTCACTCGCCAATTCGGAAGCGAACTACGGAATTACTGGGGCAATTTTAGAAAAACGATACAATCAACCCGCAGTCATCGTCTCAAAGCATTTAAAGTCATTGTTCGATCTTCCAAATATTACTCGGCCCGCGCACCGAGAACTCAAATCCTTTCTAAACAACGTCGATGCGCATTATCGCTCGCTTCAACCGTTTAATCAACCTACCCGTGATACATTGTTAATTCATCTACAGCTAAAAAAATCGACAAGAACACAGCATTGACATGGCGCGAATATACACAAAAGGAGAGCTTTCCTAAATTAGAAACATTCTTTCAATTTATGCCAGAAAGATGTCAGGTATTGGAACGTCTATATATACACCGCACAGTCATATACCTCATCAAAATCAAACCCTTCAGCAAGGAACTCCACAGCCGAGGTTTCCCGACAACTAGATCACTAAAAATTCGTTCAGTCTAAGAAGCTTTGCTTCAATTGCCTTCGCTCCAATCACAATATTAATGATTGTCGTTCCACAACATGAAGACGATGTCACAAAAGCACCACACACTTCTACACAAGGACGTTGTGGAAAATTCTCCCACAGCTGCACAAGCACACATTACCTGTTTAAATTCACACTTCTGCTTCGAAATTGTATTAGCTACTGCCGTGATTGAAATTCTAGATGATTCTGGACAGACCCACCTCTGTCCAGTATTGCTTGACTCATGTTCCCACGCACACTTTTTAAGTCACAAATTCTGCAATAAACTCGATCTCACATACCAACGGACTGCGATTCCCCTTAGCGACACCAATAATATGTCTTCCACAATTAGCAGGCAAACCAATGCAACAATTAAATCACGATATAACGGCTACTCTCAGGCGCTTACATTTTTAATCGTAAACCGGGTTTCACAAAAGGTTCCAACAGCCTCAATCGATCATAAGGCACTGTAAATTTCTCGGAATTTACCCTCAGCTGATCCGAGTTTCTACGAATCCGCTGAAGTCGACGGTTTATTAGGTGCACAAATCTTCTGGGATTTACTATCAGTAGGATGCATTAAATTAGCCAATAATGACGCGAAATTATGCAAAACAAAATTAGGTTGGGTTATCATAGGTGAATTGATAAAACCTTTTCGTCAAGCAGGAATAATGTGTAACGTTGTTACAAATTCGTTAGAACAACAAATATCTAAATTTTGGGAATCGGAAGAACGTTCCGTAAAGAAACATTTATCGCCTGAAGAACGCGCATGTGAGGTTCACTACCTGCAACATACCCGACGCGACGCAGGTAGTGGCCGGTACTCAGTCAAACTTCCATTCAAGGAAAACATAAAGGAATTAGGGGAATCGTACCCCATGGCATTGAAACGCTTTCTCGCCCTAGAACGACAATTAGATAGAAATCCTCATATTAAAGAACAATATTCTGCTTTTCTCAAAGAATATCACCAATTAGGGCACATGTCGCTCAGCCCCAAGTCGTTCGATGGCTATTACGTACCGCACCATGCAGTCACGAAAGTTGATAGCCTTACCACTAAACTTCGCGTGGTAGTTGACGCATTAGCGAAAACATCATCCGGGATATTCCTAAATGACAATTCAATGGTAGGTCGTCCTTCGACCTCCGTAGGAGCAGGACCTGCCCCAAAGAGCCTAAGAAAGTGCCTTCGTATAAGTGCCTTCTAGTTAGAGTAGAGGAGCAAAATCAACTTTCAGTGTTAGTGCATATGCGCATAAGAAATCGCACACTATTACACAGTGCAGTGTATACAGAGAATCAAAAAAGTGACATCACTAAACAAAAACTACAGTACATAACTAAAAAAAACGTGAGTGGATAAAATAGCGGGTGTCAACAACTCGCCACAGGGTGAATCCCCGACAATCGGGGATTCCCCTTACGACACACAAAATAAAACAGTGCAGCAAAATGCCAAAATTATCAAGCAACAAAAATATCCAGCGAACATGTCAAGTGAAAACCAGATAATAAACACAAATGAGGAAAAAATACCCCATTACTTCAAACAAATGACAAACCCGACCAAACAGGCAAATAAGTTAAACCCGGCACAATCAACAACAGTCAGGACAAGGAAAAGTAAATTAGAAACAAAAGCACAAATCACAATAGAAAAAATGGAAACGGAGCCCACCAGCGCAACCAGCCAAACCGAAAATGAAAAAGCATCAAATCTGAAACCAAATCCATCATATGAAGAATTGCTGAAACAAAACATTAAACTTAATTCGCTTGTAGCAGAATTATTAAAACAAATCGAAAAAGAAAAAAAAAAGAAAAAAAATGAGAACCCACACTCAACACCGAGGCACGATAAGGGTGCGCTATTGGAACACATGGACACCAACAATAACGACCCCCTAGGAAAAGGAGACGAAGAGAGAAGATGGATGGAAGTCAGCTCAATGAACAAGAGAAAGAGAGAGTCCCCAACCATCAACCCAACCGCGGACAAACGAAGGCCAGGGCCCAGCAACACACCACAGCAATGAGGATGCACTAAGCAGCCCCCAACACAAACTCCAAGCAGCCCAAATACCAGCGCAGGTAATAGATTCCCGAATGTCCCCAATGATATAAACAAGAGCGAGCCCAAACTACCCCCAATAATTCCACACGAAAATGCGATAAAACAAACAATAGATTTATTATCAACAAAAATAAAGGAATTTTATGTAAAACGAATAAACGCGAACAAACAAATATTACAAACAAATACAATAGCAAATCACAAAATCGCATGCGAAACATTAAAGTTTAACAATATACACTTCTTCACATACACACCCAAAACCGAAAAAAACATAACAGTATTATTAAAAGATCTAGAGGGAAATTTTGAAACAGACACTATACTAAACGAATTAATCAACAAAAAAATAGACAACCTAAATTTTCTATCAGTTAAAAAATTCACAACCAAACGTTCAATAAACGAGGGCAGAAACCTTCCGATTTTCATAGTACAATTATCAGCCAATAGCAATATAAATAACATAAAACAAATAAAAATACTTTTACATACATTTATAAAATGGGAAAAAATAACATTAAAAGACCGCATACAATGCAAGCGCTGCCAAAGAATAGGGCATGTAGCCAGTAACTGCAACTTGGAGTATCGCTGTGTAAAGTGCGATACCCAGCACGAGCCAGGTAAATGCCCACGGACGGGACAAGAGGAAAAAACGGCCCGGGCCCCTACTGTGTAAATTGTAAAAGCTTCGGACACCCAGCCTCGTACAGGGGGTGCCCAAAACTAAAAGAAGTTAAGCAGAAAATAGAAGAGAAGAAAATAGCGTTAAAAATAGAAAAAGAAAAAAAGCAAATTGCTATAAACAAATACATCAAAACAGACATTTCATTTAGTTCAATAGTAACAGGTAACACAAGCAAACCAAATAACATAACGACAAACAAAGTACCCGAAATAACATCCAACACAGAACAACACACACACAATTCATTCATAGTGCAAATAAAACAGATAATAGAATCCACAGTAAAAGTACAAATGTCTCGCCTAGTCGAAAGAGTAGAATCAAATTCCAATAAAATCAACTTAATTGCAGACGCACTAGACATAGAATTTTAAATGGCTCCTCCGAACAGTAGTATCTATCCCCAAAGCCCTAGGATAAACAAAATAGCTTTCAATAAACTAAAAATAATAGAGATAAACGTAAACTCAATCATCACAAACGAGAGAAGAGCATCGCTAGCAGATTTTTTAAATAAACACGACCCGGATGTAGCCTTACTATGCGAAACTAAGCTAAATGAAAGACACCGCGTCTATTTTAAGAACTACACATTTATAAGAAGAGATAGACCGAATGCTAAACAAGCGGGGGGAACAGGCATCCTAATTAAAAACAATATAAAATTCAAGCGCATCCAGCTAGGCTGTCTCGAACCCACGACCCTTGAAACTACAATAATTAAACTAAAAGTCAAACAGGAAAACCTATTCCTAATAGCAGCATATGCTCCCAGTAGCGGCAAAAAAGAGTTCATGGCAGAGCTTAATCTCATTTTTGAAAAATTAGACCTCCAAAAAACAAAAAATTATTTTTTAATATCCGGCGATCTAAACGCCAAACACGCAGACTGGCACAATCCAACAGAGAACAAAAGAGGAACATCTCTAAAAATTTGGCTACAACAAAATCAATTAAAATATAAAATTAAATTATTAAACACAGCAGTCCCGTCGTTCCCAAAAAGCGGTGCTTACATTGATATATGCCTAGTAGACAATAGAATCAAATTTCACAACCTCCCCATCCCTGACAGACTAGAATCACACGAATACGATAGTGACCATAGAGCAGTTGAAATGACAACCTCCCTCAACACAGACGAATCCATGGAAATTCACGAATCAAGCCCAACTATCAAATATAACTTCAACAAAGCTGACTGGCAAGAATTTAAAAGCTGTTTAACGGAAATAGACGACACATACATACCAAACACGAAAAATCTGACAATTGACGAAATTGACAATTACATAGATAAACTAAACGAAAACATCAATACTGCTATAGACCGCACAATACCGCGCATCACAAATGACTACAACTCGACAGACAGATACATCATCCCAACCATAAAGAATCTTAAAAAACTAAAAAGCTCGCTAATAACTAGACTAAACAGACTAACGACAGTTAACAACTACACCCCCACAAATGACACACAAATACCCCTGCTCAAACATGTACTAAAGAAAGTCAGATATGAAATTAAGAAAGCCTTCCATAGCTCAACAAGCAACTACTGGAAAAACAGAATAGCAAACATTGCAACACACAAACCCAAAAATCTATTTCCGGAAATAAACACAATCTTCCGCTCAAAAAAACTCGACACCATAGATACATTAAAAATCCACAACACTGATACAGAAATCATTACGAACGCTGACGTACACCACGACAACGTACAGAGGGACGATGACGGCAATTTACAAATCATAGACACGAACGATAAACTAAACATTCCAGGCGCATACTTCGAAAAAGCGCATACACAAAATAACTACATGGGAAAACCACAAATAACAAATATAATCCTACAAAAAGTAAAGACAATAAAATCTGAAATAGACGAAGACAGACGCAACGACAAAACAGTATGCACATTTTCCGACACGAACAAAGCCGAAAACCCTAACCCCAACACAATTCCACCAAACTTTTTCACCTCAGTTTCCAATCTAGCGTCTACTTTAAAAACCCTAAATAGTAAAAAATCACACAGTTTTTACAACATCCCAAACATCGTACTTAAACACCTACCACCTCTATATATATATAACTATAGTATAATTTTCAATAATTGCCTAAGTAGATCATATTTTCCCACAGCCTGGAAAACGGCAAAATTAATAGCCATCAAAAAGAAAGGGAAGGACAGCAGCAATCCGACCAGTTACCGGCCAATCAGCCTTTTACCAAACATAAGCAAAATATTCGAAGTCACCATAAACAAATCAATAAATTCTTTCTGCACAGACAATAGTTTAATACCCGGTACCCAATTTGGATTTAGATTTAAACACTTAACAGTTCACGCAATTAGTAAATTCACATCAGACATATGCTGGGCCAGAAATGCCAGTAACTGCGTCGGAGCGGTGCTTATAGACTTAGAAAAGGCGTTCGACACAGTCTGGTTGGATGGGCTTTTCTTCAAACTGTTAAAAAAAAATTCCCAATGCACCTCATTAAACTAATATGGAATATGGTGCACAATAAAAAATTCTACGTCTCAGAAGGTCGTAACACCTCCTCCAAAGCATTTGAGGTCAAGAATGGCCTGCAACAAGGAACCGTAAATTCCCCTATCCTGTTCAGCCTTTACATGAGCGATCTGTTACAAATGTACGGCCTAAATAGAGACAACGACAAAGGTGTCATAGCATACGCAGACGATCTTTTAATATACATCAACGATAAAAAAACCGTCAAAAATAAAAATACAACTACAGGACATATTTAATAAAATTCAAGACTATTTTAACACGTGGAGACTAAAAATAAACATAAACGAATGTGAGACGATTTTATTTAGACCATACATATCAAAAACTGCAGGAGCAAACTATGACGTAATAAAAAACTCCAGACACTTTTAATTACACGACAGCAACGACAGAAATAAAAAAATCCCGCACAAACAAGTTGTTCGATATTTAGGCGTACATTTGGATTTCAGATTAAACTTTAACGACCACATTAACATCCAAATTAACAAAGCGCAAAAAGCATTTGCGGCAAACAAACGCATCTTCTACTCTAAGGATCTTAACAATAAAGTAAAAATTCTCTGTTATAAATTACTAATACGTCCCATCATCACATATGGCATCCCCATTTGGTTTAATATTAGTGCCAGTACCATGGAGAAAATACGCATCCTTGAAAGAAAATGCCTCAGAGCCTGCATCAGTTTATACAGAACGCCAGAATCGAATTACACAAAAAAACGTAAGCAACCACAAGTTACTAGACAAAGCAGAAATCATTCGTATAGATCTTTTTATGTTAAAACTAATCAGAAACCATTGGGCAAATATTCGAAACATAAACAACAACAGTATCATACAAAATTCCACCCACCCCAGCTCACAATATTTTGAAAAAGCAAGACAAACAGGATATACACCACCAGAATCTTTTATTTACCTCGACAGTACAGGACTCATACAGAACGCTGAAAATCAACCATTACTCTACCTTTATAACAGAAAAAATGTTAACAAAAAAATCACATACAACAGTGATATAATAATAGACGACCCGGAAATGCGATTCCTAGACAAACTCACAAAACACGACTTAGCAGATAAGCATAGGGACAATACCGAAAGATTCTGGTGGATTGACAAAAGCGCTAGCTAATCAATTTCTAACAGAAACCTACCAATTAAGTTTAAATTGTATTGTACAGTATAGATATAAGTATGTATATAAGTAGGCATATAAGTAGATATATGTTCCTTCGAAAGGTTCACTCACGTACTGTAGATACCTACACAGATGTATAAGTATATATGTAGATAAGTATGTAAATAAGTAGATAACATTTATTCAAAAATTAAACTATACCAAAGTTTTATATAAATACAAATACTAAAACGAATAACGCGTCCAACCCCTCGATAGTATAATAGTAGTTAGTATCAGTCTTTCCTTGGAAGTCGTCGAGAGAGTTTGAGTTGTTGGTTGCTTTAATGTGTATAATTGTGTGACTTGCATAATATACTTCCGCCACAATTCGAAATAGATGCCATGACGGTTGACGGTTGTCCTTAATAATTTTTATGCAGATACGACTTCTAAGATTTTCAAGACGATCAAGACTTCCAAGTCTTTCAAGATCTGTAAGCTTCGAATCGGATTCGAAGAGATTCGAATTTTTTGCCAGTTTACAGATTTGAATCGATTCGAAGCGATTTAAATTCCATCAACGACGATAAAAAAAAATAACAAAAATCTGTAATATTATATGAAGCATCTATAAACTTTAGCTATATATATCTACGAGTAATAAAAACCTGAAAACATCTTCCTCCTCGTTAGTATAGTGGTCAGTATCCCAGTTGCTCGCCAACCTTCGCAGGAGTCGGACGTGTCCCAAGCGTCCTTTGCTACCTGAGTACGCCGAGTGCAACTAACCTGTGGCCTGTGCCTACAAGTGAAGTTCATCGAACAGAAGTGTCGTGAAACAAACGGCGACAAATAAGTTTTAATAACTTTAACAATTAATATTCATTTTTCAATCCAATTAATAAAATCCCAACATTGAAAATAACATAATCTCGCAAGGGGAGTCGTCCCCAAACGACGTGCTTCCGGTAAAAACGGAGACGAGCATAGAAAATGTCACACCGAAGGACTTAATAAAAATTATAAAACACAAAAATATATTAATAGAAGAAAACGCGGGATTGCTAGCCCATGTCACGAAATCATTGACAGGAAAAAACACTGTTAAAAGACTAAATCCGAAACCAAATATAACCCATCGGAAAAACCAAACAGAAGAAGAAACACCCAACATGAAGACAACGAAGGTTAAACCGACGCAGGCCTCGAAACAAGAGGAATCTCCAAAACCCTCGTACGAGGAATTAATCAAAATCATTGCAAACTTAAATGAAACAATCGCAAACCTGGCGAAACAACTAGAAGAGGAAAGAAACAGGAAGAAGACCCAAGCCAACGATGACGACGAAAATCTACCTGAGGTAGAAATGGAGACAGTGGAAATACCCAAGGAGAAACCCACGCAGGCATTGCAGGGGTGGTCGACCGTTACACGGCCCAAGAGGAAGAACATCCCTAGCGCGGTACCTGCGAAAACAAAAGAGGACCTCCGGACTACATCCACGTCAGCACAGGCAGCCCCACGCAAAAAGCCCAAATTCGGAAACGAGGTAAATGTACCCAAACAACCAAATTCAAGTTCTAAACCCCCTCCAATAGTCATATACGGGAACACATGGAAAGGAATGATAGACCTAATAAGCAAATCAACAAGCAATTTCCATACAAAACGAATAAATAGCGACAAACACCTCTTACACATGGACAATGTAGAATCATTCAAATTAGCCTGCAATAGTCTGAAAACAAATAAAATTGAATTTTTCACATATACACCAAAACAGGATAAGGTTACAACGATCCTTCTAAAGAACTTAGAAGGAGAATTCGACCCTGACACTGTACTGGAACATTTAAAAAACAAAAACATTGAAAACATAGAATTCAAATCGGTTAAAAAATTCACAACCCAGAGATCAATCAAAGAGGGCAGAAACCTCCCGATATATTTAGTACAAATTTCACAAGAAAGTAAAATAGACAATCTAACACAAATAAAAACCTTACTGCATTCTTTAATATCTTGGGAAAAGTTAATAAAAAAAGATCGTATCCAATGTAAGAGGTGCCAACGAATTGGTCACGTGGCACTTAACTGCAACTTGAAATACAGATGCGTAAAGTGCAACGATCCATACAATTCAGGAGAGTGTCCGCGCACCAGTATGAAAGATGCTCAACCCTATTGCGTAAACTGCAAACAATTCGGACACCCAGCCTCGTACAGAGGATGCCCGAAGCTAGTTGAAATTAAACAAAAAATCGAGGATAGAAAACATCAAATGAAATTAGCTAATGAAAAGAAAGAGAAATTAGTCAATAAATTAGTAAGACCAAACGTATCATTCAGTGAAATAGTTTCAAACACCAACACACACACAAACTCAAACCAACAACCTCCCCAACCGCGAGCTCAACCGAACACTAACACTACACCACACACATCGCTATTAGAAGAAATCAGAAACATCATCACAGTCACGATCAATTCACAAATCTCCCAACTAGCGGAAGGCATCGCAGCAAATACAAACAGGATTAACATCATAGCAGAAGCACTAGAGATCAGTATATAAAATTCACCGTACCGGGAACAAGTAGAAGCATAGCCAATGAACTGCTAATTAGCGAACTCAGAATAATCCAAATCAATGTAAATTCAATAATAACTAACGAAAGAAGAGTCACACTCCTGGATTGCCTAAATAGATACAAACCGGATTTGGTTCTGCTCTCCGAAACAAAACTAAATCCGGTCCACAAAATCACTTTTAAGGACTATCAATTCATAAGAAGAGATAGGTTAAACTCCAAACAAGCGGGAGGCACGGGAATAATAATTCGTAAAGACATTAAATTTAAGAACGTCCAGCCAACCTGCGCCACGAACTGCATAAGCTTCGAGTCTACAGTTTTAGAAATTAAATTTCAAAATAACTGCAAATTATACATAATTGCAGGATACGCAACTAGCAACTGCAAAAAAGAATTCATGATGGAATTCAGGGCATTATTCAATTCCCTGGAGCTGTATAAATCGAACAACTATTATTTGTTGGCCGGAGACTTAAATGCTAAACACCAGGCATGGGGAAATACAATTAACAATAGTCGGGGAGTATCATTGAACAAATGGCTCCTCGAAAATCAAATCACATATAGAACATCCCTTTACAGAACAGCAGTCCCATCATATCCTAAAAGCGGAGCGTTCATCGACCTCTGCATAGCCGACAACAGGATAAAATTTCATAATACCGTCGGTCCTAACCACCTCAACTCCTGCCAATACGACAGCGACCATAGAGCCTCCTTAATAACAATATCCATTCCTTCGACCGAATTTTTTGTTATCGAAGAATCAATCCCAAACATAAAATATAACTTTAATAAAGCCGACTGGACCAAATACGAAACTTTCATAATCGAAAACGACGAAACAAACATACCGAAAGACAGAAACCTCACGTCTAACGAAATAGACAACTACATAGAAATACTCAACACAAACATACTCAACGCGATAGACCATACGGTACCACGAATAGTCAACAATTTCAATTCAACGGATAAATACACAACCCCAAAAATAAAAAATCTCCGCAAACAAAAAAGCCACTTAATCACACAAATAAACAGACGATCACGGTTACAGAACTATACTGCAGCAAACGACCCACTAATAGGTACACTAAAAAAAGCATTAGCCAAAATTAGACACGAAATCAGGAAAACTTTCCAAGAAACCGTGAGCAACCACTCGAAAAATAAAATAGCCAAAATTTCAGCACACAAACCGCGCGAAATGTTCCCATCCTTAAACAGCCTTTTCAGAACCAAAGACAGCAATGAAATAGAGACGCTCAAAATTCCCTCCACAGACACAAACCTACTCGGAAAAGCCAATCTCGATCCTAATCACCTGCCGACAGACACAAACAACAAAGTCCTAATCACAAATCCCCAAGACAAATTAGACATCATCGGAGCACACTTCGAAACAGTCCACACGAAAAACCTACACATGGGGAAAAAACAACATTCCAAGATAATAAACCAGAAAATAAGCTCGCTTCAACAAGAAATCCAAAACGACAGCACACTATGTACATTCACCTCAACAAACACAGCAGACAACCCGGACGTAAACAGTATCCCCCCAAATTATTTCACTTCCTTCTACAAACTCGAAAACACATTCAAAAATCTAAATAACAAGAAATCCTCCAGTTTTGATGGAATACCCAACATAGCCCTGAAACATCTGCCCAAACTTTACATTTATTATTATTCTATCCTTTTCAATAACTGTCTAAACGCATCTTATTTCCCCACAATTTGGAAAACAGCCAAATTGATAACTATAAAGAAAAAGGACAAAGATGGCAGCGACCCCAACAGCTATCGCCCAATAAGCCTTCTACCTAATATTAGCAAAGTCTTCGAAGTCAGCAATCAGTAAATGATGCAATTGTTGAATTGTGCAAATCCAGGGACATAATCCCTGAAACACAATTCGGCTTTCGGCACAAACACTCCACAGTTCACGCAATAACTAAATTCACCTCGGATATTTGTTGGGCCAGAAATGCAGGCGACTGCGTAGGAGCCTTGCTAATTGATTTAGAAAAAGCGTTCGACACCGTTTGGCTGGACGGTCTCATCTTTAAACTTCTCAAAAAACAGTTCCAGATGCATTTGATAAAAATCATCTGGAACATGTTGCACGGGAAAAAATTCTACGTAGTGAACGGTCAATATTCGTCTAGCAAAGCATTCTAAATCGCGAACGGTCTGCAACAAGGCACAGTAAACTCTCCCGTCTTGTTCAACATCCTTTTGAGTGATGTACTACAACTGTACGGTCTGACTACGGACAACGCCAAAAAAGCAATAGCATTCGCCGATGACTTATTAATATACATCAGACACAACAAACCATCCAAACTGCAATCCCTCCTACAGGAAATTTTCAACAAGATTCAAGATTATTTCAACACGTGGAAATTAAAAATAAACATAAACAAATGCGAGACCATCCTATTTAGACCATACATATCCAGCATATCCGATGCTAATAACGATGTACGTAAATTCGCGAGTAAATTTCATATTCACGACAGCCTAAATCCGAATATTAAAATCCCACATAAAGACGTTGTCCGCTATTTAGGATTACATCTAGATTTTAAGCTTAATTACACCAGACACATAGAAACACAAATAGTAAAAGCACAAAAAGCCTTTGCAAGCCACAAAAAATTATTCTACGCCAAAGACCTCGATAAATGCGTAAAAATTCTTTGCTACAAGCTCATCATCCGACCGATCCTGACGTATGGCTGCCCCATCTGGTTCAACATCAGCCCAGGAACCATGGAGAAACTACGGACCTTCGAGAGGAAATGCATCCGAGCCTTCATCAACAAATACCGGACACCAGAATCCAACTTCACGAAGAGGATCAGCAATTATAAACTTTATGAAGATGCGAAATTAATTAGGATAGACTTATTCATACTAAAACTTATAAGAAACCATTGGGCCAATGTCAACAAAATAACATCCAATAGCCAAATTTATTGTACAACGTATCCAAACCCTGCATATTTCGAGAAAACCATGAAAACCGGATATATACCACCAGAAGCATTCATTTACCTAGATAGCGAAGGATACATTCAAAATTCCAGAAATATCCCCCTAATATACCACGTATTTCGAAAAGCCTACGACAAAAGAATCACCTACAATAGAAACATAGATTTTGATGACCCTTGCATGAGGTCAAATTACAAATTATCTAGCATAGATTTAAGCGATAGACATACGCAAAATACCAAAAAATACTGGTGGTTGTAATATAATGCAAAAATTAAAATCCAGCGCCAACTACAATGTAACATCATCGATAATATAGCGTCAGTAGTCCCACACTATGTGATTTATAAAAATATTAGCATAATAATAGTATGATAAGATAAATAAGATAGGTTAACATAAAATTCAAAATTTAATCTCGATGTTAATGTAAAATCCTCGGTAGTATAGTGGTCAGTATCCCCCCCCCCCCCCCCCCATTCGCTCGTCAACCGTCGTAGGAGTCGGACGTACCCTAAACGCTCCGCTACCTGCACACGCCGAGTACAATTTTCCTTACCAGCACCTAGCATTGTGAAAACCAGTGACAATAGTGGCAAGTGAAAACTTGTGCAAATCTGTGCCAATAACTTGTTAACCTACACTCTATCCCTCAAAGTTAACAAACAATTAAACATTGAAAAAGACATAGGCACGCAAGGGGAACAGCCCCCCAGTGAAGTGTTCGTACTAAAGTCGGATTCGTCCATAACGGACGATGCAACGAAAAAATTATTAAAACTAATAAAAAACAAGGACATATTAAAAACAGAAAACGTGGGACTCCTAGCCCATGCGTCAAAAACACTAACCGGAAAAAACACAGTCAAGAGACTAACACCAAAACCGAACACCCCAATCAGCAAAACGCAAAGAGGAACAAACACCAGCACCATGAAAACATCGATGGCTAAGACCATGCAACCGGAGAAACAGCAAAAAGAAGAGCCAAAACCTTCGTACGAAGAATTGTTGAAATTAATTTCAAACCTAAATGAAACAGTTGCCAATCTTTCGAAGCAACTGGAAGAAGAACGGAAAAGGAAAAATCCCGTTACACCAGCGAAAGACAAAGGCGAAAAACTACCTGAGGCGGAAATGAAGACCCCGGAAACCCCCAGAAGCGAACCCGCGCAGGCCACACAGGGATGGTCAGCAGTGACACGGACAAAGAGGAAGGGCAACTCCAACGCGCTACCTGCCAAGACGCCTGAGGACGACACCCCGAAAGCGTCCACCTCCATCCAGCAGGCCACCCCGCTTAAAAAAACTAAATTCGGAAACGAGGTAAATGTATCCAAACATACTAGACCAACAACCACGAAACCTCCACCAATAATCATTTACAATAACCCCTGCAAAAAAACAATAGACATAATATCAAAATTAACAAACGATTTCTACACGAAAAGAATCAACAACGAAAAGCACCTCTTGTACATGGATAAATTAGATTCCTACAAACAAGCATGCAATAGTCTTAAAAACAAGCAAATAGAATTTTTCACATACACTCCCAAGCAAGAGAAGGTGACAACGATCCTTCTAAAAAATTTAGAAGGTGAATTCGAACCTGAAATAGTATTAGAGCACCTTAAAAGCAAGCAGATAGAAAATATAGAATTTAAGGCCGTTAAAAAATTTAAAACAACGCGTTCTACCATAGAGGGCAGAAATCTCCCCATTTACATGGTACAGATTTCGCAGGATAGTAAAACAGAAAATTTATCAAAAATAAAAACACTGCTACATTCGCAAGTTACATGGGAGAAATTAGTTAAAAAAGACCGCATCCAGTGCAAGAGGTGCCAAAGAATAGGCCACGTTGCACTTAACTGCAACCTGAAATACAGGTGCGTAAAGTGCGACATCCCCCACAATCCAGGAGAATGCCCGCGTACAAACACGACAGACTCGCTACCTTACTGCACAAATTGCAAACAACACGGCCATCCAGCCTCATACAGGGGATGCCCAAACTTAACAGAAATTCGACAAAAAATAGAGGAAAAAAAGCAACAAATAAAAATAGCCAAGGAAAATAGAAAAAAATGCATAAATAAACTAGTAAAACCGAACGTCTCGTACAGCGCGACAGTTTCAAATCACAACCACACAAGCACACACCAACAAACACCTTCAGCACGACCACAAACTAACACCGATACCCCACCACACACATCGTTACTAGAGGAAATAAAACACATCATCACCAGTACGATCAATTCCCAAATCGCGCAACTAACAGAAAGCATCACCGCGAACTCGAATAGGATCACCATTTTAGCGGAAGCTCTAGAAATAGATATATAAGATTCAATGGCGCCGGAAACGAATAGAAACGCGATCAACGAGCTGCTACTCCGCGAACTCAAAGTAATTGAAATTAACGTAAACTCGATAATAACCAATGAAAGAAGAGCCACTCTCCTGGATTGTCTAAACAAATACCATCCAGACATAGTACTACTCTCCGAGACGAAACTAAACCCACGGCACAGAATCACCTTTAAAGACTACCACTTCATACGACGAGACAGACTAAACTCCAAACAAGCGGGAGGCACGGGAATCCTAATTCGTAAGGACATTAAATTCAAGAACGTCCAGCCAAGCTGCGTAACGAACAGCATAAGTTTCGAATCCACCGTTCTAGAAATAAAATTTCAGCAAAATTACAAACTTTTCATAGTAGCAGGATACGCAACCAGTAACTGCAAGAAAGAATTCATGGCCGAATTTAGAGCCCTATTCAACTCTTTAGAATTATACAAATCGAATGATTACTACTTGTTGGCTGGAGACCTAAATGCCAAACACCAAGCATGGGGAAATACGATTAATAATAGCCGAGGAGTCTCTCTTAACAAGTGGCTCCTCGAAAACCAAATCACATATAGAACATCCCTATACAGCACAAAGGTCCCATCGTATCCAAAAAGCGGGGCATTCATTGACCTCTGCATCGCTGACAACAGAATTAAATTTCTCGACACTCTCGCTCCCAACCTCCTTAAATCTTCTCACTATGACAGCGACCACAGAGCTTTGCTGATCACTATATCCATCCCTGCGGTAAACCACCTCATAGTTGAAAAATCAACCCCAATAGCTAAATATAATTTTGGCAAAGCCGACTGGACGAAATTTGGAAACTTCCTAGCTGCAAACGATGAAGCAGATATACCGAATGACAGAAACCTTACGACAATCGAAATAGACAAACACATAGATGAACTCAACACAAACATACTCAATGCGATAGACCACACAATCCCGCGCATAGCCAACGATTTCAACTCAACGGACAAATACATGACACCAAAAATAAAAAATCTCCGGAAACAAAAGAGTCACATAACGACACGACTAAACAGACTATCACAAATACAGAACTACACCGCAGCAAACGACACCGCGATAGGCATACTAAAAAAAGCGTTAGCAAAAATCAGGTACGAGATAAAAAAAGCCTTCCAAGAAACGGTGAACAACCACTGGAAGAACAATATCTCCAAGATTTCAGCGCGCAAATCGCACGAAATGTTTCCCTCTTTAAACAGCATATTCAGACCGAAAAACAACAACGAAATAGAGACACTGAAAATCCCCTCCACAGACACGCATTTACTCGAAAAAGCAACCCTATGCATCAACAACCTACAGACTGACGCAAACAATGTGGTCGAAATCACCAACCACCAAGACAAACTAAACACCCTAGGCGCGCATTTCGAAACAGTTCACAACAAAAACCTACACATGGGGAAAAAACCACACTCCAACATAATAAACCAAAAAATAAGCTCGCTCCAACAAGAACTCCAAAATAACACTCCGCTATGCACATTCGACGCAACGAACACAGCCCACAATCCAGATACGAACAGCATCCCCCCCAATTATTTCACCTCCATATATACCCTTGAAAAAACATTTAAAAACCTAAATAACAAGAAATCCTCCAGCTTTGATGGCATACCCAACATAGTCCTAAAACACTTACCCAAACGATACATATTCTACTACGCCATCCTTTTCAACAACTGCCTAAACGCATCATATTTCCCTACTGCTTGGAAGACAGCCAAACTAATTGAGAAGAAAGGTAAAGATGGCAGCGATCCTAACAGCTATCGCCCAATAAGTCTCCTCCCCAACATTAGTAAAATTTTCGAAACATCAATTAACAATGCTATAGTTCACACATGTAATGTCAACAATATAATACCTGAAACGCAATTCGGTTTTCGCTACAAACATTCCACTGTTCACGCGATAACCAAATTTACTTCGGACATTTGCTGGGCTAGAAACGCAGGGGACTGCGTAGGAGCCCTATTAATTGACTTAGAAAAAACTTTCGATACGGTTTGGCTAGACGGTCTATTTTTTAAACTCATGAAAAAACAGTTCCCGATGCACTTGACAAAAGTCATCTGGAACATGTTGCACGGGAAGAAATTCTACGTGGCGAATGGACAGTATCAATCTAGTAAAGCTTTCGAAATCGCGAACGGACTGCAACAAGGCACGGTAAACTCTCCCGTCTTGTTTAACATTTACATCAGTGATTTTCTCCAACTGTATGATCTGAATACGGGCAACGTAAAAAAAGCGATAGCCTTCGCGGATGACCTATTAGTCTATATTCGGCACAATAAACCATCGAAACTGCAACCCCTCCTCCAGGAAACATTCAACAAGATACAAGACTATTTCAACACCTGGAAATTACAAATAAATATAAGTAAATGCGAAACGATACTATTCAGACCATACATCTCTACTATATCCAACGCCAACCACGACGTACGGAAATTCGCGAATAAATTCCATATCCACGATAGCCTCAACCCAAACATCAAAATACCGCATAAAGACGTCCGCTATCTGGGCATACACATGGACTTCAAACTGAACCACAATAAACACACAGACATCCAACTCGAAAAAGCCCAAAAAGCCTTCGCAAGCCACAAAAGATTATTCTATTCCAAAGACCTGAATAACTGCGTAAAAATTTTATGTTACAAGCTCCTCATCCGACCGATCCTGACCTACGGCTGCCCCATCTGGTTCAACATCAGCTCTGGAACCATGGACAAACTTCGAGCCTTCGAAAGGAAATGTATCCGAGCCTGCCTCAACAAATACAGATCACCGGAATCCAACTACAAGAAACGGATCAGCAACTTCAAACTCTACGAAGAAGCAAACCTCATCAGGATAGACATATTCGTTCTAAAATTAATAAGGAACCACTGGGCCAACGTACACACGATAACCGCCAATAGTCAAATATTTTGCTCAACGCTACCGAATCCACTGTACTTCGCGGAAACAATGAAAACCGGCTACACTCCACCAGAATCGTTCATCCACCTAGACAGCGAAGGTTACATTCAGAACTCGCGAAACATCCCGCTAATATATCACGTGTTCCGTAAAACGTACAACAAAACCATCACCTACAATAAAAATATAGATTTTGACAACCCCAATATTAGATTTAACTACAGGCTATCCAGCGTCGACCTAAAAGACAACCATAGACAAAACACCAAAAAATACTGGTGGCTATAACACAAAAGTTCCTCAAAATTTATAACAAACTCCATGTACAATGTAAAATCCTCGGTAGTATAGTGGTCAGTATCCCAGTTGCTCGCCAACCTTCGTAGGAGTAGGGCGTGCCCCGAACGACCCTTCTACCTGACTAAGTGGAGTGCAATTGTCTCGCTGGGACAGCAAGCGAATATCAGTGCGAAAGTGAAAGCGTGAACCTTACACAAGTTGTGTTCAATCATTGCTTATAAACAATCAACCACCGAACTATTTAATTATTAGTCGGTATTAACCAACTATTAAACAAAATAAAATCACCCAATAACACAAAAGGGGAGTCATCCCCTAGTGACGTGTTCCCGCGAAAAACGGAGCCCGCTGACGACTGCAATGCAGCAGTCGACCTTTTAAAAATCATAAAAAATACAAATATTATAAAGAAAGAAAACGTGGAGCTACTGGCCCATGTGACAAAATCCTTAACAGGAAAAAATCAAAATCAAGTGAAAAGGTTAAATCCAAAACCTAACATTACTTCACGGAAGAGCATATCAGAAGAAAATTCCGATATGAAAACTACTAAAGTGAAACAGCAAGCCGCCAAAGAGAAGCCCTCGTATGAAGAGTTGATTAAAATAATATCAAACTTGAACGAAACAGTTGCTCAATTGTCGAAGCAACTAGAAGAAGAAAGGAAGAGAAAAAATGCTACCCAGGTCAGCCAGACAGCGGAAAACATACCTGAGGTACACATGGAACCTCTGGAAAAACCCAAGGTAGCCTCGACATCGGAGGGACAAGAGTGGACGTCCGTCACCAGGCCGAAAAGGCGAACAAACCCTAGCGCCCTACCTGCGAAAACGAAGGAGGACCCGCCAAAGCCATCCACGTCGGCGCCAGCAACCCCTTTCAAAAAACCGAAATTTGGAAACGAGGTAAACGTAAATTTACCAAACAAAAATCAATCCTCCAAACCCCCGCCAATTATCGTATACAGTAATTCCTGTAAAAAAACAATAGATATAATATCCCAACAAACCAAAGACTTCCACACTAAACGCATCAACAAGGATAAACACCTCTTATACATGGACAGCCTACAATCCTTCAAACAGGCATGTAATAGTCTCAACACCAATAGCATTGAGTACTTTACTTATACCCCGAGACAGGAGAAGGCGACAACGATCCTTCTAAAAAATTTAGAAGGAGATTTTGACCCAGAAATTGTCTTGGAGCAGTTGCGAATTACAAATTTAGATAACGTAGAATTTAAAGCTGTCAAAAAGTTCACAACACAAAGATCGTTGAAAGAAAATAGAAACCTGCCCATATACATATATTGTTCAAATATCTCGGGAAAGTAAAATAGAAAATTTGAACAAAATAAAAACATTGCTCCACTCGCTCATAACATGGGAAAAATTAATCAAAAAAGACCGCATCCAGTGTAAGAGGTGTCAACGAATCGGACATGTTGCATTCAACTGCAACCTCCAATACAGATGCGTAAAGTGTAATATCCCCCATAATCCGGGAGAGTGCCAACGCACAAATACCACAGACGAAAAAGCATTTTGTGTAAATTGCAAACAACACGGACATCCAGCCTCTTACAGGGGATGTCCGAAACTGATAGAAATAAAACAGAAAATTGAGGACAAAAAACAACAAATAAAACTCGCTAGACAAAATAGAGAAAAATTCATTAACAAAATAGTTCAACCGAACGTATCATACAGCGCAATGGCCTCAAACAGCAGCCACACAATCACACAACAGCAACTGCCACAGACACGTTCACTACCAAACGCAAACACATCACACACACCGTTACTCGAGGAAATAAAAAATATTATCACAACCACAATAAACGCACAAATTTCACAACTAGCTGAAAGCATTGCAACAAACACAAATAGAATTAACATCATAGCAGATGCACTAGAAATTAACATATAAAGTTCACTCCACCAGTAGGAAATAGAAACACAACTAACGAATTGTTAATTCGCGAGTTCAAATTAATCCAAATAAATGTAAATTCAATAATTACTAATGAAAGAAGAGCCACTCTCCTGGATTTCTTAAACAAACACAAACCGGACCTAGCCCTCTTCTCCGAAACAAAGCTAAACCCAGTACACAAAATATCCTTCAAAGACTATCACTTCATAAGACGAGATAGATTAAACTCAAAACAAGCGGGAGGCACCGGCATTCTAATCAGAAACGATATTAAATTCAAGAACGTTCAGCCAAATTGCGTAACGAACAACATAAGTTTTGAATCCACAATCGTGGAAATCAAATTCCAACAAAATTGCAAACTTTTCATAATAGCAGGATACGCAACTAGTATTTGCAAAAAAGAATTCATGATGGAATTTAGAGACCTATTTCATCAATTAGAGTTATACAAGTCCAACAATTATTTCTTGCTGGCAGGAGACTTAAACGCCAAACACCAAGCCTGGGGAAATACGATAAACAATAGCCGAGGGGTTTCACTTAACAAGTGGCTCCTCGAAAACCAAATCACCTATAGAGCATCCCTATACAGCACGAAAGTCCCATCATATCCGAAAAGCGGTGCATTCATTGACCTCTGCATCGCTGACAATAGAATCAAATTCCATAACATCTTTGCTCCCAACCTCCTCAGATTAGCCCAATACGATAGCGACCACAGAGCCTCACTAATCACCATATCCATCCCCTCAGTAAACCACCTCGTGGTTGAAAAGGATAACCCAACAGTCAAATATAATTTCAACAAAGCCGACTGGGACAAATTCGAAACCTTTATAATAGAAAACGACGAAACAGACATACCAAATGACAGAAATCTCACGACGGATGAAATAGACAAACACATAGAAAACTTAAACACAAACATACTAAATGCAATAGACCATACAGTGCCACCCATAACAAATAACTTCAACTCAACGGACAAATACATAACACCAAAAATAAAAAACGTCCGCAAGCAAAAAAGCCACTTAATCACACAACTAAACAAACTGTCACGAATACAGAACTACACCGCAGCAAACGACCCCATAATACGGACACTAAAGAAAACACTAGCAAAACTTAGACAGAAAATAAAAATAGCATTCCATGAGACAGTAAACAACCATTGGAAAAACAAAATTTCTAAAATTTCAGTGCATAATCCGCACGAAATGTTCCCCTCCCTCAATAGCATCTTCAAACCGAAAAATAGTAATGAAATCGACACACTCAAAATTCTTCCATCAGACACACACCTCTTAGAAAAAGCAAATATGAACATTAACAACTTACGGACAGACACAAACAATATAACCCAAATTACAGACCCACAAGACAAGCTAAACATTATCGGCGCACATTTCGAAACAGTTCACACCAAAAACTTACACATGGGGAAAAAACAACACTCCAACATAATAAACCAAAAAATAAACTCACTTCGACAGGAATTACAGAACAACACGACACTATGCACATTCAGTGCAACAAATACTGCACACAATCCAGATACAAACAGTATCCCTCCAAACTACTTCACCTCCCTATACATCCTCGAAAAAACATTCAAAAACCTAAATAACAAAAAATCCGCCAGCTTTGACGGCATACCTAACATAGCCTTGAAACACCTTCCCAAACTCTACATATATTACTATGCCATCCTCTTCAACAATTGCTTGAACGCATCGTATTTCCCCACCGTTTGGAAAACTGCCAAGTTAATAACTATCAAGAAAAAAGGCAAAGACGGCGGCGATCCTAACAGCTATCGTCCAATAAGTCTCCTCCCTAATATTAGTAAAATTTTCGAAACATCAATTAATAATGCAATAGTTCACACGTGTAAAGTGAACGATATAATACCCGAAACACAATTCGGTTTTCGCTACAAACACTCCACTGTTCACGCGATAACCAAATTCACTTCGGACATTTGTTGGGCTAGAAATGCAGGTGACTGCGTAGGAGCCCTTTTAATCGATCTAGAAAAAGCTTTCGATACGGGTTGGCTGGACGGTCTCTTTTTTAAACTCATTAAAAAACAGTTCCCGATGCACTTGATAAAAGTCATCTGGAACATGTTGCACGGGAAGAAATTCTACGTGGCGAATGGACAGCACCAATCTAGTAAAGCTTTTGAAATCGCGAACGGACTGCAACAAGGCACGGTAAACTCTCCCGTCTTGTTTAACATCTACATCAGTGACCTGCTACAGCTGTACGACCTAAATACCGGCAACGTCAAAAAAGCAATAGCCTTCGCGGATGATCTTTTAATTTATATCAGACATAATAAACCATCGAAATTGCAAATCCTCCTACAGGAATCATTCATCAAAATCCAGGATTATTTTATCACGTGGAAATTAAAACTTAACGTAAATAAATGCGAAACCACTCTATTTAGACCGTATATATCAACTATATCCGACGCCAACTACGATGTCCGTAAATTCGCGACCAAATTTCACATACATGACAGCCAAAATCCAACGATAGACATTCCACATAAAGACGTTGTCCGTTATTTAGGCATACACTTAGACTTCAAGCTAAATTACAATAGACACGTAGAGATCCAAATAGATAAAGCACAAAAAGCCTTCGTGAGTCATAAGAGATTATTTTATTCCAAAGACCTCGATAAATGCGTAAAAATTCTTTGCTACAAGCTCATCATCCGACCGATCCTGACGTACGGCTGCCCCATTTGGTTCAACATCAGCCCAGGAACCATGGAGAAACTACGGACCTTCGAGAGGAAATGCATCCGAGCCTGCATCAACAAATACCGGACACCAGAATCCAACTTCACGAAGAGGATCAGCAATTATAAACTTTATGAAGATGCGAAATTAATTAGGATAGACTTATTCATACTAAAACTTATAAGAAACCACTGGGCTAATGTCAACAAAATAACATCCAATAGCCAAATTTATGGTACAACGTATCCAAACCCTGCATATTTCGAGAAAACCATGAAAACCGGATATATACCACCAGAAGCATTCATTTACCTAGATAGCGAAGGATACATTCAAAATTCCAGAAATATCCCCCTAATATACCACGTATTTCGAAAAGCCTACGACAAAAGAATCACCTACAATAGAAACATAGATTTTGATGACCCTTGCATGAGGTCAAATTACAAATTATCTAGCATAGATTTAAGCGATAGACATACGCAAAATACCAAAAAATACTGGTGGTTGTAATATAATGCAAAAATTAAAATCCAGCGCCAACTACAATGTAACATCATCGATAATATAGCGTCAGTAGTCCCACACTATGTGATTTATAAAAATATTAGCATAATAATAGTATCATAAGATAAATAAGATAGGTTAACATAAAATTCAAAATTTAATCTCGATGTTAATGTAAATTCCTCGGTAGTATAGTGGTCAGTATCCCCCCAGTTGCTCGCCAACCTTCGTAGGAGTCGGACGTACCCAAGCGGTCCTCCCTACCTGCGTACGCTGAGTGCAACTATCATACTTGTGCATACAAGTGAAATATAACGAACAGAAGTGTCGAGTGAAATCGTATAAAAACTGTGGCTATAAGTTTAACTTATATCATTCAATTCTTTCCATAGAATAAATAAAATTGAAAAAAGTACTATAGAATCTAACTTAAACATACAAGGGGTGCTACCCTCAAGTGACGCGTTTCTGATAAAAACGGAAAAAGCCGCAAGCAGCAATGCAACGAGTGAGTTAATAAAACTCATAAAAAAAAAAGACATTTTAGAAAAAGAAAACGTAGGACTACTAGTCCACGTCACAAAATCATTGACAGGGAAAAACACTGTCAAAAGATTAAATCCTAAGCCGATCTTAACGTCACGGAAAATTGAAGAAAACCTCAACATGAAGCCAACGAAGACCAGATCCGCAAAGGCGTCAAGTGAAGAAGATTCATTAAAACCCTCGTACGAGGAATTAATGAAAATAATAAAAAATCTAAACGAAACAGTTGCAAACCTGTCCAAGCAACTGGAGGAAGAAAGAAAGCGGAAAATTACCGAAAGCCAGGTCAGTTCCGGGAGCGAAAATCTACCTGAGGTAGAAATGGAACCACTGGAATCACCCAAGGAAGAGCCCACACCGACGTCGCAGGGGTGGACGGCCATCGCCCGGCCCAAGAGAAAGAGCAACCCCAGCACGCTACCTGCTAAGGCAAAGGAGGACCCACCGAAGGCATCCACGTCAACCCAGGCAACGCAACACAAAAAACCGAAATTCGGAAACGAGGTAAATGTACCAAAGCCAAGCAATACAAATAACAAACCCCCACCAATAGTAGTCTACGGAAATCATTGCAAAAAAACAATAGATTCAATAGCAAAAATAACAAACGACTTCTACACTAAACGAATAAATAACGACAAACACCTCCTGTACATGGATAACGTAGCATCATTTAAATTAGCCTGCAATAGCTTAATAGAAAATAACATTGAATTTTTTACATACACTCCAAAACAGGAGAAGGTGACAACGATCCTTCTAAAAAATTTAGAAGGAGATTTTGACCCCAAAACTGTGCTGGAGCATTTGAAAACTAAAAGAATAGAAAATGTAGAATTCAAATCAGTGAAAAAATTCTCGACTCAAAAATCTATCAGAGAAAGCAGAAACCTTCCAATGTACTTAGTACAAATTTCCCAAGACAGTAAAATCGACAACGTAAAACAAATAAAAACATTGCTCCACTCCCTAGTAACATGGGAAAAGTTAATAAAAAAAGATCGAATCCAGTGCAAGAGGTGTCAGAGAATAGGTCACGTTGCACTTAACTGCAATCTTAAATATAGGTGCGTAAAGTGCAACGAACCACACAATCCAGGCGAGTGCCCGCGCACCAGCAAAACAGAAACGCAGCCTTACTGCGTCAATTGCAAACAATTCGGACATCCAGCCTCCTACAGAGGATGTCCGAAATTAACAGAATTGAAACAAAAAATAGATGACAGGAAACAAAAACTAAAATTAGCCAGAGAAAATAAAGAAAAATTAGTAAATAAATTCGTCAAACCCAACGTGACATTCAGTGCAATAGTTTCGAACAACAATCACACAAACACACACCAGCCACCATCACAGGCACGACCACAACAACCAAATACTAACACTACAGCACACACAACGCTATTAGAAGACATTAAAAATATCATCACAGTTACGATCAACTCTCAAATCTCGCAACTGGCTGAAAGTATCGCTGCAAACACGAACAGAATAAATATCATAGCAGAAGCATTAGAAATAAACATATAGAATTCATGGCACCGTTACCCAACAGAAGCACAGCCAACGAACTGCTAATTCGCGAACTTAAAATAATCCAAATCAACGTAAATTCGATAATAACCAATGAAAGAAGAGCCACTCTCCTGGACTGTCTAAACAGATACAAACCAGATCTAGTTTTGCTGTCCGAAACAAAACTAAACCCAGTTCACAAAATCACTTTTAGAGACTATCAATTCATAAGAAGAGATAGATCAAACTCCAAGCAAGGGGGAGGCACGGGAATTCTAATTCGTAAAGATATCAAATTTAAGAACGTCCAACCAAGCAACGCCGCGAATAGTATAAGTTTCGAATCCACAGTTTTAGAAATTAAATTTCAAAATAACAGTAAATTATATATAATAGCAGGATACGCAACCAGCAACTGCAAAAAAGAATTTATGATAGAACTCAGATCCCTCTTTAACTCCCTGGAACTGTACAAATCCAACAGCTATTATTTGTTGGCAGGAGACCTAAACGCCAAACACGAGGCATGGGGAAATACGATAAACAACAGCCGCGGAGTCTCATTGAATAAATGGCTCCTCGAAAACCAAATTACCTATAGAGCATCCCTACATAGAACAGCAGTCCCATCATTTCCGAAAAGCGGAGCATTTATCGATCTTTGCATAGCGGACAATAGAATCAAATTCCACGACACCCCAGCTCCAAACCTTCTCAGATCCTTCCAGTACGACAGCGACCACAGGGCCTCCCTAATGACCATATCTATTCCGTCGACCGGTGATTTTGTGTTTGAGGAATCAACCCCAAGCATAAAATATAACTATAGTAAAGCTGACTGGTTCAAATACGAAACATTCCTGATTGAAAACGACGAAACAGACATACCGAAAGACAAAAACCTCACAACGAACGAAATAAACAACCACATAAAGACACTGAACACAAATATACTTAACGCAATAGACTACGCAATACCGCGCATAGACAATAACGTCAATTCAACCGACAGATACATAACACCAAAAATAAAACATCTCCGCAAACAAAAAAGCTACATAATCACACAAATTAACAGACTATCACGAGTACAGAACTATACGTCAACAAACGATCTACTAATAGGCACATTGAAAAAAGCACTCTCAAAAATTAGACAAGAAATCAAGAAGGCATTCCATGAATCAGTGAGCAATTTTTGGACTAACAAAATCACAAAAATTTCAATGCACAAACCACACGAAATGTTCCCTTCCCTGAATAGCCTTTTCAGAACGAAAGACAGCAACGAGATCGAGAATCTCAAAATTTCTTCCACCGACACAAATCTTCTTGAAAAAGCCAACCTCGACATTAACCAGTTACCGACAGATACAAACAATAAAATACTAATCACACACCCTCAGGACAAGTTGGACGTCATTGGGGCACACTTTGAAGCAGTGCATACAAAAAACCTACACATGGGAAAAGAACAACACTCCAACATAATAAAACAGAAAATAAACTCACTCCAACAAGAAATACAAAACAACACCACAATATGTACGTTTTCCGCTAGAAATCCCGCAGATAACCCAGACAAAAACATCATCCCCCCTAATTACTTCACCTCCATCTATAGTCTTGAAACCACATTCAAAAACTTAAATAACAAAAAATCTTCAAGTTTTGACGGCATCCCCAACATAGCACTGAAACACCTACCGCGACCATACATACGCCATTACGCCATCCTATTCAACAACTGCCTCAATCTATCGTATTTCCCCACAATTTGGAAGACGGCAAAATTAATTACTATCAAAAAGAAGGGCAAAGATGCTAGCGATCCCAACAGCTACCGCCCAATAAGCCTTCTTCCAAACATCAGTAAAGTCTTCGAAACAACAATAAACAACGCAATCGTTGATTCGTGCAGAACCAGGGACATAATACCGGAAACACAATTCGGTTTTCGCCATAAGCACTCCACAGTTCACGCAATCACTAAATTTACATCAGATATTTGTTGGGCTAGAAACGCAGGAGACTGCGTAGGAGCCATATTAATTGATTTAGAAAAAGCCTTCGACACTGTTTGGCCGGACGGTCTATTCTTTAAACTCCTTAAAAAACTGTTCCCGATGCATTTGATAAAAATCATCTGGAACATGTTACACGGGAAGAAATTCTACGTAGTGAATGACCAGTATACATCTAGTAAAGATTTCGATATCGCAAATGGCCTGCAACAAGGTACGGTAAACTCCCCCGTCTTGTTTAATATCTATATCAGTGACTTACTACAACTGTATGACCTGAATACCGGCAACGTCAAAAAAGCAATAGCCTTCGCGGACGATCTTTTAGTATACATTAGGCATAATAAGGCATCGAAATTACAAGCACTTTTACAAGAAACCTTCATCAAAATTCAGGATTATTTCGTCACGTGGAAATTAAAACTGAATTTGGACAAATGCGAGACTATTTTATTCAGACCGTACATATCTAATATATCTGACGCTAACAACGATGTTCGTAAATACGCGGGTAAATTTCATATTCACGACAGCCAAAATTCGAATATTAAAATTCCTCACAAAGACGTTGTCCGTTACTTAGGCATACATTTAGACTTTAAACTTAACTACATTAAACACATTGAAACACAAATAGAAAAAGCACAGAAAGCCTTTGTAAGTCATAAAAAATTATTCTACTCTAAGGACCTGGATAACTGCGTGAAAATTCTTTGTTACAAGCTCCTCATCCGACCGATCCTGACGTACGGCTGTCCCATCTGGTTCAACATCAGCCCTGGAACCATGGAGAAACTTCGTGTCTTCGAAAGGAAATGCATTCGAGCCTGCCTCAACAGATACCGGACTCCAGAATCGAACTACACGAAGCGGATCAGCAGCTACAAATTATACGAAGAAGCCAAAATGATCAGGATAGACCTATTCGCGCTAAAACTAATAAGAAACCATTGGGCCAACATTAACACAATAGTATCTAATAGTCAAATATATTGTTCAACTTATCCGAACCCATTGTACTTCGCCAAAACCATGAAAACCGGATACACACCACCAGAATCATTTGTTTATTTAGACAGTGAAGGATACATTCAAAACACTAGGAACATTCCACTAATATACCACGTATTTAGAAAAGCCACCGATAAAACCATCACTTATAATAAAAACATAGATTTCGAGAACACCATCATGCGATTTAACTACAAACTATCCAGCGTAGACTTTAAGGACAACCATAGACATAATATAAAAAAATATTGGTGGCTGCAACATTAAATCCAAAATATAATCTCAATGTTATTGTAAAATCCTCGGTAGTATAGTGGTCAGTATCCCCTCGCTCATAACATGGGAAAAATTAATCAAAAAAGACCGCATCCAGTGTAAGAGGTGTCAACGAATCGGACATGTTGCATTCAACTGCAACCTCCAATACAGATGCGTAAAGTGTAATATCCCCCATAATCCGGGAGAGTGCCAACGCACAAATACCACAGACGAAAAAGCATTTTGTGTAAATTGCAAACAACACGGACATCCAGCCTCTTACAGGGGATGTCCGAAACTGATAGAAATAAAACAGAAAATTGAGGACAAAAAACAACAAATAAAACTCGCTAGACAAAATAGAGAAAAATTCATTAACAAAATAGTTCAACCGAACGTATCATACAGCGCAATGGCCTCAAACAGCAGCCACACAATCACACAACAGCAACTGCCACAGACACGTTCACTACCAAACGCAAACACATCACACACACCGTTACTCGAGGAAATAAAAAATATTATCACAACCACAATAAACGCACAAATTTCACAACTAGCTGAAAGCATTGCAACAAACACAAATAGAATTAACATCATAGCAGATGCACTAGAAATTAACATATAAAGTTCACTCCACCAGTAGGAAATAGAAACACAACTAACGAATTTTTAATTCGCGAGTTCAAATTAATCCAAATAAATGTAAATTCAATAATTACTAATGAAAGAAGAGCCACTCTCCTGGATTTCTTAAACAAACACAAACCGGACCTAGCCCTCTTCTCCGAAACAAAGCTAAACCCAGTACACAAAATATCCTTCAAAGACTATCACTTCATAAGACGAGATAGATTAAACTCAAAACAAGCGGGAGGCACCGGCATTCTAATCAGAAACGATATTAAATTCAAGAACGTTCAGCCAAATTGCGTAACGAACAACATAAGTTTTGAATCCACAATCGTGGAAATCAAATTCCAACAAAATTGCAAACTTTTCATAATAGCAGGATACGCAACTAGTATTTGCAAAAAAGAATTCATGATGGAATTTAGAGACCTATTTCATCAATTAGAGTTATACAAGTCCAACAATTATTTCTTGCTGGCAGGAGACTTAAACGCCAAACACCAAGCCTGGGGAAATACGATAAACAATAGCCGAGGGGTTTCACTTAACAAGTGGCTCCTCGAAAACCAAATCACCTATAGAGCATCCCTATACAGCACGAAAGTCCCATCATATCCGAAAAGCGGTGCATTCATTGACCTCTGCATCGCTGACAATAGAATCAAATTCCATAACATCTTTGCTCCCAACCTCCTCAGATTAGCCCAATACGATAGCGACCACAGAGCCTCACTAATCACCATATCCATCCCCTCAGTAAACCACCTCGTGGTTGAAAAGGATAACCCAACAGTCAAATATAATTTCAACAAAGCCGACTGGGACAAATTCGAAACCTTTATAATAGAAAACGACGAAACAGACATACCAAATGACAGAAATCTCACGACGAATGAAATAGACAAACACATAGAAAACTTAAACACAAACATACTAAATGCAATAGACCATACAGTGCCACCCATAACAAATAACTTCAACTCAACGGACAAATACATAACACCAAAAATAAAAAACCTCCGCAAGCAAAAAAGCCACTTAATCACACAACTAAACAGACTGTCACGAATACAGAACTACACCGCAGCAAACGACCCCATAATACGGACACTAAAGAAAACACTAGCAAAACTTAGACAGGAAATAAAAATAGCATTCCATGAGACAGTAAACAACCATTGGAAAAACAAAATTTCTAAAATTTCAGTGCATAATCCGCACGAAATGTTCCCCTCCCTCAATAGCATCTTCAAACCGAAAAATAGTAATGAAATCGGCACACTCAAAATTCTTCCATCAGACACACACCTCTTAGAAAAAGCAAATATGAACATTAACAACTTACGGACAGACACAAACAATATAACCCAAATTACAGACCCACAAGACAAGCTAAACATTATCGGCGCACATTTCGAAACAGTTCACACCAAAAACATACACATGGGGCAAAAACAACACTCCAACATAATAAACCAAAAAATAAACTCACTTCGACAGGAATTACAGAACAACACGACACTATGCACATTCAGTGCAACAAATACTGCACACAATCCAGATACAAACAGTATCCCTCCAAACTACTTCACCTCCCTATACATCCTCGAAAAAACATTCAAAAACCTAAATAACAAAAAATCCGCCAGCTTTGACGGCATACCTAACATAGCCTTGAAACACCTTCCCAAACTCTACATATATTACTATGCCATCCTCTTCAACAATTGCTTGAACGCATCGTATTTCCCCACCGTTTGGAAAACTGCCAAGTTAATAACTATCAAGAAAAAAGGCAAAGACGGCGGCGATCCTAACAGCTATCGTCCAATAAGTCTCCTCCCTAATATCAGTAAAATTTTCGAAACATCAATTAATAATGCAATAGTTCACACGTGTAAAGTGAACGATATAATACCCGAAACACAATTCGGTTTTCGCTACAAACACTCCACTGTTCACGCGATAACCAAATTCACTTCGGACATTTGTTGGGCTAGAAATGCAGGTGACTGCGTAGGAGCCCTATTAATCGATCTAGAAAAAGCTTTCGATACGGTTTGGCTGGACGGTCTCTTTTTTAAACTCATTAAAAAACAGTTCCCGATGCACTTGATAAAAGTCATCTGGAACATGTTGCACGGGAAGAAATTCTACGTGGCGAATGGACAGCACCAATCTAGTAAAGCTTTTGAAATCGCGAACGGACTGCAACAAGGCACGGTAAACTCTCCCGTCTTGTTTAACATCTACATCAGTGACCTGCTACAGCTGTACGACCTAAATACCGGCAACGTCAAAAAAGCAATAGCCTTCGCGGATGATCTTTTAATTTATATCAGACATAATAAACCATCGAAATTGCAAATCCTCCTACAGGAAACATTCAACAAAATCCAGGATTATTTTATCACGTGGAAATTAAAACTTAACGTAAATAAATGCGAAACCACTCTATTTAGACCGTATATATCAACTATATCCGACGCCAACTACGATGTCCGTAAATTCGCGACCAAATTTCACATACATGACAGCCAAAATCCAACGATAGACATTCCACATAAAGACGTTGTCCGTTATTTAGGCATACACTTAGACTTCAAGCTAAATTACAATAGACACGTAGAGATCCAAATAGATAAAGCACAAAAAGCCTTCGTGAGTCATAAGAGATTATTTTATTCCAAAGACCTCGATAAATGCGTAAAAATTCTTTGCTACAAGCTCATCATCCGACCGATCCTGACGTACGGCTGCCCCATTTGGTTCAACATCAGCCCAGGAACCATGGAGAAACTACGGACCTTCGAGAGGAAATGCATCCGAGCCTGCATCAACAAATACCGGACACCAGAATCCAACTTCACGAAGAGGATCAGCAATTATAAACTTTATGAAGATGCGAAATTAATTAGGATAGACTTATTCATACTAAAACTTATAAGAAACCACTGGGCTAATGTCAACAAAATAACATCCAATAGCCAAATTTATGGTACAACGTATCCAAACCCTGCATATTTCGAGAAAACCATGAAAACCGGATATATACCACCAGAAGCATTCATTTACCTAGATAGCGAAGGATACATTCAAAATTCCAGAAATATCCCCCTAATATACCACGTATTTCGAAAAGCCTACGACAAAAGAATCACCTACAATAGAAACATAGATTTTGATGACCCTTGCATGAGGTCAAATTACAAATTATCTAGCATAGATTTAAGCGATAGACATACGCAAAATACCAAAAAATACTGGTGGTTGTAATATAATGCAAAAATTAAAATCCAGCGCCAACTACAATGTAACATCATCGATAATATAGCGTCAGTAGTCCCACACTATGTGATTTATAAAAATATTAGCATAATAATAGTATCATAAGATAAATAAGATAGGTTAACATAAAATTCAAAATTTAATCTCGATGTTGATGTAAATTCCTCGGTAGTATAGTGGTCAGTATCCCCGCCTGTCACGCGGGAGACCGGGGTTCGATTCCCCGCCGGGGAGGATACATTTTTTTTTATAATTATCTGAAATGGTAAATAGACATTCCATGTTACAATCCGACAAGTAGCAAATACTATCCCTATTTTGCCCTCACACTGCTCCCCTGTACATCCGATCATTGTGTATATAGTTTTTTTGCCATTTTTCTACATAAATATAAGTGCTATTGTATAAACAATTAAATTTAGTTTAAGTTGTACATAATGTAGCATTAAGTGCCATAGATATATGTATATCATTGTATTGATTGCGCGTGCCCCATGTAGGAGCCATTAATCTAATATTTGCTTTTTTGCGTCTTTGTTATACCTTTTGTACGTTTAGGTTTATTGCACGACTGTACATACTATTTATTGTCAATAAACGTTCTGTTAAAAAAAAAAAAAAAGTGGTCAGTATCCCCGCCTGTCACGCGGGAGACCGGGGTTCGATTCCCCGCCGGGGAGGATACATTTTTTTTTATAATTATCTGAAATGGTAAATAGACATTGCATGTTACAATCCGACAAGTAGCAAATACTATCCCTATTTTGCCCTCACACTGCTCCCCTGTACATCCGATCATTGTGTATTTAGTTTTTTTGCCATTTTTCTACATAAATATAAGAGCTATTGTATAAACAATTAAATTTAGTTTAAGTTGTACATAATGTAGCATTAAGTGCCATAGATATATGTATATCATTGTATTGATTGCGCGTGCCCCATGTAGGGTCCTTTAATCACTTATTGTATATTTTTCTTTTGTTAACCGTTGTACGTTAGGTTTATTGCACTTTTGTAAATACTATTTATTTGGCAATAAACGTGCTGTTACAAATATAGTGGTCAGTATCCCCGCCTGTCACGCGGGAGACCGGGGTTCGATTCCCCGCCGGGGAGGATACATCTTTTTTTTATAATTATCTGAAATTTGTAAATAGACATTGCATGTTACAATCCGACAAGTAGCAAATACTATCCCTATTTTGCCCTCACACTGCTCCCCTGTACATCCGATCATTGTGTATATAGTTTTTTTGCCATTTTTCTACATAAATATAAGAGCTATTGTATAAACAATTAAATTTAGTTTAAGTTGTACATAATGTAGCATTAAGTGCCATAGATATATGTATATCATTGTATTGATTGCGCGTGCCCCATGTAGGGTCCTTTAATCACTTATTGTATATTTTTCTTTTGTTAACCGTTGTACGTTAGGTTTATTGCACTTTTGTAAATACTATTTATTTGGCAATAAACGTGCTGTTAAAAAAAAAAAAAAAAAAAGTGGTCAGTATCCCCGCCTGTCACGCGGGAGACCGGGGTTCGATTCCCCGCCGGGGAGGATACATTTATTTTATATTATTAACCGTTTATTAAATTCTTTTGCTTTTACTTACACAAATAATCGTGGCATACCACCAGTCATTAATACCCAATTACTCCCCCCCCCCTCCCATAACCTAAAACTTATTGTATAGTTTTTTTTGCCATTTTCTATACATATCGCAAACCCATTGTATAAATAATTAAGTTTAGTTTAAAATGTACATAATGTAGCATTAAGTGCCATGTATATACTATATCTCTGTACAGATTGCGCGTGCTCCATGCAGGAGCCATTAATCTAATATTTGCTTTTTTGCGTCTTTGTTATACCTTTTGTACGTTTAGGTTTATTGCACGACTGTACATACTATTTATTGGCAATAAACGTTCTGTTAAAAAAAAAAAAAGTGGTCAGTATCCCCGCCTGTCACGCGGGAGACCGGGGTTCGATTCCCCGCCGGGGAGGATACATTTATTTTATATTATTAACCGTTTATTAAATTCTTTTTGCTTTTACTTACACAAATAATAGTGGCATACCACCAGTCATTAATACCCAATTACTTCCCCCCCCCCTCCCATAACCTAACACTTATTGTATAGTTTTTTTTTGCCATTTTCTATACATATCGCAAACCCATTGTATAAATAATTAAGTTTAGTTTAAAATGTACATAATGTAGCATTAAGTGCCATGTATATGCTATATCTCTGTACAGATTGCGCGTGCTCCATGCAGGAGCCATTAATCTAATATTTGCTTTTTTGCGTCTTTGTTATACCTTTTGTACGTTTAGGTTTATTGCACGATTGTACATACTATTTATTGGCAATAAACGTTCTGTTAAAAAAAAAAAAAAAAAGCGGTTAGTATCCCCGCCTGTCACGCGGGAGACCGGGGTTCGACTCCCCGTCGGGGAGAGAATGTAAATTTTTGTTCCAAATATGTTAAAATTCCTTACTTTTGTTAACATTAATCTATATCATTATCATTGTTACCTTAGTTTTTTAAGATACACATATAATAGCCCTCAGTCACTATCATATAATTAGAATGTATAATACATAAATAATATTTGTAAACAATAAATAGCCAAAGATGCCATAAATGTTCCCTACCAAATAGATATAGGTACAACAAAAATATATATATAATAAGCAGTCCCTGTGCCACACTGCATAGTATATAAGAAAAAAATATATTATACACGCAGATAAATATATTATATTTAGCATAAAGGTAGAATAAGTAGCATTAAGTGCATTAGTATATAAGTCATTGACCAGACTGTGCGAGCTCCACGTAGGAGCCTTTGGTCTAGTATTAAGTTACCATTGTTATCTTTTGTTCGTTATGTTGATTGTAATTTTGTAAATATTTCTGTTTTGTTGGCACAATAAACGTTCTGTTAAAAAAAAAAAAAAAAAAAAGTGGTCAGTATCCCCGCCTGTCACGCGGGAGACCGGGGTTCGATTCCCCGCCGGGGAGGTACATTTATTTTTTACTTTTATTTTATTATAAACAATTGCGTTAATAGCATTAACTAAGCACATATGTTACTAATAAATGTCATGCCTCAACACGCTTACCCTCCTCCCTACCAATTAACAATGACTGTATAGTTTTTCGCCTTTTCTGTACATACATAAGAACCAGCGTATAGACGATTAAGTTTAGGTTAAGTTGTACATATATGTAGCCTAACAAGCCATTGTAAATTACAAGATTCAGATTGTGCGTGCTCCATGTAGGAGCCTTAAATCTTGTACCTACATCTAATTTGTTATTACCTTTTGTACGTTTAGATTTATCGCACCCTGTACATATTATTTATTGGCAATAAACGTACTGTTAAAAAAAAAAAAAGTGGTCAGTATCCCCGCCTGTCACGCGGAGACCGGGGTTCGATTCCCCGCCGGGGAGGATACATTTTTTTTTTATAATTATCTAAAATTTGTAAATAGACATTGCATGTTACAATCCGACAAGTAGCAAATACTATCCCTATTTTGCCCTCACACTGCTCCCCTGTACATCCGATCATTGTGTATATAGTTTTTTTGCCATTTTTCTACATAAATATAAGAGCTATTGTATAAACAATTAAATTTAGTTTAAGTTGTACATAATGTAGCATTAAGTGCCATAGATATATGTATATCATTGTATTGATTGCGCGTGCCCCATGTAGGGGCCTTTAATCACTTGTATATTTTTCTTTTGTTAACCGTTGTACGTTAGGTTTATTGCACTTTTGTAAATACTATTTATTTGGCAATAAACGTGCTGTTAAAAAAAAAAAAAAAAAAAAAATAGTAGTTAGTATCCCCGCCTGTCACGCGGGAGACCGGGGTTCGTTTCCCAGCCGGGGAGAAGTTAAAAAAAAAATGTTAATATATTTTAGTAATTCTTCATTACTATTATTATACAAATTTTTATTGTTCTTTAGTTAAGATTATAGCCTAAGATTAGCCAAAAAATAGCCAAAGAGCCACACCTCCTAAATCTATGTATAGCCTAGAAAGGAAAACGAAAATATGCAGCCTCTGTGCCTCGCTGTATATTAGGATCAAAAACAAAACCAAATATAGATAAATTTTAGATTAGTTTTAAATAAGTAACTGTAGCATTAAGTGCAATAGTGTAATTACATTCAACGCACAGTCTATGCGAGCTCCGCGGTTTGGAGCCTTTAGCCTAGTTATAAGTTTTATTGTTATACTTTTGTTCGTTATGTTTATTGTACTCCTATGTAAATATTTTTTTTTGTTTGGCACAATAAACGATCTGTTTAAAAAAAAGGTCGGTAAGAGGCGTGGTTGTGGAACAGTTATGATGCTCTTTTATCGCATGTTCAAATCCAGCGCGACCTCACTTTTCCTTTACAATTTTATTTACTTTTTTTCAGTTATAACTACATCACTACATACGAATCAAGAATATTTATACAAAAAATGTTTCAATCATTTTAATATTATTTTAACTTGAATTAACAAAAAAACAATTTTTATTTCAGTAGCCACTTATCCTTTTAATTATGGTATTTGAGCAATGCTGAATTTGTGAACTTTAATATGATTTTGTTCAATTTTATTTTTGGTTAGCAGGATATAAGAATGTATTACAATTAGTATTGTAGAGAGTGTTAATCGACTATAATATACATGTGGGATCCTGGGTATCTTGCCGAATATTCCTAACGGATCTTTCGGTAGCAAGGATCCTCGTATATAAAAGAAATCGATAAAAAGGCATTAACAATATATATATTTAAAAAAAAACAATCGGTTATAGTGTTCTCGTTCGAAGCCGGACGAAGACTGCCCGTCCTACACACCCCTGCCTAGCCTTCTCGGCGTTGATCTTACATTGTTTTTAATTTCACTCTACGTCGCATACATCGCGCGCATCACTCCCCACATACACATGTAATATATCTTATCATATGTGTACAATACACACAAACATACTTTCACACGCATATACATTGTTGTATTTTTTTATCGTTCTATAAGCATTTATTGTTTATGGTTCGTATTTGCTGCAAAAATGATATTGATAAAAAAAGTGTTCGAAACAGAGATACTTTTTACACCAGGACATCGCAGCAATGCAGGTTTTCCGCACACTGCACAACGGGGTGTAAAATCTGTGTCTGGATAACAAAAACTCACTGGATTTTCAAATGGTTCAGGTCTATGAGGGAGATAACCACTTTCGTACCACGCATATTTAAAAAGATTATGGAAGCGGGGCGATGATAATTGATTATGCGTTAATGATTGCAGTTTTATGATATTATTTCGTAAATGAAGATTAAGAGGTAAATTTAATAAGCATAATTCTATCGGAGAATGTTCTAATGAAGTTCTTCCATATTCTAAAACCATAGGCATCTAATGGTTGAATCAACCCTGTCGTCTTCTTTGGTATTGTTCGAAGTACAACTTCCTTCTCATGTGGTATTTCTGGTTCTAATTTAGCTGGACAATGACCGCCCCAGGAATCAAGTAGTAGTACGCTGCGTTGTCCTGTGTGTGGTAAAAAAGTGTCGGTGAACCAATTCTTAAACTCGTTTGATGTTAATTTTCCAGATGTGGTTGCAGAAATATAAACGTTGCTTGGTCGAAAAAGAGTTTTCTGCACGTGAGGTCCTAGAGTTCCAGTACGCTCTTTTAACACGATAAACAATGGTGCAAGTAATTTTCCAGTTGCAGAAATAGTAGGTAAAATTGTATAGCTGTGCGTAAGGGATGGTAGAGATTGAAGAACAGCTTCAACTTTTTAAACACCTTTTTCTGTTAATGTGCGTCCTGAATGTATTTCTAATGTAAAACCACTTCGTTATTAAATGTTTTATATCATTCACAAATATGGTACTTGTTGTTTCTATTTCTTCAACGTTTACATAAGTTGATTGCGTGATAAATTTTGTTATCTTACGCGGCAAAATGCCATTATTCTTTTTAAAATTTCGAACCCACCACTTTCCGCCTTTGAATGAACGATAGTTAATTTCATCTTTTGCTTCCAAAGCCCAACGCCGAATGTCAGTATCATGAACTATCATCCTTTCACCATTACTAGTTTTAAATTTGTCGAACACACATTCTGCAATAAAAGTTGCCTTATCAGGTAACGTTCCACCATTCTTCACAGCAACTTCCCAACTATAGAGTTAAGATAGAGATTTTACTTTCTTAAATCGATGTGGTGCACTTTTCAGAGAATGACGTTTTCGTTTCCCACTTGTCCAGAACTCCACGGCTCTTGTTTTATAACATAACATAACATATCTTTATTGATTTCCTTAGAGGATTACAATGGAGTTCCGTTTTTTACATCTCTCCCTCCTATAATCTTACAATTACAACTAAATACTAAATTTTAAATAACAATAAATAACAACGTTTCCTTGCCCTTCCGACCTCCATCTCTTGTTCCTATTTATCCTCGTCCTTCTCCTCTGTTCTCCTTTTTCTTTCCAATCTCTCAATCCATGCCTCTCCTTCGACGTCTTTTCCCAGTATTCTTCCGATATTCTCCTGCCAGCTGCCTTTCTGTTTTACGTCCTTTCCACATATTTCCCAGACATGTTCCCAAGTTTCTTCTATATCCCCGCATAGTCTGCACTTTCTCTCTCCTTCCTTCATCCAGTACCATCCCTCTTTCATTTCATTTCCCAACCTATACCTTGCCAATTGTCTTTTTTTCCTTTCTGACCATCTTGTTTCAATATATTTCGGTATTTTCTCCACTCTTATGTATTTATACCATCTGTTGTATCTGGAATTCCTAATTTTCTGTTCCCGCTCTCTTTCTTGCTCCTCTCTGTCCACTCGATCTATCTCTTCTCATTCCTGTACTTCTTCTTCTCCTTCCTCTCCCCCTCGAAGACCTTTTCCCCATGTAAAATCTTCTCTTTCTTTCCACCACCCCTTTCCTCCCGCTCCACTACCCTCCGCTTTCACTCTCTCCCTCCAACAAGCTCTCGCTATCACTGCTCCTCTTCCCTGCTTCAACTTACTTTCAAAGTTCCAAGCCCTCTTCGCTGCTCTAGTTCTTAGCATATCCCTTTTCCATTCCTCCCTGACTTCATATCCTGGTGTCCTCCAGTCTACTCTCATCACCCACCTACGGTACCTCTCTTGTATGGCTTCCACCTCCCTCCTCTCCTTCCATCTCCATAATTCCGCCCTGTATCCTACTACTGGCCATACCAATTTGTCGAACAGCCATATTCTTTTCTTCCATTCCTTCCCGAACCATCTCCTGCCAAATCCAAGACTTGTCTCAGCAGACCTGCCGCTTTCTTCACACTGTCCTTTACATGTGCTTCTTGTCCTCTTGTCCCCCTCATCATATATCCTAAATATCTGAATTCCTTTACTTCCTCTATCTTATTTCCTCTTCAACTCCAACTTTCCTGTTTTTTTCTTCCCCCTCTAATTCTGATTCTTACCACCTGTGTTTTTTCCTCGTTCAATACTAAGCCCTTTGTTCTCACGTATTTTTCCAACCTTCTTAACATGTCCTTCACCCCTTCCTCCTCCTCTGCGAATAGGACTATGTCATCTGCGTATGCCATGCAACAGTATCTCTCTTCTCCTATCCTTACTCCTCCCCACCACCCTTTCTGCAGCTTTTCTTCCAGATCTGATATCAAGATGTTAAAAAGATGGGGGCTCATCGGACACCCCTGTCTCAACCCTATAGCTGTCCAAAATTGCCCCCTTACTTCCTCTCCCATCCTTACCCTGCTTTTTGTCTCCTTATAAACTCTTCTCACTCTTCCAATTATTCGTTCGTCTATTCCTCTCATCCCCATCGTCTGCCACAATATTACCCTGTCTGCTGTATCAAATGCCGCTCCTATATCTACGAAAGTTGCCACCACTTTTCCTGTTCCTCCTTCTGCTCTTCTATTTATTAGTTCTTCATCAGTTATGACATAGTCTATGGCCGTGTTCCCTCTCGGTCCCGAATACGTCATGTTATCATTCAATATTGTAAGCCCTGTCTCTCCCAAAAATTCTACCAGTTTCCGCCTCACTCCATTTACTTTCACGTCCTTCGAATTCCTAGTATCCCCTGGCTCCTCTTCTTCCGCTATCCACCTGTGCGCCCCTCCCATTTTTCTGGTTCTCGCGTTGAAATCACCCCCGATTAAAATTTTACTTCCTTCCTCGTCTATTTCCATTTCCACCCATTCTCTCAATTGTTTTAATTTTTTTTCCATATCCCCTTGCACATATATACCCATCATTTTCCAAATCTGTTTCTGTATTTTCACCTTCATTTTTACTATTCCTTCCTTGCTTTCTACCTGTATCTCTTCTCCCTCTAGCCAGTCTTCCCTCACCCCCACTAAAATCCCTCCCATCGCTCTCCCCTTCCTATTCCTTCTCTCTGCGAACTGCCTTACCCATACATATCCTTTTGGGAGCTTGTTTCTGACCCTTTCCCATCCTTTTTCCTGCATCCATGTCTCCACCAGGATCATCATCTCCCATTCCCCCAACTTCTTTCAGAAATCTTCATCTTTGTTCATCAACCCCGCCACATTCCAGAAGGCTATCTTCCATTCTCCCCATCTCTTTCCTTCGTTCCTTCTACCCGTCTTTCCTAGTTATTCCTTCCTCTTCTCCTTCTTCTCCCCTTCTCCCAACCTTTCTCTGATTCTTCAGGGTTTCAAACTCTCGTCCTCCTCGTCCCATCTCCACCAGTCCTCCTGTATTTGAGTTTTTCCATACCCTATTCTTACCTTTTTTCCGTCCTTCCTTTTCTCTTCTGCTATTCGTCTTAATTTGTACTGTGTTGGTCTTTCCATCTCTGTCCAGTCGTCTTCTAATCTTTCCGTTTCTCCCTTCAATTTAAATTTGTTCATCATTATTCTCTTCTTCTGCTCTAAACTCCTAGCTTTAAATATTATCATGTCTCTTCCACCCCCTAGGCTCCTAATCTCCTCTACTCCCTCTGTTTCTCCAATTTTTTCTAATATCCTCTTCATCACATTTTCCTTTCCCTCCCTCCTCTGCTTCACTCCCTTCACTATGACGTTCAGCCTCCTTAACGCTCTTTCCTTCTCTTCTAGTTGCCCTTCAATCCTTTTTACCCTTGCTCGCCACTCCCTTTGTCCGTCTATCTCTTCTCCTTCCGCATTACTTTCCCTTCCACTCCACTTCTCCGTCGTCTCTTCTACTCTTTCCAATCTCCTGTGAGTTTCTTCCCTGTCTTCCTTCACTTCCCTCTGTATTTTCTTTATGTCTTCCCTTATTCCTTCCACCTCTTTGTCCCTTCTCTCTGTTTCCTCCTTAATTATTCCTTTCAACTCCCTTATTTCCTTCATCATACTTTCGTTCTATTTCTTCATTTCTTCCAGCATGCTCGCTATCCTTTCCGTTCCGCTGTCCTCTCTTCCCCCTTCCCTCTCGGCCCGTCCTGCTGCTTCCCTTCCGTTTTCCTCCATTCTCCTTTGCTGTTCCTCTTCCATATTATAATCTGTTTAATAAACTAAATTTACAACAGTAACGATATCATTAACATTGTTACTGCGTAACAAAGGACTTGAATTTGGAAGGTAGTTAAGCATCGTGTTGCCATCTGTGGCATAAAACCATATAGCCATAAACCGTAACAATTCTATACATAGCTTGGCTATCCCCAGAAATTATAAACTGAAAATTAGCAAGAATAACCTTATGAAGCCATTGATCATTTTCGTATTATGAGCGTTTTAGCGACAATTGCCCTTTTTATCCTTGAATTAGCATTCTAGCATGTCTTCTCAATTTTAGCATGAATTGGTAGAGTCAAAGAGCTTCATCAGATTATTACCCGCTACGGTCAAGGGATTGGGAATTCCCTGTACCCGTTGCGCGTAGGTACTCGCATTACCTGAGGGTGTCCGCTGGCTCTCGAGACGGGTACGTAGCCAACGCCTTCCTAAAAAGGCGCAACTAATCAAATCTAAAGAACAAATTCTCCCATCAGGTTCAAAATTCGAGGAATACCCAATCGGACGAAGTCAGCCCCCATACTACACCTCCACCGAGGTGTTTTAAGGGAAGGTTTCTTCCCAAAAGGAAGACATCAACCCAAAGGATCGCCACGAGGTCATATGTGAGTCATAGGATCTCCATTTCCTTGCTTTAACTTCCTGGATACAACCCATATTGATTCCATCTCAATTACATATCACAACCAATTCAACTCACTATGTCTGCATTAAAATTCAAATCACTAATTAAAGCCCGCGGAGTAAACAAGGCAAAGGCATCACGCTTGATCAAACACATTAATGAGCATGCACACCTAGGTAGCGATGCCTTAGAAACGCGTAAAGTTAAATTGGAAGAATACTATCTAGCGTTCAATCAGGGACAATCCGAAATTGAAGATCTTGCCGAAGAAGCTCAGCTTGAGGCAGATCAAAATCGAGAAAGGGAACAATTTGACGAACTTTATTATGAATGCTCTCACCTAATAAGTCAAAGGCTTCGGGCCCTAAATCCTAATGATAGTATATCAACGGGTAGTAGTTCAAAGGTCATTGTTCAACAAAACACATTATTACCTAAAATTGAAATTCGTCCATTTGACGGCAATCTTATTGAATGGCACAGCTTTCACGACACATTTCAGTCGTTGGTGCACAGTGATGCTCAGATTCCAGTGGTTCAGAAATTCTATTTATTAAAAAATTCACTTCGCAGTAGTGTAGCCACAATAATCGACCCGTTGAACGCGTCCGAAGAAAACTATTTGGTAGCTTGGGAGATGCTTAAACAGCGATGCAATAAACCAAGAGAAATAATACAAACACATATAAAAATGCTATTAGAATTGCCGGAGATTAGTAAAGATTCACCTCTTGGGTTGCGAACATTAAAGGAAAATGCATTAATGCATGTTAATGCATTGAAGGCTCTTCAGGTACCGATAGATAGATGGGATGCGATATTAGTATACATTCTCATTCAAAAACTCGATAAAGCAACGCGAAGAATTTGGGAACGTACGCTGGAAAATGCCCAAATGCCAAAATTTGTTGAGCTTATCGCCATCCTAAATAAAGAAGAGCGAAGAGACGAAGTCGAAGAGTGTAGCACCACGACACATACATACAAAAATCCTGTGATCAATAACAGAAGCACAAATCGAATAGGGAAGTCATTGGGAGCTCGCGGATAGGCATATGTAAGTGCTTAAAAGCGATCTGGGTGTGTGTTTTGTCAGGCAGACCACAGTATATATGCATGTCAGGAATTTATGCAATTGAGTCAGCGCGAGCGAAGTAACGCAGCCAGAGACAAGCGATTATGCATAAACTGTTTACGCAATAATCATAATACAAGCAAATGTCTTGCGTCTGGCTGCAAAAAATGCAATCGAAGACATAACACTTTGCTACATTTCGAAGATAATTTCACACAATGTAGTAGCGTAGAACAACACTCCCCTGCGAATAAATCAATGCCGCCTAGTTCCGACGAATCGATAAAAAAGAGTTACGCGGTGACATATGATTCGGAAGTTTTGTTGGGAAGGGCACGAGTCCACATATTAGATCGGCACAATATACCGCGCGATTGTCGTGTATTGCTAGACGGGTGCTCGCAGTGCAATTTTATCTCGGAAAGATTAGCGGACGATCTCCAACTAACAAAGCAAAAAATTAACTTACCGTTCGCGGGGCTTGGGCAATTAATCACGAGAGCTGAATATAAGGTAAAGACGACAATTAGGTCGCGGAAAAACGATTTCGAGTCGCAGGTAGAACTTGTCGCGCTTCCCACAGTTACGGGCGTACTACCCTCGCGGCAGTTAAACAGACGGGCGCTCACAATTCCTCGTAATGTTACATTAGCGGATCCGGAATTCGATAAACCGGCAGAAATCGACGCGTTGATAGGAACAACGTTATTTTATAAATTACTCAGTACCGGACAAATCAAATTATCTCAAAATTCGAATGCAGTGCTTCAAAAAACCTTGGTAGGCTGGATTGTCGCTGGCGAGGTAAGCAACCCCAAAAGAGTCGTGATGCCTAAGTTATGCCATTTAATAACTGCGTTGGATAAGCAACTGATGCGATTCTGGGAGGTTGAAGAAGTGCCGAACCAAAAACACTTGTCAAACGAAGAATTAGTATGTGAAAGACTCTACGTTGACTCTACGATTCGTGACGCTGATGGCAGATACATTGTGCGTCTACCATTCATTGAACGAAAGGGGATTTTAGGCGACTGATATAATATGGCTTTGCGTAGGTTTTACTCATTAGAACAGAAATTAGCGAAAGATAGAGCACTCAAACAACAGTATTCGGATTTTTTACGGGAATATCATGACCTCGGACACATGAGGGAAATCACGCGTTACAACATCAATCTCGAAGGCTACTATATACCACATCACGCGATCATAAAGAAAGCAAACATATCAACCGAAGTTCGGGTAGTCTTTGATGCATCAGCCAAAAGTACGACAAATATCTCTTTGAATGATACGTTAATGCTTGGACTCACTATTCAACGGGACTTAATATTTACTATAATGAAATTTCGATTACACAATGTCGTACTTGCGGCTGACTTGCAAAAAATGTATCGACAAGTCAAGGTTAATAATTATGATGCTGACTATCAAAATATTTTATGGCGAGACAATGAGCATGATGCTCTTCGCGTATTTAAATTGACTACGGTCACTCAAGGTACTGCATCCGCACCATTTTTAGCGACCAGAACGCTACACCAATTAGCAGAAGATGAGAGCAAAACATTCCCGTTAGCAGCTGCTAGTTTAAAAAATTATTTTTGTGTCGATGACTTGCTCACTGGCACATCGTCGGTTGAAAAGGCGGTAGAATTAAAGAATCAATTAATTAATCTATTAAAGCGTGGAGGATTTGAACTGCATAAATGGGTGTCGAATAAACACGAACTGACTGTAGAGTACACAGATGATGTTCATGTACAAAGTATTTGTTTAAACGATTAAGCTAGGAAACTATTAGGAATTCACTGGGATTCAGTCGAGGATACTATCATGTACCGCGTTAAACCATTTCGTAATGATGAGCGCCTCACAAAGCGTTCCATTTTGTCACAAATTGCTCAGTTGTTTTTCCCGTTAGGATTGTTAGGGCCAGAGATCATTATAGCAAAGCTCATAATGCAGGAATTATGGAAGGCTAATCTAAACTGGGACGAGTCGATACCACAATTACTGCATAACAAATGGACAACTCTGAAAAAGGCATTACCAATTCTCAATCAATTCAAGGTAGAACCGCAAATCACGTTGGCTGATGTCATTGATTATCAATTGCATGGTTTTTGTGATGCCAGTGAACAAGCATATGGCGCGTGTATTTACTTACGTTCAATTGATAAAGTTTACAAGTGTTCGGTGCAGCAGATATGTGCAAAATCTCGAGTCGCTCCAGTTAAAACAATAACTGTCCCGCGGTTGGAATTGTGCGCGGCACATTTGCTGACAAATTTATTAAAGGCCGTGTCTGAAGCATTGCAGATTAGCTATAGTAAAATCAAACTGTGATCAGATTCCACAATGACTCTGCACTGGATAAAGTCATCTCCGCATACCCTAAAAACATTTGTTGCAAACCGCGTTGCAGAAATCCTGGCAAATAGTAATGTTGATGACTGGTATCACGTAGCTACGGATGAAAATCCCGCTGACTATATTTCGCGTGGTCAAGCTTTCTCTGAGTTCTTGTCCAACACGCACTGGTTGCATGGACCTGCGTGGCTTTCGCAAGACGAAAGTAACTAGAATATTAAAGAGCTGGCGTCTATAACGGTTCCTGACTAACGAGTCACAACAACCTTTACGGTTACCGAACAGTCTGATAAGAACCCAGGTAGATCGCGACAGGCCAATACAATGCATAGAGAAACTCAAAATGATCGGTCGGAGGTCAATGACACATTAGAGCGATTTTCCTCCATTCACAAATTAAATCGGTTCGTTGCATTTTGTCGTAGAGCCATCGCGAATAGGAAATTAGAAAACAAATTAAAGGGGGACTATTCAGTACATGTATTATAGTACGCGCATCGTCAAATTATTCGAGTAGTGCAACAGAAATATTTTTCGCAAGACATAGAACGATTAACGAACGGAAAGGAATTGTATCCAAAGAGCCAACTTCTATGTTTGAACCCATTCGTAGACGCTGAAGGTATCGTACGTGTGGGAGGTAGACTCACACATGCAGCAATTAGTTATTCACGCAAATATTCAATTTTATTACCACGAAACAATCACGTAACAAATTTGATAATCTTGAAGGAGCACATAACAAATTGGCACTCAGGTGTGCAGGCCACGTTAAATTCAGTTAGAAACAATTATAAACAATTGTAACTTATGGACCCAAATGTACACAGCCGACGATTATTTAAAGTGAGTGTTAATCTTAAGTGGCTCAGACGTGAGTTGTTAATCAATTTACATTGAACGAAATCGTTCGGGGCGGGCGGCATGTTACTGCGTAACAAAGGACTTGAATTTGGAAGGTAGTTAAGCATCGCGTTGCCATCTGTGGCGTAAAACCATATAGCCATAAACCGTAACAATTCTATACATAGCTTGGCTATCCCCAGAAATTATAAACTGAAAATTAGCAAGAATAACCTTATGAAGCCATTGATCATTTTCGTATTATGAGCGTTTTAGCGACAATTGCCCTTTTTATCCTTGAATTAGCATTCTAGCTTAGTCTTCTCAATTTTAGCATGAATTGGTAGAGTCAAAGAGCTTCATCAGATTATTACCCGCTACGGTCAAGGGATTGGGAATTCCCTGTACCCGTTGCGCGTAGGTACTCGCATTACCTGAGGGTGTCCGCTGGCTCTCGAGACGGGTACGTAGCCAACGCCGTCCTAAAAAGGCGCAACTAATCAAATCTAAAGAACAAATTCTCCCACCGGGTTCAAAATTCGAGGAATACCCAATCGGACGAAGTGAGCCCCCATATTACACCTCCACCGAGGTGTTTTAAGGGAAGGTTTCTTCCCAAAAGGAGGATTCTTGCAAACACATTAAATCAAAAAACATTAATTTTACGCGCCGTCCAAAAAGTCCCGTCAAACTGTAAAACCTTAACATAAGCGTCGTAGTGCGAAAATATACAAAGGTATTATCATACATGTCGACCGTGCATTCACTATCCACCCCGTAAATATTCACTCGCCGTTAAGTCTGCGTGTGAAGTGAGCATTTCCTCAAAGTTTCTTTCACCGGAACAGTTAATATGCTCACGCATAAACAAACATATTGTGATGTTTGCTGGATTTATCTGCACCATTTTTGTAATGGATTTTTACTCTCTACGACGAATAGTATGTAATGACACTTCTTTAACTACAATAGGTACTGACAATAAATGATTACCCACCGCGAATGAGAACACTTACATAGTGGCGAGCACACATTTTACGCTATATTAACACAAGGAATTTGCAATGTGTGTGCATTTGATTGCCACATATCGTTGTTATTTTACGTCGTACGATAAAAATATACAAGGAGCTCGCACAAAGTGATAGCACAAGGATGACGCATTGTTCACAGTGCAACGATAGGCGTGCAAAGTGCACGTATCGGTTAAAATTATTTAAATATCACTTTCTTCGACAAATTTAGCATACATATCTGCATTTATAATGAAGTTCTACGTATTTTTTGACGTGACAGAGAATTCAAAATTTTTCAAAATAACAGTGGTGGGAGGAATTTTTTTATTTAAACAAAGAATTTTTATCAATTTAATTGCCTCGTATTATAAAACATTAAAAACCATTCAATGTTTATCATAACCATTTTTTTAAAGATATACAGGGAAATATGGAAATACCTATCTACTTTCAGGGGATGTTTTCACCCTGAAGAACTGAAATTGGGCCCAAAAAATGCGCTATGCTTCCCTTGAGGTCCCCTACAAACTTGCAAAGTTTCAAAAATATCGGAATTTTCGAGTTACCGAACTTCCCTTGTAAGAACTGAAATTTGCGACAACGTATTTCAAGAAATCAAAGAGCTGTCCCAATCATTTTCTAATGAGAATAGCAAACACGCTGTCTTCATTTTTGAAGAATTAAAATTATCTCCGTCTTTGGTCTACAATCCATAAATGGACATAGTTGAAGGATTTGTAGACACCGGTTTCTCTAGAAAATTAGATATCGCGGATCATGCCACAGTGTGGATGTTGAAAGGCATAGACGGAGTGCGACCATAGAAACAACCTGTTGCCTATACATTTTGTCGAGGCACTCGCTCCGCGGAGAGTATCGTTAAGATGTTCAAGGAATTAGTTCACCGTGCATTTCAGGCCGGCATTGTACATAGTAGTGGCAGCAGTTTGTGACCAAGGGAGGATCAACTGTAGTTATAGATGACAATACAATCGTACCGGTTTTTGAACCTCCGCACTGTTGTGGCTAAATGGTCACACGTGGAAGATTTGTATTTCATTGATAGCAGTAATGCTCCTGATGAGGACCGAGTTCTGAAGAAGCTTACTGCAAAGCATGTAATAATAGATCAAATTCCGAAAATGAAAGTTAAATATTTCTCGCAGATATTTAGTCGGTCTGTTGGCTCCGTCATGACACTTATGAGTCCTAACAGAGTCAAGAGTGTATGCTGAACGCGCAAAATGGAAATAGAAGGTGTTAATACTGCTCGATTCTGTGGCGGACTGTCGAGAGTCCTAAAGGAAAGTCTCAGAGTTTTGGTTTTCCGTAGGACCGCATGTTGCGTGCGACCGAACTCAAGTATGGGCAATAAAAGTGAAAATTGCCAGATCCTCGGTTCGGAGGAAAAGACAGTTTTGATGAGTACGAAAACGACAGAACGTTCCGAGCATTCGCCACGTTAACTTCGCGCGTTAGGAACGCCACGCGTTCCTATTCTTTCAATTTCGCCTTCGCCTCTCTAATCTTTTCTTTCAATTTCCGCTAGTTTGCCTCGCAATCCTTGCGGACCTCCTCGTCGTTCTCGCGCAACCGAGGTGGCACATGTGGCACCCAGGTTGGCGTGGGAACGAACGATTTCACTTTTCCATTTTCCGGGACTTCTCCCTCTCTCTAATTTTTTCTGCCCGTCTGTCTTTCTTTCCGCTTTTGGTTTTTCTCTCTCGGCATTTTTAATGGGATGGTCCTTGCAAACAGTCTCAGTTTCTTTTCTGCCATCGCGCTGCCGCATCGCTGCCAGCCATTTATAAATAAAAGCTAGTAAAAGTTTTAGAAATATATGTGTACATATTTATTTCACATAACTTAACAAAAAAATAATGAAGAAATTTCATAAAAGAGAAGTATGTACGTTTTATTCGATGCCACTACCGTTACTGTAATTCAAAATAATAAGCCTTTTCTTTCTAATTGGCATAAACTCATCATCTTCATCGCTTGAAATATTTGGAAGCTCGTCTTCATTTTCATTGTGAATGTAACTTTTTTTTCATCAACCGATCTCACAATACTGACTGTATAAAACTGTCAATTTTAAAACTTATAGGAAAATATTTACATATGTACATATTTGACCGCGTAAAATAAGATCGCGTAAATCAATTCCGCATATAAAAAGTTCCGCATAAATTGAGGTTTTGTTTAACGCCTTGACTAACGCAGACTTTGAGACGCACCGGCCGTACCATACGGTAGGAATTCAGTTACGACGTACGCCGAGAACGGCGCCTATAGGCGCCTTCCGTGTCAGAAAGTCAAACTGCGTCGAGCGCCTTTAGGCGCCCTCAATCTCAGGCGACCACAATGGGATAAGCGCCTATAGGTGCTCTCATGTCAGTGTCACAAACGCAGAATTTCTAAACGCCTATAGGCGCCTACAGTAGCCTAGAGGTTAATTAAAATACCAAAACGTATATATACAGTGCCGCGCGGAAGTATTGGCACTCTACACTCGAGCAAATATAAAATTGTGTTGTACTAAAAACATGAGTAAAGGAAGCAATTTATTTATTTGCAATTAGTACTTTAATGTTTCAGGAATAAATACACTCAAGGATTAATTGTTCCACCTAATAACGGCTCTTGTAAAACACTCCAAGGTCGGCTGTGGCATTGAGCACTTCGAGATAGTTCCATGTCAAAAGAATGGACTGCAAAATGTGTACATCGTACGTCGCCAAATGTGCAATCACTTTGAGCACATTCAGTGCCTGCGAACGAATGATGGCACTCTGGACATCGATCAGAGCGCTGTATTCGCAACAATGATGACAGGTGGCGGATACAATCAACTGGAGAAGCTGCTATCGGCAATGAACGTGCCATGTATGTCCAAGAAGAAATATAGCAGTTGTGAAGAGGAAATTATCCATGCCTTTCAATTGACTGCTCAAGAAGAAATGGATGCTGCTGCAATACAGGAGAAAGAACTTGCAGTAGCAAAAGGAGACGTACACCCGGGTTCCAGTATACCATGGATCCCTGTTATTGCGGACAATAGCTGGATGAAGAGGTCGTACCGCGGCGGAGACTACAATTCTCTGTCTGGTGTAGGAGTCAGCGTCGGATATCACACGAAGAAAGTTTCATACATCGGCGTGAAGAACAAGTTATGCGTGATTTGCCAAACAGAAGCGAAACAAACGGAAGAAGCGCGCGAGCATCAATGCTTCAAAAACTGGGGCCGTCACCAAAATTCCACGAGAATGGTAAGTGCTGCTATTGTAGAAAGTTTCCAATGCAGCATACAAATGCACGGCCTGATATATTCCATATTAGTTGCTGATGGCAACAGCAGCATTTACAAGAGGATGTTGGATAATGATCTATACAAGGATTACATGGTGCGCGTCTGGAAAATTGAATGCAGCAATCATCTTCCAAGCAATTTCAGTAGAAAGATCAATGAAATAGTCTCAAATGGCTGACATAAGGAACTGCGCGCCATAGTAAAAGGAAATGCCTACCGCCTGCTCACTGGAATTAAAAAAGCTGCAGAATACCGATTTACACAGAGGATAGGACTCTCCAACCAATTCGGGAATTTCAAAGAAGATTTAAGAAATATGCCGAACCACGTATTCGGCGAACACAAGGAGTGTGAGAAGTTCTCATACTTCTGTAAGAAATACGCCGTGCTGGAGAACGACTACGTCTCGCAACTAAAAGAAACCGGGATTTACGGAAGTATTGAGGAACCGATGCAGCCACTTTTTGCTCAGGCTGAAAGTTTGCACTACAACTTGAACAATAATGCTGAGGAATGCTTCAATAATATTATCCCTAAATTCATCGGTAGAAAACGAGTAAACTTTGGTCGAAAAGGATCGTACAATGGCAGAATTTCCGCTGCTGTTGTGCAATTCAACTTTAAAGAGGCGTTGTGTCGATTAAGTGTTGCAATGGATAAGCAACCGACAATCATTGTAAAGAAGATGGAAGAACGACGCAGGCACGCATCACAAATGAAAATACATTATCAAGAAAGACCGAAAGCATTCACGTTGCAGTACAATAAAAAGTCATGCTACAAGGATTATGGCCCCAGCGCAGCGAAGTCAGATATGGAGGAGACAGTGTACTCCTTTGAATGTGAGCGCCATCTCGACTTATTCCGCGAGTGGCTAACAAAAAGACACAAGATCGAAGCGGAAACTTGCCGTCAAGCAAACAGCGAAAGCTGGATGGTGTACAGGAAGAAATTATTAACTGCATCCAATTTCAGCAAGGTATGCCGATTACGGAAAGATACGTCACGGGCAAATACTCTGAAGAGTATAATGTATCTACAAATACAGAATCTCCGTTCCCTGGAATACGGAAGGGAGAACGAGATCAACGCCTTGCGACAACTAGAAGCACAATTGGGAATCCCAATTGTATCGTGTGGTTTGTTTATCGATGCCATCGTGCCATATCAAGGTGCAACGCCTGATGGTCTCCTGCGAGATGACACCATTGTCGAAGTGAAAGGCCCAGAATCGGCAAACAATTTATCACCCGATGAAGCAATACAGTAGCTTTCAGCCATACGACGTATGTTTCGGGGTGATGGCATGAACGAAAATCTTCATTACTACTATCAAGTCCAAGGACAACTCCACATAACAAATAGGCACACTGCTCTATTTTATTTGTGTACCCCGAGAGGGATGAAAGTTGTAACAGTTGAAAAAGACGACCACTTCTGAGCAACGGAAATGCAGGATAAACTAAAAAGATTTTACGAGGACTGCATGCTGCCAGAACTAATAGACAGCAGATACAACAGAGAGCAGCCCATCAGAGAGCCTCCGTACATAAAAAAGGTGCTCCATCCATAAGTGCAAAAAAACATCCAATCTCCGATGGCGAGCAAGGAATGTCAGCATCTCAGCCTTTACGGAAGGACTACTGTTGAGCGTTATGGAATGTGATCAGGATTTATGAAAATACCGACAACAGCATTTGTTAGAATTTGTTGAGGGCTCGTTGCCTGGTAACGCGTTTGTCCATCGCCTGGCCGTCGCCCGACAATTTACGCAGAACTTGCTCGTTAGCAACGGAGAAATTATTTACGTATCTATCGCCTGATTGTGGTCGGACGAATCACGGGGCTGTCTGCCCATCGCCTGACAATCGTCCGGCGATTTGCACGGGATTCGCGTTTTGACGACGAAAACAAACAGGCTGTGGTTGTTAGTGAACAAATCGGCTCGCGCTGCGGGACGCAATTCGGGTAATTGAGATAAAAGAAATTGTCACGAGTGATCAGGTCGCGCATTTGAGTGTACCACATTGAAAGAGGAAAATGTATCTTTGCAATTACATATATCACGTTTGAGAATCTATTCCAGTGGATCCTCTTAGCGATATTAATTTACCGCAAGACAGCTAACGATAGGTGCGTCCGATCTATGCACATTGAACTCACCGTATTCTTGTGCTGAATCATACGAAAGTGAAATTACACTGCCGAAAATTAATTTACCTACATTCGCAAGTTCATACGAGGATTGGCCAGAATTTTCGGACCAATTTAAGTCAACAATCCATGACAATTCTCGCATAGACCAATGCAAGAAATTAGTGTACCTTCGGTCATGTCTAAAAGGTGAACCTGCTAGAGCAATAGAGTCATTAGGGAATTTAGCCAGTAATTATCTAGTTGCTTGGCAAATATTGGAAAAGCGCTATAATCAGCCCAGAAATGACCAATCGCAGACACACTTTTAATATGGTTGTTCATGTCAAAAATAGATGGCGAAACAACGTTAAAATGGACAGAACACATACGCAATACAGCATTTCCCACCGTGGAAACTTTCGTTCCTCCATGATAGATACAGAATTCTTGAACCCCTGAAAACGCCAAACGCGAATTCGTCTATGCCAGCTACACTTCCAATTGTTAATCGTAAACGTCCATTCATACGCGCCACCAATGAACCATCTACGCTCGAACCAAGATTCAACGTGAAACACGCATTTGCCACTCAAGCACATGTGAAATGTAGCTTCTACAAGGGACCACATTACACACAAACATGTGACGATTTTGTAAAACGCTCTGTTGTTGGTAGATCAAAATTGCTTAAGAATAACAAGCTTTGCTTTAATTGCTTACGGTTGAACCATTCCGCAGCTGAGTACCGGGCTACTACTTGTAAGAAGTGTCATAAAAGACACCACACTCTATTACACCCAGACACCACCAACGATCCACCTGCAATAATTCAGGCGAACGCTACCTACTTAGTGACCGGTATCCGATCGCAGGTAATTCTTTCTACAGCTGTAATTGATATTTTAGACCACAATGGTAAAGAACACAAATGTAGGGCATTGTTGGATTCATGCTCACAGTCTCATTTTCTAACAGAGAGATTTTGTAAGATAGTAGGATTACCTATGGAACTCGTGTTCACTTCTGCTTGTGGCATGAACCACATGAGTTCAGCGATAAAGAAAAAAACCCATGCGCAAATTAAATAACGCTGGAACAGTTACGTCAAACCATTAACGTTCGTAGTAGCTAAACAAACAATCACCCTCACAGCAATCACCCTCAGATTTTATTGACCGCAAAACCTTAGGGATTCCTGCCGGTATTCATTTAGCCGATCCTGAATTTCACCAACCAAATGAAGTAGACTGGCTTATTGGTGCGCAAATGTTTTGGGATCTGCTATATGTAGGTCAAATTGTATTGGCAAACAAAACCACAAAATTGCAAGAGACAAAATTGGGTTGGATAGTCACTCGTGAAATACTACACAAACCACAGAGGACAAAAACAGTTTGTAATCTAACCTTGGACACATTGAATGAAAATATTAGTAAATTTTGGACGTTAGAAGAGTATTCGTCAAAATCCATATTATCACCTGATGAACAAGCCTGTGACAGTCATGACGAAACCCATACCATGCGTGACCCCAAAAGCGGTAGATATATAGTCCAACTTCCATTTAAAGACAATAAAACCAAATTAGGAGATATATGTACGCCACATAGCATTCAGACGATTTCTGTCATTAGAACGATCTCTTAATAAAAATAGATCAAAAGCAGCAATATGTAGAATTCCTTCGAGAATACGAGCAGCTAGGTCACACGTCGGAACTAAAAATCGACGATAATTCGGGGTACTACTTGCCGCATCATCCCGTAATGAAGTGTGACAGTAGTACCACTAAAACACGAGTAGTTTTCGACGCGTCTGCCAGATCTTCGTCAGGAATATCACTAAATGATACATTGATGGTCGGTCCAACGATTCAAGAGGACTTCTTTTCCATAATGGTATGGTTTAGACTGCATAAATACGTCTTAACAGCAGATATCGCAAAAATATACCGGCAGATAGATTTACACCGGGACGATTGTATATACCATACAATTTTATAGGGAGAGAATCTATATGATCCCATTAAAAATTACCAATTAAACACTGTGACATATGGCACTGCCCCAGCTCCCTTCCTTGCAACTCACAAAGAGAGATTACAGTTGGTGGATCGCCGATTTTAATCAAATTTTTTGTAGTGATTCTAGACCAAAAATAAGCTGCATATGTCCAAGCGTTTTTGACAATACTCATTATTTATAAAGATATTTAACGTTTAATTTTTTTGATGTCCTTGTACATTAGTTTGTAAAAGAATTAGAAAGAATGATGTCACCAGTCAGTCAGTGACCGCCGAACAGGTAACATCGGCAGGTAAATCCAAGAGAGCAAGAAGCAAGAAGCAAATCAGTGAAAAATGTACAAAAGGTGAAACCAAAATTAAACCAAATCAAAAACAACCACAAACAAAGAAACAAATATCGGTGCAAAAACAGAAAACAAAAAATCACGAAATAGTGGGGTCACCTCCAACCGAACCATGCGACAATGCCGCAGTGGACTTAACAACAATGGTTAACAATAGAAAAAATACAACAAACGACACCAAAATGAACAACCAGGTAACTATACCACCTGAAACAATACAGAGAATAATCAAGAAGGAAAGGGGGGGCACTTTAAACCAAATGGAAATCGACGAGATGTTCCAAAAAACGCCAGCCAAAAGAAAGCAATCATCACAGCAAAATAACATGGTTAAACTGCCAAGGAGCAACAGCACCATACAGAGACCAAACGAAAAAACAGATCCAACCAATGAAACTGAAACCAGAAACCAGTCACTGGAAGAACTTCTAAAAAATCTTCTAAAACAAAATGAAGAATTACGGAGGCAAAACGAACAGCAAAAGAAGCAAATAGAAGAACTGCTTCGAACCAAAAAGGCCACCGACGAAGCGAGCACCTCAGCTACCTACGCAGAGGTTTACGACCGGGAGTACCCACCTGCTCCAAGCGGAAAAAACATCGGGAAGCAGCGTCACAGGGACATCGCCGAGAAACGGAAAACCCCATCAAACCCCAGCCAGGCAGAGCCAGCGTCAACCTCACAAGAGGTACCCGACCAGGCACAACAAAATAATAAAGATCAGGTCAGAAATCGCCCCCCCCCCCCCAATAACAATACACAACCAAAGTGCGCAAAACACAGTAAATGCAATTCTTACGAGCGACATTAAAATAATAGGGAATTTCCGCACAAAAAAAAACGACAGAAAACACACACAACCTGTGCATAGATAAACCTGAAGATTATAATGCAATTATTACACTTTTTAAAAATAAAAATATTAACTATTACACATACACTCCCAAATACGAAAAATTACAGATAATAATTCCCAAAGATTTAGAAGGCGATTATGACCCAGAAACAATACTAGACGCATTAAACAAACAAAAAATAGATAACCTACACTTCACCAAAGTAAACCATTTTCAAACAAAAAAATCAATAGCCCACAATATTAAATTCCCAATTTACACAGTTCACCTAACTTCCGACAGTAACTTAAATAACCTAACACAAACCAATAAAATTCTACACCAATCTATAAAATGGGGAAAACTAAAAAACAAGGGTATTACACAATGCTGGAAATGCCAGAGAATAGCACACTCATCTACAAACTGCAATCTGCATTTCAGATGCGTAAAATGCGCGGAAAATCACGAAACCGGAAAATGTAAAATCACATCCCCACAGAAAAATACAAACATATTAAAATGCGCCCTCTGCGGACAACGCGGCCACCCAGCCTCATACAGAGGCTGCCCATACACCAAACAATACAAACAAACTATCACAGAGCTGCAGTAAAAACAAACGGAAATAAGAAACTCAAAAATAGCAAAAATTAAAAAATGAATTAACCCAAATATTTCGTATAGCCAAATAGCCACCAGCATCCATAGAACCCCCATAACACCTGCCCCCCCCCCCTTCCTCACAAAAATCCCTTCAACCCCTAACACCAATGCCCCCCCCCCCCGGCACCAGAGCACACCATTGCACAACGCAACGAACAAATCCACACCCCAGCGATCAACTCCCATGCCCACACAAACACAATACCCGACCCAATAACAAACATACTACTAGAAATCAAAAACCAGCTACAGACACTACACCAAACAGTACATAACAAAACCAACAACATACACCTGCTCTTCCAGCAACCATACGCAACCAATAACAACAAAAATAACAAAAATGGATAACCAACGCCCTTCACCACTAAACAAAAAGATTAAAATAATAGCACTAAACACCAACTCATTAATTTCAAACCAGAAAAGAGCAAGCCTACTCCAATTAATAAACAAACAAAACCCGGACATCATACTACTAGGGGAATCAAAACTTAACAATACACACAAAATCACATACACATATTACAAAATACACCGAACCGACAGACTCAATGCGAAACAAGGAGGAGGTACAGCTATATTAATAAAAAAGCTCAATTCACCACCAAAGAATACATCTACCCACAAGCACAAGCAATAAAGTACTGGAAACGACAATAGTAAAAATAGACCTACCGAACCAAGAAAAGTTATTCATGATAGTAGCCTACGCTCCCGGCAATAACAAAATGGAAGTTATACCAGAACTAGAAAAAACATTTACTGATCTCAACCTATCAAACCCCAACATCTTCTACTTAACAGCAGGACACCTAAACGCGAGACATACCGACTGGAAAAACACCACAAATAATAGCAGAGAGCACCTCAAAAAATGGATAGACCATAACACAGTAAATCTCAAATTACATCTACGATACTCAGACCTTCCATCCTACTCCGGGGGGGGGGGGTGGCTCATTCATAGACTTATGCCTACATGACGCGAGAATCCAATTTCACAACTTACACAACCAAAACCTTCAAATCATACCATTCGACAGCGACCACAACGCGATCACCGGCACCATCTCAATAGACAGCATCAAACACCTAAACCACCCACCCCCAGAAAACCAACTAAACTACACACCAGCAGATTGGCACAAATTCAAAAAAAACAACAACAATAGTAGTACGCAACCTAAAAATCCAACACGACAGGAATTTAACTAACCAAGAAATAGACGGGAGTTTGAACCACATAGAAACAGCCTTACAAAGATCAATAGAAAAAGCAATTCCAAAATCACACCCCGAACTCATCGGAAATATATTTGAACAAAACAATCAGACACTTTCAAAAAACAAAAATTACATACTAAAACAAATTAATAAACTAAATAGAATCAACAACCCACAAACCATCTCACTAAAATTCACACTCCTAAATCTACTTGAAACCATTAAAGCAAGAATAAGTGCGGAATTCAGAAAAGCAATAAGTGCTCATAGGCAAAACAAAATCAGTCAAATCTCAAAAAAAGGACCCACCAACCTCTTCCAACAGATAAATAACATATTCAAATTCAAAAACAGTTCCACAAACATAGAAACACTAACAATTAATAGAAGAGACCTCCACCTTATACGAACAGCAGAAATAAATATAACAAAACAAACCCAAACACCAAATAACAATACAATAATAACAGATCCAATTAGCAAATTAAACATATTAGGAGCCTACTTTGAATTTACTCATAAGAAAAACAAACATATGGGAAATGCCCATCACAACTCATTAATCACGATACTGGCACGATCAAGTTATCCGACGCAGCACATGTGGTTGGGATCCAACCGAATTCAACAACTACCCGGAGCATACCCCTGGCTGGCATCATCGAGAACGACGCTCCGTGCCGAGGAACAACCTACAGCGACACATTCGGAACCTGGTCAAACGTGGTCGTGCAATCCGTCGCCAAAATTACAGTTCGTAATTACGTCGCAGTAGTGAAACTCAACAGCAACCAAGTAATATTGCGATCCAGACAATAGTGCAATTTGCAAAAAGGAAACTGTCTAGACGCCGAGGACGGTTTCGCTTATTGGGACCCAGCTCCCGTCGACTCATGCCGATTTGACAGTTACAACACACCCTACGAAGGAGAGGCAACCAAACTCACCAGCATCAACAAATCCGGCCCTACGATCTACACAGTGTCATCACCGGAAGCCATCTTTGCCAACAAGAAACATCACGCCACCACATGACATCATCGATGACGCAACCGATGATACCATCGATGACGCAACCCGATGACTCATGTCGACCGACCACACCAGAAGCAAGATAAGACTAAATTCACCGAACAACGGATGCAAAACATCCGCCCTAGATTAGATACGAACATTCCACACTCAGATTAACCTCCCCTCACTCATGTTATACGATTTAACCAAGTGCACGATTTATTACGTGGGTGTGTACCTGTCCCTCCAACGTGCGTGTGTGTCAAGGCTCAGATCATACGATTCACTGCGTTACAGTCAGTGTATTCCGAATCACTCGACAGTCGAACCGTCTCCGGTGCTTACCCAAGCACGTCGACACGCTCCCGGTTCCGGTGCTTACCCAAGCACGTCACCTATCGAGCACCCTCGACTTTCGAGTTGACACCTATTTCCGACATCCAGAACGCGAATATTACCGTCTTATTCGTGCTTCTCGAGGTTTGACTCTATTGGTTCCGGTGCTTACCCAAGCACGCTACCTGACGAGCTCCATCAGTCTTCGAGAAGACAGCGCATAACAATTTTCCTCGTGTATTAGATTTCGTGAATCTTATGCCTGAGTCGAAGCCGAAGACACGTCGAGGTGGACGTAAATACCAATTGAAGAAGATATTTGCGCGCCTCAACGCCCCGGCTATCGCGGACGAATTACCACTGGGTATATTCGAACATCCCCGCATCACCTACGTTCGCTATCTTCAAGTACCAGCCATCGCAGACGTACGCAAAGCCACTCCATCCGAGCTCGAGGTTATCTGTAGAGACTCCTGGTGCTTGGTCCCTCTCTGCCTTCAACCAATCCTCCACCGAGTGGACGACATCTGTATCGAGGATCCACGATACACCGCTTATTTCCACCTCCGACAGAAGCGGTTGTCGGAGTATTATTAAGACACACGTCTTACAGACCGGTAAGTTAGTTGTTAGACCCCGATTCGTGTGGTACGAAATCCCGGGTAGACGCGTCGCTCAGTAGACCGTGACCCAGAACCGGATAATTAACAAATAAATCGCCCCGGGCTTGTCGAATAGTTCGCGTTAAACAGCGTAGATTTGATTAACCCCCCTCCCGGGACGTAACAATTGGTCGGACGGCAACAATACCTATACCCTACAACATCCGAGACATGCCAAACACTCCACGCTACGGGATCCATAGCCATCACGCCATCAGTACAAATAACCGGAGTCAAAGGAAACTCTACAACAGTATTCAGCCTAACCTTGGCCGGCATACTAGGAATCGACGGTAGTTGCTCAGGAACCACATACGCCGACGTCTATGGCTCTTGGACGAACGTAGTCGTACAATCAATCGTACGAGTAACAATACGCACCTACGTGGCAAACGTAAACCTATCCACCGGCCAATTACTCCTACAGTCCGGTCATCACTGCCAACTCCAGGCTGAAGCCTGCCTGGACCCGGAAGGAGGCAACACATTCTGGAAGGCCATCCCAACAGACTACTACCAGTTCAACAAATACGACGTCCTATACGAAGGGAAGGCATTAAAAATCTCACCCCGGAAAATACAAGGACTTACAATATACACGGTAACATCACAAGATATTACATTCGCGCTAACCACAACCGGTGTAACCACAGTATGCGGTTACCAACTAATCAAAACAGAACACCCAAAACTGGTAATCCTGGAAACATCCAACAACGGAAAATTCAAGAACCAACAACGAATACCCATAGCCAATCTGGACATTTTCACCTACGTAAACTCCAAGTTCATTTACGTGGAACGCCATATCCGCACACAAATGACGCAGCTATACAAAGACATAATAACACAAAAATGCGCCTTAGAGAAACAAGTAATTCAAAATGCACTCAACCTAATCCACATAGCCCCCGAAGCAGTCGCATTCTCAGTAACCAAACAAGAAGGATACATGGCAATCTCCGCCGGGGAAGTCATACATATAATCAAATGCATCCCGGTCACCTGCAAGGTCAGAAGAACGGACTCCTGCTACAACGAACTACCGGTAACATACCGGAACACCTCGTACTTCCTCACACCGAAATCCCATATACTCACCACGGCAGGAACTCAACGCGAGTGCTCAAACATAATACCCATCATGTACCAAATACACGGAACCTGGTACCGGCTGTCACCCAGCCTGATAGAGACAGTTCCTCCACAACAACTGCAACCGGCAACAACAGCCACTTGGCGCTACATAGACCCGCAAAACATAGCAAACGGAGGAATTTATTCATCAGAAGACCTGTCGAAACTAAAACACCACATTATGTTCCCGGCAGAAAAGGCCGCTATAATAAACTCAATCGCCCAGGGAGCAACAGGAAGACAATTCCACCAAGGTTCCATGCAAATTGGGAACCTGGTCGACAAGCTTCCCTAGCCCAAATAGCGGAATCAACAACGAAAAGTATTTGGCAAGGATTCATGACATTCGGCTCAACAACAGCGGGAATACTCGGAGTCTACATCGCATTCCAAATGATCAAACTGGTAATTAAAACTATCCTCAACGGCATCGCACTCCACGCAGCATACGGATGGAGCATCCGTCTGGTCGCAGCCATCTGGAGTGCCACGGCCCACTTCTGCCTACACCTGAAGACGAAAGAAGAAGCAGGAAGGGAGTGTGTGCCTCAGGAAGACATTCCCATAGAGCCGCCCAAACCCCGTGCTACCTTACCCGAACACTCACCAACGCCCACCTCAGTGCCACCCAAATTGCGACGTACATACTCCTTCGCCGATGATTTATCATCGTTCGATGAACAGAGACATTAAGTGTAGTCGCCCCATGGTGAACATAGACACTAAAAAGTGCAAACCCCCAACGCGAACGAACGTTACTCCCCCTACGAACCGAGGAAAAACAAATTTATTGCATAAATTTGTTCTTTTCCCAGGGATGGAGGTGTTACGTCGGACAGACCGACGTCTATATTATATAAGTTTAGACCGCATAAGAGAACCCATGTAATCGAATATTCATATAAGATAGCACGTAAGACCACACGCACTCGTGTGACGATAGAAATAAGAAAGCCTATGTAACCCAATAGTCAGAATTATTGTCTTATTAAGCTTCTAATGGCGGCACAAGGCCCCAAAGCTTTGCTGTTCCGAGGCTTTAGCCTATACCAGCGATGGAAAGGTGCGTATCACCACTTTCAAGGGTCACGTCCGTAGATGTTATGGACGGCGGGCTTGGGAAAACCCCTCCTTCACCGCTGAAGGATCATCAGAAGGGTAAACTGTCCCTTTCGGGAAGCGAACCTTTTAGCCGCTACACCTGTGTAACCAGCAAGCCAGTTACACATGTGCACCGTTGCCCAGCGGGGACCACGTGGAGGTAAGGTTGCCAGTACAAGACTCAGTCTCTAGCGGGCATACGTGTCGCCACGTATGAGTTTGGCGTCAGAAGCTTTCGCCGCTGGGCCGTCCATTTTGAGCACCAGTACGCTAATGCGCACTGTCCCGCGATGCCGCAATGGGGTTTGCCACATAAGAGCCATTTGTTCATCGACGCCGACTCGTGGCAATGCTGTCTTAGCAGACGCAGCGGTGGATCTTAGTTTCTCTTCCGAAGAAGGTACTTGTGGCGGGAACCACGAAGAGGTGTCCACTTGCTAACTAGATCTACATAAGGGCTGATCTCGGATACTAGTACCGGCAAGCCGGCCCGACACCTCAAACGATCGCCACTTAAGAGAGTCATAGTTACTCCCGCCAACCCAATAGTCAGATAAGGTACTAACCAACCGGATGTAAGCTAACACCTCGATAGGATAAGAAACGTATGTAAACTAATAGCCAACAAGAAACATCACGCCACCACATGACATCATCGATGACGCAACCGATGACACCATCGATGACGCAACCCGATGACTCATGTCGACCGACCACACCAGAAGCAAGATAAGACTAAATTCACCGAACAACGGATGCAAAACATCCGCCCTAGATTAGATACGAACATTCCACACTCAGATTAACCTCCCCTCACTCATGTAACAGGGTCCTATAAAAGGTCCTGCCCCATAGCCGTAAAACCAGTTTCTCCTGAGCTCTCAAGTACCTCGAGCTACACGGGTACTCCGGTCGGGCACCCCGGTCGTCACTCTACGACTAAGCTACTACGAAACTACGAAACTCTACAACATTGTAACTCAGCGCATCGCGATCAAACTAAGTATAAACGACTACGAACCATCACCTCGCAACCTTTATAACGACCAACGCATTCTCTATTGTACTATTCTTGTCTTATCGATTTAATTATATACAATATAGTATTTTATTCTATTATTGTCCATTTACTCAATTTACATAAGCCTCTCAACGAGCATTCATTGGTAAATACAATTCTTCGATTTGTCTCAGTACGGAAGCCGTACTTATCCGCGACATTACGTGTAAATTAGTCGCGATCGACGTAAGTGTGACAGTGAAAGTCTTTTTCCCTGGATCTCCAACAGGCGGACCCAAGGCGTCTTATCGTCGGGAAGGAGTATTTTTGGTGAGTCCAGTACGCGTACACGGTAACAGCCCGGGTAGACGCGTGACGTACGTGCCGCGTGATCCAAAAGGGATAACAAATAGTCACATCCGTATCGGGCCCTTGCTAAAATCAAGGCTAGACTCCCCGGGACGTGACAAAATTGGTGGCAGCGGTGAGATAATCCCACTGTCGTTATTCGTCGGGCGGTATTGCGTGTCGCGGCGATAATTATTATCGGAGTTATTCGCCGGGCGGTATTGCGTATCGTTGCGACAAGCGTCGTGGCGAGTGTTGTCGAATTCCTCGCGGCGATAAGGGTATGGAGATGCTGAGCGGTATGAGTCACGCGGTAGGGCGTTCGGTCGGCGCGGCGGTGACGTCATGCGCCTATCGGGTGTCGGAGCGCGCGTGTACGGTGACGTCGCCCTTGGTTCCGAACGTGAGAATTGAACGCGTCGAGTATCGACAGGAATTCTACCGTATCTCTGCTTATCTAACTCTAGCTGCTTGAATGTTCGAATTGACTCGTCGAAAATCGTATGAAGATTTCCGCGTCTAAGTGTGTGGATTTCTGCTCTTAATGACGGGATTAAACCGTCGATGAAACTGTCCGCGGTAAGCTCGTCGACGTCCGCTTTTATTTCCGGGTTACGTGCTGAATCTAATATCGCGTCACGGAGGTCTTTTACGCGGCTGATAAAATCAAGGACGTGCTCATTGGGTCCCATAAATATATTTGCTAACTCTCCGCGGTAATGATGTATGGAGCGATTCGTGCCAAAAACTTCCTTCAATCTATCGCAAAGCGTTAGTAGGTCGCTGATTGCGTAATCTTCTATTGCGATCGCGGCGCGTCTGCATAAGCGTGTCATTATTAAACGGGTGCGGATCCTTTCCGCGTTCGGGGGAATAATGTCGCGAGCTCGGCGGCATGCGCGTGTAAATTGTAATACGGCCATATTGTGTCCGTCGAAATTGGGAATGGTACTTACCGCTTCCTTTAGCGTGTACTCCCATGGCTCGTTAGCGTAGAGTTGGTGTTGATGCGCGGGTTCCGCGGATTGCGTGGGTTGTTGCCTCTCGCGTTTCATTGCCTCTAATTCGGTTCGGAGGGCTTCTTTTTCGCGGCGTTCTGCTTCGAAAATTTCGCGTTCGCGTTCGAGGGCCTGCGCCTCGTTTCTAAGTCGACGTTCGCGGTCTGACAGTTGTTTTCGCATGATATTAACTTCGTGTTCATCTAGGGGTTCGGTGGTATTTCGCGCGGAAGCGGAACGTGTTTCAGGACCGGTTTTGTTATCGGGACCTCCCGTCGACGATCCTGGTTCGGCGAGAGGCCCTGCTCCTTTCCCGAATTCGTGGCGTTTGCGCGGGCGAATTTGCGACAATGTTGTGTGTCGTGGCCTGGTAAGCGGCAGTAGGAGCATACGCGTGTGTCGTTGCGAGGGTTATCGTATTGCGCCTCGCGGGTATTACTATCGTGGGGTCTATTGTCGCGGCGATAGTTGGTATCGGAATTATTCGTCGGTTGGCTTCGATAGTGGGAACGCGATCGGGGGTGATTCCGGCCATTTTAACTGTGTCGGTCACATCTTTGTATAGCTGCGTCATTTGTGTGCGGATATGGCGTTCCACGTAAATGAACTTGGAGTTTACGTAGGTGAAAATGTCCAGATTGGCTATGGGTATTCGTTGTTGGTTCTTGAATTTTCCGTTGTTGGATGTTTCCAGGATTACCAGTTTTGGGTGTTCTGTTTTGATTAGTTGGTAACCGCATACTGTGGTTACACCGGTTGTGGTTAGCGCGAATGTAATATCTTGTGATGTTACCGTGTATATTGTAGGTCCTTGTATTTTCCGGGGTGAGATTTTTAATGCCTTCCCTTCGTATAGGACGTCGTATTTGTTGAACTGGTAGTAGTCTGTTGGGATGGCCTTCCAGAATGTGTTGCCTCCTTCCGGGTCCAGGCAGGCTTCAGCCTGGAGTTGGCAGTGATGACCGGACTGTAGGAGTAATTGGCCGGTGGGTAAGTTTACGTTTGCCACGTAGGTGCGTATTGTTACTCGTACGATTTATTGTACGAGTACGTTCGTCCAAGAGCCATAGACGTCGGCGTATGTGGTTCCTGAGCAACTACCGTCGATTCCTAGTGTGCCGGCCAAGGTTAGGCTGAATACTGTTGTAGAGTTTCCTTTGACTCCGGTTATTTGTACTGATGGCGTGATGGCTATGGATTCCGTAGCGTGGAGTGTTTGGCATGTCTCGGATGATGTAGGGTATAGGTATTGTTGCCGTCCGACCAATTGTTACGTCCCGGGAGGGGGGTTAATCAAATCTACGCTGTTTAACGCGAACTATTCGACAAGCCCGGGGCGATTTATTTGTTAATTATCCGGTTCTGGGTCACGGTCTACTGAGCGACGCGTCTACCCGGGATTTCGTACCACACGGATCGGGGTCTAACAACTAACTTATCGGTCTGTAGGACGTGTGTTTTAATAATACTCCGACAACCGCTTCTGTCGGAGGTGGAAATAAGCGGTGTATCGTGGATCCTCGATACAGATGTCGTCCACTCGGTGGAGGATTGGTTGAAGGCAGAGAGGGACCAAGCACCAGGAGTCTCTATAGATAACCTCGAGCTCGGATGGAGTGGCTTTGCGTACGTCTGCGATGGCTGGTACTTGAAGATAGCGAACGTAGGTGATGCGGGGATGTTCGAATATACCCAGTGGTAATTCGTCCGCGATGGCCGGGGCGTTGAGGCGCGCAAATATCTTCTTCAATTGGTATTTACGTCCACCTCGACGTGTCTTCGGCTTCGACTGAGGCATAAGATTCACGAAATCTAATACACGAGGAAAATTGTTATGCGCTGTCTTCTGGAAGACTGATGGAGCTCGTCAGGTAGCGTGCTTGGGTAAGCACCGGAACCAATAGAGTCAAACCTCGAGAAGCTCGAATAAGACGGTAATATTCGCGTTCTGGATGTCGGAAATAGGTGTCAACTCGAAAGTCGAGGGTGCTCGATAGGTAACGTGCTTGGGTAAGCACCGGAACCCGGAGCGTGTCGACGTGCTTGGGTAAGCACCGGGGACGGTTCGACTGTCGAGTGATTCGGAATACACTGACTCTAACGCAGTGAATCGTATGATCTGAGCCTTGACACACACGCACGTTGGTGGGACAGGTACACACCTACGTAATAAATCGTGCACTTGGTTAAATCGTATAATGTATGTATTCTATTATAATTATGGTTACACTGGTTAATAACGAAGAGAAGTAACGCTGTATGTCCGCACACGTAAATTAAACGCACGAGTCGCGAAGACTTGGTAACGCAAGAACTAGTACGCAAGAACTAGTACCGCAGAAACTAGTAACGCAGGAGATAGAACCGCGGGAGGTAGTAACGCTCGATTTAGCAACGCTTGGCTGACACGTCCGGAGGCTTCCGGGCCCAGCTTGAATCTGACTGACCATCGTGGCGAATTTGTAATCGTCACCTCGGTTCCTTTGTTCCAGATGCAGAGGTGTCTGGGTGGTGGGAGGCCACGTGTTGCTGGGGGTTGCATCATCCGAGACTAAGGTGGTCCGTCGCTCGGAGTGCACGTGCTTATCTCGCCTCTGGTATGCACCTTATCTCGCCTGGTGGTTCGCCGCGGAGCATTCCATCACCCGGGTCTCACGCTCGGAGTGCACGTGCTTATCGCGGCTGCAGATCCGCGCGTGTTCCTCGTCTCCTCTTTGTGCGGATCTTCGCAGCGCGAGTTATCGCGGTCTCCGCTTTGTGCGGATCTTCGCAGCGCGAGTTATCGCGGTCTCCGCTTTGTGCGGATCTTCGCAACGCAAGTTATTGCGGTCTCCGCTTTGTGCGGATCTTCGCAACGCAAGTTATTGCGGTTTCCGCTTTGTGCGGATCTTCGCAATGCTACGAGCGTGGCACGGGAGCGCTTATGCTGACTACAAATTAGTTTGCTACAAAAATGATTATACAATAACTACAATAGTGGTACTACTCAAAGTCAACACGTCGGTCTGCCGACGTGACACCTCCCCTCCTGGTGGAAGAATTTTCTTGAGGAGGAAATTCTTCCAGGGACAGGATAGAATGCCGTGCGTCACTGCGCAATTTCGAGTGGGATAAGGGGTGATCTGTTGCTATGGTTTGGAGTTCTATACTTGTGTTTGTTGGCATGGTCTCACGTGCTATTTCACTGTTGTCTTTGGAATGTCTTAGAAGTATGAAAAAGTGGGTGAGGGAACTCCATATAGCCGCGAGGAGACGTAGGCTCCAACCGAATACCGAGTATAGTGCTATGCCGTTCACAATTGTGCTTATGATTAGTTTTATCGTTTTGAAGGAAATGTATATTCCTATCACTCCCGCACTAACTGAACCGAATGTTGTGAATCCTTTCCAGATTCGATGGCCCACGGAATCTGCAATCTTCTGTAGTGAACTTTCATCCAGTAAGTTGTATAGTTGGATGCCGTTGGTGTCGAAGCTTCTGCCGGTGGCGCCTTGTGCGATTGTGTTTATTGCTACTGCTCGTTCCATAGGGAACATTATGTGTTCGTTAAGTCGATTAAGATCCTCTGGGGAATAAATTCTCCATTTGCTAGGTTTTGTGGATCGATGCACTTCCAATCTGTTTCTGTTAGTGGTTTCAGGAATTGTGGAGGCAAACTTTCGACTGGCTTAGGCAAAAATCGGTACCAAGTACCTTGAAGTTTATAGAGGGTTGGCATTAATTCGTTACATTCGCGTGTCGTTCCTTTGCTTATGAGTATGTGGTTTTTGGGGGTTAAGAAGTATGATGAATTCTTGTACGTTACGGGTAGTTCGTTGTAACTCTGTTCGGTTTTCCTGATTTGGCACGGAGAAGGAATGCACTTAATGATGTATATGGCCTCGCCGTACGGGATGGCCATGTATCCGGGTGCCTTAACGATGGCTGTAGCGACTTCCTCTGGAGCGACGTGGATCATAGTGAGTGCGTTCTTAATTACTTGCTTTTCTATTTTGCACTTTTGCTCAATTACGTTGTTGTATAATTGAGTTAATTGGGTTTTTATGTGCCTCTCGACGTACACGAATTTGGAGTTCATGTATGTAAAGATATCCAAGTTATTTATTGGGATCTTGGTGCGGGTGGTGAAACGTCCACCGGAGCTTGTTTCCAGGATAAAAAGTTTCGGGTGTTCGGTACGGATGAGGACGTATCCGCAAACTGTGAGGTGCGTTGATTCCGTTAGGGCAAAGGTGGTCCGTGTCGATCAGGTCCCAAATTTCGCGGCTTCGTAATCGGGGATCTGTCGCGTCATCCCTTACATTGGAAATCGTATTCATTTTAACAGTTGTATTGTTTCTGTCATACGGTGATTCTGCTATTTCTTCGATCTCTTCCAAGTCCACGATAGGTATGGAAATTATAGTGTCGCTCTCGGTAGTGTTTACTACTTGGATGATCGAGTTGCCTTTCCGGTTTGAGAAAATTGAATCGCACGCTATTATACCTGGGGCGATATTTGTTTTCTTTAAAAATCCGCACGCGGGGCCGATGACTGCGACCGCGATGCAGGTGATGGATCTCGCCGGGATTGTGCATTGCTCGTTATGGAAGAAAGGTATCTTGTGGTTTCGCCACACGAGTTGTGCGCGTGAGTATAAAATATCGGCGCCGTCGCTCAGAAACGCGGAACCCAGTATACCGGAGGCAACGATGGGGAAGGTATCGGCTACCACATGAAACTCAACTTTGGTTCCGAATAGGTTGACGTGCGTTGTGCCTAGGGTACGGACTTGTTCGCTAGTGATTCCTCGCACTTTTAGCCAGTCTTCCGCGTTAATAGTTACATTTGGCGAGAGGTAGCCGATTTTTAATATGTTTATCTCCGCGCCTGTGTCGATCATTAAGAGTGTCTTTTCGTTGAGCTCGGGGGAGGATATTTTTATCTGCGGTACGTAATTGTTCTCGGTCAGGTTTATTGTTGCGACTCTTCTAATGGTGACTCCGTTTGCCGTATTTCGGTTATCGCGTGTACGGCCCTGGGTGGGGTCTGCTCCCGTCGCGGGCCCTGGGACGGCGGGAGGGCGCGCTTGTTTCCCTGGTTTCTATCGTTATTAAGACAGAGTTGTTCGACCCGGGTTTTGTTTGTATACTCCCGCTTTCTGCACTCGCGAATATCATGACCAGGTGTCTTGCAGTAATTGCAATGTTTTTGGTCTCGTGTCGTTTGTTGGTTTCGGTAAGACGAAAAATTAGTATATGTCTGGGTCGTTCGTCGTAGCGCGAGGGAGAACGTGGTGCGTCTTGTCGGAAATTTGAATTCGGATTTGGGTTTGGTGTGTCGCGGGAGTAAGTACGTGGCGGTACGGCGTCGCGAGGTCGAGGGGAGAGCGAACAGCGCTCTTCCCTTGATGAGGTAGGTCTAGTCTCGCGATAAAATCGTCTGTCTGGGGTCGCGTCGCGGGGTTCCAAAAACTGTACTCTGGGGCATTCTGTTCGTGGGGTGGTGTCATACAACAGTTTGCCGGCTTCGTGTTCCTTGTAAAGTGCGGTGGCTTGGTCAAAGACATCTTCTAGTGGCAACGACGCGAATGGTCTAACGTCGTATCGGAGGGCTGGTATAAGTCCTTTAATAAAACTTCTCGTAGGAGTCTAGCCTTGATTTTAGCAAGGGCCCGATACGGATGCGACTATTTGTTATCCCTTTTGGATCACGCGGCACGTACGTCACGCGTCTACCCGGGCTGTTACCGTGTACGCGTACTGAACTCACCAAAGATACTCCTTCCTGGCGATAAGACGCCTTGGGTCCGCTCAATATCAGCGGAAAACCTCGCATCGCTACCGCAGGAGTAGACGAGAACGTAATTCCGCGCATAACGATATCTTCTCCCGAATTAATATGCGATGCTAGCTTCATGATAGACACCGGCGCCAAACCAAATTTAATAAAAATCGGTATGTTAAAACCCGACGCGAAGATCGATGTGACCGACACAGTTAAAATGGCCGGAATCACCCCCGATCGCGTTCCCACTATCGAAGCCAACCGACGAATAATTCCGATACCAACTATCGCCGCGACAATAGACCCCACGATAGTAATACCCGCGAGGCGCAATACGATAACCCTCGCAACGACACACGCGTATGCTCCTACTGCCGCTTACCAGGCCACGACACACAACATTGTCGCAAATTCGCCCGCGCAAACGCCACGAATTCGGGAAAGGAGCAGGGCCTCTCGCCGAACCAGGATCGTCGACGGGAGGTCCCGATAACAAAACCGGTCCTGAAACACGTTCCGCTTCCGCGCGAAATACCACCGAACCCCTAGATGAACACGAAGTTAATATCATGCGAAAACAACTGTCAGACCGCGAACGTCGACTTAGAAACGAGGCGCAGGCCCTCGAACGCGAACGCGAAATTTTCGAAGCAGAACGCCGCGAAAAAGAAGCCCTCCGAACCGAATTAGAGGCAATGAAACGCGAGAGGCAACAACCCACGCAATCCGCGGAACCCGCGCATCAACACCAACCCTACGCTAACGAGCCATGGGAGTACACGCTAAAGGAAGCGGTAAGTACCATTTCCAATTTCGACGGACACAATATGGCCGTATTACAATTTACACGCGCATGCCGCCGAGCTCGCGACATTATTCCCCCGAACGCGGAAAGGACCCTCACCCGTTTAATAATGACACGCTTCGATGAAAGAATCTCTGTTTTGGGCATCATGTGGAACCCCAGACCAATTTTAGTTCCAAGCTGCAATGCCAAGGGATCACAGTTTCACTAAGCGTGCGATCCTTTCGTCTATTGCAAAATTATTTGATCCGATGGGATGGGTAGCTCCATTTGTGATCTCTGCCAAAATCCTAATACAACGGTTGTGGTCCTTAAAATGCGACTGGGACGAGGTTGTTCCGCCAGAGTATCTCAAAGACTGGCATACCTTTTGCTCTGAATTTTCGGAGTTCCAATCATTATCCATTCCTCGGAAAATTTCGACGAAATCGTCATAAGTCAAAGCCTTCACGGCTTCTCCGATGCTTCAGCAACAGCATATGCAGCTGCTGTCTATGCTAGATGTGTACTTCATGATGGTGCAGTATGCACAACTCTTCTCATGGCCAAAACTCGAGTTGCCCCAGTGAAAACAATTAGCATTTCTCGCTTGGAGTTATGCGCAGCGCTGCTCCTTGCACGCCTGATAAAATTCATTCAGACCTCGTTGAAGGACCGGCCGATGGATAATCACTGTTGGATGGATTCTAGTATAACGCTTACTTGGGTGAGACAGTCACCGTCACGGTAGAAAACCATTGTCGCAAATCGCGTTACAAAAATACAAAACCTTATTCCGCAAGCGAGCTGGCATCACGTTCCAACCGATGACAATCCTGCTGACTGTGCCTCTCATGAAATTCCATTAAGGGAATTAAAGTCTCACCGATTATGGTGGTTCGGACCTCACTGGCTGCGAAAAAATTCGATAGATTGGCCGCAGTCATGTCTAAAGACAACTCCTGACGCCTCACTCGAGGAAAGAGTTCAAGTCACTAAATTTTTAACAGCGAACGCTGCTCTCTGGGAATTAGAGACCCGCTACTCGTCTTGGCCAGAACTCCTAAGAGTAATCGCCTATATTCAGCGATTCGTAAAAAACCTTCGAGCTCAAAGGAAAAGAGAGGATCTACTTACCAAACCAACACCATCAACCATGGCCTCACTCCTCACATTGAACCCGAACGAGATTCACAATTCCAGATTATTGTGGTTAAAACAAATAAAACAAAGGAATTAAAAACTCTCAGTGAAACCCGAACTGTTTCAAAATCGAGTCCTTTGAGATCCCTAAATCCGTTTCTCGACTCAGACGCGTTAATCCGTGCAAGAGGGCGACTCGCGAACGCACAACTGACTGAAAGATCAAAAACACCAATTATTTTTAAGGCCCATCCGCTCTTAATACTCCTTATTGAAAGTACTCATCGTAATCTCTTACACGCCGGACTTCAACTCACTCTCGCCTATCTCCGCAACCAGTACTGGATCTTGCGAGCAAGAACTAAAATTCGAGCCATCCTTTATCGGTGCGTGGCTTGCACACGTGAAAGAGTTACCATGCCTCACGAACTCATGCGAAACTTGTCTGCACCTCGCGTTGAAAAGGTAGAGCGTTTGTTCACACCGGGGTCGACTATGCAGGTCCGATTCAAGTCCGTACTACACCAGGCCGTGGACACAAATATACAAAAGCGTACATTGCAATATTCGTTTGCTTGACCACTAAAGCTGTTCACATTGAGCTAGTCAGTGATTACAGTTCCGCGGCATTCATAGCTGCTTACCATCGATTTGTGTCCCGATGTGGTCTCCCAACCTCGATGTATTCCGATAACGGTACCACCTTTCACGAAGCGAATTGCGAACTTGCTTCGGCCTACACTTCCGTGATAAAGGATCCTAATTTTAGTAATTCGTTAGCTTCAAAAGGTATTTCTTGGCACTTCTTACCTCCAAACGCCCCGCATTTTGGAGGATTGTGGGAAGCAGCCGTTAAAAGTCTTAAGCATCACATGAAACGCACGATCGGGTCTCACACGCTAACTTTCGAAGAGTTAACCACACTGTTATGTCGCATCGAAGCGTGTCTCAATTCAAGGCCAATCGGTAACATGTCCGACTGCATCGAGGACTATTCGGTATTAACACCAGGTCATTTTTAATCGGGACCCCTCTCGTCGCTCAACCTGAGCCCAGCGTTCTCGAACTGAAAGAAAACCTATCACCTCGTTGGCAGCTCCTGCAAAAATTAACCGAAAGCTTTTGGAAATCATGGCAAACCGATTACTTACACACGCTTCACCAGCGCCCGAAATGGCACACTGTCCAAAATCTAACCAAAGTAGGTCAGCTTGTCCTTGTTCGTAACTCGAATCTTCCTCCAAGTCACTGGGAACTCGGTCGTATTACCGCGTGTCACCCAGGAAACGATGGACGGGTACGCGTAGTCACCATAAAAACGGCACAATCCGAATATAAGCGACCCCTCTCAAAATTGTGCTTCCTTCCTATTGCTGACAACGCGAAAACAACGACGTAATTTCGGCATGCGTTACCCACCATAACCAAGGGCTTGTATACTGTCGATAAAATGTTTAATTTATAATTATGTACCTTACATTTAAATTAGGATAGAAACAAGCTATCGTATAAGACTGAAAATTGTACTTACTGTGTTGCGTAACTTATCACACCCATGTAAACACTACTGTGCTCAGTCATTCACTTCACAGTACAAACGCGTCGTCTATTATTGTTGAATTCGTTCATTCAACAGGAAGGCGGTGTGTTCAAGTTCGCTAACAAATTGGAGATCCCGCGAGGCAGCGAGATTTCAGCGTTGTTCGCTGGCGAGATCGGCAACCGGTGGATCGCGAGCATGCGCATTGTCGACCCGTGTGAAAAACGTTAGATTTTGACCGTAACCGGCAGTGATCGTTAGTAAACGGAGAGTGAAAGACCACAGTCAAAATTAAATGACAACCATCCAAATCAAATTCTCGATTTATTGAAAACCATCGGATGTCCTCGACGTCCAACCCTTTTTTTTATGCTGTGGAAATCTGCTAACCAGACACCCTTACCGTCTGGGGGAACGGCAAGGGTAGTGTGGGGCTCTTACCCACTAAAACGACAGCGGCGACCTTCGGACGCAGTGCCTCATCAGGCATTAAGAGGGAGTCATGAGATCTCTCAAAGAACTGCACCGCGACTACCCCATACCATGCCGGCCCTGATTAACTAAGGACCGGCGCGTCCCGAGGGGGGGTTCGATTTAATAATCCCCCCTTTCTCCTTGTTCCGCAGTGCAGGGATGTCGCGGTCTGCACCGCTCCATCTCATGGCCGTATAATCGAGGCTTTGCGGGTCCCATTTACACGTACCCGCTTCTTCCGCCGCCCCTACTCCGCCAGACTCAACCGGACCGCCGGCCACCCCAGTTGTATCTAGGGGCGGCCGGCTTCCCACAAATTCCCGGGGGGCGGGCCAATTGCTGTACGGCCACGTCTCCACCGGGCTCTTTGTGCGGGGTCGGACAACTCCCGACCCCGCTCGGCGGCCTCCTTCTGCAGCATGACTTGCTCGCAGGAGGCAACCGCCCTCCAATTTCTCTTGCTGTCCAGCATAGCCACAACTACTGCTGGCAGCCTCCATGAGTAGGTCTTGCGCTCTGGCCGAGCGGTTAAGTTTGGCCTTTATTATGGCGGTGAATTTTATGAAGTAGTGTCCATACCCTCTACGGTCGCGCTCTTTTCTGGAGCAGCCGTGTGTGGCTCCTTAGCCACTTGTGCCTCCTTCACGGTCGCCGGGGTGCCTTCGACGACGAGTGGGGCGGAGACTGCTGCCGGTGTCCCCGCCTTTTTTCCTCCTTTACCGGTCTTCTTTCCGCTGGCGGCTTTGCACGCCCGGTTCCCGAGACGGTGCCCTGCCGGCCTCCCCTGCTCCACGCACACTGCGCACTTCGTGGAGGCAGTCTTGCATTCGCTTGCCTTGTGGCCCAGGTCGCCGCATTCATAACAGCGACCCGAGAGGTCCGCCTCGCTGGTGCACCGCTATCTCGTGTGTCCCATCTCGAGACAACAGTAACACTGGAGGGGCCGGGCTTGGAGTGCCTCGACTCTTGCCTCGGTCCACTCGACCGCCACCTTGCCGGCCACCGCCAATTTCCTGGCAACGGATGCTGGGCAATGAACCCAGAGGGTGCCCAATGTGGTGGAGGATTTCCAGATCTCCCCGGTTTGTACCTCCTCCACCTGGCACCCACCAGCAGCCGCAATAGCCGCAGCCACCTCCGTAGGGGTGACCGAGTCGTCGAAGCCTCGTACGCCCAATTCGGCATGCTTCGTGGGCCAGGCAACTTTTACACCTGTGCCACGTAGGGCCTCTGTCATCTTTTGGGCAAGTTTGTCGGCCTTGCCACTGCCCTCCGGTCCAGGAATTTCGAGGACCAGGGCCCCGGTGATAGCCCTCCTCATTTTGAGGGCGGTGATGCCGACGGATCCCAAGTCGATCTTCAATTTGGCCGTCTACATCACCTCCGCATACGCCAATCCCCCCCCTCCCCCCCTGCGGGGACCGTCACCGTGACAGCCTGTGCGTGGGGGGCGAGCCGGCAACGGGCTCCTTGCCGGCCCTTTTTCAGGGCCCTGCTTGGATTTGCCCTTTCCAGATGCACCCTGCTTTAGGGCAGATTCAGCATCGGGTTTTGGGACAGAGGTGGGCGCGCTTGCAGTGGCATTACAGCGCTCTTTGCGCCCCAACACCTCAGTCCATGTCTCCTTGCCGGCCGTTTCCTAGGCCTGGGCCGCCGGCCGCGAGGTTTGCTGTGGCGCTTGCCGCTGCTTCACAGCATTGGGACCCGCCGCCGGCTTGAGCGGCTGCGGTGGCTTGGGGGCCGCCGCGTTCGTAGCGGCAGCAGCCGTCTCCCTCTGTCGCCTTCGTTTCCACTTATTGGGCCTTGAGGCCTTTTCCTTTGACGCCGAGGCCACCCCCGGGCTCGGCTTCTCGCGGATGCCGTGCTCCCTCCCAAACGACGCCAGTTTGGCGTCAATGAGCGAGCCGATCTTTTGTAGGAGATTATCTCCTATCGGCTCCTCCTTCCGGACTATCGCCGGAGGTTGGCGGACCGGACTAGATGCCATTTGAGCCGGTTCTCGTGCTTGCGCATGCGGGGGCATGACCCGCGCGGCCGTAATACGCGCGGCCAGGCCAGTTTCTGTAGCGGCGGCGTCCGCGGACGTTGCGGTCGGGCATTCACAGCCTCGCGTAGCCTAGCCACTTCAGCCCTTAGTTCCGCCATTTGCCCGCGGAGAGTATTATTCTCGGCCTCCAAAAGACGCGTAGCGATCGGCTGCCCAGCTCCGAAATTCCCGTCCTGGTATTTTGGGCAGCCAGCCGCAGGACACGCACGTAATTACCCTTCAGGCCATTCGACACTCCGGCCACCTTCAGCACCTCGTCCATCGATTCAAGGACCATGGCCACGACGTCTGCAGTTGGCCTCTGACGGTAGTCCTGAGCCATCTGTGCCTCGTCGGGAAGAGGGATGGAGCCCCTTCCCGGTTTCCCGGGAGGTACCGAGGCGTCGAGAATGGTCTCGATTTCCCTCACTTCTAATTCTGCCATTTTGGCCTCCACGTACCTACGTTTGGCCTCCGCCATATCGACGTACTCCCCCGTAGTCGGCGGTCGGCCCCTCTTTTTAGCTGACGACCGGCTGTCTGGCCTCAACGATAGGGAGGCGAACGAGCAGTCCGACTCCTCGCCGTCGTCCGAGCAGATGGGAGCGGGAGGAAGCAACTTCCCCCTCCTCGTTCTAACTCCCTTCATGGGGCTACCCTCCTCCAAGCAAGGGCCCGATCCGATGAGGTCTACGACCAGGGACCTATCACGGTCCCCACTGGCCGCCCTCGATTGGGGTCGTGCGCTGGATGCACACGCACCCTCGAGACTAGTACTGGATGTACCAGTCTTCACCTACATCTCGCCTCCTTCCACCACGGTTTTTATTAGTTGATTCAAAGACTCCAACGACGTCCAACCCTTCGATAAGGGTGTTCCAGCCCTCCAGCCCTCCAACCCAACAATCTTATTCAATATTCAATAACGCTATAAATAACGGATGCTTTCCTACTGCATAGAAAACAGCAAAAATAGTACCATTAAAAAAGAATGGAAAAGACGACAAAAACCCCGCAAACTATAGACCGATAAGCTTACTACGCAACATAAGCAAAGTTTTCGAAAAAATCCTTCACAGATCAATACTCTACCACACAGATAAACACGACATAATACCGAAATACCAATTTGGATTCCGACCCAAAACTTCCACCATACACGCCATAAACAAACTTACATCAGACATAAACGAAGCCCTAAATGACAACAAATGCGTGGGAGCTTGCTTACTAGACATAGAGAAAGCTTTTGACATGGTGTGGCACAACGGACTCCTATTCAAACTAATAAAATATAAATTTCCGCAAAACCTAATTAAAATCATCTGGAATATGATCCAAAACAAAAAACTCATAGTCCAGGAAGGAGATAATAAATCCTCCAAAACTTTGACAGTCACTGACGGCCTCCAACAAGGAACAGTCCCATCACAAATTCTATTTAACATCTACACAGCAGTTCTGCCAAACGTATTCAACTTAAATGCAAACAACACAAACGCAATAGCCTTCGCTGACGACCTGATAATATACGCCATAGACAAAGACTCCAGAACAATTCAGACAACTCTCCAATCCTTGTTCGAAAAAACAAATAACTATTACTCAAACTGAAAACTAAAAATAAACACAACAACATGTGAGACGATCCTTTTTCGTCCAAATCTTAAAAATACCAGCAACATAACAAAAAATAACTGGAAAAAATTTCAACTAAAAGAATCAACAAACTCGAATACACTGATACCACACAAACAAACAGTTAAATCCCTTGGCGTAACACTAGATATACAACTAAAATACTTCACTCACACGGACACTCAACTCGCGAAAGCAAAAGCGGCATTTAAAACACTGTCAAGACTCTTTTTCGCCAAACACCTAAATTACAACGTCAAAATACTCTGCTACACAGCACTAATACGCTCAATAATAACATACGCCTGCCCCATCTGGCATAATATCCCAAATTTTAAAATGGAAGAAATAAGAATATTCGAAATGACACTGCCTAAGAACTTGCCTCAACCTAAGAAAGACACCAGAATTAAATTACAAAAAAATTACAGATACATAATACCTTTAAACATAGCAAATATACACCGCATTGACACATTTATCATAAAACGCTGTAGAAATTATTTCGCTAAAACCCCAGAATCACAACTCCTAAAAGATCTAACACAAGAAATGCACTCAATTCAGGTTTCACACTACCGGAAATATTCATATATTTGGACAGAAGCGGTTATATAACAGATAACAACACACCCCAATAATATATCACATCCAAAGAGGACACAACAGCAAATCCAATCAATTTAATCCATCAAACCATCCTTCAGTCATGAATACAATAAAATATTGCACCCCAATCCCAGACAAAGGCAAATTAGAAAACCCAAAGACAAACAAAAGCTACTGGTGGCTAAACACATTAAAAACACGAAACACAGACTAAAAATAAAATTACAAACCTTGTATATTATAAATATTATTGTAATATATTGTAATATATGTAAATAACCCTCTAGTACTGCCATTAGGATTAAGTTAGCCTTAAGTTACTTATAGTATTCAGGACGCGTGCCGCTTTCTCTTTCACAGCTTCAACGGACTCAAATCTTGTTCCCTTTAATGCATATTTCACCTTAGGAAACAGATAGAAGTCGCACGGCGCAAGATCCGGCGAATAAGGCGGATGGTCTAACACTGGGATGTTGTACTTGACTAGAAACCTCTTGACAGACAATGCGGAATGAGCCGGCGCATTGTCTTATTGGAGAACCCATGACTTGTCCTTCCACAATTCGGGTCGTTTTTTCCTTATTTTTTCACGGAATTCAGCAAGAACGTGAAGGTAGTAATGTTGATTAATAGTTTGACCTTCAGAAACCCAGTGAAGGTACACAATTCCATGAATATCGAAAAAAACAATCATCATTGCTTTGAATTTTGATTTGCTCATTCCAGCTTTTTTGGCTCTCGGTGAAGTTGGGCTCTTCCAGTGCATGGATTGCCGCTTCGTTTCAGGATCATAAGTAAAAAACCACGATTCGTTACATGTTATTATCCTTTCCAATAAGTTTGGGTAATTTTCAATGGCATTCAAAGTGTCAGTACAAACATTTTTGCGAGCTTCTTGTTGTTGAAACGTGAGAATTTTAGGCACCATTTTGGCACACACTTTCTGCATGTTAAAATTGTTATGTAAAATTTGCCGTACGGATGCTTTGTCAATTCCTACAGTTTCAGCAATCGCACGAATACTTAACCGACGGTCAGATCGAACCAGATTACCGATCTTTTCGATATTTTAGTTTCACTCCTTGCACAAAGGTCAAAAAACATCCTCATCCTTACCCCCATCCCCGCCACAATAGAATTCATAAAAACCCAGGAAACTCCCTCAGAAGGGTTCTTCTCTTCATAATACTCCGTGCGTCTAGTTCTTAATTTATATTGTACGCGATATTATTAAAGTTTTTTTATTTTCGTAAGTGTTGTGAATTTGTTCCGTGACAATAGCGTTGCACTGGATAAACACAGCACCGTGTTAGAAACACGAACAATACATATAACTGTAAATCCCAATCAACCAATCAATCAATTATACGAGCTGTCAGAGAAGTGACACCTTGTGTAGAAATATGTAAACTACTTAACTAAAATTAGAAGAAACGCTATATTCATATATACAGTAAAACATCTCGCTACACGCGCCAAGCCCATTGTTCGTTTTGTCTATCATTTTTATCTTGCATTAATAAACCAGTGAAAGTTAACAAAAGATATACGGCTCTACTCATTAATCTTTAACAGGTTATGGGCCCAGTTTGGTAAAAATAAAAATTAGTAAGAAGCCGGTAAAATTAAGGATTGTTTCGATTAAAAATCCAGTAAAAACGTGGTCAGTGACTACAGTAAAATGGCCGGGTGCAATAACGAAGAAATTGTACATATTCAGAAATTAAAAGATGAATCTAATTTTCAAATTTGGAAATTACAAATTTTGATAGTGTTAAAATCAATATGACAAAGTAGTATTATAATAATAGAAAATATTGGCATGGCCTTTGCTACGCAGCAAGCAAGAGAGGAGTGGGAGGCAAAGGATGCAAAGGTTCAAAAATTAATAATTACAACCATAGAAAGAAAACCGCAGATTCACATACTCAACTGTAAAACTGCAAAGGAGATGTTCGACAAACCGGTACTAATTTATAGAAGTGATACAGAACAACAAAAGTGAAACCACCTACAAGAATTCTTTTCCTATTCATACAAGGAGAGTGACACATCTTCGCACGTGACTACTTTAGAGAATTTATCATTTCGTTTAAATGCTTTTAACCAGAATATAGATGATACAATGCTCTCAACTAAAATATTAGCAACACTTCTCAGTCAATATAAGCATGTAGCGACGGAAGAATATTTTCCTGCGCTTCACAAAGGTGTGTGCGAGCCTGGCTACGGCCAGTTCACGCATCTGGCAGCCAGATTCGCACAGGCCAGGGTTTTCCTACCTGCCACGCGGAAACTTTCACCGCTTTCACTACTTTTGACGCCTTCTTCTAGGCGCGTTTTTTCGCCCGCGCTTTTCCGTCCGCGTGGCTTCCTTGCTGTCCTTGTCGCAGGACACGGGGTATATAACCTCATGAAACGAGTGCCACAAAAAGAGTCTGCTACGAAACCTTGAGTAGCGATGTTCGCGAGCGCCTATGTGTCGGAGGTTGTGCAAGTAAACAGTCATTTTCCGCAAGCAATATCCGAGCGTGTGAGGTTAATTACAGATACACCTGCATCTCAAGCATTTCGTAAGTTCGTGGCAGTCAACTTCTACAGAAAATAGAACACTAACAAATCTAATAAGTAAATTGAAATTAGAAGAAGCCAGACTGAACCAAAATGATATACAAGAGGAGCACGTTGCCTTTAAATCAATAATTCGTAGATGTTTCAAATGTAATGGCACAAATCATCAAGCTTGGCAATGCAAAAATAAATCGCAAGATCAAAGAAACTATAGAGGAGGCCATAATTCAAACCAATATGGCAATACAAGAAACTACCGATCACAAAATAAACAGAGCTGCTCGATCTGCAAGAAAAATAATCATCGAGAACAGGACTGTTCCTTTCGCAAGGACAAAACTGTTCAAGACAGACACAGAAAGAAAAGGTTTGTTTTTTAACGAATACATCGAATCAAACTCTATGGATAGTTGATTCGGGAGCATCCAATCACATGTTTGTTACGTACGGATTCTCCGGGGCACCGAAACGGGCAGCGTACAGCCCTGCGTAGGGCTCTGCCGTGCGATAAGAAGTAATTACTTCTAAGAACGTGGCTAATCAGAGATACCCCCAAGCTTTGGAATATGGATAGTAGGAGATACCCCCACGACCTGTCCCCCAAAATCTACGGGTTTTTAGGTATATAAGAAGCCAAGAAACAAGGCTCGCGGGCTCAGTAGAAGCTTAGTACGACGTCACGATGAAACTCTGGGCGAGATCGGGTTGAAGTCCCCTTCAAGCATATTCAAACGACTACGTGAGTTTTCAAGCCGGATCGTCCAAGACTGCCCCCGCGCTCGTGCTACGATAATGACGAGAAGGTTACTCTCGCCGTCAGAGTAGACTAAGAATAGTGTAACTAAGTGTCTTCTTATAATACATATCGATTGTAAAAGTCTATCAGTTCACTTTCTTACAAAACCCATCTCAATAGTTACAGTAACGCAACCTTCGGTATTCCGCACAAGATATACCTTTACCGCTCGAGGTATATCGACAAATAATTCCAAAACCCTTTACCTTGTGGCACCTGGTGGTGAAATAGACGCCGGCTCATCCACGCATTTCCTTAAGTGGCACCCGACGGTGAAATAGACGTCGGTTCATCCACGAAACTAACCAACGTGGCACCCGGTGGTGAAATAGACACCGGCTCATCCACGATTCGCCTATCCTTCGGATCCCGGTGGTTGAAACAGACAGCGGTTCGTACGATTTTCCTATCACATCCTTATCTAAGCCTTTACCCCTGATACTACGCCTATGTGTTACCCACGCCACGGCAACGATAGCCGTAACATGGTCAATGACCCTAAGTTACTAGAACAAATCACGCCGATTAACGCCGAAACAGTCGTAGCAAAGAATCAAATCACAATGAAAGGGCAAGCTTTAGGTAAAGTAATGATCGAAAATTTTACACTTAACGAGGTTTTATTCATTCCGGATCTAACACAAAATCTGGTATCGGTAAATGCAATTACGCAGAATAATGGCGAGGTATGTTTCTCTAAAGATAGCGTTAAAATAACTAAAAATGGTACCACAATTTTAAATGGATCAAGGAGTCAAATCGGCCTATATGTAATAGAACTGAATGAAGCTAAGAAAACTGGAAATCTACTAGCATTGAACACAGAAATAATGAGTCGGCACTGAAAACTTGGACACTTGGGTTTTTCGAATATGGAGAAGCTATGAAAAATAAGTACTGGTATGAACCTAACAAATAATACTCTTAATAAAAATAATCTATGTGAGGTGTGTCAAAGAGCCAAGCAAGTCAGAAAACCTTTCCTAAGTGAGAGAATTAAAGCATCCATATCTCTTGAAATCATCCATACGGATGTGTGTGGCCCAATAGAGCCCACAACTTGGGATGATATGAAATATTTCGTTAGTTTTCTAGATTATACACACTTCACAGCGATATTTTTAGTAAAAGGAAAGTTCGAAGTTACAGAAACAGTAAAGATGTACATAAAACAAATAGAAGCCAAATTGAATATGAAGGTGTCCAAGTTAAGGTGTGACAACGGAGGCGAATTTACCAATGAAAAATTCAAAAATTGCTGTAAAAACAAAGGAGTAATACTTGATTTAACAATACCGTATAGTCCGCCACTCAACGGAAAAGCGGAACGTCTTAATCGAACTATATTAGAGAAAAAAAGCACTACTTATTGACTCTAGTTTAGATAAAAATATGTGGGGTGAGGCAGCTCGAACTGCGGTATACCTGCTGAATCGCAGCCCTACAGATACCAGCACCAGAACACTAGCTGAAAATTGGCTTGGTAAAGTACCAAATATCTCAAATATACAAATTTTTGGATGCGAAGCTTATGTTAAGGCATTAGGATATAAATAGAAGTTAGATGACTGCAGTAAAAAGTACATTTTCGTGGGATATTCCACATGCGGATACCGTCTGTGGGACGATAAAGAGATTTTGCATGGAAAATGCAAATATTGCACCAACTCCTATTGCAAGTATCAATCAAATTGGAAATGAAAATTGTATTAATTCTATTGATAAATTTCCTTACAGAGAACTAATAGGTAACCTACAATATTGAACAACAAAAACTCGTCCCGACATTGCATTCGCAGTGAGTTATTGCAGTAGATCTATGGAAAAACCGGAAAATCAAGATATATCAAACATAAAGAGAATTTTAAGATATTTAAAAGGTACCAAGAACATAGGACTTCAATATTCAAAAAATCTAGATTCGAGTAATCCGGAACTAATAGGATACTCTGACTCTGATTTCGCGGGAGACACAAGGACTAGAAAGAGTACCTCCGGATATGTTATATTCTACAATAAGACCCCAGTGAGCTGGTGCTCACGCAAACAATCAATTGTTACGCTCCCAACCACAGAAGCAGAGTTTGTAGCAGCTGCAAAGTGTTGCAAAGAACTACTATATTTAAAAGGCGTATAAGCGACCCTGTTAGATAATCAGGTAAAAGTTAAATTCTTAATTGATAACCAGAGTGCAATTAGCTTAATCAAAAACGGAATCGTTAACCGTAGAAGCAAACATATTGATGTACGCTATCATTTTATTTGAGAAAAATACCGTGAAAAAGTTATGGACATAGATTACTGTCCTACAAGGTGTCAAATCGATGACATCTTAACTAAGCCACTAAACTCAATACAATTTAAAGAATTGAGAAACGGGATATTTCAAACACTAACAACTCAAATTGATAATTAAAAGGGATTTACACTTAAGGGGAGGTGTTATAAACACGAACAATACAGACAACTGTAAATCCCAATTGTTAGAAGTGAGAAAGTACCTGTAAGTGAGGTTTAATGTTACAACTGTGGAGATACAGGTCACATGGCAAATGATTGCCACAGAAGCAAAAGATGTTTTAACTGCCAAGGATTTAATCACATCGCAGCGAATTGCCGTGAACCGAAGAGAAATATACCACAACCGATGAGAAGAGGACGAAGAGGATACAATCAGAAAGAGCAAAATGGGCGACACGTAAGACAACGGAATGGAAGAAACGAAGTGACGTTAGAAACGAATGAGGAATCGGTGCAAAAGGTGACGGTGATTCAAAATAGTGACAAAGTGTATGAGATCAGTGAGAAGAATGAATGTAAAATGCGTATGAGTGAGAACGATAAATACCGAGTATGGTTATTAGATTCAGGTTGTACGAGTCATATGACTCACGATGAGAATATTTGTAACGACTTTGTTAATGATGGAAGGAAGATTAGCTTAGTTGATAACAGCGAAAAGACATTATCATCAAAAGATATTGGCGAAATAATAGTGAAACAAGCGTCTATCAAAAAAATTAAAAAATTGGAGAATCTTTTGTGTGTGCCCGAGTTAAACTGCAGTTTACTATCAGTCGCCAAAATAACCGATCACGGATATAATATTAATTTCGATAAACACGGTGCGATCGTATACAAAGAAAATGACAACACGGTAGAGATGACAGCGGTAAGAGTGAAAGACGCGTATTATGTGAGAACGTCGATAGAGAATGACAGAGCTGCGGTAGTAAAAAGTGAGATAAATATGTGGCACAACAGACTGGGACTCGCGAATAAAGAGACAATCTAGTGATGGGTATGAACAGTGTACGTGAGAACAATTACGAGTCATGCATCGAAGGGAAAACATGCAAGAAGCCTCATCTGAGAATTGAAGGAAGAAGAACTAAACGCGTTATGGAATTGTGGCACGTTGATCTTACGGGCCCAATTAAGCCGACTACATATGGGGATAAACGATATATTCTAACGATGGTGGATGATTTTTCAATGATGATTTTTACCCAGTTAATAAGCCACAAGAGTTTAAGCAGCAGCAGAATTCAGGAGAACGATAACGCTAAAAGAAAAGCAAATTGAAAAAAATTTAAAAAGGATCAGGTCGGACAATGCAGGGGAGTTCTTGGGCAACGAATTACGAAGATGGTTTGAAGAGAAAGGAATTACACACGAATTGAGTCCACCAATGACTCCGCAATGCAATGGAATTGCGGAAAGAGCCAACAGAACAATAATTGAAACAACAAGAACATTGCTAACCGACTCGAAATTAAATCTGAGATTTTGCAGTTTATATCGTGAGAAATCGAGGGTACACGAACGAACACCATATGAGATCTGGTATGGAAGATTACCAAATGTGAAACATATGAAAAGATTTGGATGTAAAGAGTACGTACTAAAAAATTGAATTTTTGTGGGATATAATAAAAATAAAACATCGAATTTATAATCCAGAATCGCATAGGATAATATGTGACTGCGACGTTAAATTTATAGAGGATGAGAATGGATCGGAATGATTGCAGCAGAAGGAAGAAAAACAGAAGGAAAAAGATAATGTGATTACGATTGATTTAAGTAAAGAAATGAACAACAACAACGACAACAACAACGACAACAACAACGACAACGACAACGAAAGCGACGACGATGATATTAATAAAGAAAGAGAGGAACAAATTGAAATAGAGACGAATGTCGAGAGAGAAAATAACAAGGTATGCAGTGATTACGAGGATGCAAGGATAGAGATCCTGAGTGATGCAAGTGAACCAGAAGAATCACCTATAACTGTGAAAAGAGGACGCCCAAAAAATACAACAAAAGAAATCACCATGGTGAACAAATACTTGAGGAAGAAAGAAAACGAGAGAAGAGATCAGGAGAAAAAATTGAGAAAATCAGAGAGAATAAAGAAGCAAAAGGCCATGAAAAGTGTCGATGCAAATTACCGAACACTGTGATAGAGGCGAGACAATCACAAGAATGGAATCAATGGAAAGAGGCGATGAAGAACGAGATGCAATCGTTGAAACATCATCAAGTTTGGGATGTGATAGATCGCAAAATGAATGAACAAAAATATCATAAAATGCAAATGGGTTTTCACCATCAATGAAGATCCAACAACCATGGAAAGAAAACATAAAGCCCGACTTGTGGCCATGGGGTGTAGTTAGAGACCAGGATATGATTACACGGAAACATTTTCTCCAACTAGTAGAATGGGGACGACAAGAGTGTTATTTAGTGTATGTGCGGAATTCAAAAGGAAAATAAAAATGTACGATGTAAAAACTGCCTTCCTGCGTGGATTGCTAGATGAATAAATATATATGGAATTACCCGATGGTTACAAATGGAAGGCAGTACAGGTGTGTAAATTGAAGAAAAGCATTTATGGACTGAAGTAGGCCAATACATGTTGGAATAGATATTTGACGAACACTCTTACGAAAATAGGTTTAAAACGGTGTACATTGGTTCCGTGTTTATTTTATCATAAGCAGGGGAACAACATTTTCTACTGTATTGTACATGTCGATGATATTGCAGTGGAAAGTAGTACGGATGAATTTGAAGAGTATTATATAAGCAAACTAAAGAAACATGTAGATTTAAAACTTTTTGATGAAGCTAAGCAACTACTTGGCATGCAGTTGAGATATGAGAATGAAAAATTATTTGTAAATCAGAAGCATTATATTGAAAATGTAATGAGAGTATACGGTATGAGTGAATGTAATAGTATAAAGGCACCGATGGATGTAAATAAAAAATTAGAGATAAATGATGAGAGTCCTATGTGCGATAATAAAGCACATCAAGTGTTGTTATGTAGATTAATGCATCTAAGCGTGTCTACAAGACCAGATATCTCATTTGTCTTAAGTCGATTGTCGCAATTTTCTAAATGCCCTGAGATGATACATTTGAATGCATTAAAACGTGTTTCACGTTATTTGAAGGGGACAATGAATTATGAAATTCAGTATGGGAATTCAAGTTCGCAAAAAGAGATAACATGTGATACAGATGCTTCATGGGATAGTACGTGTGATGCCAAGTCATTCAGCGGTATACTTATTGTGGGAGACAGAATGTCGTGTGAATGTTTGGACCAGAGCGATTGCTGAGCGAACGGTGTTGTATTTGGGTAAGATTGGCTGAGGCGTGAATGAGAAGTGTTTGGGATAGAACGATTGAGTTGACGTGTGGTCGAAGAGTGTGTGGTCGCGCAAGGTTTCGGCTGAACGTGACTGAATGTCTGAAGGTTCTATGAATGTCTGAGACAAGTGAGAGAAGCAGAGAGAGATAAGGAGAAAGAATGATTGCGTGCAAAGGTAGAGAATGCGTGGGTAAGGGGGTCAAGAAAGAGAATCGAGTGCGAGAGGACGTTGCGGGTGAAGCGGGAGTTTTTTTTCTGTGAGATTGTGCGTTGACAGTATTATTAATAAACTAGTACTTATTTCAAAAGCTGAGGTTCTTTTTCCTTCCCCTCTCGCACCTTACAGCAACACACGAGGGATTTACCTTAAAATAATCCCTACAATTTGGGGGCTCGTCCGGGATTAAGGTTGCGAGAAGTGTGAAAAGTTGTGTGACGGTTGTGGTAAATCTGAAAACATTTCGTGAGACTCTGTGAGACATTGTGAAACCCTGTGAGTTCTTAGGGTACAAACCGTGACAACCATGAGTGTTGTGGTGTACAGTGAGCTTACCGTATCTCAGCTGAAGCAAAAGATGAGGGGGGGGGGGGGGGGTGAGACAGCAGACATCGAGTAGTAAAGCTGAACTCACGGCGAGGTTGCTGGATGTGGATCCGGCAGGTGATTGTCTGACGGTGTCGGAGGAGGAGAACCATAGTGCGATAGTGGATGAAGAGGCAGCAAGACGTCAAGGCTTTGGCGAACCACAGTGTTTCGTGGACACGTCAGGGAGAACCAGCGTGGAGCGCGAAATTGAATTCTTACGAAGGGAACGCGACATTATGAGCCGCGAACTGGAGTTGCAGCATCGTGAGATGGAAATGCTGCGGAGGATGCAGTCGGTGAATCTGTCCTCAGGAGTGGCGGAGCACGGTAACGCTCGTACGAAAATGAGCATCACAGCGATTGCAGACCTTTTAAACTGCTTTGACGGGGATCGGGACCAGTACGATAGGCGGGAACGGCAACTGACGCTACTCAGGGAATCGTACGAGCTAGACGACCCGGAGTATAGAATCCTGATCAGCTCTCGACTGAGAGGGAAGGCCCTCGAATGGTTCCACTCGAAATCAGAGTTTGTACGATTGCCGTTCGAGGACTTTGTCAGCGAGCTACGGGCTATGTATAGGTTCCGGCCCGGTAAAGCAGCAAGAAGGAAGGCCTTCGAGCAACGCGAGTGGAAAAAGGAGAGCCCTTCAACGAATATTTCCACAACAAAGTAATCCTGGCTAACCGTATCCCCATTGACGACGAAGAGGAGCTGGTCGACCACATAATCGACGGCATCCAATTTACTACGCCAGTGGGAAAACTAACCCGGCGGAAGAAAAATACGCTAGTTACGAATTGGAAGTACTAGCCATTGTACAATCGTTGCGAAAATTTCGGGTGTACCTATTAGGGATTCCGTTTAAGATTGTGCCAGATTGTCGTGCGTTTGCGTTGACCATGCGGAAATAGGATTTGTGTGTGCGCGTGGCGAGGTGGGCTATGTTACTGGAAGAGTTTCAATACACAATAGAACATCGTCCAGGTAGAAGCATGGTGCATGTAGACGCTCTTAGCCGCTACCCTCTATCACATTGTATGCTGGTGCGTGAGGACGAGAATTGCTTAACCGCGCGTTTGAAAAGATCACAAGCGAAGGACGACGGCATTGTAAATCTCATTCAAGCGATCGAGGCGAAACCGAGTGACGACTATTGCGTACGCGGCGGACTTTTGTTTAAAAATATAAGCGACGATGTAAAGTTAGTAGTACCGCGTTTCATGCAGAGTGACGTAATTAGGCGAGCACACGAAAATGGTCACTTCGCAGTGGCAAAGACGGAATCAGTTGTGAGGCGAGACTATTGGTTTGTGAATATGAGGGCAAAGATTGAGAAAGTTCTTCGAAACTGCATCAATTGTATCCTCGCAGAGCGCAAGCACGATAGAGCCGAAGGATTTTTGTGCGCAATTGAGAAAGGTGAAGTGCCACTGGACTCATACCATGTGGACCATCTGGGACCATTGCCATCCACTAGGAAAAGTTACAACCACATTTTTGTTGTTGTAGATGCGTTCACAAAGTTCATTTGGCTCTACGCGACAAGGAGTACAACCACGATCGAAGTGGTAGTTAGACTCCGAAGCCAGGCCGATATTTTCGGTAACCCGTGCAGAATAATTTCAGATCGCGGAACTGCATTTACTTCAAACGAGTTCAAGAATTACTGTTCTGAGGAAGGGATAGAACACGTGTGTATAACCACAAGTATGCCAAGAAGTAATGGACAAGTAGAAAGGGTCAATCGCATATTGATACCGCTCCTGAATAAGTTATCATCTCCAAACCAATGTGAGTGGTACAAGTATCTAAACCGCTGTCAAAGACTTCTTAATAGCACCGTTAGTCGAAATATAGGCATGAGTCCTTTCAAGGCGATGTTCGGTGTCAATATGCGCTTGACGGACGATATTCCGTTAAGAGAGTTACTGGAGCGGGAGTGGCACAGCGTGTTTGAAGAAAACCGGTGCGAGTTGAGAGCCTATGCGTGGGATAAGATTCAGAAGATTCAGGAGGAAAACAGAAAAGGGTTTAATAGAAAACGGAAAGATGCTCACCGGTATGCATGCGGTGATTTGGTTGCGATCAAAAGGACACAGCAAGGTCCTGGCATGAAATTCCTTGCGAAATATCTCGGCCCATATCGAGTGTTCAAAATATTACGCAACGAGCGATATGTCGTGGAAAAAGTGGGTGAACATGAGGGACCCCAACAAGCATCCACGGCAGCCGAGCACATGAAATTGTAGGTAGACGTAAGTACGTCCGATTGTAGTGAGGATGAGTGTGAGTGTGCAGATATCTGAGGTCAGATATCATTTTTTTAGGGTGGCTGAGTGTGGAAGACAGAATGTCATGTGAATGATTGGATCAGAGCGATTGCTGAGCGCACGGTGTTGTATTTGGGTAAGATTGCCTGAGGCGTGAATGAGAAGTGTTTGGGATAGAGCGATTGAGGTGACGTATGGTCGAAGAGGGCGTGGTCGCGCAAGGTTTCGGGTGAACGTGACTGATTGGGTTCTACGAATGTCTGAGACGAGTGAGAGAAGCAGAGAGAGATAACGAGAAAGAATGAATGCGTGCAAGGGTAGAGAATGCATGGGTAAGGGAATCAAGAAAGAGAGTCAAGTGCGAGAGGACGTTGCGGATGAAGCGAGTTTTTTTCTGTGAGATTGTGCGTTGACAGTATTATTAATAAACTAGTACTTATTTCAAAAACTGAGATTCTTTTTCCTTCCCTTCTCGCACTTTACAGCAACACACAAGGGATTTACGTTAAAATAATCCCTATATTATTTATAGGAATGGGGATCTTATACATTGGAAGAGCAGGAAAAAAAACGGTGGCTCTGTCATCAACAGAAAGTGAACTAGATGCAATGCTAGAAGGATTAAAAGAGGTTGCATGGACTTATGATTTACTCGACGAAATAGGGATATGTTATGTTGCTAATAAAGAAATAAGGTGTGATAATCTAAATGCGGTAAAACTCGCGAACGGAAGGAACTTCAAAACAGAAACAAAACCATTAAATAGAAAATGTCATTTTATCAGAGAGCTGGTGCGAGATTATGCGGTAAAGGTGATTCATGTACCGAGCGGGAGAATGGCCGCAGATTGTTTAACAAAACCCTTAATCAGACCATCCCTACTAAAAAATGTAAAACGTTTTCTATATATAAAAAAATAAAAAATATCAATTAAAACCAAGGGGGGAGAGTGTGAGTGTTGGTTTTATATGTAGGAGGGTAACGGCCGGAGCGGGCCGGTCATAGGTTCGAGTGCGTCTCCAAAAACACCGCGAAATAAACAAACTTAACGGGAGCAACGAACTCGGAAGGCCATGGCGTTCCTACATACAGTGGCTCACGAAAGTATTCGAACGCTTACACTTACGAATTTCAATTAATAAAATGAGATGTACTAAATTAATTTGTTAAAACAATTTGGTATCTATAGTGACAGGAAAGTCTCAAGATTACATCAGTAAAATTTGAAAACGATTCAATAATATAGACAGGAGTTATGATACATTTCATAGAAACATTCATGATAAGTGTCTTACAAAAGTATTCGAACGCTGTAACACTGTTGATAGTTTTTCATCTTCCTTTGCACTGAATGTAAACATCATTGCTAAATGAAAATATTGGTACGTTCACTTGATGTTAGGATATCGTTTCAGTAACAGTTACGTAAAAGTGTGCACAATAGTATTTAAAATGAATACCAAAAAGTCTGAAACAAAGAAGTGTGAAAGAGAAATAATAATCCGATTACATGAGGACGGCAAATAACACTGTGCAACAAATTTTAACTTTTTTTTAGGCCTCCAATAATGAATAGACAATTCTCGTAGATTTTTGTGTGCTGAATACGAATCCGCAAACCGTTTTCCTCCTACACGTACAGTTTTTGAGAAATTTGATTTTGAAAAAAAATGCAAATTTTCAACTTTGAAATGATTTTGTGGTTAAGCGATAAGAGTTTTTCGGTTTCAATCAACGCAGAATTATTCTACGAACTCTCCCAAATAAAATGATATAAGTTATTGTTACATCCAAGACATGTAAATATGTTTAAACAATGATCAAAGTGAAAATGACACCCGAAACGCAGCAATTTTCGCGGATATTCTTCAATTTATTTTCAAAACTGAAGCTGTAGGAGGGAATCCAATCACACCACGCGATAGAGCAGACATTTTTCCTAGGGAAACGGCCAAAGAATACTGTTGGCCCGCTTTTGTTTCGAATGCAGAATCAAAATAGTTTGGCAAAACGCGTGAGACCGGCAGTGATACTCATCGCCGGCCAGCGCCTCTCCTGTCGCTCAACGTAACAGAACCGACAAATGCGTGCGCCGCTCTCATTTAGATACAGCATTGTACTTATTATTTATGTATTATTACTTTTTTTATCTATGACCTATTTGTTGACAAAAATACGAATTTTAAAGTATATATACCTAAAAGTGCTTTCTTCTTGCCTGACGTTTATATGACCCTTTTGCCTCCCTTTTAACTGCCAACAGTAATCTGCTAACATTGCAGCACTATCTTTTCCATAATAGCGGTTTTCTATCACAGATATATCTTGATGAAATCGTTCGCCATGTTCGTCACTTACGTCACCAAGGTTTTCAGGGAAGAAGTCCAAATGCGAATGTAGGAAATGCATTTTGAGGGACATATTGCATCCCAATTTTTCGCAGGCTTTAATTAATTTTCCTACTATTTGGGCGTAATCCGGTGATCGATGTGTCCCAAGAAAATGTGTGCACACTTCTTTAAATGCATTCCATACTTCTGTTTCTTCATGTACCATTTTACAATCGAATTGTGTATCCTGCATTAGTGTTCGTATTTGCGGTCCTATGAAGATACCTTCTTTTATCTTTGCCTCCGATAAATCTGGAAATTTTGTCTTTAAATACTGAAATGCGGCTCCGTTTTTGTCCATGGCTTTTACAAAATTTTTCATAATTCCTAATTTGATGTGTAATGGCGGTAAATATATATTGTTTTGATCAACTAAATTAGGATATTTTATGTTTCTTTCTCCTGGATTGAAATTTCTTCTCATTGGCCATTTCTTAACTTTGTAATGGTCTGACCTTGCCCGACTGTCCCATTCGCACATAAAACAACAATATTTTGTATAGCCGCTTTGAAGTCCCATTAATAAACCTATGACCTTTAAATCACCACATATGTGCCAATTGTATTCTTTATAATTTATATTATTTAATAACATTTTAAAAATTTCGTACGTTTCCCTCATTCTTATACCGTATGCAATTGGTACAGAAGGATAAGTGTTGCCATTGTGCAGTAAAACTGCTTTTAGACTTTTTTTAGAGGAATCTATAAAAAGTCTCCATTCTGCGGCTGTATGTTTAAAACCTAATTTTTTCAATAAGGATCAGCATCAGGGCAATAGCACAAATTTTGTTGCGAAAGAAAATATGGTTTAAATATTTCACATCTTTTACGGTAATGCGTAACATGTGTATTTGGTGCAAGAAGATTCCATTGTTGCAATATAGAAGCCAATAATTCGGCGCCTGTTTTTGGTAAATTTAAATCACGTACCAAGTCATTTAAATCAGCTTGATTGATGAAATGAACGTGACCCTTTGACGAAGATGTTTCATCGGTTTCTTCAGATGTGTTTTCGTTGGAATTCGAAGCAATAATGGAAATCAACGTGTCTGGAACACGTGAAGCTGCTTGGTCATCTGTACGTACCGGGCGTATAGCCGAAGAGACACTCGGATACGAAATTCCTTTTTTTGTTTTGTTAGTGTGTCCACTCGTATTTGTCAAACAATAATAGCAATCTGTTGCATGATCTATTGGCTCCCTCCAAATCATTGGTACATCAAACGGTATTGTTTTCTTTCCAGTTTTTCTCCACTTCCTCAAGTTTTTAGTGCATTTATTACAGACCACGTGAGGTGCCCATTCCTTATCTTGATCTCCAAGTTTACAGTTGAAGTATTTTTCATACGCTTCTTTAATCGGTTCCGTAATCTTTTTTCTAAGTTTTTTAAAATTATTTCACCACATATATAGCAGAACTTATCTGGACTATTTACACATACACGGGACATTGTCACTTATACTAATTGCACTATATTAAAACTGTTTATAAATAAAGAAAATATTATTAAATTTAAATTGCCGCTAAATATAACTAAAACTCTTATCAATAAAATGCACACACGCTAAACCATAAGTGAAATATATATAGGAATTGTTTATACACGAAATTTACAAGTCTTGGATGATTTTAGAAATTTACTTTGGCACACTACTGCTTGACTGCTTAAACGAAACTGAAGAAAATCGCAGGAAATTGTACAGAATCTGGCCATACTATATTTTTTAAGGGTGGGCTGCTTTGGTTTCAAAAGGTTTACAGGATTGTCAAGAAACACTCGAAAGCAGAAGAGTGCGCGCCATATGTATCCCTGCATTTACCGTTGTCAGCTCTTGACCCTATCATAAATCCTTCGACAGTTACATGTAAAACATTGGACTTTTGTGTTTGATTCTTATTGAGAATATATTTATGGGAAATGCACATGCTGGTCGTGCTAGGTGTACACAGTCTGTTATTTTTTAATGTACTGAAGATAGCTAAAGTGTTTGACGCTGCTACATAAACTAGAAATTATATTAGCGAAGACAGATCATTCTTATACTGTTTTCGAAAATACGGAAATCCTGTTTATTTTAAATTAACAGACGTTTTCATAAATGGAATGATGTATCAATATATCTGTGTCTTAGTATACGAAGTGTCAATGTGAGAATTTATGCAGTTGAAATATTATGTATCTATAGGTATATCTGTGATAGAAAACCGCTATTATGGATAAGATAGTGCTGCAATGTTAGCAGATTACTGTTGGCAGTTAAAAAGGGAGGCAAAAGGGTCACATAAACGTCAGGCAAGAAGAAAGCACTTTTGGGTATATATACTTTAAAATTCGTATTTTTGTCAACAAATAGTTCATAGATAAAAAAAGTAATAATACATAAATAATAAGTACAATGCTGTATCTAAATGAGAGCGGCGCACGCGTTTGTCGGTTCTGTTACGTTGAGCGACAGGAGAGGCGCTGGCCGGCGATGAGGATCACTGCCGGTCTCACGCGTTTTGCCAAACTATTTTGATTCTGTATTCGAAACAAAAGCGGGCCAACAGTATTCTTTGGTCGTTTCCGTAGGAAAAATGTCTGCTCTATCGCGTGGAGTGATTGGATTCCCTCCTACAGCTTTAGTTTTGAAAATAAATTGAAGAATATCCGCGAAAATTGCTGCGTTTCGGGTGTCATTTTCACTTTGATCATTGTTGAAACATATTTACATGTCTTGGATGTAACAATAACTTATATCATTTTATTTGGGAGAGTTCCTAGAATAATTCTGCGTTGATTGAAACCGAAAAACTCTTATCGTTTAACCACAAAATCATTTCAAAGTTGAAAATTTGCATTTTTTTTCAAAATCAAATTTCTCAAAAACTGTACGTGTAGGAGGAAAACGGTTTGCGGATTCGTATTCAGCGCACAAAAATCTACGAGAATTGTCTATTCATTATTAGAGGCCCAAATTCGTGTTGCACAGTGTAATATAACGAGATTGCGGGAATTGTGAACAGAAGTAAGTCCACAATACATTATATCATAAAAAAGTCAAAGGATGAGGGAACACTTGCAAACAAAGCTCGATCAGGTCGACCAAAGATATTGACTGGAAGAGAAGAGAAAGTTATCATTCGCGAATTCAAAAAAAATCCTACTACATCCGCTCCTCAACTCGCAAGTATGGTTGCTGATATGTTTCATAAAGAAGTTCACCCGGAATTATGTCGACGAATCTTACGAAACAATGATTTTCATGGCAGAGTACCACGAAAAAAGCCATATATTACTGCGGTAAATCGTAAAAAAAGATTGACTTTTGCAAAAATCTATATTAATAAAGATAATTCTTCTTGGGATAAAGTCATCTTTTCGGACGAGTCAAAGTTTAACATTTTTGGCTCAGATCGTCAAAAGTATGTATACCCTAATAGCCAACTGATGTCAGACTGAAAGCAGACTGATTGCAGATCTGCGGCAGGCCTGACGGCAGAACCATATACATCTGCGTCCGCATTCGGGTATGGATCTGACGTCAGGCCTGACACGATTGCAGGCCTGCTCTCCGCCTGACTTCCTACTGACGGCAGGCCTGACGCGGATCTGCCGTCAGCCTGACAGCAGTATAATGGCAGACCTACTTTTTGAACAGTTTTAAAAATGGCGGAATTTAAATGCCTCTTATTCAGTTATTTAGGTTATAGATAAATTATATATAATATGTACATTGGAATAAATATTTTTATTTATTGAAAAATATTTTACATTTTATGTTTACATTTACAATTTCATGATATAATGTCATTCATTAGTAATATTATATATACTTAATATAATGTCATAATTATTACTACATTATTATTACTATTATTACTATACTATTACTATATTAATATAGTGTCTCGGTGCGTGATGTAGCTCCATGCATTAGTAATATTATATATACTTAATATAATGTCATAATTATTACTACATTATTATTACTATTATTACTATACTATTACTATATTAATATAGTGTCTCAGTGCGTGATGTAGCTCCATGCCCAGCGTCTTTCCGTATTCTCCCACGTTCGAATGATTCGGCGCATGAAAAAAGAAAAAACACAGGAAAAAATTAGCAAACATGAATCCACTGTGACGTGCAGGATAATAATGCAGAAAAATGACAAGTAACTCGTACCTGCAGTTTTGTAGCAGTGATACTGTTGCCACAGTTTCCATAATGTTTGGCGCTTGCACGCGTTCGCTGCTACTTTGAGTATTATTCGCCTTGGATGTGGAGCTATTCAGTGTATTTTCACATTCATGGAGAGTGCGCGTAGTGTCCCAATGCGTAATGTAACTCCATGCCCAGTTTCTTTCCGTATTCTCCCACGTTCGAATGATTCGGCGCATGAAAAAAGAAAAAACACAGGAAAAAATTAGCAAACATGAATCCACTGTGACGTGCAGGATAATAATGCAGAAAAATGACAAGTAACTCGTACCTGCAGTTTTGTAGCAGTGATACTGTGAGCAGACCTCTGTCCTTCATGTTACACATGTTACCTACATGTTACAGTATACAATACGTAGTAACCTTATGTTAAAGGATTATATTTCGAAGAAGGTAAAGATATAGTGACAAAAAATAAGAATATTGTAAAAACATATAGAGGAAAAGTACCATACCGTGCTATATTCGGTATGAATAATAACTGCAACAATGTAGGTTGCAGCCTCCGCATCTGGCCCCTCGTTGTCGCCGTCCAATGGCTGGTCCGCCCTGGCGAAATACGGCATCCTGTAACACTTAGAAGAAATGTCATGGTGATTAATAAATGCTACTTCCGGATGTAACGTGCTACATTTAAATATTTTGATCTCCGAGGAAGGTAAACCGATGTCAAAAAAATCGTTCACCTCCTGAAACTTCTTAATACTTAATTGGAATGTATCATTCTGCTTGAAGATAGCAGTAATGATACAGATTGTGCCGTCGCGTAAGATGCAGCAATTGTCGCGTACATCTATACTCAACGATATGCCACTGAATTGTATTTTGCGGTACTGCAAAGTGTCAGCACCTTCATTCAATGGCATATAAACACGTACAGAAGATTCCACAACCCTATTTACTGCCGAAGCATGATGCTCAATCTCCGCCAATCTATTTGAGAACTGTTGAAGAGGTAGGCCCGGCTTTCGAGAATATTTCCTAAAAATTCTCATATTGTTTTCATACGGGAAGGCAGAAAACGAATTGAGATTACCTAAATGTCTCACATCATTTATTAAATGAAGGAGACCATGAACATTGTATGAATTAAAATTTGGGCCGTAGTACTCTTCAGTATGAGAAACAAATATTTCGAGTAGTGTCTCCGCAAAATGGAGCTGCCTACTTGACGGAGATTCGGATACTAAAACTCTTAAAGCCGCATGTAATAACAAGAAATGTTGATATATTGCGTCATTTAAAAGCCCATACATCACAACTGGTCCTGTGTATAACAGAAATTGTCAAAATTCTGTTGCCTTGTATTTCAGACACTGAAGAATGCATCTGGGGCGTCTTCCGAATTCTACGGGGCAATATTGCCTGAGACTATTCAGTCTTCCAGACAGAAGAGAAAGGGTATAGCCGATTAAGGGGGTCAAATGTGCCCTTCAGCCGATTTGGATCGTGCATGGATCATTCGATAGGTTATCAGAAATAAACAGCTCACCTAAATTTTTAACCCCAAATCTCACTCAGGGGGGTAGTTACGGGGAAAATTCGATTTTTCAGTTTTTGGCCAATTTTTCCCATATACTAACAGCAAAAATTCTGAAAAAAATCTGATATATTGCTAATAATGTGGTACATGTTATGGAATTTTTTCAGATTGTTTCCTTTTAAATCAGAGGCGTGAAAATTACAATACGCAAAAAAAATGACAAAAAGTACAGATTTCGCATTAATGCAAAGACCGACTACTTTTATAAAATTATGGTAACAACATACTATCATAACTATTATCCTCAATTTTCTTCAGATTTTTTGCTCAGCTGCGCCATAGTCAAAAAAATCAATAACCGTGTTTCGCAGGGATTATCGTGCGAAATAACCGCTTATAATTGACATTTTAATATTTCTTGTATACAGTGAGCAGATTAAGTGTTCTTTAATATTTCCTCATTCATACGAATGGTACATAAATAAAAATAAGTAAGTTAATCAGATAAATAAAAAAAATGTCAACTCTATATACCATAAAATTGAACAGAACACCATGAGTGACGGTGGCAAGGTAGTAAGAGGCGGGGTTGTGGAACCGCTAGATACTCTTTTGTCACAAGTTCAAATCCCGCTCGACTTCACTTTTCCTTTACAATTTTTTTTCCTCTTTTTCTCAATTATAACTACATACGAATCAAGAATATTTATACAAAAAATGTTTAAATCATTTTAATATTATTTTAACTTAAAATAACAAAAAACAATTTTTATTTCATTAGCCACTTATCATCTTAATTATGGTATTTGAACAATGGTAAGTAGTATTCCTGAAGGGAAAAAATCTTTTTCAGTTTTAAAACTATTATTTTATGAATTTTCCATTTTTAATATACTGTACCTAGTGAGAACATGCAATGTTTCCTGTTAACAATCAAGATTAGCGTCAAATAGAAGAGTGAGCTCCAATTCGTTTATTAATAACATGATAAGAAATTCGCTGCACCGTGAGGTCAATCACGGTACTTTAATACTTTACAGGATACGTGAAAGCGGAAGCGAAGAAACAATAAGAAACATTTAAGACACCAACTTATGTGCAAACCACACAACGTTTAAAAGGTAAAAGATTTAATATTGAACTTGTATTTCAATTTGGAAAACAATATAAAATCAAATTATGTGTTCATTACGTATAGAAGATGATAAGAAATACCATAATTAAGAGGATAAGTGGCTAATGAAATAAAAATTGTTTTTTGTTATTTTAAGTTAAAATAATATTAAAATGATTTAAACATTGTTTGTATAAATATTCTTGATTCATATGTAGTTATAATTGAGGAAAAGAGGAAAAAAAATTGTAAAGGAAAAGTGAAGTCGAGCGGGATTTGAACTTATGACAAAAGAGTATCTAGCGGTTCCACAACCCCGCCTCTTACTACCTTGCCACCGTTTTTTTTTTTTTTTTTTTTTTTTTTTTTATTATTCATGTTTATTGATAGACGAAAATAATACAATAATGGGAGTGTTCTTTGGTGGGGTCGACTATTTAGCAAAGGGTGAGAAGATAGTTGAATCAAGCGCACACTGTTGTTGTGCTAGTGGTGCAGAAAGTGAGGAACAGCAGTGGAAAGTGGAGGAGAAAGCGGGAATTGAACCGCAGGGAAGAAAAAGGCGATAGTAGGAATCGCCAACAAGTGAGGTTAGGTGTTATAGTTTAGGGACAATGAGTGAGAGGGCCAACGAGCGCGACACCTGGAGAGGTAGTGAGGAATTAACGGAAGAGGGGGCTGGAAGAGGGAAGTTCAAAAGAGAAGAATTGCTCACTGACAGTAAAAAAAGGGGGCGACCAACTAAAACAAGTCAGCGCCTTAGGGAACAAGAAAACAAAAGCAGTATGAAAGGTTCAATATTGAAACATTTACAGCCAGTACAGAACAGGTCAAATTATGAAAAAATGGATGAAGAAACAGGGATAGCAGAGGAAGAGGGAGAGGAGTCAGAGGATCTCAATGGGACGATGATGGAGGAAAGTGAATTCGAGAAAACTCAAAACGTCTCAATGCAAGAGATACACAGGATACTTCGTAGATTGGAAGTAAAAGAGGAGGAGAGAAGTAAAAAAGTCAGCGAAGAGTTGCGGAATATAAAAAAAGAAACAGAAAGAGTATTAAAACAGGAGTTGCAGAATTTACAGTCCTCGCTAAGGGAAGAAATAGAATCATTAAAAGCAGAGTGGATTAGGAAGGAGACAACTTGGAGCAAAGAAAAGGACAAACAAGACAGAAGAATCACACGATTGGAACAGGAAGCATTTAGGGAAAGACAGGACAAAGAAGATTGGACAAAAAAGATAGACGAGAAAATAGCAAATCTAGATGCAACAGCGATTGAAGAAAACATAAAAGTTCAGATGGAGAAAGTACAATACAAGTTGGAACTGATGGAGAGAGAGAAAAGAAGACATAACGTGGTGATTAGAGGTCTCCAACTTAAGGAAGAAAGCAGAACGAAGGAAGTGGAAAAGTTTTTTAAAGAGGAAATGGGAATAGAGGGCAGGGTTCGCGAGGTGGCAAAACTCGGAGTGCATGGTAAGCACGGCGGAATGCTGATAGTGCAACTAGAGTCAAAGGACATGAAAATTCAGATAATGCAGCAGAAGAAGAAGCTGATAGGGTCATCGGTGTACATTCACGATGATCTTACAGTGAATGAAAGAGAAACACAGAAGAGGATCATGGAAATAGGGAAAGAGCTAAGGGTGAAAGGTAGGAAAGTGAGGTGGGGATATATGAAAATGGAAGTGGACAATAAATGGTATAAATGGAGCGAGGAGAAAGGAGCATTTGAAAATTACGGTTTTTTAGAGGAGATGGGGAATACGGGAGTACGGGGTTAACAATCATATCATGGAATATAGCAGGCACAGGAAGGTTGAGGGAGGTATGGGAGAAAGTTAAAAAGTACGATATAATAATTTTACTGGAGACATGGTTAGAGAGCGAGAATGGAATGAAACGAATGAGGAATTGGGGACAGAACTTCGATTGGTGGTTTAAAGCGGCAGACCGACTCACAAGTAAGGGAAGAGCAAGGGGAGGGCAGATACTGGGCATAAAGAAAGGAACGATCAAGTATAAGGAGAAGGTTAAGGAGTGGAAATATGGGATGTGGTTTGAGGAAGAAGGAGCAGGGGGTTTGAAGCTAGTATCAGTATACAACAACGTAGGAATAACAACAGTAAGAAGGGAATTAGATCCACTAGTAGAAGAAGGGATTGAAAAAAGCCAAAAAATACTGCTCGTAGGAGACTGGAACTGCAGAATAGGGGAAGAGCAAATGAGCACGAAGGAGTGCAATGAAGAAAGCATCCAGAGGAAATCGCAAGACAAGACCATCAACGCAGAGGGGAAAAAGCTGAGAGGCATGTGCGAGGAATATGGTCTGACGGTACTCAACGGAAGGGTGAGGGGTGATGAAGAAGGCAATGTAACCTATGTCGGGCCAAGGGGTACGTCGGCAATTGATCTGGCACTAGTGAAGGAAGGAGACGAGGACCAAATACAGAGGCTCTCAATAATAGAGTCGGAGGAGTCTGACCACTTCCCTCTGTTGCTGGAACTAACAAGGAAAGGTATAGGAGACACTCAGGTGCAGAGACAGGTCGAAGAATTTGTGTGGCGGCCAGAAAGATTGGAACTTTTTAAAGAGACAGCACGCGAGCAATGGAGAAGCACAACGAAGGAGTTGCAAGGGAAGGATCGAATAATCCAATTTGTGGAGTTCATTAAAGAAGCAGCCAGAAAGACAGGCATGTTAAAGAAAAAAAGAGAAGGGCCTGTTTGGTTTGATAGAGAGTGTCACATGGAGAGAAAGAAAGTAAGGAAATTACTGAAAAGATTCACGAAATCAAGAGAAGACGAGACGAGATCAAAATACGTGCAGTCAAGAGCCAGTCTGAGGAAGCTATATGAGAAAAAGAAACAACAACAACGCGAAAGAGAGTGGAAGGCGGTCGAGGAAAGCAGAAATATGTCACATTTCTGGAAAGCAGTTAGGCAGTTCAGGCCTAGGAAAACAAAAGTGGGACAGACAATTGGAAACAGTGAGTGGTTGCAGCACTTCAAGAACCTGTTAGGCGGAGAAAACTGCGAACAAGGATCTCTAGAAAGGCAAAACGCAAGCGAGTTTGCAGATTTGAACGGAGAAGGGACAAACAAGGAATTAAATAGGGATATAGAAGTAGGAGAGGTAGTAGCAGCAATTAGGAAGATGAGAAATGGGAAATCCCCAGGACAGGACGGACTAGGAATAGAATTTTACAAAGCCCTTCCTACTGAAATGCTGGAGAACTGGGCTCAATCACTGAATCAAATTTGGAGTGAAGGAGTGATACCTGAAAGTTGGAAAATGACGTTAATTTACCCACTACATAAAGGGGGCGAAGAAGACAATGTCGCCAACTACAGGGGAATCTCACTGCTTAACACAGGGTACAAGATATTGGCGAACCTGCTAGGTGAGAGACTGCACAACTGGCTGAGCAGGGAGAGGATTTTGGGAGAAAGTCAGGCCGGCTTCCGCAGAGGGAGGGGCACAAGAGACCAGATATTCGTCCGAAACGCCCTAATCAATAACAAATTGAAGAAAGCAAGAGGCAAATTGTATGCACTGTTCATCGACTTCAAGGCGGCGTTCGATTCGGTGGACAGGGGGCTTCTAGTAGGGAAATTGGAGAAGGTGGGAATTAACGGGAGGATGCTGAGAATGATAATGGAGATCCACAGCGGAACGAAGAACAGAGTTATCACGGCCTGGGACGTGACAGAACCCTTCTACTCCGTTAAAGGAGTAAGGCAGGGTTGCCCCTTGAGCCCTCTCTTGTTCACTTTATTTATTGAAGACTTGGAGAAGGAATGGAGCAGAAACGCGGAGGGAGGGACAGTAATTGGCGGTACAAAGATATACGCCCTGAAATACGCTGATGACATCGTGGCAGTGGCGGAAGATGCCAGTGGCCTGAAGGACATGATTAAGACGTTGGAAAGATATGAGAAGAGGAACCGGCTAGAAGTAAACAGCAGGAAAACGAAGGTAATGAGGTTTCAACGTGGTAGACCTCCTAAAGAAGACAGTTGGTACCTCAGGGGAAGTGAACTTGAGGTTGTGGATAAATTTAAATATCTGGGGGTATGGTTTACCACAGGAGGTTCCTTTAGGAGACATTTGAATAGCCAGATGAGTAAGGTGCAAAGTGCGATAAACGCAGTATGGGGGATATGGAAGAGAGCGAGGATACACACATGGAAGAGAAGAATATATTTGCTAGATAGCTTGGTCAGCTCGGTAATTTTGTACGGTGCGGAAACGTGGGGTTGGCAAAACATACAGGAGGTAGAAAGGCTACAAGGGCGGTTCATCAAGATGGCGATGGGTCTTAGTAGGAACACCCCAGACTACATATGGATGCTGGAGTCAGGTAGGGTGAAGATAGTGAGACAGGCTCGAAAGAGAGCAAGCCAGTACATGCTAACGATAGCTAGAATGGGAGAGGATAGATGGCCGAAAAGATGCCTGCGAGAGGAACTCAGAGGCTTATTGAATGCCAGGCCATCAGAATGGGGGAAAAGAATGAAAAAAGCATTCAGAGAAGCCGGAGATGATGGACCGATTGTAATGCCATCGAGGGAACTAGAACATGAAGCCTTAGAAAACAGGTTAAAGCGGGGTCTGCAGACAGTGATTGGACAGGATATGCAGGAACTGTGGAGTAGGATGGACAAATCAAGATATTGCAGAGAATACGGGAAAAGGAAAAGTGCAATAGGGCTCGAAAGTTACTGGAATAATCCTAGGATCCGAGGAGAGTTAAAGGAGCAGTGGGCTAGACTACGCTGTGGCAACGTAGCAGCGAAAAGGTTCGGGCAGGAAGAAGAGTTGCAGTGTAGAATATGCGGTTCAGAGGAGGAGAACTTCAGACACGTGTGGGTATGCGAGGGTATGAGAGGAAAGGTTGGAGCTGATATTGAAGAATGGATAAGCAGGGTAGTGGGAAAGGAGAACTGGGAGGAAGTGATAAACGAACTACTAGCCGGGGAATTAAGTGAAGAACTTTGTATATATAGTAGGGTTTTTGAAAAAACGACAAGAGAAGCAGGTACCAAATAAGAGTAGTGCATTACTTACCAAAGAACATTAAGGCTTGTGTCTAAGTTTAGATTTAGGCTTAGGTATAGAGTTTAAAGTTGGTATTTAGGGCTTAAGGTTTAAGGTTTAAGAGTTGGAGTTGAAATTAGAAGTACGTTATAAGAGAGCTATAAGTCTGTAAATAAATGTTGATAAATATCTGACGAGATGAATGTATCTAAATCCAAAAACTGTAAAGTATGGATGGTGAATAAATATTATTATTAATACAATAATGGTACCAGGGGAATCCCCAATAAACAAAGGAACGCTATTACAGTATTTTTGTTGAGACATACAACGCTGAGTTTCAGCTAGACGTAGTCTTACGATAGTTTCGATGGATTACGATGTCACGTTTGCGGTCTTACTAAGTAATTAAGAAAATAAATGAATTAGATTTCTTATCGGTTGGTAGATTATTCCAGAAAATTCGTCAAGGAAAAACTGGAAGTCCACTTTCTTTGTTTACTGTTTTGTGGAAGAGTAGGATAGGTAGAGGAATGACAGACAATAGGAGGGAAGAATAAGGGAGGAAAATACTGAGTTTTTTACATCATATTTACAATATATACAAGGTACTTTTCATATCTACAGAATGATATTTATCGCTTTTTAATTATAGGGTATATAGCCACCAGAACTTTTTAGTGTTTTGTTTATGGTTGTCTTTTATATCCCTTTCAGGTATTGCCATATTGAATCTCCACAGGGGATTTGGGGATTGACCGTTTAATTTTTTCTGGTACAGGATTTTTTGGTTTCCTCTATTTCTCTTTATGTGGTAGATGATGGGAATATTGTTTTGATCCTGTAAGTAGCTGTTTTGATCTAAATATATAAAAGCTTCAGGGGGAATGAAGCCTGTCTCTAGTGTTCGCGCGTGGTACATGGGGTTTGGCAGCGTACTGTAAGATATTAGACTATTTTCGGTTATTTTTGATGCGTGGGCGAAATGGTTTCTACAGAGTCTTAATAAGTAGCAGTCTATATGGTGTATCTTCGCAAGATCGTAAATTCTTTTATTTTTTACGTATTTGGTATAGTTGCTTGCTTCTGACCTGTACGTACTTAGGCAGGTTCGAATACATTTTCTTTCGAATATTCTGACTTTTTCCATTAAAGAAGCCGGTATGTTATACCAAGTTGGACAGCTGTATGTGATTATTGGTCTTAATAGCGTTTGGTAGCAGATAATTTTCGTAGTGATGTTTAAATGTTTGGAATAAAATAATCTCTTTACTTTCCAGAAGGCTTTTTTGGTTTTTTTCAGTTGAGTTTCGATATGTTGCTTGAAGGTCAGTTTCTCGTCGAGAATTACCCCTAGATATTTTACGCATGTTTTATGCGGTATGATTTCGCCGATATTTTCACTTTCTCTTATGTAGAAGTTTTTACAATGGATTCTTTCAGAGTGACTGAGATTGCTAAGGCTTGGTCGGAATAGTATGGTTTCACACTTGCTTGTATTAATTTCTAATTTCCACGTCTGGTAATAATGCCGTATTTTTTCGAATAAATTTTGTAGTTCAGTTTTGATTTTAGTTATTTTATTACCGGTTACATAAATTAGTAAGCCGTCGGCAAATGCTATCGAACGTTTATGGGTTGATGTATTTAGATCGAACAAATTTAGTACGTCGCTGTTATATATATTAAATAATATGGGTGAGTTAACTGTGCCCTGTTGGATGCCGTTTTCTATGGCGAATTCTTTACTGGATGTGTGAGCGCCTTCTGACATAACGAATGATTTGTTTGATAACATATTCCACACAACTTTAATAATGTACAATGGAAATTTTTTTTTATCATTTTATAAATTAGGCCCTGAGTCCAAACGGTGTCGAATGCTTTTTGAATATCGATGAGGCATGCTGCAACGCGTTGTTTTGCGTTTAAGGCCCAACATATATCTGATGTTAGTTTATTTATGGCGTGCACAGTGGAATGTCTGTAACGGAAGCCGAACTGATTCTCTGGTATTATGTTATGTTTTGAGCAAAACGAATCTAACGGATTGTTAATAACTATTTCGAAAACTTTACTAATATTGGGGAGTAGGCTTATAGGACGAAGATTTGATGGTAGCGATCCGTCCTTATCTTTTTTTGTTATGGCTATTAGCTTGGCTTTTTCCCATTTAATAGGAAAATACATATTATTTAGCGCGTTGTTAAATATTATTGTGTAATACCATTTAATTTTATTCGGGAGGTGTTTGAGTACTATGTTCGGAATTCCGTCGAGGCTCGATGATTTTTTGTTGTTTAATTTACTGAATATTTTAGACACTTGTGTAAAATTTGTGAAATAATTAAGGTCATCGTCGGGTTGTTTGGGATTGTCAGACGGATTTTCGTTTGAGAATTTGCTTACTGTCCTTTTTTCAGAAACGTCAATTTCTATTTCTTCTTTTAGTTTATTTGTTTCGTTTATGATAATTCTGTTTAGTTGTTCGCGACCCAAGTGTTCGTTTTGTTTGTGAGTTTTAGCAAAATGTGTTCCTATGACGTTTAATTTTTCAGTTACTTCTGATATGATAAAATTGCCTTCATTGTCTTTGTTTGTTAGATGTATATTTATATCTGCTTCCTGTAGCAGATCGGTACTTTCTCGTGGTATCTTAAGAGGGGGAATGCAGCTCGGGCCTTTTGGTCTAAATATTTGGTTTACTTGGGGAAACATATTCTTTGAATCCTTTGTTGGGATGTTTTTTATTTTCTCGCACCAATATTTGTTTATAGAATTTGAGAATTCTTGCTTCAGTTGACTTCTAATGTTTCGTAGAAGGTGTTTATAAAATTCTAACTCTTCGCGCCTATCCGTTGTATAATTACGTCTGATTTTATTTATTTGGGATAAAATGTAGCTTTTATCTTTTTGAGTTTTTGTTATTTTTTCATTCACATATGCTTCGCATGAATTTCCATTTTGTATTTTAGGGACAGTTTCTTGTATACCGTTTTGGATATTCTTATCAATTTCATGGATGAACTTGTCAATTTGGTCGTTAGTTAGGTTGGTATTGTTATCGATGTTTATGTCGCAGTTTTTTGTAAGGATCTCTTGGAATTTTTCCTAGCTTGCTTTTTTAAAGTTTAATTTTTGTTTTTTATTTTGTGTTTCAAGATTTAGAAGGTCGGTAGTGCTTGTATTGATTTGCATGATTATTGCATTATGGTCGCTGTCATAGTCAATGGTTTTAAGTGTATTTGAGGAACAGGCGTTAAAAAATTTTAGTCGCGTATCTGCTAAACATATGTCTAAATATGAACCTCCACTTGGGTAAGAAGGTAGTTCGGAATTGTACAGTTTTATTTTATAGGACATCGCATTTTTGTCGATCCATGATTTTACAAATGTTCCCCTAGGATTGTTAGTTTCGTTTTTCCAGCTTTTATGTTTTGCATTTAGGTCACCCGCTAATAGGTAGTAATTTTCAGTTTTATCTAGTTGCAATATTTTGAATAAGTTGTTAAGTTCATCAGGAAATTCTTTATGGTTTCCACAAGTCGCGTAGGCTGAGATTACGAAGAGGTTTTCTTGTTTATTGAGCTTTATTTTTATAATTGTGGTTTCAAGTATTTTAGAACTTGTTATTTTATAGTTGTGAATCGTATCAAATTTCAAGGGATTTTTTACTAGTATTGCTGTGCCTCCTCCTTGGGTAGAATTCGGCCTATCGTGTCTTATAATGTCGTAATTTTGGAACTGTACCTTGTGTGTCGTATTCAGTTTAGTTTCCGAGACTAGAACTATGTCGGGATTTACATTTGTTAGTAGTTTAAGGAGACTGTATCTTCTTTGATTTGTTATTAAAGAGTTCACATTAATTGCTATTATTTTGAGCGACTTTAGTAATATTTTTTTCGACTTTTGTGGTGTGAGTTGGTTATATATTTGGGCGTTATTTATCATGGGGTTATGGTATTTATCGTGCCAAAGATGGAATCTATCCTTTCTTCGTTTATTTTAATAGATGTTTTTATATCGTTTAGTTGTGTCTGTTGTTCGTTTAAAGCTTGGAGTATAGTGTTTTTAAAATCTTCTATTATGTTCATAATATTTAGCGGTAGAGTATTGTTTCCTGAGTTATTATTTGTGGTTGTACGCGATGCGTTCGACTTTTCGTGTGATTGTAGAGTTGGACTTTTGTTTATATTTATATTTTGTTTTGTTACATCGGAGTATTTTAATTCCGGAATATATTTACGGCTTATTTACGCTATTCTGTTATTTTTTGGTTCTTTAGCTTTCCGAATTTTTTCCGCGAGTTTGTTTCGTATTGTGATTAGTTTTGGACAGCCTCTGTAAGAAGCTGGATGTCCATAAGCTTTACAATTTACGCAGTATATTTTAGTTTTGTCAAGCGTATCTTTTTGTGCTATTTTACACTCCCCCGGTCCGTGAGGTTCGATGCATTTGACACAGCGATAATTTAGATTGCAATTTTGTGAGGTGTGCCCTAGTAGCTGACATTTATGACATTGTGTTGTTTCCTGTTTCCTGATTTTTTCCCACTTGACGGTGTAGTAATGTAGGTATTTAATGTTTAATAAATTTTTTATGTTACTTGTTGACGACATTTGAACTATGTAGATTGGGAGCAGAGTGTTACTTGCGATTGAATTTCTAGTTCTAAAGCGTGCCACTTTTACAAATTCTATGTCGGGTAATTGTAAGTTTTGCAATTCTGTGTATATTTCTTGCTCAGAAAAACTATTATCTAGGCCTTTTAGGAGATAGGTTAGTGGCTTTTTGCACTTTGGCGTAAACGTGTAAAACGCGGTATTGGCTGTTATTATGATTTTTTCATTTCGTTATAGTCGCTTAAGTTATGCATATACAGAACATGCTTATCATTATTTATTCTCTTAATGTGAAAATATTTTGTTTTGAGATTACCCTCTACGAGTTTTACCGTGTCCTTGGGATCCTGGTGAAGTATATTTATTGGCGGAGGCTTTTCTTTGTTATGCGTAGACGTAGATGAGGCGCGTTGGGTAGCATGCGCTGGGTCCGTGCAGGTGGGATGCTCTTGCGTGGGGCTGATCGTCTGTGCTTTTGGTTTATGGCTCGTTGGTGCTTCAGGTATGCGTCGTCCAGGGAAATTTCGATCCTTATGGCTTGAGGTACCTAGTCGGGCCTGGTACCGTGCTTCCTCGTTTTTCCTTCGTATTTCTTCGAGGGACGAATTTTTTTCTTCTAACGTGTCATTAGTATACGAGTGCGCCGATTCCAGCAATGCGTATCTGTTGTTGTCCGCAAATGGCGAGTCCTGAATTTCTCGAGTATCCATTTGCAGTTTGCTTTCGAGTTCTTGGAGTTTGGCTGATAATTTCATGTTTTCTTTTTGGAGTTCCTTCATCGCTTTTGCATTGTCGGGTGGAATTGACATTTCGCCATCTTCGGCTGCAATTGAATCTTCTGATTTTTGACTGACCAGAGAGATGTTATCAGAATCCTGCGTCCTTTTGTTTCTACTAATCAGATTTGGCGTGCGATTGAGTTTGAGTGATTTTTGTTGACCAGAATCTGCTGGTGCTAGATCTTTTAGCGCTTTCTTGAAGTATGACTTGTTGGCATCGTTTTTTTTTAAATTTCGTGTCACTTAATTCCGACGTAGATGGTGCTATGCTGGCACTTTTCCGTTTGGTTGATTTTCTTGTGTCCTTTTCGGATTTATTCATGGCGGATATTGAAACATGTTTTTCAATAGAAACTGCACCTTCACTTATAGTTTCTCTGTCGAGAATGTTGGTAGAAAGTTAGTAGGCACTGACACAATTCTTTTTTTTTTTCACTTTTAATAATCCAATAAGGTTTATATATTGGGCAAGATGACGCACTGGTTACTCATTTCGTATAGAGACACTGTACACTGCTATTTATGTTTATTTTTATGCTCGTTAAGATAGTAAGGAGCAGGTAAGGGTAGCTTCAGGTAATGAGGTCCGTTCAGGTCGAAGGCTCTAGGCCGAATCAGCCTTGCCACCGTCACTCATGGTGTTCTGTTCAATTTTATGGTACATAGAGTTGACATTTTTTTTATTTATCTGATTAACTTACTTATTTTTATTTATGTACCATTCGTATGAATGAGGAAATACTAAAGAACACTTAATCTGCACATTGTATACAAGAATTATTAAAATGTCAATTATAAGCGGTTATTTCGCACGATAATCCCTACGAAACACGGTTATTGATTTTTTTGACTATGGCGCAGCTGAGAAAAAAATCTGAAAAAAATTGAGGAAAATAGTTATGATAGTATGTTGTTACCATAATTTTATAAAAGTAGTCGGTCTTTGCATTAATGCGAAATCTGTACTTTTTGTCATTTTTTTTGCGTTTTGTAATTTTCACGCCTCTGATTTAAAAGGAAACAATCTGAAAAAATTCCATAACATGTACCACGTTATTAGGAATATATCTGATTTTTTTCAGAATTTTTGTTGTTAGTATATGGGAAAAACTGGCCAAAAACTGAAAAATCGAATTTTCCCCGTAACTACCCCCCTGAGTGAGATTTGGGGTTAAAAATTTAGGTGAGCAGTTTATTTTTGATAATCTATCGAATGATCCATGCACGATCAAAATCCGCTTAAGGGCACATTTGACCCCCTTAATCGGCTATACCCTTTGATGCCCTGACAATTTGGAAGAGCGTGAATATTTCCCGAATATCCACACAGAAAACAATTTTTTCATAACGCCCAAGCATACAAGGTGCATATATTCCAACGGAACTTGCGAGACCATCCCAAATGGTAATAGCGATAAGGGGCTAATACCTTCTTTGTGATGGTCCTCGTCCAGACATGCACGATACTCTGTATCTGTACGAAGACGATGCCTGACACCGTTGTATACACAGCGACTCTCGCTTTGTGTTCCAGAAACTCTGCACTTGGAACAAGGGTGGCGAGATGTATGGGCATAGTGATTGAGAACTAAGGCTCTAGCTGGTGCATCAGCTATAAAACACCTTAATTTTATTGGCACCTTAGTACCATGAAGAATTACACCCCCTCTAGAAATGATATCTCTAATATCTTCTACAAATTTACCCAGAAATACATTTGGGTCATGCGGCTTATGTAGACCTTTATAAATGCCTACAATAATTGGCCTAGTGTAGTGTATATTTACAATTCTACACTGAATTGGCCATATCTGGATGGTACCTGCTCTATCTAAGTTGCAGCCATCCGTACTAAAATCTAATACTAATTCCCTAATCTCAGATACATGTGAAGCCTTGTTAAGAGCATTAACAATTTGGGCTTCAAGATTAAAATGCACGTACTCTCCTGGCTCAACAGTGTATATCATAGCCGGAGTACGTGGCGTCCTAAGAAGAGTGCGCACACCCTTTGGTAAATTGGAAAAGCAAGGATGTGAACGAAGAAGCGACAACATGTTGTTCCCCTGAGTATGCGTTAAGTTATTGTCTACTAAATAGGTAGCAAAACGCCTTTGAAAATCTGCTTCAGGGAAACTATTATCGTCATGGAAGAAATTTATATCAGAAGAAGATGGAGAAGGAGGAGAAGAAAAAGAAGAAGAAGAAGAAGAAGAAGAAGAAACGTTGCCCTCAGTGTCTGCAGTTGTATTGAACACAGCATCGAAGGCATGTGTACAATCTGCAGCTGAGGTACTTGGAATACTTTGGATGTTAGTTGCATCACAACTAGGAACATCCTGTGACGAAGTTTGTGCCGAATGCACAGTACTAACAAATTCCGACCTAATGCGATGTTTCTGTCGGGCCGATAATTTTGGCACCCGTTTCCTTCCAATAGAGGATTTTCGATTAAACTGAGAATTCATTATCTCTGACCTGTATATTGTAGACTTTCTTGTGATGTTGTTCACCCTTGCGCTGCTGGAGTTGTCGCCTTCAGAATTTCTACGAACGATTGGTAAATTATTTCTACGAACGCTTCGTAAAAAGTAGTCCACGACTTCACGCTTCAACGTCAAGTAGAGGACTGCTTCCAACGTCTGTACTCAAGGGCCGCCAAATTTACGCCATTGACTAAGAAGAGGATAGACCACTCATGCAATGCTGCTCTCTGTCACCCGGATAGGGGGCTAATGAGCTCCCAATCCGTTTCCATTTTTATCTTTTCGATTGTCTAGAATGTATAACTTTTGCGTTTGCTCTTACATTTTGTATATTAAAATACTTTAGAAGTGTTTACATTCTTTGTCAGATAATAAAAGGAAAGATATTCTTCCGAAAACTCTGAATCTTTACGTTATCGGTATTTTAGAGCATGTGACACAAAGTTCCATAAGATGATCGGTCTATCCTGCACCTCGTCTATGCCTACGCGACAGTTGCACACTTTGGTTACCGTCGGGTCATCAAAGAACGTATATAAATTTCTCCTACTCTGCGCCCGGCTGTGTTTCCATAGCAACCATGGCTTTCCACGAGGTTCAAATGTTATGTTTTACAAGTACCTTCCAGCGCAGAAGAAGCGCGTTAGTTGTAAAGAAACTTCCGAAGTACAGTCGAAACATCGAGAAGAAGTAAAAGCAGCCAAGCTGAAATGTAAGTGTAGCTTGAATTAGTTTATTTAATAAAATTATTTTGATTAATTATTTATTGTTGATCATCTGTTCAAATTTGCTTCTTCAATGAAATAGCGTTTTTCATGGATCAATGTATTGATTATAGATTACATTTTTATGTCTTCTGATGTACCCGTTCTTAAATTGCAGAATAACATGGAAAATCGCCCAAAGCAGAATGCTAATAAACCATCGCGGTACCAAACCACCTCCTCGGACGAAGAACCAGCGAAACGGAGAAAAGGGGGAGGTGAAACCATGGAAGAGGCACTGCATAAATTACAAAGTACTTTGGAAGATCCTGTTAGATTCCAAACATACACACCATACACATACACACCATACACATGCACATACACACCACAGACACATGCACATATAACACAGGAACAAACACACATTTCCCACACAAGTACATACACACCACAGACACATGCACACATAACACAAGCAAATACACAAATTACCCACGCAAGTGTAAACACACCGAAGGCACATGTACACATAACACAAGCACATATGCAGATACCACATACATACACCCCACAGACTCATACAGATACAGCCACTCAATCGACATATATTCCACACACTCACTCACCACTACAGATACATACACACCAAGGAAAAAACATTGATATCTACACTCCACCAACATACACTCCACCACCCTCACAAACGTATAAACTCAGTGCGACAAACCCCTTCGTTTCTACCTATAACGAAAGTCCGAGGAGGGACAATGTGCTGGAGGACATTCCACTCGAATGCCAAAGAAGTTCAAGCCAGTATGTTATATTCTACTGTTAACAATATTTTCTAAGCAAAGTATATTTACAATGAGACTACTCGCCTGTAAGAGCTTCCTTTGATATATGTTACTCTTTTGATGTTTACAGAGTACAGGAGGAAAGGCTGCAACGTATTGAAGCAGAAGTAAAGTAAGTATCAAATGTTTCACCACTTATGAAAATATACATATTTACTTGTATTTGCAGCCGCATAGGCACTGTCGTTGATAAAATGATGAAGCTAATACAGCGGACTACAATAAAATCAGCACCACGAAAGCCGGCCACATTGCCAATTGGCTCTCTCCAGGCCCTTGAAGCACTGGACGCTATGAGCGAGGAAGACTATTCAGATGCTGTAAGTAGAAACAAAATTATGCACTTAGTTGCTTCTATGTAATATGTACTAAGTTAACATTGTACATTTTTTAGGTGAATTACTTCCGATATTTGGGTGGCTTTAACGCAAAAGAAGCCACCTACCTGTGCTTCAAGGAAGCCATGCAGGATGACATTGCCTTGTCACTGACATGGTTTGGTGGCAAAGGCAAAATGTCCCTGTATGACAGGATAATAATGCGTGCCATCTATGGTAAGAATTAAACAATATTTTACTTCTATTATTTATATTAAACATTATTAAACTTATTTCTCATACTTATACTAAAAATTTTTATTAATAATAAATCTTTTGTGCAGACGCTGTAAGTTGCAACGAGTATGTTGGAAAAATAACTCGTTGCAACTTTGACAGTCATATGAAGGCCGCATTAAGAGCAGCCCAGGAGAGAGCTAAGAGCAAGGTCCGCAGGTGCAGTGTGGAGGCCCCACATCCCTATAAAGACTTATCGTAAGAACTCTTTGTAAAGGGCATAGCCGGATAAGGGGGTCAAAAGTGCCCTTAAACCAAATTAGACTTGTGATGCACCATTCGATAGGGTATCCAAAAAAAACCCTTCACACAAAGTTTCAACCCTCTAGCTCGATCTGGGGGGTAGTAATGGCGAAAAAACGAAATATCAGTTTTTGGCATATTTCTCCCACTTAGTGGCGAGTAAAAATTCTAAAAAAAATCTGGCATATTAAGTATATTGTGCCACATGTTCGAGAATTTTTTCGTATTTTTTTTATGTAAAGCTTGGGTACGAAAGATGAAAAACCCCCCAAAAATCAGAAAAATGCAGATTTCATAGTGAACTAGGAAGAGCACCACTTTTATATTTTGACCGTAACAACATTATAACATAACTATTATCCTCAAAAAGTTTCATATTTTTTTGAAATCAGCAACATACTCGGAAAAATGAAAAACCGATTCTGTCGACGTATTTTGCACGAAAAACTAGTTTTTACATTGAATATTTGTATCCTCTTTATTCAGTATGTATATTAAATGTTTCTAAACATTTCTGCATTCGTCCAAATGGTGTACAATGGGAAGAAATTGAATTAATTCAATTAATTGATTTTTTACCGTGTCCTAGATCATCTGGAACAGGTAAAGAATTTCCAACAAGTTCGGTGGCGGAGTGGTCTAGGGCGCAGTTTTAGTTGTGGAACCGCTGCGTACTTTTTTGGTGCCAGTTCGAATCTCGCCTAAGATAATTTTTTTTTTATTACATTAACGATTTTTTTTATCCTAACTGTATAATATATGTAAATAGTATGTATCGTAAAACATTTCATAAACATCTCAACAATATTTTAACTCCAAACATACATATAAATAATTAAGTAACAATTGTGAGGCACTTTCAATTGCTACATTTATCAATTTATTCGCATTCAGCTGCGGGCAGTCGAACGGCAGGATCTGCTTTAAGCGCAGGCTTGGCTAACAGGGTAGAGAAAACCAAATACGGAATTGGAAATTCGACATTTACATCAAACAGTGAAACACGGAGGTGGATCGGTCATGGTGTGGGGGTGCATGGCTGCCAGTGGCACCGGAAATTTGATATTTATTGATGAAATACTTGATAAATATAAATATTTAAATATTTTAAAAAATAACCTTAAAGAAAGTGCCCGTAAATTAGGATTATTGGAAGATTTCCACTTCCAACAAGATAATGATCCTAAGCATACTGCTAGAACTGTGAAAGAATGGATCGTATATAACACACCACACATGTTAATTACTCCACCGCAAAGTCCAGACATAAACCCGATTGAAAATTTATGGGCTGAAATCGGAAAAAGATTAAATAAATTTCAGATAACCTCAAAGCAAGTATTGAAAGATAAAATTATAGAAATATGGAACTCCATTGGGTGTAGTTTTACAAAATCATTGGTTTACAGTATGGAACGTCGATTGATACACATTATTGCTGCTAAAGGTGGTCCAACAAAATATTAATATTAAATAATTTAATAATATATGTAGCGTTCAAATACTTTTATGAGTCATTTACAATGCGTGTTTCTAATAAATGTATCATAACTCCTACCTACGTTGTTAAATCCTTTTCAAATTTTACTGACATAATCTTAAGACTTCCATCTTCCTATTGACATCTACTTGTCTAAGCAAATTACTTTAATGTACATTATTTCGGCCATTCAAGTTTGCATATGTAAGCGTTCGAATACTTTCGTGAGCCACTGTATATGTGTGTGTATGAATAATGTTAAATGAATATGAATGTTTTGTTCAGAACTATGTAGTCTACGGTAAAAATGAGATGCGTGAGAGCCACCTTGTCGTGGTGCAGTGGCTTAAGTAGCCGTAATGACGATTTGAGGCTATACCGGAGGGAGCTTGTCTCCCATAGGGTTACCCATGCCGGGAAGTCTCTCATCGGAACGGCGAAAACTAAGAGCTGCTCAAGTGTGAATGGTGATGGATGAATGGTCTGCGGCTGGGCCATGGTGGATATTCCCAGTAGACTAGCCAAGGGGGGAGTAGTAGCCCCCCGACCGTGGCAGGGCGCGATGTTAGTACCTGACCTCTGCGGGGGAGTATGGGTAAACGTAAGTCCGGGGTGAAACCCGGCAAAGGTCCCGCAAACCCGCATGTTAAACGTGGGAGAACCGCTCACGTCCTGCTGTTAGGAGCCAATGCTGGGGTTGAAGCTGTGTTACCCGGGCGCAGGTATGTGGGATTACCTGGCCAGTATTTCCCGATACCCCGAGCTGTGGGGGAGACAATACCACAGCAGCGTCTAGCCTGAGGTGGGGGCAATACCCGGGTCGGATACCGGTGCGTCCCCTCGATAGGGGTGACGGAAAACCTCTAGCATCACCTATGGCGCGGGCCTATCCCGTAACACTTTTTAGTAGAGTCGATTTGGTGTTGATAGGGTGCGGCCGCCTGATAAGCCGCTTCTCGGCTTCAACACCCGTAATTAGGGCTTCTTTTTCCCGGGGAAGTAGCCCCACTGCGGTGGGGCTGGCATGATGCCCGAACCGGATGAATTTAACCATGCATTATGATTAATAAGAACAACCAAACAAACAAACATACTCAAGACACACATAACAAAACTATGAGTGGTAAGCGCATAGGGGGCTCTGTGAGCCGAACGACACCCTTGGTTCCTATGGCGGATAAGGAGCTTTATTTGGCTCAGCTCGCCCGGGAAGGTGTATCTGTCACCTCTGTCACAGGGTGTGACTTGTGCTCTTCTTCGGAATCATCGACTGATTTTGAAGATGACACAACTGGAAGGCAGCCTGGAAGGCTAATAAAGACATATCAAGAGTCGAACCCTGGAAAGTCCAAATCAGGCACAGTAGAGGTCATCAAGGCGGGGGAAACTGCATCGATCATTCGTAATGACGAAGCAAAAGGAGAGCAGGGCGGACTATTCAGTGAAGAGAGTCTTCTAACTCTGACTGTAGAAGAAATACTCAGCGGCATCGAGACCCTATTCCGTGCACTGGCCAGGAAAGCCGGCATGGAAAATAGGGAGAAATTTAGCAAGTGTGCCGAAACCTTCGCCACCGCCAAGAAGACAACTTCCGACCAGGGAGTTCCAGCTCAGAGCTCAAAGCGGAAGGATATTTCCCCCCCAACCAAGGCTGCGGCGGATAAGAGGAGAAAAACTTCTCCAGCCGTTATCGAGGAAGATGATGGTACCTCAGAGAGGGAGGAGACCGAAACCTGGGCTACTGTGACCAGGAAAGGGAAGAAGGTTAACAGGAAAGAGATATCAAAAATCGCCATAGTACCAGAAGCGGTATCCAAGGCGAAAGACATGGCTAGAATTGTTGCAAAAAGGGGTGAGGCTATTGCGCTTTCCATTAAAGGAACGTCATATGAGGAGACTGTTAAAAGAATAAAGGAAGTTCTAAAAGAACAACCAGAAGGTCTGAAAAAGATTAGGCGATCCCGAGCCGGAGAAGTACTTCTGGAGTTTAATCCAAAGGTAGATACATCTAGTGTGGCCAATAACTTAAACAAGGCACTGGGAGACGATACGAGGACTAGGAGACTCAGACCTATTGTGGATATCGAGATACTCGATATAGATCCAATGGCAAAGAAGGAAGAAGTGGCTGAAGCCATTAAAATACTCAGTAAAGCTGAAGTAGCTCCTGAATGCAAAATACTAAGGCTAGGACCCCAAGGGACGCAGATAGGAGTAGTTGCCTGCCCTGCGCACAGTATTCCCGCCATCATGAAAGCAGGAAAAGTGCAAATAGGCTGGGTCTCTAGCAGAATTAGGATAGCGACTAAAATAGAGCGCTGCTACAGATGCCACGGCTTTGGGCACCTTGCAGAAAAGTGCAAGGATAACGCCAGGGGGGCCCTTATATGCCGTAAATGCGGAGAGGAAGGCCATAAGTTAGCAGAATGTAAAGCGGCGCCGTCCTGTAGACTCTGCAGGAAGAAGGGGTTTCCCAGATTGGACCACACAGCTGGGTCCCTTGCATGTAGGGTCTATAAGGAATTTATCGCCTCTCGCGGGGCGTCGGGAAAGGGGAGCTTAAGCCGTAATGCTTAAGATTCTTCAGATCAACTTAAATCGGACCTATCTGGCGCATGACTTGCTTAAGGTTGCAGCCAGTGAGGCCGAGGTCGATGTGGTTTTTATCAGTGAACCGCGTTTCAATAGGAGTGATTGGATCACAGACGAGGGAAGTGGGGCCTCTTTATGGTTTACGGAATGGGGTAAATTCCATAACAGGCCATACACAAAAATAACTTCTGGGGTGGGATTTGTAGGAGTGATAGTTGACGACTGGCTGTTGGTCAGTTGTTACTTCTCCCCCAACATTGCGGAGGTATCGGTCAGGGAAAAGCTACAGGAAATTGAGAGGTTTGTGGTGGGTTGGAGGGGGTATGTTGCCCTGGCGGGTGACTTTAATGCGAAGTCCCCTGCCTGGGGGTCTGTTTCCTCCAGCCCAAGAGGCGAGTTAATACTTGAGTGGTGTGGACAGCTCGGGCTGGTGCCTCTGAACAGTGAGGGGGAGAGTACCTGTGTCCGACCGGCGGGCAGGTCAAAAATTGACATCATGCTGTGCAATGCTGAGGTGGCGCAGAGGGTGGTCAAAAGTATTGTGTGGGATGAGGAGTCTGGCTCTGACCACCTTTACGTAGTCCATACCCTCGGCTTGCCCGGCGGAAGGATGGATGTACCAGCAGCCAGGAGAAGAAGAGTGGTCCAATCGCTCCTCAAGGAGGGGGCGATTAAATGGGGGGAGGCCATCGACCGACTCATACAAAGCTGTGGCGCGTATGTGCCGGATAGGAACGAAGTAAATATTGCCAAAAAGATCGATGAGACAGTCGATCTGCTGACAGAGGAATGCACTAGGAATCGCACAACTAAGAACCTCAAAATGGACGGTAGGGCTCCCAATTCGTGGTGGTCTGCAGAGATCGCAGAACTAAGAACTGCGGCGCATAGGTGCAAAAGGGCTCTTGCCAGGGCACGGAAAAAGGGCACCCCGGAGCAAATCCTACAGGAATTGACGGGCTTCTACAAAGCGGCCCGAAAAAGATTGAATAAAGGCATCATAAAAGCCAAAGAAGAGGCGTGGAAAAAGCTAATAGAAGAGGTTGAAGGGGACATGTGGGGCAAACCGTATCACGCGGCAATTAAATGGATTGGAGCAAAGGCCGCAAAAATCCCCAAGCTCCAAATGGCCGAGGCAGAAGCGTTGATAAACAAATTGTTTATCACCAACTGCGATTCTGGACAACAAGACATGAAGACTCTGCTCTCCGCTTATCCGGATCACGGACAAATTGAAGAAATACCTCTGGAGATCAGCCTCGGAGACCTGGAAAAAGGCCTAGGTAAATTAAAACTTAAAAAAGCTGCTGGGTTGGACGGCTTTGATGCGCGAAGTGTCAGGTTTGTGTGTGGGGAGTGTCCACGCCAGGTAATAGGACTGTTTAACCTAATCCTGGGGGCGGGCTGCTTCCCTAACTCCTGGAAGAAAGGCCGCTTAGTGTTTATCCCAAAAGGAGGGGGATCCCAGAGTAAGGGTGATTATCGCCCTCTCTGTATCCTCTCAAACTGGGCCAAGCTACTCGAATATGTTGTAGTAGAACGCATAAATGCGGTGCTCGGCGAGGGAGGCTTGGCTGACAACCAGTATGGATTTAGACGGGGTAGGTCGTCTATTGACGCCATGCAAAATGTTATTGGTACATGGGATAGAGCCAAAGCTGGCAACAAACATTGCCTCCTGGTCACCCTTGATGTGAGGAACGCCTTCGGATCACTCCGGTGGGATGTAGTGATGAAGAGCATCATCCATAGAAACTTTCCGCGTGGGCTTGCGAGGCTCATCTCCGACTATCTAAGTAATAGGACCATGGTATATGAGGTAGAAAATGTTAGTAAAACTACTAGCATATTTGCAGGGGTGCCGCAGGGGTCCGTCCTAGGCCCGGTTCTATGGAACATTGCATATGACGGACTCCTGAGGCTACCAATGCCTCAGGGTGTATGCATGGTTGGCTACGCTGATGATGTAGCTCTGGTGGGCACAGCTTCATGCATGGACATTGCTCTATGGAAGCTGTCTGAAGCGTTGGCACACGTGCAAAATTGGATGAGGGAGTCGGGCTTGAGTCTCGCAGAGCATAAGACGGAACTCCTGCATCTCACTGGGAGGAAGTGGACGAGGGCGGTCCAGCTCCGCTTGGGTGACACGGAGGTGGTAGCCAAAAAGACCGTCAAATATTTGGGCCTGCTGGTTGCTGGAAACAGGGTCTTCGCCGAGCACATTAAAAATAGGTGCGATAAAACAGCGAGGTATGCGGGCGCACTGATGCGCCTTATGCCCAGTTTGAGAGGATGCTCTATCACGGTAAGGAAAGCGTACTATTCAGTCATTGAATCGGTACTGCTATACGCCGCGCCGGCCTGGCATGAGGCGGCTTCCTTTGGGGCGCAGGCAAGACGCCTAAAAGCGACTCAGAAGGTTGCATTAATACGAGTGGCGAGGGCATATCGGACTGTAGCGGCCGATGCCCTATGTGTACTAACTGGGATTCCAGCTATTACACTAAAAATTGACGAAAGACACAGAATATATACTCGACTTAAGGATTTAAAAAGAGGTACGGCCGTAACCAGGAGGAGGGACGCTAGCAAATCGTACCAGGATATAAAAAACGAGGAAAGGGCAGAGACCCACAAAAGATGGCAGGGCGAGTGGGCACGTGCTGAACACGGGCAATGGACTAAGAGACTTATCCCTAAGTTATCAGAATGGATAGACTGGGGACCAAAGATCCTTGATTACCAGGTTACCCAGTTCATGACGGGTCATGGCTGTTTTGCCACATTTTTAAACAGGATTGGTAGGGCTGCTTCCTCGGCCTGCCTTCTTTGTGGAAGCGCGGTGGACACCCCAGAGCATGCATACCTGTCGTGTCGTGCCTCCCAGGAGCATAGACAGAAGGTCATTGCTGAGGTTGGTCCCCTAAGTATTGGGGGTTTCATGAATATGCTAAAAGACGTTGAAAAAAGGCCGGTTATATTAAATTATATCCGGCATATTATAAGTAGCAGAATAGCAGAAGAGAATCGCAGGGAAGCGGAGAGTAGAGCACAGACGGGCAATTAGCCGATGCCATATAGGCAAATTGTGGCAGACAACAGTTATACGAGAGTTAACTGTGTCAGAGAGGGCTGCCTCTATGTCGCCGTATTTCTTATTTATTTACTCAGCTTCAAACAAATAAAAACGTAATTCAAACCTTTTATTTTCAAATCTTTATTAGTTGTATTTTATTTTATTTTATTTTATTTAATTTTTATTTATCTATTTATATATTTATTCACTTATTATTTTAACTTAGCTTATTTATAATTTATTCCACTTTAGATTATTTATTTTGTATGCAAATATTTTACTTGGTTTATTTATTTTCGCGACGAGGCACCAGGCGTGGTCAACAAATGGTGTGCTCACTCCCGGGAGGCAGGTACCGGGCACGATCCTCGTAGTAATACCCGAATAGGTAGCGCCGAGGATCGTGACGAGGGATGGCGGTGGGTTTTAAACTAAAAAAAAAAAAAAAAAAAAAAAAAAGTCTACGGTAAAAATGAGATGCGTGAGAGTCCTATCTATTGTGTATGTTATTATGATGAATGTCCGTTCAACAAGAAGTCAGTCGTTATCGAGAAACAGAAGAGCGAGTTTACACAGAGAGAGAGAGAGAGAGAGAGGGAGAGAGAGAACTGAGTTAGCGAGATAGAGACAGTCACATCAAATGTGTTATATCCACATTTCATTTGTTTAAATGATAATATTTAGTCTTCAATATTAAATATACTTCATTGTGTCGTCTAAGAAAGGGAAACACTATCATTCTACCCACAATACTATCCCGAGGGCCAACCCCTCAGTATTTTTGGACATCAGTACTTGGTATCAACGACCAAGTTGGTGGTCTCAGTCAGAAGACACATGGCCTGAGTACGAACTGAAGACAGTAGATATCCCAGACAAACGAAAAGTAATGGTATTGACTACGACGACAAAAACAGACTTTTCATTACTCCAGAAATTCTCATCGTTCAACCGCCTCAGACGTGTAGTCGCGTACTGTTTGAGATTTACAAACAATATGCGAATACAGACAAAACAGACGGGTCCTCTAAGTGTCGAGGAACTAAAACAAGCTACTGTATGAATGATCAAACTCGTTCAAAAATCCGCATTCAGGAAGGAAATGGAGAACCTAGCGAACCACTCAGTCCCATCCAAAGGTAATGGGCTAATAGCCATTAATCCCTTTCTGGACAACGAAGGTATCATGCGAGTCGGCGGTCGTTTAAAATAGTCTGAACTACCCTGCGACGTTAAATATCAAATAATACTGCCACAACATCACCATATCACTCACATACTTATCAGGGAAACACAAATTGCACACGGGCATATTGGGGTGCAGGGCACACTACACGCTATACGACAATCCTTATGGCCCATTCATGGTAAAGTAGCGGTAAAGGCAGCAAACCCAAAATGCATTAAATATTACAGATTGAAACCCACACTCCCATACTATTCAATGGGGCAGCTCACAGGATATCGTGTCCAAGTCAACCGACCATTTCAAATATGCCGTGTCGATTATTGTGGACCATTTTACATAAAGGAGAAAAAGAATCGCAACGCAAAAAGTTGAAGACATACGCGGCAATATTCATATGTTTCAGCACGAAGGCAGTTCACATAGAATTGGTGAGTGACTTGACTTCCGACGCCTTTCTCGCGGCATCAAGGCAAGTTTTTGCCCGGCGAGGAAAATCGTCGGATATATGTATATAGCGATAACGCAACTACTTTTGTAGGCGCCGACCGTGAATTACAATGCACGCTGAAGTCAATATTACCGAACAGTCCAGACAATATGATATACAATTACTTGTCGAATCAAAATGTTAAATGGCACCTCATTCCACCCCGAGCTCCTCATTTTGGAGGATTGTGGGAAGCAGCTGTTAAAAGTCTTAAGCATCACATAAAACGCACGATCGGGTCTAACACGCTAACTTTCGAAGAGTTAACCACACTGTTATGTCGCATCGAAGCGTGTCTCAATTCAAGGCCAATCGGTAACATGTCGGACTGCATCGAGGACTATTCGGTATTAACACCAGGTCATTTTTTAATCGGGACCCCTCTCGTGGCTCAACCTGAGCCCAGCATTTTCGAACTGAAAGAAAACCGATTATCTCGTTGGCAGCTCCTGCGAAAATTAACCGAAACCTTTTGGAAATCATGGCAAACCGATTACTTATACACGCTTCACCAGCGCCCGAAATGGCACACTGTCCAAAATCTAACCAAAGTTGGTCAGCTTGTCCTTATTCGTAATTCGAATCTTCCTCCAAGTCAATGGGAACTCGGGCGTATTACCGCGTGTCACCAAGGAAATGATGGACTAGTACGCGTAGTCACCATAAAAACAGCATAATCCGAATATAAGCGACCCCTCTCAAAATTGTGTTTCCTTCCTATTGCGATTAACGCTGACAACGCGAAAGCAATGACGTAATTTCGTCATGCGTTGCCCTCCATAACCAAAGGCTTGTATGCCGTCTATAAAATGTTTAATTTATAATTATGTACCTTAGATTTAAGTCGGGATAGAAATAAGATCTTTTTAGAGAATCTTTTTATTAAGAATTTTCTATCTTATAAGATTGAAAATTGTACTTACTGCGTTGCGTAACTTACCGCACCCATGTAAACACTACCATTCTCAGTCATTCACTTCACAGTATAAACGCGTCGTCTATTATTGTTGAGTTCGTTCATTCAACAGGGGGGCGGTGTATTCAAGTTCGCTAACGAATTGGAGATTCCGCGAGGCAGCGCGATTTCAGCGCTGTCCGCTGGCGAGATCGGCAACCAGTGGATCGCGAGCATGCGCATTGTCGAGCCGTGCGAAAAAAACGTTAGATTTTAACCGTAACCGGCAGTGATCGCTATAACTGGCAGTAACCCGAGAGTGAATGGCCGCAATCAACATTAAACGACAACCATCCAAATCAAATTCTCGATTTATTGAAAACCATCGGATCTCCGCGACGTCCAACCCTTCGATAAGGGTGTTCCAGCCCTCCAACCCAACAATCTCATTCAACTTTATTTCGGAAGCCTTTACAGTTTGGAAAAGTGGAACCGCAAGGAGCACATCATCCCTTTCATATATAAAAATAGACCGTAATACAGGAAGATTGGGTAAAATCGCTCTCATAAGTGAACTACATATTTTTCCGGATGGTGCAACAGAATTTTAATTTACAGCAAGATTCAACAATTATCTACTTTACTGATGGCTCTAAACAAAAGAATAGGGTTTCAAATGGTGGAGGTCTAGTGGAAATAAGTCCAGAAGGAAGTAGAAATTTGTCGAAGGTGTCTATCCCTATAGAATGTTCCATTTTTTCGACCGAAGCTATGGTAATTTATATGGCATTAGAAAGGGCTTATACGCTTAAACTCCAGATTCAGCACGGCAGTCATCCTTACATACTACGAGTCTGTTTTAAAGGCCTTAGAAAGTAAAATAAACAACGATTTTAATAGAAGAAAGAAAAACCCATGGATCAATAAAATAGTGAAAAGAAGAGGAATTCATTAAAAGAGAAACTAGAAGCAATTGTAATAGAAATTTAATTTTTTGCTCGGTCCCTGCTCATGTTAGTCTGAGACGCAACGAAGAAGCAGATCTCCTAGCCAAGGAAGCATCCAGTGATAATGTAAATTACAATGACTGATCGAACAGATCGAAAAAGCACAACAGGATATTTATTCAAGTTGTATGAACGATGCACAATTTGTTGGAACACTAAAAGACAAGCATCGGTAGCTGCCTCATCTACAGAAGCAGAGTACATGGCCCTTTTTGAAGCTGTGAGAGAGGCACTCTGGTTAAAATCCTTAGCAACTAGCATTAATATAAATATCTCTGGTCCGATAATGATATATGAAAATAACATGAGTTGCATTAGTATTGCGAACAATCCAAGCAGTCACAAACGATCGAAGCATATAGATATAAAGTACCACTTCTCAAGAGAACAAGTTGAGAACAATGTAATAAAACTTGAATTTATTCCCACAGGTGGTCAATTAGCAGACACATTAACAAAGCCAGTGACAGCAACCAAATTCCTGGAATTCAGAACAGGAATGGGCCTTGAATAATTTCATCTATTGACAAATCAGAATTACTTATGTATTATGTAATGTTTGAATGGTCTAGATGGGTTTTCCTGGGTTTCCCCATTCCATAGCAATGAATGTTGGACCATCTCTATTTTGTTCCCAGGAGTAGAGTAAAAGTACGAGGAAGTTTTGTCCTTTATATGTTACCAATATGTAATACACAGTTAATGCACATTTAATTACACTAAAGTCGATTGATTTTTGAAGGGGCGTGTTGGATTATACGTTCAACAAAAACCAATCGACATCCGACATACAGGATGCGAGAGAGTGCATTCATATAAACAATTTACAACCAAGCTAAAGGACAGAGACCTTTTTGTCTGCCTTTTATCGCTTCGTGACTAATTTTGGGTCTGGTCCTTGAGACCAGATTTTCTTTACGTTAGTTCCCTGTTGGTTTTCAAAGCGTTCGTATCCGACTTTCTCGTACACTATAGAATAAAAGAAAAGTTTAAAGTTAATCCACTGCGTTTAATATTTATTTTAAACACCCATTTCCAATGCGATACATATTATATTTATAAAATCTTTTTATACCTCTAAAACCCCTAAAACCACTAGAACACATTTATAAAACCTTTAATTTTACTCAAAAGGTGATGCGTTTGTGACATATAGTTGCAGCTGCTTTCTTCAACAACTTTCGTATTGATATTTTTTTATAAGTTAATGAAATTTATAGGAAATTTTTATTGCTTTTGGTGTCTGAATTACCCTAATATAGGATCCCAATAGAAGCAAATATTTTTCTGACATTAAAAAAAGGGTTTTTTCCTCGCTTGAACCACTGTGCGGCGCACGTACATCCGAAGATCGTCCACACTCCCTAAACGGTCAAGGGACTTGGAGGGGGGTGATGTGGCGACACCTATAGTTAATCAGCCGTCTCGTCGAAAAGTGCATTTCCGGGAAAGCACGTAAAAACCGAAGAAAAAGAAAATTCGGCGACCTCTGCTTCCGGCGAACTGAGCGTCCTTCTGCGTTCAACCGCTGAGACGCGAACATCTCTGCGTCTTCCAAAAATTACGTATTGCGACTTTTGTACACGCGTAGCGACTCAGCAGTCCGCGAAAATTTCGTGAATCACGTCATAATTATTGTACGCATCATAAAGACTTTGTACGATTGTTATTTGAAAAGCCTTGCGTAGATCCCGAACCCACCACGGGAATATTTCGAACATACCGCAAACGTGGTACAGGCATTGTATAGTTCTGCGTTCGAATAAAGTGATCAGTGAAACTTGTGCCTGGATTCTTCTCCATCGGCTACATAGGGAACCGCCTTTCCTGCGCCACAATCCCTACAACTTGTGGCGATCCTTGTACCATACCAAATAAATAAATTAATTAATTTATAACAAAATGATGTATGTCTTTATTAATAAAAGGACAACGGCAGAATGAATAATATTTTCGTTTCAAAAACAAACATCGAACATCTAGAAAAAAACGGAACGCTTAAGGGTGTAGACTCACGGAAAAACAGAGTGTCGAGGTTACCGACAAAATAAGTAAAAAATATGGGTTTGCTAGTTTCGACTTTTCGTTCTTATATGAGAAGATTTTGCTTCGAACGATAGCTCATTTGAAAGGGGAGGCTTCAGCACAGTGCGCACTGGTCCTCATTTCATTGAGAGCATTCTCTTTGTATACGAAAATTGCTTAGATTCGGGGGCTCTCAAGCTGTAAATTTTCTCTCCACATTACTACGCTCATATTATTGAGCATCATCATAACCGGATCAAATAACGACCAGAGCGCACTTCACTGAAGCCTCCCCTTTCAAATGAGCTATCGTTCGACGCAAAATCTTCTCATATAAGAACGAAAAGTCGAAACTGTCAAAAGCATGCTTTCCCGTGTGATTTCGCCATATTGATGATGACACAGAGCAAAAACGTGCAAACTTTAGTTCAGCTGTTCACCGCAAGGCAGCGCCTAATCGGAAAGACCCAATGAGTTGGCGCGAGTGTAGCAGCAGCTCGCTGTACTACTACTACATTGCAGCCTGTCTGTACGTGTGTCGTCACGCTTTTCGCCCCTGCAATAGCTCGCACCTCGTTTTGTTTTGAGCCCGGCAGGCGGCAGCGCGATATGTTTATGTGTGGGGACTTTCGCCGCAGTTGGCAGCATTTTACACCGAGAGACGCCATCGTTGCTTTGTAAGATAGAGGTGTTGTGAAATAGACGCGACGAGTTACCGCACAAAAAAGCTGTTATTTTATTTGCCAATCCTGTCTGAATCCACGGCCCTTGGCAGAGTGGCGCTGCCTGCTGTCTCGCGGAATCTTCCGCACCGAATCTCCACATTGGTGACCCCGACGTGATTGTCGGCCACGTTGCAAGACATTTTGGCTGCCTGGGCGGTATCATCGCGGCGCGTATACGGCTGCCAGCTCAGAACTTCACGGTCATCGCACGCCTCCGCGCCGCCTCAGCCTCGACGCAGCATCGCGCGTCACCCCGGCGCGTTTTCTCCGGAGAGTTTTCCCGGAGACCTGCGGAAGCATCATCATCGGCGCCCGCCGAGCATCACCTTCGGCGTCCGCGGGAGCTTCATCACCGGCGCCTGCGGAAACATCGTCGCCGGAGCACGCCGAAGCATTGTCGGCAGTGCTGGCAGGAGGGCGCCGTCAACATACCAGCGATCGTCAATTGCGTTGCGAGGTGGGCGTCTGTTCGCTGTCGCGGCCATTGTCTTTCCTCTTCCCCTGCGTTCCGCGAAGCGCCAGCGTGTACCCCATGCACAGCCGCGGGCGATTCCGAAATCTAGTAGCCCACGCGTGCGCGTCTCCACCGTTTTGAGAGCTCGAGTTCGCGCGGTGAATTCCTTTAGCCTCCGCGATACGAACAATTTTCATAGCGTCGCGCTGCTTATGCGTATACACAGTAATGCGTTGGTGAGGCGATTGTAAATTCCTCGCCTCGCTAGTTGAATTAACGTCAATGTTTCCTGTACGCGACGGCGTCGTGTGGCGGTCCATCCGACGGGAACGGCGCGCAATTCAGCCCCGCACAATTCGTTCGCAAACTTCGAGGGTAGAGTAGTGCGCAGGGGGATTTTCTTCGCGAATTTGTAATATGCCTACGTGCGTAGAAAATTAGTGAATCCTGTAGCCCCAAAGCGCAGCGTGTAATGGCCTCCGCGGATGACGAATTGACCCAGCTTAGGGCAGAGCTTGCGGCGGTTACAGCACAGGTCGCGATGATTGGTTGCCCCGATAATCCCGAGAGCGACAGCGGGCCGCCCGTCGTCGATGATGAAAATTTTCGTCAAAACGTACACATCGATAACTATCGCGTACCGCGAATCCCGCAATTTTTTAAGGGGGACCCGACCCTCTGATTCGCGCAGATTGAGGCTACCTTTTGTACCGTGCGAATCTCTTGCGAGAAAACAATGGCCGATACAATCATTGGCAGTCTCGAGCCCGAGATCGCGTGCGCTATCGGCGATTTGATTACGCGCACCGGATCCGGTCAACGTCTGAAGGAGCGCGTAATCGCGACTTTCGCAGCTTCGGAGGAAGCCTAATTGCGTCAATTAATTAGCGGCCGCATAACGATGGACGGTAAACCATCTCAGTTGCTGGCTCGTATGCGCAGTCAATGCGAAGCCCTCGTCAATAACACGGTGCTGAGAACCGTATTTTTCGAGTATTTACCGCCTCAGTGCCGCGGAATTCTCGCCACGTCGAAAGACATCCCTCTTCAGCAGTTAGCTGAACTCGCCGATGCGATTATGGAACAGTTGAGCTCAGCGGGCGCAGCAGTGTTGGGCGTCGAGAACTCTAGTCGATCCCGTCCGTCGTCGCGGACCCAGTTGGATAAATTCGCGAAAGACCTAGTCTAACCACGCAGGTTAACCAGCTACTGCACTCCGATCATTCACGCTCTTGCTCACACGCTTGTGGCCGCGGTCCCCGGCGCACAGTGGTTCAGATTGGAAAATCGTGTGCCATTTCCTTAAAATTCGACTTTCACATATCGATATTTGATAAGTGTATACTACTTATTAAATGTCCATCACTCTCGAAAATGAAGATATTTATACAATTTGATATAGTCTTTTGGTGACAATGACGACTTAAAGTCGGATTTTTTATAGATAGCGTGTATTGTCCAAAAAATTGCATTCTTTCTGTCAGGAGGTCTGATGTTCCTATTCAATATTTTCCTGTTCTTCTTTTTTTACAACAAAGAGCGTTCTTTCATGATAGGAAACCGCTCCTTACATTAATGATTACCGTATAGAATGTATTGAAAAAGTAATGCTGAATGAAATATAACAAATTTTTCAAAATTCTAGCAATTGACAGAGATTATCTTTTAAGTCCCAAAGAATCCCGCGTTTTAACAAATTGGAATATTCTCGGCACACCTTCCTCTAATTAATCATGAAAGAGTTAATTCCCCCCTCGTCCCACTACTCAAGTTATTATTGTTTAAATCCGTTACCGTTGGACGCGCTATCGCATCAATGGATGAAACGCTGCGAGGAGAAGAGTTCAAGATCCGCCTTCTTCGAACGAACTGTTTAGCTTATGGCACTTAGTATGTTTATGCTATGGTTTAGATAAGACCTCTTCGATTCTGTTTCGAAGCTTGGTTCATTTAGATGCATTAGAACTGTCCGAGCATTCATAGCGAGCATTCGAAGTATTTTCTGCGTATTCAAAAGTTACTGTGTTTAGTTTTGTTTTAAGTTTTGTTTCTTATAATTTGTGTTTCTTGTTATCTATGTATTTATTTATATCTTTTCTTATACAGTTAAAGTTTAAGTTATATTTAAGTTTTGTTTTGTTTTGCGTCGATATAACATTTCATTAAACTTCTATTTGGTAAGTATGGAAACGCTTCAATATTCATTCCGTGGATTAGTTTCTATATGTAGCATTTCTTTTTTTGCTATTAAGATATCATTCATTTAATACAAATGGTAGGTTTTCGTACAAATCGAGATTCATTCTTTGTATTACGAAGTGCGAACAGAAATATGAATGATTTTTCATTTCTGTATGATAAAATACGTGAAAAAATTCATATCGCACCTCAAAATTTGAAAGAATTGAAAAGTAATTTAAAAAAATTTACTTTCAAATTAAAGAAAAGGTGGGTTGATGCTAGCTACACGGAGAACAGGTTCCTTAAGAGGAATAATAATTGGTTGGAAAACAATTTTATATATCCCGGTACAATCTCACAAGAAATGCCTTCAGAAAGTACCACAATTAAACCAACATCCACCATATCTATTTATAAGGGAAGAAAACTATTCTCTCACTGTAGCAAAAGCGAAAAAGTAAGAAGGGCTAGGTCTCTAGTCAACAATTTTTCATTAAATGAATTGTTATATGCTACAAGAATGAGTCTTAGGAAACATGGTCTGCACCAAAAAGCAGAGGCTCTTGGCTCTTCGTCACGACAATGGAGATAAAAGAAAAATATATACTGCGAAACAAAAACAGTTTACAACACAACAGGCATTGAGCATATTTACAATGGCAGACTTGTCCAAGTTTCAGTATGTAACTATGCGAAATGAAAGTATAAAATATAACATTAACCCCTGGCCATCATATCATAAGTTACTTACAGAAAAAAATAATTGTTATCCACCAAAAAATAAAATAAAAATATCAGAAACACACGCCGAAGTAGATTTACAAAGTTTATTAGATCACACAGTCTCAAGATTAATAAAAAGTTTGGACATAGCAATAGATAATGCAGAATTGACACTCATATGCAAATGGGGATGTGATGGTGCAGCAGGTTTACCACGATATAAACAGATTCAACATAAATGCTGTGATATAGACGACGAAGCGATTTTTATTTCTAGTTGGTACCATTAAGAATACAAAATAAATTGAACTCGGAAATAATATGGCAAAATTCAACACCTTCTTCACCGTGGTTCTGCCGACCGATTCGATTCCGGTATGTCAAAGAAAATAAAGATATTATTAAAGAAGAAATTAACAATGTTAATACAGAAATTGAAAATTTGGTACCATATAATATAAACAAGGTCAAGATAGAATATATTATGATGCTCACCATGGTCGATAATAAAGTTTGTAATGCTATGACAAATACATCCTCTGCGATGAGATGTTATATTTGTCAAGCGAAACCAACTCAGATGAATGATTTGAAGCGAATAACATCCAATGTTTGCAATAGTAAGAATTACAAGTTTGGAATTTCGTCCCTACATGCATGGATTCGTTGTTTCGAATGTTTATTACACATATCGTACAACTTGCCGTTTAAAAAGTGGACTGCAAATACTGCAGATTTAAAGAGGAGACGGGAGCAAAGAAAAAAAGATATACAAGAGCAGTTCAAAAGAAAAATGGGGTTGCACGTTGATTATGTCAAGCAAGGTTGGGGATTATCGAACGATGGCAATACAGCCCGAAAGTTTTTCTCCAACGCTGAAATATCAGCCGAAATCACGGGAATTGATATACAATTAATTAAAAGGTTCCACGTTATACTTCAGGTAATTCCTTTTCAATACATTTGGAAATTTTTAATAGTATGTACAAAATATGGCAAAAAATTTTCCAATTCATTGAGGTCAATGTTATATATATATCCATTTTTTATTATAGGTCATTTCTTCACCCTACAAAGTAGATACCGTAAAATTTCAGAAATATGCACAAGATACAGCAGGATATTATATACAAAATTACGGATCATAAAAAATGCGTTGCTGCCAATAGGGCAACTTTCAGAGGAAGCACAGGAAACGCGTCATAAAGATTTTAAACGCATAAGATGTAGGAACACACGGAAAAATTCCAGATTATGCACAAATGAAGATATATTAAATCGATTACTTTTGACATCCGATCCATACATATCCAGTATTAGAATAAAATCATACCGTAAAAAAGTTAAGCAATTAGATGCAGAAGCTCTAGAATTAATAAATAATTAACATAAAATGTATAATGATTCCGGTTGGTAGAGGCGCTGGGTGTGGAGTGACGTGTGAGGACAGTGGTGATAAAAAGAGTTCGAAAAGCAGTAAAAAGAGGCGGAGAACGGAAAAAGAGTGAGGAAGAAAAGGGAAAGAGGAAAGGAAGGGGAGGATAAGAGAATTCAGGGAAAGAATTCAGAAAAAAGAAGGTAAAAGTGTACAGGAGACACAAGGGATATAGAGGTTAGAAAAAAATGGCGACGAGAGGAAAAGCCGACAGGAGTAAGGCCAAGGAAAGAGAAGAAAGCGGAACGATGGAAAGGTATGTGTCAGGGAAACAGACACCTTCAAAAATGGCGAAGGAAGCGGGGGCGGTAAGGAAGGAATTGATTGAGGAAGTAGAAAAGATGATGGAAAGAATGTTCAGGAAATATATGGGAGACTTAGAGAGCTGGAAAAGGGAGACTATGGAGGAGAGGAGAACGTGGATGGAAGAGAGAGAAAAAGAGAGAAAGGAATGGAGGGAATAGAAGGAAAGACTAGAGAAAAGAATGAGAGAATTAGAAATAAAGGAGGAAAAGAAGGAAAAAGAAAGAAGAAAAAATAATATAGTGATTAGAGGAGCCGGATGGAAGAAAGCAGAGAAAGAAAAAGAAGTAGAAGAGTTCATAAGAGAAAATGTGAAAATGGAGGTGAAGATAATAGAGGCATGGAAACTAAAAAAGAAGGGAGGGGAAGAAATCATGGTGGCGAAAGTGGAAAAATGGGAGGATAAAAAAGAACTGATGGCAAGGAAAAAAGGTCTGAAGGAGGGGGTCTACGTGGAGGACGATTTGACGAAGGAGGAGAGAGAAATACAGAGGAAATTAAGAGCAATAGCGAGAGAGAAAAGGGATAAAGGAATGAGAGCGATGGTAAGATACAAAAGGATTGGAATAAATGGTAAGTGGTTCGCCTGGGACGACAGAAAAGGAGGACTAGAGCCGATGAGAAACAGAGAGGAGCTATGAAAGGAGGGAGAGAGAGAGGAGAAAGGGAAGGAACAGAACTATAAAATCTGCTTCTGGAATGTGGCGGGGATAGAGAGTAAATGCAAAGAAGTGTGGAAATACCTGAAGAGTTTCGACATCTTAGGGTTGACAGAAACATGGTTGGAGGAAGGAGCATGGGTAAGGCTAAAAAACAGGCTTCCATCGGAGTTTAGATGGTGGAAAACACTAGCAAAGAGGGAGCACAAAAAGGGAAGAGCAAAAGGGGGGTTGCTGGTGGCAGTCAGGAAAGACCTGGAAGTAGTAGGATATGAGGAGTGGAATGAGAGGACGGCAGAGGTGAGAGGAAGAGTAGGAAAGAAGACTTGGAGAATTATAACAATATACAGCCAAAAGATCGAGGAGACGATGGAAGAAGTTTTGGGAGAGGTAAAAGAGGAAGAAGAAGGAGTACTGATTATCGGAGGGGATATGAATGCAAGAGTGGGGGAGGACGGAGGACCGCTCAAAGAATTGGAATTAAAAAGGGCAGGGGAAAGAAAAGCAAAAGACAAAACAACCAACAGAGAGGGGAGGATTCTGTTAGAGAAAATAGGAGAAAGGGGGTGGATGATCATGAACGGCTGCTTCGGAAGAGAATCAGAATGGACTTACATCGGGGGGAAAGGGGCGTCTACAGTGGACTATGTAATTGCCAACGAGGAAGCTAGCGAGGAAGTATCGGATATAAGAGAGGGTGAAAGAACAGAATCTGACCACGTTCCGTTGGAAGTGACAGTTATGAGCCAGAACACAGGGAAGGAAAGGAGAGAGAAGAAAATAGAGGAAAACAGAGAAATCAGGAAAATTGACTGGTCAGAGGAAGGGGTAAAAGTCTATCATAAAAACTGTGTAGGGTGGAAGGCAAAGGGAAAGGACGTAGAGAACATCTGGGAGGAAATCAGGGATATGGTAGATAAGGCAATTAAGAAGGAAACGAGGAAAGTAAAAAAATGGACGCTAGGAGAAAGGGCATGGCACAGCAAAGAATGGACGGACAGAAAGAGAATACTGAGGAAAGAACTAAGGTGCATGAAAAAAGGGACACTAAACAGAGAGGACTTCATAAAGAAACGGAAGGAACACAGAGAGTGGTGCAAGAGGGAGAAGGAGAAGTGGGAGAGGGAAGAAGTGGAGAGAATAGAAGGAATAAGAACAGAGAAGGAAGCGTGGAAATGGATCAACAGATACAGAGGCAAAGGAAAGAGGGAAGAGGTAGACGAAAACATAGATCTGAAAACATGGAAGGAACATTTCAAAGGGCTAATAGGGGGAGAAGAATTAGGAGTGGATAAAACTACGCAAGAGGATAAAGATAGGGAACGTAAGGAAAGCAAAGAGACAGATGAACTCACGAAAGAGGAAATAATAGAAGTCCTCAGAAAGCTAAAGAAAGAGAAAGCACCAGGCATAGACGACATAGCAAATGAGACCTGGAGGCTAATGCCGGCAGAAATAGGGGAGGAATTCTGGAGGATGCTCAACATGATATGGAAGGGCGGGGGGATTCCAAACGACTGGAAAATAGGAATTATATGTCCAATACACAAGAAGGGAGAGAAAGAAGCAGCAAAGAACTACAGAGGGGTTACATTGATGTGCTCAGCGTATAAAATCTACGCCAGCCTGCTGAACGAAAGATTAAAAAGGGAAACAGAGGACAAACTAGGAGAAGGCCAGTTCGGCTTCAGGCAAGGAAGAGGCACGATGGATGCGGTGTACGTGCTAAACTTCGCAGCCAATAGGCAATTGACAAAGAAAGGAGGGAAGCTGTACACATGCTTTGTGGACATAAAAGCGGCCTTCGACGGCATAGACAGAGAGAAAATGAGAGAAAGAATGGAGGAGATGGATGTGGAAGAAAAGCTAAGGAGAAGGGTAATGGAAATTTACGAGGACACAAGGAACAAGGTAAGAGTCAGGAGAGAGATGACGGAAGAATTTCGGACGACAAGAGGAGTAAGACAAGGATGCCCGCTGAGTCCTACACTCTTCAACATATACATGGCAGATTTGGAAGAGGAAATGAGGAAGGAGGCAGAGGGAGGGGTGGTAATAGGAAGGGAAAAGGTCTGGACATTAAGCTACGCGGACGACATAGCACTAATGGCAACGACAGAGCAAGGCATGAAGGACATGCTGAAAAGATTAGGGAAATATTTAAAAAGAAAAAGATTAGAGATAAGCACGGAGAAAACAAAAATCCTAGTGTTCGAAAAAGGAGGGGGCAGAAGAAAAAGGAACAGGGAATGGGCCTGGGGAGAGAAGAAAATAGAAGAGGTAAGGGAAGCGAAATACCTGGGATACAAGGTGCAGAAAAATGGGAAAGCAACAGGGCAGATTGAGGATAGGTACAGGAGAGCAATGATAGCTATGAAAAGAACATGGAGTTTGGGAGAAAGACTGTTTAAGGACTCGTTCGAAAGAAGGATGAAACTGTTTAGGGCAATAGTGGAAAGCGTGATCCTCTACGGGGCAGAGGTGTGGGGTTGGAACGAAGCAGAAAAATTAGAAAGGGTGGAGAGAAAATACACAAAGTGGACGCTGGGATTAGATAGGAACACACCCAACTACGTGATAGGAGAAGAGGTAAAACAGGAAGAAATAAGAGATATAGCAACAAGAAGAGCATTCAAGTACGAAGAGGAGGCAAGGAAATCAAAGAAGAAACTGGTAAGAGAATGCATAAAAGAAGCGGAAAAGGAAAGAGGAAAGGGGAAAGGGAAAGGGTGGGAAGAGAAGAGGGCAGAAACTCAACGGAAACTGGGGGTGAAGAAAGAAGACTTAGATAGGTGGAGGGAGGAGGGAGAGGGAGCTGGAAACAGAATAGACAGATGGATTAGGGAGAGCACAAAGGAAAGAAGGAGAAGAGAAAGAATAGAAAAGATAGACACATCGAGGTACCACCCAGCGTACAGAAACATAGTGACAAAGGAACTACCCAGATACCTAAGAGGAAAGTTAAAGAAAAAGGACAGAAACATACTAGCGAGGTTTAGATGCGGGAACGAATGCAGAGGCGGACAGCACTGGAGAGACAAGGAAGACAGGTTGTGCAGAATATGCCACAGAGAGGAAGAAACGATAGAACATCTAGAAAATTGTGAGGGAAGGGGGGAAAAGGGAGAATTAGGAAAGCTATTAGACGAAGAGGGAAAAGGATTGGCGGACCTGAAAAGCATAATAGAGAAAAGGGGTAAAGACAAAGCGGAAATCAAAGCAGAGGGAAACGAATAGAGTGAGAAGAAAAACCAAAGACAAGACGCTAGGGATTGTAAATATAAGATAAAGTCTATTTCACGAAGAGTGCAATAAATTAGAACACAACAAGCAACAGTAAAAGCAATTATCAAAGATAAGTTAAGCCAGAAGTTTATAGAAACCAGAAAAATTGCAAATATTAGGATAAGCTAAGTTAGAAGATAATCATACATAGAAAGATAGTAATTAGTAAATAGGCTAAGTTATAAGAACACGACAAAGAAAATTAAATGTTACAAAATGTATGTATATGTACCCGGAATTCATTCGAAGCCGAAAGGCAAGAATTACAATAAACAAACAACATAAAATGTATAATAATAATAATAGTAACAATAACAGCAACAACAACAATTGTGATACAATTCTTCTTTAACCTATCCATAGCTTAGCATTTCAACATTATCTGGTTCAAGTTGCACGTTAATATCATATACGGTTTAAAAGTTACACAAAAATGGCACACGATTTTCCAATCTGAACCACTGTGCGGCGCCGCTCTAGAAGTCGCGAGAAACCCGATCTCTGTTGGTGGCACGATCGGTTCCGCGCCAAGGCTCGCAAATGCGCGCAGCCGTATAAATGGCCCAATCCTGCTGCTTCGGCGGGAAACTGAAGGGACTTTCCGTCGCGGAGACCTGCGGTCAAGGTCAACCTACCTCGAAGCGTCTCCAAGTTCGTGATCGCAACACAGGTCAACTTTTTCTGATCGATACCGGTGCGGACATATCGCTCGTTCCCCAGCCCTTCAATTTTCAAGGAAGCGCGGTAAATCTCAAGCTTTTCGCCGCTAACGAAACTGGCATCAATACCTACGGATCCACTCATCGCGTCCTCAACCTAGGAATTTGCCGACCAATCGAATGGAATTTCTGCATCGCTGACGTTCCTTATCCGATCATCGGAGCTGATTTACTCTCTAAGTACGGACTAATAGTCGATCTCAAGCGACGCGCCTTAATTGAATCACTCACAAGTCTTCGTTCCTCTTAAAGATTGCGGCGCTTTCCACCATATTGTGACCACTGGCCCTTCTGTTGCCGAGTGCCCGCGCCGCTTAGTGGCCGACAATATTGTATTTGTAGGCCGTCCAATAGTCTCTGGGCCAGTCCCATTCACCTCATCAAAGAAAAGGACGAAAACTGGCGCGTTTGCGGCGATTACCGTCGACTAAATGAAGTCACAATACCGGATAGATTTCCGTTCTCTTCCACCGATCCAGTGGAACTGTTCTCCTCAGCCATGCGCTGCCGCTTGTATACACTCAACTTTGGCTTCGGTGGTTGTGGGGGGTGGGGGGGGGGCTAACAGGTCGATTCACTACAGCGCGATTGGCGGTCACATTGCTTATCCCGTACGCGCCGTTCCACATGACATTAACAGAACCACAATCGCGCTTATTATATACACAAAGGGGCCTTGGCCGCATTACTCTGGACCAACGACCGTTTCACGACAGAACGACGACGCCACGTGCGACGACGTAACCGCAGTTTCTTCATCAAAGACAACAATCTCACTCGACGATTTGCTAACCGACGAACTACTGACCTCGGCCTTCGGAACGCAACACGGAACGCCATCCCAAAATGGTTGATCAGCCCTGACAAACAACAAACGCGACCTTAAAGCCTCATCATCAATTACCTCGAAATTAGATACAAATATAATCGGACCCTTGAACACTATTATCTTATCGCTTCAACATTTCACCGGATACGCAGCTGGACTGCCTTCTAGCAAACGCTTCAACAAAGACGTGACATGATAATTATACTCAAACTTCTCGAATAAAATAACTTAATGATAATTTTCATCAAAACCGTCCATAAAAAATTTACAAGGTAAATTACGCGATCCCACAATTCGCTCAATCCATGACGAATTACCAACACCAGTACCACCATACAAATACGAACACTTACCTCGATGTTGAAAATTAAAAATAACGGAATTCCACCACTCAGCTACTATACACGACCAATTTTGATAACATCCAACCACAGGAAAAAAAGACACAAACTTAACTCCGCGAGCACGCCGATGATCAGCATAATACTTGGCGAGAAAGTTATAACAAAAACGATGCGCTACTACAAAAGGATCGCTGTGGCTAAACGACTTCACCTGACAAGCCCAACGAAACACCTGATAATTAAACGACAAATCCGAAGATTTAACGTTCGTGACTAACTTGGTGTCTTCTTTTGAAACATACTTTAGCCAATTTCTTTTTGACCGACACGGCTGAACATCCAATCGAGGTAAACGGCAGACCCAAGACAGTATCCATAGAGCTGCTGAAGCCGGCGTATTTCGTACCGGATAAAGGCGACAACGCGAGCGCTAACCCGGAGCCACCGGCGAGTGACGTGCCCCCAGCATTACGAACGTACACGCGCCGAACCGTTCGCTTCGCAAAAACGCCGGCGTAGAAGTTTCAGTTAGAAACCAATCATGCGAAATAAAAATATTTTTATTTTTTCATTTGAGGGGGGAGTACTGTGGGGACTTTCGCCGCAGTTGGCAGCATTGTACACTGAGAGACGCCATCGTTGCTTTATAAGATAGAGGTGTAGTTGTACAATAATTTTTTTTACATTTTGAAAAGTGATATATGGTAATATATGTTGAAGAATGTTTTCGATTTTTTTTTGCTGCAAAACTTAGGTGTAAAAAATGAAAAACCCTATAAAAATCTGAAGAATACATATTTCGTAGTAAAGTTGTAAGAGCACGACTTTTATACTTTCATCGTAATAACACACTATTATCGCCAATTTTTTCCTGATTTTCTAAAAAGTGCACCATGGTTCAAAAAACAAAAACCAACTTTTTCAAGGTGTTTAACGTGAAAAAGCGACAGTTACTTCAAATTTTTATATGTCCCTTATGCAGTGAGTATCGAACGTGATTTTTAATATTTTTATATTCGGAAGGAAAATACATAACCACAAAAAGTTGTAGATTCACGAAGGAAGTTACCAAACTCAAACATTCTGAAACTCGGTAAACAAGTAGTATAGGTCCCCAGTAACACAAAGCTATTTTTCGTTGGTGTTAATTTTCACATTCAGGGAGTGAAATCAACTCCCAAAATTTTAGTTTTTTTTAACTTTTTGACTATAATTTTGTAATGATAATGTATAGGACAAAACTTTAGCGGGATAGATTGTTCAGTTTTTTATGTTCTACAACCCTACTGCAATAAAAGGTATCTTCATAGTGCAATTTGTTTTAAATGCACAAATACTCCGTTTTTTATTGCATAACGGTAGATGATTGAAATGGTTATATTATATACCAAAAATGATTCATTTTGAACGATCTAATGAAATATAAAATAAAATCATTTTTTTTGTTTACGTCGTTGTTAAAAACAATTAATTACCGTTATTCGTATATACTGTCACGTCCGCGGACGCGGGCGTCGACGCACTGAGGCTAGGAGCAGCCGAGCAGAGCAGCCAAGCGAAGCAGCCGAGTGGAGGGAGAGCCAGGTGGAAGGAGAACCAAGTCACCACCAACCGACACCAGGTGGCCACCAGCGAGATGCGGATCAACCGCCTCTCCCGCAAGGAAGATGTTGAAACACATCCATATATTCGGCCCAAGCCGTACCAAGAATTCAGCAACTAACTTCAGTCTTTTCGCTTGCGACAATACTTTGGACAGACATTCTGCCCTCAGACATTTCGTCCTTCAGACGTTTCGTTTCTTCACTATTTTCGGAGAGACACAAATCAGTTCTGTCGTCAACATTTTGTGCAAAATTCGAGAGACATTTTGTTGGTGCTTCGCACAGTTCTGTAGACGTCATAGACATTTCGTTTTACGGATATACTAACTAAGGCACACTGAGTGACTCGGAAGACCGAAACACACTAAATATCAGGTCGAGTCGGTGTCTCAAGCGGCCTATGGCCGCTGATTCACGGAGCTCCACTACTGATTGTATCAAGATTGCTCCAAGTAGGGAGCTTAAATTCTCGGGAGATAAAGTTTCCAAAAGCTGGGTTGAGGGGGGCGCTGCCTCGCGACGGACGTTCATGGTGAAAGACGGGTAAGTCCTGAAGACCATTATAGTGACTGCACATCAGTATACTCGCGTATCTCCTTGCCAAACCCTGAATCCGAATTCCGTTCCGTGTCGCCGCGGTCTGAGCACTACTCGACCGGCTCTTATACGTCTGAGTGCTCGCAGCCAAAAAAGCGAATCATTCGGCTGGTCAACGTTCCGGCGTCTAGGTTAGAAGAAAACAACAACATGGATGTTGTTTCAAATATTAAAGTGTCAAACCGTTTGAAATTCTTTCGCGCGCCTTCGATGCCGGACACGATCATGGTGAAAAATCGCGGCGTGATATGTTCTTCGACGGTAGTGCTAAACTTATAAACTGTGATGCGGAGGCTGCTCCGTCTGCTAGTGCTCGGACTGCGGGTGACGGGACCAGGAGGATATCCAAGAAGATTCCTCCAATCTATGTAACAAATTTTTCCTGTTCGGCATCTCTCTTCGAGAAACAACTTATTGACTTGTGCGGAAAAACATTCAGAGTAAAGCTTTTGAAAGAGGGAATACGTATCCATTTCACTAATATTGAATCTCACAACAAAATGATTGCGTTTCTTCGTGAAGGCAATCATGCCTATTATACTTTTACCAACAAAAATGAAAAGACCTTAAGCGCTGTACTTAAAGGACTGCCGGCTACTCCTATTGAGGAGGTTCTTGCAGAAATTAAAACTCAAGGGCTGTCTCCGATTAGCGGAGCTCTAATTGGAAAGACTAGTTCAAAACCAGTTTTCAAGATAAACTTCCCACCAGGCACGACTATGGGTATGCTTGACAAGGTGGGATACCTGTTTAGTTTGAGAGTGTACTGGGACAAGTACTTCTCAAATAAAAAATACACGCAGTGCTTTAGATGTCAATCTTTTGGCCATTCAGCGACAAACTGTAATAGGCCTCCAAAGTGTGTAAAGTGTGGGGATAATCACCACACTTCTGCTTGTGTCAAGCCAGCAGAGGCTCCCCCCAAATGTGTAAACTGTCGCGGTGGACACACTGCAAATTACTCCGGGTGTCCTGCCTTGATGAGCTATCTGAATACCAGGGACAGCATAAAAAGGAATGTCAAAATGCCTGGACAGGATGGCTGTGTTTTCCCTCTCATGGGTGTAGGTGCGCCCTCATCTGATATTGCCCCGCCGGGCTTCCCCCCATTCCAGAACTACCCCGAAAAACACTTATTTCAACGGGCACCCAGGTCAAAGCCTGGCAGGACTTTCGCTGACACTGTTAAAGGCATACCTGCTTTTCGTCCTGTCGATACCTCAAACACCGGGGAACAGGAAAACTTCACTGAACTCCTCGATGAGTTTAAAACTCTCAGAACTCTTGTTGATGTAAAACTTATGTTAAATACAGTTAAATCACTCAATGCCAGACTTAGATCATGTAAGTCAAATGGTGAAAAATTCCAGGCCTTCATGCAAATTATCAGTTCTCTTGATTAATTCCTATATTATGATTGAATTCCCAAAAATCGTTCTCTGGAATATTCGTTCTCTCACAAAAAACAGAAATGAGTTACTCTTGCTAATTACAAAGGAGCAACCTGACATAGTGCTCCTCACAGAGACTCTATTGTCCCCCAGGGATACTATTAGTATCCCAAATTTCAGGATCACTCGCAAAGACAGAGTGACTGGTCGGGGTGGCGGTGTTGCCATCTTAACGCAAAATAACATCCCTTTTAGGATAATAGATTCATTACAAATAGATGGTATTGATCATTGCTTCATCAAAACTGAATCACCCAAGACGTACATTGGGGTGGTTTACGTCCCACCTGACGTCAAGTTAACTTCTGACACGCTAAACAAATTAAGTGGTGTGGGCACTCCCTTCTTAATTGGAGGTGATCTAAATTCCAAGCACCGCTCGTGGAATAATTTTGTGGGAAACCCGAGTGGGACAGTTCTGTATAATCACTGCTCTAACAACTCTTACGATATCTTGTATCCGGATGATTTTACTAGATTTCAACCTGGAAGGAGACCCTCCACAATTGACATATTCCTCTCATCTGTAAACTCCGTTTTTAAGTGTGAGACGAGGGATCAGGGTCCGTCCGACCACACTCCCGTTGTTCTCATTCAGGGTAGCGGGGATTCCAGTCCTGGTATTGAGAGATCAGTTGATTGGAATTTTTATCGCTCGCGTACGGAGGATCTACACGTTCATAACAACTTTCGTAGTACCAAAAATATAGACGAGGAGATTGCAAACATTACCAAACTTATGCATGCTGCCGTTAAAACAGCCACATATAAAATAGATACTGCCACTACCAAGCATAAATTCCTGCAGAATGATCCATACTTAACTACACTTATTAGGCGTAGAAGGAAAATTCGTAAATTGGCACAAAGACTTGGAGTTTCTCACTTCCGCATGATAGTTAGTGATCTGACTGCTGAAATCAAAAGACAGATATCATACCTTAGGAATCTGGACTGGATAAATAAACTTGGCTCTTTCAAAAAGACTGACCCTACTTTTTGGAGCACCTTTAATACTTTAACCTGTAAATATAAAAAGACCAAACTGCCTGTAATGCACAGGGATGGTGTTGACCTCACCTCGGCTCTGGATAAATCTGAAATCCTCGCGGATCAATTTGAGGGTGTTTTTCAAGAAGCTCATGCTTTGACCTCCTCTAACCAGAGTCGTATCGATTCATTCATTGACTCTGTGGACAGGTCGCCCGCCTTAACTCGTGAACTTTTTGCTGACCTCTCCCCTAGGGGCATCCATCAAATTTTCAGAGGTCTTCGTAACGGTAAAGCTCCTGGTAAGGACAAAATCTCGGTTTTAATGCTAAAAAATGCATCCAGGAAGCTAACTTGTCAAATTTTCTACATCTTCAAGGCGTGTCTCTCACTGTCCTACTTCCCCAGTGTGTGGAAAACTGCTAAGGTAACACCCATTCCTAAACCGGGGAAACCCAAGGATATTGCCTCCAGTTACAGGCCAATCAGCCTATTGTCAGTCCTTGGGAAAGTCTTTGAAGTTGTTATACTTGGTGAAATAAATAAGCACCTTGAAGCAAATAAGATAATTATTAGCCAACAATTTGGTTTCCGAAAAGGACACTCAACTATCCAACAAATCACAAGAATCTCACAGTTTATCACAAATGCACTAAATACTAATAGAGTTACCGCCATGATACTGCTAGACCTAGCAAAGGCATTTGACTCCGTCTGGCACAATGCCTTAATATACAAGCTAAACGTCCTTGGTTTTCACCCCACCATTGTTGCAATTATTCTCAGCTATCTCACGGATAGAAAATTCTATGTCTCGGCGGATGGCACTGCTTCCAGTCTGCGAAATATTCTTGCAGGAGTACCTCAAGGGTCAATCTTGGGGCCGATACTCTTTAATATATACATTAATGAAATACCTACTATGTTTAACTGCACTCTAGCGCTATATGCGGATGATACCGCCCTTCTCACTTCCTCCACACAGGTTAACACTGCGTGTGAAAGATTACAGAAATATATCGATAAAATTACAAACTTCTTTACAAGCTGGAAGTTAGCAGTAAACCCATCTAAAACGGAGGCAATTGTTTTCTCGAGGAAGAGACAACCTATGAGTATTCAGCTGACTGTCCTCGGTGTACCGGTGCAGTGGGCAAACACGGTCACATATCTGGGAGTTCTTTTTGACAAGAGAATGTCCTGGATCCCTGCTTTGACAGATAGATGCCAAAAAACAGCCAAGGTGGCAGCTGCTCTGAGGCCGCATATAGCTCGTGGGTCCAATTTGCGGACAGAAATCAGGCTCGCAATTTACAAAATTTGCATCAGACCCGTTCTGGAGTACGGGGCAATTGTTTGGTGGGAATGCATTTCTGCCACACAGAAAACTAAAATCCAAAGGGTACAAACTAAGATACTTAAAATTATTACAAATGTTCCAATTAGAGCAAGAACCGCAGAACTTCATCGAAATACAAACATTCCTTTAATTAATGAGCATATTCAGCGCTTAATGTTGGGATTTAATGTTAAACATCATGTAAACCCTCTGATTAGAGACATCTCTAAGTTTAATATCCATACCATTCCTTATAGAATTAAAGTAAGATTCCCTCTATCTGAAAGATTTGGTTTGCCTCATGTGCAGTCACTTCGACCCTGCCGATGTCGCGCCTGCTCCGGCCCTCCTCCTCCCACTTAATGTTAAGCATGCGCCACACTCTCGCCGGCTTCGTGAATCATCTGCCAAATGGTACGCTTTGGCGATCGGCGGATGGCCTGCATATTCATACCAACTTTAAATGCTTAATTATTATCACTCTCGAATGCACGTTCCTACCCGGTCTCCGCCCTGCCGGGAAAACATTTTTTCACCTCTGTTCATTTCCCAATGATTTCTCTGAGTGGTTTTTTGAAAATTTTCCACTTACTTATATAATCAGTGCTTAAATTTCTTATAAATCGCATGTGGCTAACAGCAATTAAAATTCATGACTGTTGATAAGTTGGCTTTAGCTAACAGGAGCAACACTGAAAGGAGTCTGCGTCCAATTTCTGGGTGACTAACAACCAAGGATGGGGCTGTTACTCCTTCAATAATCATTGCCACTAAAAAAAAAAAAAAAAAAAAAAAAAAAAAACCAAAAATTCAGCAACTAACTTATGTCAACTAAGCATTTGACTCGAGAAGATCCTGCAGAGGAACTCTTAATCCAGCCAGTCTCAGCGACGTTAGGCCTCGAGCAATACTTTCAAAGACTTTGTTAAATTGCGCTTCGTCCAAAACACTCTTTAGGAGACGTGCTCTCAGAAAAGGGTTCACCTCCAAAGGGTTACAAATTCTCAAGGAGAAATTAGTTATTGTAATTAGATATTTAACGAATACATAAATAATACTAGCGTTATACTGTAGAACTATCAAATGAAAGTAGACACACATTGTACATTGCAAAAAGCAATCACTTTAAAAGAATCATCACCACTATCCAGAACTGCGAACAAATACGCATTAAAAACAATTAAAATACTGAATACTGAAATACCAGACCTCGGTCGGATATCAAATAAAGATCCAAGATTCCAAACTTATGTGAATAAACTATTCCACGAATCTACAAATCAAATCTGTAAATATATTAACGATATACATTTTTTACCACATACATTTAATAAATAAGTTGTTTTGTTAAAAGTTACATGTTGCCGTCTTTTAATCGCCCTTAGCCGTTTCACATAATCCACAGTCCTGCCCATTTGCGCTACCACCTAAAAATTTAATTCTAAGTAAGATCGAAATCGGACACCGGAATCAGTTTGCCGCTCAACTGGTTCAAAAATCCGAGTATCTCACAGTTTGACGTAACAATACCTACGTTTTTGTTCGACTCATCACTCTGTTTGTATTTTTCACCATAAAGTAGGTATGTTCTATCATATTTGAAGATCTAGTATATATTGCATTCTGAAAGATACATTTAAAAAATGTATTGCACGTGTGTATGGAACTTTTTGCAACGCGTGTTCTCGGGTGATTATTCGGAACCACCACGATCACGCTCTCCCTCTGACACGGGAAAAAAGCTCTTCACCCATAATCAACATGTATGTATATATATGTATGTTCAGAAAATATTTGCATTAACTAACTAAATAAATATGTAAAAAATAAAGCAATATTTGATATGTGAGAGAGGGTGATCGTGATAATCACTCGAGAACAGGCGTTTTTGCAATATATTTCATGTACACGTGTAATACAATTTTTTTTATAAATTTTTAAGTATAGAATATATATTCTACCGTGAAGTATAATAGAAAATACATATTTTGGGGTGAAACATGCAAATAGAATGAAGAATCGACCAAAAATATAGCAAGGTGCGCATAACGGAAATTAATTGTTTTTAACAAAGACGCAAACAAAAAATTTATTTTATTTTATATTTGAATAAATCGCTCAAAATGGAAACTTTTTAGTATATAGTAATCATTTCTATAATTTACTGTTATGCACAAATACAAATAATTTGTTTCTTTAAAAGAAATTGGACGATAGGGATAACTTTTATTGTCGTAGGGTTGTAGAGTATAAGAAAACTGAATCATTTATTCCTTTGAAGTTTTGTGCTATCGGTTGCCATTATAAGGGTATACTGAGGAAACTAAGAAATGCTAAAACTTTGGGGGTTGATTTAACCCCCTAAAAATGAAAATTAACACCGACCAAAAACAGATATGTAGATATCAGTTTCAGAATTTTTGAGTTCGATGACTTCCCTTACCGTTTATATGAAGCTATTTCACATGTCTATATTTCGAAGTTAGGAATTTGATTTTAATGGTTACATTGGCAGAGTGACTATGGTGTGAAACTGAAAAACTCGTACTAAACATTTTTGTCATAAGTTCTTGGCTCGCACAAGCGCAATTTTTTTTCTCTTACATTTTTTTCAATCCTTAATTATACAATATGCAAATAAGTAAGAATAATTTAAAAACATGTGAAAGATATTTTAAGAATATTTTACTGTGAAGGATACACATAAATAATTTAGGAGCACATTTTACGCGATCGTTTCTGTAGTCTCGGATTCTTCTACTAATGGGTATTACTTCGCATTTCCTAGATCAAATAAATATATGGAATGATGCGATGTACTTTTACTTCAAGTCAACTCCATTTATTACTGATAAGTACTATTGAATTAAAGTTTATTTATTTATTAGGTGACGAAAAATCTAAATAATTCTATAATTAACAAGGTAAATGAATAGTAAAACTGCAGAAGGAAACAATATCATGTAGTCAAGAATTGAAACAATAATATTGGAGAAAAAAATTTAACTTTTGTGGGGCGTGAACTTGCAACCGAACCATTTCGTATGGACTTTACAGTCGAACCATAAACAGCTCTCGTGCTATCATTGCGATTGAATTATCACGGCGGCAACGCGGCAACACCGCCGTTGATTCATGGCAACGCCGCTGCTGTCTCAGCTACCTTGAGACGATTTCCCCCTTTGTCCCGCTTTCGCACAATAAACAGATGCGAATTACTTTACGCATTCGTGAAAGAAATCGAAAGTTGCTCCGCCTCGTATTCGTCAAGCAGCCACATGCTTGTAGGTAATGATCTTACCTACCATGCCTACGAAATCTGTGACGTCACGCGACGGGTCACCCCCTTAAAAACAATAGTTAACAAAAAAACAAATCTTCAAAATAATAGCAATCTTCCTAATCTACGACGTCCCGTTCGTCAATAGATGTCATCCTGATTGCCGTTTTGGCGGGTACCATAACCGCAACCAGAACGAAGAACCGCCGATCGCGAGGAGCATTAGGATTTTCAAGAAGAAGCTATTCCTCAGCAGAATATTAATATACCTTATTCTGCTGAAGCCGCAGTTGAAACGGTTTGTTTAGTTAAATTACCCCAGTTCTGGAAAGAGAACCCAACACTTTGGTTTAAGCAGGTCGAAGCAGCCCTTTCAGTTGCACGAATTACAAGTGACAATTCGAAATTTAAGCATGTAGTTATGAATTTAGAACAGACAGTTTTACCAATTATCTCAGACATTTTGGAATCACCACCAATTCATGGAAAGTATGAGGCTTTAAAAAAAAGGTTGTCAGAGATTTTTGCGGAAACGAACGAGACCAAACTTCGGAAGTTGCTACACGGGAACGAATCTGAAGAAGAGAAACCGTCGCTCTTCCTGCAGCGTTTAAGATACTTATCGGCAGGCCAGTGCAACGACTCAGTTTTGCAGAGCCTATTTTTAGAGCGGATGCCAGCGAATGTTCGAGCAATTTTGGCAATTAGAGAATCAACGGATCTTTCGAAGTTAGCTCTTCAAGCGGACAAAATCCAGGAAGCGGTTCATACTGGTGGTATAGCTGCGATTAATCCAACGCCTTCTTCATCTCATTCCAGTGTTGATAGAAGCACATTATCTGAGGAAATGTCTGAATTAAAACGGTTAGTCGAAACTCTGGCCATTAATGTTCGACGGGATCATAACGGAGAAGGAGCTTACGGAAGATATCGACGGCGTTCAAATACCTGAGGACATTTCTCTCAGGACATAAATTATGATCAGGGTTCACGACGGATCTGTTTTTATCACAACAAGTTCGGTAATTCAGCTTATAGATGACAGCCACCTTGAAATTTTGTCGGGACGGAAAACTAAGTCTATCGACGCCTTTAGAGACGGTACTGGGACCAAAAGCCGTCTTTTCTTAGCAGATCGCACCAGTGGTACGCGATATCTTGTGGATACCGGTGCTGATGTCAGTGTTTTACCAAAATCCGAATGCAAAGGTCCTTTTTATTCCTCAAATTGTAAATTTTATGCAGCCAACAATACACTTATCAACACTTATGGCATGGTAACTAAAACAGTCGATTTAGGTCTACGTAGAGTTTCCAAATGGCAGTTTTGTGTAGCAGATGTTCATAGATCGATTCTTGGAGCAGATTTTCTTAAACATTTTGGACTTTTAATAGACCTCAAACATAAATGCCTGCGTGACAGTATGACACAGCTTGCTGCACCAGGTTTTCCAACATCAGCTGCGAACTTATCTTCGGTGGAGGACAATCCTTTCAGCAAGATTCTTGCACAATTTCCTGAAGTATCTGCTCCAAGACCTCGTTCAGGAAAAGCTGTACATAAAGTTCGTCATCATATCGTAACTCGGGGCCCTCCAACCGCTGAGCGTCCACGAAGGCTTCCACCTGACAAGTACCGAGTTGCTAAAGCTGAATTTGATTTGATGATTGAACAAGGTATTTGTCGTCCTTCATCTAGTCAATGGGCCAGACCCTTACATATGGCTTCGAAGAAAACAGGCGACTGGAAGCTTTGTGGCGATTACAGACGTCTAAATGCAAGTACTATTCTAGATAACTATCCGGTGCCTCATATTCAAGATTTTTCCTCTAATATAAATGGTCAAAAAGTATTTTCTACTATTGATCTGGTTAAAGCATACTATCAAATTCCAGTGGCAGATGAAGACATGCCGAAAACTGCTGTAACAACGCCATTCGGACGTTTCGAATTCATTGCCATGCCTTTTGGTCTTCGGAATGCTGCTCAAACCTTCCAGCGATTTATGGATTACACTTTAAGAGGATTAAACTTCGTTTATTGCTATTTAAATGATATACTAGTGGCTTCTCGGAGTTATGAAGAACATAAGGAACATCTCCGCAGTCTATTTCAGAGTTTGAAAGATTTTCGAATTACCACCACTGTCGCAAAAAGTTTCTTTGGGAGATCAGAGGTTACTTACTTTGGTTACAAGGTGAATGATTCTGGGGTACTACTCCGCTTCCTAGTAAAGTGAAGGTTACCCTGAATTATCCTAAGCCCAGCACGATTGCTGAACTTCGTCGTTTTCTAGGAGTAACTAATTTTTATCGACGATTTTTGAAGAATGCGTCACACAATCAAGCACCACTTTGTTCATATCTAGCCAACAGTAGAAAAGGCGATAAGACTCCCATTTAATGGTCTACTAAAGCTGAACAGGCTTTTGTTGAATATAAAAACAGTGTAGCTTCAGCGGCTTTGCTAGTTTACCCTCATCCTAATGCACCTCTGAAATTATGTTCTGACGCATCTGATGTTGCAGTAGGCGCAGTTCTTGAGCAGTTCGAAAATGGTCACTGGCATCCACTAGGGTTCTTTTCCCGAAAGCTTCACAGATCGGAACTTCGATACAGCACCTATGATCGCGAATTATAGACAATTTTTGATGTAATCAGATATTTCCGACATTTTCTAGAAGGAAGACATTTTAAGATACTTACTGATCATAAACAACTCATATATGCTTTCTGCAAAAGAGCAGAGAAAGCCTCACCTTGTCAACAACGTCAATTGGATTTCATAGCGCAGTATTCTACGGACATCACACATGTATCAGGAAGTAGCAATATCGTAGCAGATGCCTTTTGTTGATTGGAAGAAATCACCTTACCTGTCATCGCCGATATTAAAGAATTGGCAGAGGAACAGCAAGGAGATCAAGAGTTGCAACAACTTCTTCAATCCACTTCATCGTTACAACTTCAACAATTTCACATTGATGATTCGGATAGCTCAATGTTCTGCGATATTTCAACAGGAGTTGCTAGACCTTATGTTCCCGTTTCGTTGCGTTCAAAGATTTTCAATTTAGTTAATCGTTTATCTCATCCTGGCGCTAAAGCAACTTGTCACCTAATCAAAGAAAATTTCGTTTGGGCACACATGAAAAAAAACATCACTAATCGCATTAAAACTTGCTTACCATGTCAACTTTCTAAAGTTAATAGGCATACTAGACGCAGACCAACAATCATTCCTATTCCAGATGAAAGATCACATCACTTAGATCTGGTTGGTCCTCTTCCTCCATCAGATGGTTTTCACTATATCCTTACTATGATTGACAGATATTCTCGTTGGCCTGAGGCAATTCCGTTAAAAGAAGCAACAGCAGATACCATTGCCACTGCTTTCTATAGGAATTGGATCTGTCGTTTTGAAACACCTGGAATAGTTACCATTGATCAAGGAAATCAATTTGAAGCAGCATTTTTCAAGGCCCTGACCATTTTAACAGGCTATAAGAAAACCAGATCAACTGCTTACCATCGTGGAAATAAAAATTGGGTTGACGTACTGCCTACAGCTCTTCTGAGATTTCGAACCGCTCTCAAAGAATAACTTAAAGCCTCAGCAGCGGAACTCGTGTACGGAACAACGTTAAGAATTTCTGGAGAATTCTTACATACCGATTTAGATGCCCCTTCGCCGCAGATTTTCCTTGAAAGATTTCGAGAACACATGCAGAAACTACGACCTACTTCGGTTTCACATCATATTAAACCTCGTATTTTCGTTAATCAATATTTACAAAATTGTTCTCATGTTTTTACTAGAGAGGATGCTGTGAGACGTCCGCTTGAGTCGCCTTACCGAGGTTCTTTTCTAGTGATATCTAGGTCCAGATGATTCCAATTATTTCACCATCAACAAGGATGGACATCAAGTCAATATTTCGATTGATAGATTAAAACCGGCATACCTAACCTCAAACCACAACGAATCTGAGTTTATTTCCCCGGATCGATCTTCAGTCACTCCTCAACATTCTCAACCGAGCCTTTCTACTTCATCTCAGCCTGTTTCTCGATCCTGCCGTTCTCAACCAGGAACCACAAGGACTTACGCCCCCGCAAAGGAGAATCGGTTTCGTGACGACTTCGTCACTCGGGGGGGGGGGGGGGGATTGTGGTGCCCGCCAAAACGGCAATCGGGGTGACATCTATTGACGAACGGGACGTCGTAGATTAGGAAGATTCCTATTATGTTTAAGATGTTTTTTTGTTAATTATTGAGTTTAAGCGTTACTCTTTTTTCTAGATGTTCGATGTTTGTTTTTGAAATACAAATATTATTCATTCTGCTGAGGTCCTTTTATTAATAAATAAATACATCATTTTGTTATAAATTAATTTATTTACTTATTTGGTATGGTGCAAGGTTCGCCACAAACTCACAGAATGCACTGCCCTCTGTGGGGAACGTAATGAAACTGTGTTGGGTCTTTCAATGTCAAAGACCTTATCGGTATATTAAAGGACAAGGATAAAGGCCTTTCATGCTGGCTTCCATCAGGTTACTCGTCAAACGTAGGATAGACGAGGTAATCAATAGAAAACGTAATGCCAGAATAGTTGAAAATTTGAACCGAGGTGAAACCTAGCCTTCGTCCAGTAGACAAGGCTGTTAAAAAATTAAATACGGTAATTTACGGACTGTGAGTAGCCTCGCCCACATAACCATCTTATTTTCGTTGCTTCTTTTATTTATTTTTGTTTGAAGAACTCGCGTTTTCGTTGGCTTTCCACGATCGCGAAATTCCCGTGTTATTTTGGAGTATACGTGAAAGGGTAATCTCGAGGTTAAACGAGACCGCCACGTGCCAAATAACAAAGATAATTATAGCTACTTTGACCATAGTTTTTTACAACCGGTTACAATGGAGACAAACAGTAAACGGAAAACATTGTTTCCCCTTAAAGTCGAGAAAGATCGGTGGAACCGCGTCGGACGCGAGAGCATAGAGAGAGGGAAAGATGGCTCAGTTGAAAAGAGACATCATGGTGTAATAGACAGCGCCGCCAGCCGGCTGAACAATAATTATCGCACTCGCGTAATTACGGCCGAAGTGTGTGCTAGAAGTCAGTCAGAATTCCTCGAGAGAGTCGGTCACAGCCAGAGCCCTTGTTTCTGTGCTGCCGAACTCAGCTTTTGGAAAGTTATTCGTGGTTGCTAATAGAGAATATCTCACCAGCTCCCGAAGCCCAAAGCTGATAGATTTCGAGAGCAAAGGTTAATTCTTCGCTCTCGAAACCTCCCTGAAGACATAATAAGAATATAAAAGACGTGCGCTGAGAAAGAGACGATCGTAGCGAAACGGCTTTCCGTCGCAGGATCGTCGCCTCATAGGCACGCAACAAACAAATACTAAAACCTAATTCGAGCGAATAGCAATCGGATCGGTGGCATTACCCCGATTCTTTTGTCGATTGTTCCTCGATTTAGAAGCAATCGGAGACCAGCCCCCGTGGCAGGTATCAAGGTTGTCGGTGGACTCGCCGGTAAACGTCCGATACGTTTTTACGTACAGTGGCGGTGATCCTGCCTACTCCTGGTTTAGATCCATCGATCGCTTTAGGCGCGTATGGCAGTGAGTGACAGGTCATAATCTTCTATCTCTCGGGCAGCGGTACCTTGTGTCGAATATCGACGGTAATAGCGCACCTAAAAGGTTACTGCAATTCCAGTACCTTTTCACGACGTCAAAGGGAACGTCGTGTGAGAGACGAAGCGGTGAGACTCCAAGTTTCAACCTCCTCCCGGGACTAGTATTCTAGTGACCGCTGGTTCTCCTCCACACGGCACCTCACTTTTGGAGCCTTACAACCTCCATTAGCGAGAAGCCGGTTCGAGGCAATCGACTGTTGCAGCCGATACAGGATATAAAATTCAATCTGTTCGTTTGCACACGACGGTTCCTTGCGTTGCGCAGGAAACGTCGCATAATACAGTCCACTCCCCTCTACTGTGTCTTATAGCACGAATAAGTGCCTTCACTACCTGTCGCGCATATCGTGATCAGGGAAGAAGAGGAAAGACGCACGGATAGAGCAATAACCTGATAATAACGTAAGGAATTCGGTGTTTACACCGATTCTTTCTGTTACAGGCAAACGAGCGCAGCAGTTTTAAGAAAACAGTTTCTTTTCAATAAACGGCCGTCAAGAAACCGACGGCCAAAAATAAAACAAGCGTTCGTTCATTGAACCTCAGTTCCTTTCCCTCAAATCCGAGCCCTGTTTAATAGAATCGAAAAATAAAGTGCGATCTATTTAAACAAAGGTCCTTCGAGCCGGATTCCGAGGTTGAAAGGAAAAGGTTGCGTGCACTTCTTCAAGTGTCTATACACACAGGTTGTATTTGAGTTGATTTTTTAATCCTCAACTGACGCAAAATGGCAGTCTCCGGAGAATCGGTGCAATTCGACATTGAAGCGGAAACTGAGAGAATTCTCATGCGCTTCAGTCGAATTAAAACTGCCATGTCCAACCTGAAGAAGAAGGGACGTAGTAACTATACAGCTGATCTTCTTAAAGAAAAGCTGACGTACATTAAGACATTCTGGGATGAAGCCTTTCAGCGTTACGACGCTATGTGTGCTACAATTCCCGCGTCTAAACGTCAAGGATACGCTTTCTTTAAGGAACAGCAATTTGAATGTGAAGAGGAGCTGTTTCTAGAGGCTCAGAATTATCTAGCCTCTGAAATATCAAAGCTCGCCACATCAAATGTGGGAAACGCGACAAGCGTTCCCACAAAACAGGACGGGGCGTCTTCAGACCCCACTCCTATCCCGCTAGAGCTTCCACGACAAAATTTGCCGAGATTTGGAGGTGAACTACGAAAGTGGTTTCACTTTGAAGATGTATTCACCTCCACTATAATCCGCAATAACAGGCTATCAGACGTGCAACGATTGCAGTATCTGAATGCCTGTGTCGAAGGAGAGCCTCTAGCCATGATCGAGTCACTTGACATCGTAGGACAAAACTTCGATGTCGCATGGCAAATCCTGAAAGCTCGCTATGGGAAGCGCCTGTTGGTGATCGAACAACTCCTCGATACGGTTTACGAGCTAAAACCGATACGAAGAGGCGATTTAGCAAGCATTAAGCAAGTTACCGTGTATTTGAGGCAAACTCTTAATGCACTGGGGAAACTTGATAGACCCGTCGATGCGTACGGGGACTTGCTAAACGCATACGTAAAAAAGTTGTTCGACGACGAGTTGAAACGAGAATGGCGTAAGGTAGTGGTCAAGGCAACAGAGTATCCCTCGTTCGAGGATATGTTAAAATTCCACGAAGATTTCGAGGATACTCACCTTCAACCACCCGCCACTCCTCGGAAAACTCAGTCAAATGTTCAGTCGAACACTCGAGTGCGAGCGCATAACGTCGTACCGGTAGCTAGCGTCGAGCAAAATAAGAGATGCGGATTTTGCTCTCTTAGCCATGACGCTATGCAGTGCCGTAATTTTATGAGCATGACCCCAGAGCAGCGCTATCACTGCATAAGAGGTAGTAATAAGTGTGTGCTCTGTTTAAAAGAAGGTCATGCCGCAAGGAGCTGCCAGAGTCCTTTGGTTTGCAAGAAATGCCAAGGAAAGCATAATACCTGGTTGCATTTCGAAAAGGCAAATCAAGGAGCTGGTAAGCGAAGGCCGGAAAAACAGGCCGTGGCAAATAAACGCGACGCGGACCGCGATCGCGCACGACCACACGCGAGCGCAGGTAACGCCGAGAGTCTGGCTACGTCATCCGCTACTGTGACGTCACACACTGGCGTGATGAAAGAAATAGTAGCAAGACCGGTAGTCCTAGCGACAGCGCGTGTGCGAATCTTCGGGGAAAAAGGTACGTCGCGACTAGCACGTGCTCTCCTCGATCAAGGATCAGAGTCGTCCTTTATCTCCGCGAGCTTGGCGAATGACCTCCAGCTCTCGCGGAGGAAAACTCCCGCTGTCGTATCCGGCTTGGGAGGCGGACGAACAAGAACGATCTCACACAGCGTGAATTTGACGATCGGTTCGACGCGAAATGCCTCGCAGGTGTTCACCGTGAGCGCATATGTCGTCCCTAGGATAACGTCATACACGCCGCCGTCGATTTGCGCGCTCGATTACGAGCCGCTACGCGAATTGACGCTTGCAGATCCTGATCCCGCGTCTACCCACCCAATCGAGGTGTTGATAGGCGCCGATTTGTACGCTCGCATAATTCGACGCGGAATACGTCGAACGAGCACGAACGGCCCGATCGCTCAAGCGACGGCCTTCGGATGGGTAATTTCTGGCCCGATAAACACAGAAAACCCCGCCAATCGAAACGTGAGTGCGCTGCATTGTAGTGCACTCGAATCGTTGGATTGCACGATTAGACGTTTCTGGGAATTGGAGGAGGTACCCTCAAATGTGGTTCAAACCAAAGCTGAGGATGAATGCGAAGAATACTTCGCTAAAACCGTCACGCGTGACGCGACGGGAAGGTTCATCGTCCGATTACCTTTCAATCACTCGAGACCAGAGGAAATGCTAGGAGAATCTCTCCACATAGCACTCTCGGCTCTCACCAGATTGAGGAAAAAACTGGACGTGAACCAATCGCTCGTGAGAGAATACGGTGAGTTCCTCACCGAATATGAGTCGCTGGCTCACATGACTCGACTTGAGTCAGTTGAGAAAACACGACTCTATATTCCGCACCGAGCAGTTATCCGCGAGGAAAGCGCTACGACAAAATTACGCGTCGTATTCAACGCTTCCTGCGGAACAGCGAGCGGACGCTCTCTGAATGACATCCTCCACGTAGGTCGAGAACTACAGAACGACATTACCTCGATATTAACGAGATGGCGTCTGTACGAATACGTGTTGGTGGCGGATATCGAGAAAATGTTTCGACAAATTCTCGTCGCTCCAGAGGATCGTCGATTTCAATGCATCGTCTGGCGCGAGCCCGAAACCGAACAGCTTACAGCCTTTGAGCTGAATACTGTGACATACAGTACGGCTTGCGCGCCATATCTATCGATGCGTACCCTCCTCGAGTTGAAGAGGCAGGACGGTGACGGATATCCTCTCGCCGCTCCGATCCTCGAGAAGGACATATACGTCGATGACGTTTTTATGGGAGCTCCTGACAAACCGTTGTTAGAGCAAATACGCACACAAGTTTGCGGACTCTTACAACGGGGAGGATTTCACTTACGAAAGTGGGCAGGGAATTCGACAGATTTACTGCGAAACATCTCACAAAGCTCCCACTCCCACGCAGTGGACCTAACTTTATTCGATGATTCCGAATTAAAAGTCCTAGGCTTGCGTTGGATCCCATCGGGAGATTATTTTTACTTCAATCTGCAACGGTTTCAACCGTCTGCGACGCCGATTACAAAGCGAACTTTGTTTTCGGAAATCGCCAAGTTGTACGATCCTCTCGGCTGGTTATCCCCGATTGTGATTCGCGCGAAGATCTTGATGCAGTCCCAATGGCTGGAGAAAATCCAGTGGGACGATCAGGTCTCCGCGAACACACACAAAACATGGAATACGTTTTGTGAGGATTGGAGCAGATTGAATGAATTAAAAATTCCCCGATGGATACGCTATAGCGCTGACACGGTTTCCGTGGAATTACACGGTTTCTGTGACGCCTCAGTCGCAGCTTATTCCGCCGTCACGTACCTCCGCGTGACGAGGATGAACAACGAAGTTTATAACTCGTTACTAATGGCAAAGACGCGAGTGGCTCCGATCAAAACAGTTTCGATTCCTATACTCGAACTGAACGGAGCTATGCTTCTCACCGAGCTCTTAACACACGTAAAGAGCTCGCTCTCCATAAGAGTCGAGCGAGTGGTTTGTTGGTCAGATTCTACAATCACACTCGCTTGGTTGAGAAAGCATCCATCGACATGGAAGGTTGTGGTTGCCAACCGAGTGTCGAAAATTCAGACGCTACTTCCGAAAGCTGAATGGAGATATGTTCCGACTCGTTCAAACCCCGCGGATTTAAATTCGCGGGGAGTTGAAGCGGCGGAATTCCTTCAGTCGGAATTGTGGATGTCTGGGCCGACATGGCTAAGACAAGCGGAAGGAAAATGGCCACAGGTGCCCGCTTCCGTAGAGACCGACGAGGGGAAGCGCATTCCGCATGCCCATGTAGCAACTCCGCGAGAGGAGTGGACTTTTCTATTCCGTTTCCACTCGTGGACAAAATTGCTACGCGTTACCGCATACTGTCTCCGTTTACGTGGACGAATGAGAGAGGAGCGGAGGACCTTTGTCAAAGACATAGTCGAACCTGAAGAATTGCAACTCGCAACGGAACGAATTGCGCGTTACATGCAGTGTACGCACTTCGCGGAAGAATACCAGTATCTACAGAATCACAGGGAAATTCCGGCGAAGTCACCGATAAAAAACCTCAACCCGTTCCTCGACGCGCAAGGCGTTCTGAGAGTAGGGGGACGGTTGGAAAATTCGGTAATTGCATGGGAGACGAAGCACCCGATAATACTGCCTAAACATTATGTGTCAACACTAATCATTAGGCAGTGCCACGTTGATACGTTGCACGGGGGTTTACAGTCGACCATGCACACTGTGAGACAAAAATTTTGGGTTCTCGGTTGCCGAAATGCAGCGCGAACAGTGATTAATCGATGCATGAAATGCATAAGGTGGAAAGGGAGAACCTCCACGCAAATCATGCAAGATTTAATCCCAGAGCGCTGCTGTCCGGCTCGAGCGTTTTCCAACTGTGGAGTGGACTATGCTGGACCGTTCCGTGTCCGCGACACCGCAGGTCGGGGAAAAACGGCCCACAAAGCGTACATAGCGGTTTTCGTATGTTACGCTACTAGGGCAATCCATATCGAACTTGTGCACGATTATACGACAAGTTCGTTTCTTGCCGCTTTAGATCGGTTTATTGCCCGACGTGGTATCCCGTCCTGTATTTTCAGTGACAATGGGACAAACTTTGTTGGTGCAGACCGAGAATTGCAGGCACGCTTCCGCGAAGCATCTTCTTCGTTGGAAGTACAAAATCAGTGCACCATAAAGGGCATAAAGTGGAGGTTTAACCCCGCTAGCGCTCCTCACTTTGGTGGCATGCAAGAAGCCGGCGTGAAATCGGTGAAACATCATCTAAAGCGCATAATCGCGGAATTCACTCCGACAGGGGAGGAAATGCAGACACTTCTCTGTAAAATCGAGGCGAGTCTCAATTCTCGCCCGATTGCCCCCTTGAGTGATAGCCCAGACGATTATGCGGCTCTCACGCCTGGACACTTTTTAACAGGAGGTCCGCTAAATGCCCTCCCGGACACTTCGGTGGAAACTGAAACTCTCTCGCGACTTACGCGATGGAGGGCAATTCAAAAATTCCACGAGCTACTCTGGAAACATTGGTCACGCGACTATCTCGCGCACCTCCAGAGTCGTTACAAGTGGAAAACCGCCGAAGTGCAACTGCAACCAGGCGATCTGGTTCTGGTGCAGAATCCTCTTCTCCCCCCCCCCCCCCCCCCCAATCAATGGGAAATGGGACGAATTGAGGAAGTGTTCCCAGGTAACGACAGGAATGTACGAGTAGTAAAACTACGTACACAAAAGTCGACTTACACACGGCCAATTACGCGCCTGTGTAAGTTACCTGTGGACGAGCCCCCACCGGTAAAAGAAACCGACTCATAGTGGGAGCGAAAAAATGAGTCAGATTTTCGGTTAATGAGGGGAATAGTTGAAGGGGAAGGAAACCGTTCGGGAATACATACCGACGGTAGTTATTCCCTTTAACCCCCCTCGCCCTGGAGTTAGACGAGCAAAGGAGGGGCGAGTCGTTCCCTCTTCTTTGCACCAGGAAGAAAAAGGCACCCCCACCAAAGTGCGGGTGCTACCGAAATTTGGCTAAATACCTCGGGACGGCTGCTGATCAAATCAGTAATCAGCAAGCACCTAATGGAGCTCCCGCACGAAATAGAAGAAACATTCGAACGGTGCCTGACAATCCTGCCCCAGGAGCAGGTGGAGGCAAACCCGGCGGAGGGTACATCGCCGGTGACCAATGCCAGCAACGAGCTGGTATTGGACATCGGTGATGCCCTCCTCCGGGTGCCGGTTCACGCCCGCCAAATCCGGAGGTATCGCTGCTTCGTCCCCGGAGGACATTATAACCTACGGTGGAGTAAGGAGGGTCGACTTACCTCCTTATTTTTCAAAGCAGCACCGGCAAACTGTAAGTAAGACGACGGTCGCACGTATTGCACGTAATGCGGAGGAAAAGACGTTTATACGATCTGACCCTCAGCCTCCGCACCTGCTACGGAAAAACCCGCAGCCGCGCCGCCTCCTCCGACCTGTGGCACACAGGAGCAATCAGCAAGGAGGAAGAGACGGTCGAGCCGCAAGAGAGCGAGGAACGAACCAGCCGCTTCCCGAGGGATAAGGGCCCCAGCGAAGAGGCCCCGCAACCAAGACGGGGCACCTCCAGGGCTGGTGGCCCTTATCACCAAAACGGCGGTGGACGTGGCCACAGCCACATCTTTGCGCATCCTTAACGGACAGCAGGCGCCCGCTTCAAACTGTAAGTGATTCATCTATAATCGAATTCACTCACGTTCTCTCTCTCTCTCTATCGTTCAAGTGATTGTGTAAAAAGTGCAATTTCGCGTCCCGTGTAGTCGAGTAGAGGAATTAATCTCAACTACCGTTTTCCTTTTGGTTGCACGGACCGTGCAAGGGGGGCGGTATGTTTGAAGAACTCGCGTTTTCGTTGGCTTTCCACGATCGCGAAATTCCCGTGTTATTTTGGAGTATACGTGAAAGGGTAATCTCGAGGTTAAACGAGACCGCCACGTGCCAAATAACAAAGATAATTATAGCTACTTTGACCATAGTTTTTTACAACCGGTTACAATGGAGACAAACAGTAAACGGAAAACATTGTTTCCCCTTAAAGTCGAGAAAGATCGGTGGAACCGCGTCGGACGCGAGAGCATAGAGAGAGGGAAAGATGGCTCAGTTGAAAAGAGACATCATGGTGTAATAGACAGCGCCGCCAGCCGGCTGAACAATAATTATCGCACTCGCGTAATTACGGCCGAAGTGTGTGCTAGAAGTCAGTCAGAATTCCTCGAGAGAGTCGGTCACAGCCAGAGCCCTTGTTTCTGTGCTGCCGAACTCAGCTTTTGGAAAGTTATTCGTGGTTGCTAATAGAGAATATCTCACCAGCTCCCGAAGCCCAAAGCTGATAGATTTCGAGAGCAAAGGTTAATTCTTCGCTCTCGAAACCTCCCTGAAGACATAATAAGAATATAAAAGACGTGCGCTGAGAAAGAGACGATCGTAGCGAAACGGCTTTCCGTCGCAGGATCGTCGCCTCATAGGCACGCAACAAACAAATACTAAAACCTAATTCGAGCGAATAGCAATCGGATCGGTGGCATTACCCCGATTCTTTTGTCGATTGTTCCTCGATTTAGAAGCAATCGGAGACCAGCCCCCGTGGCAGGTATCAAGGTTGTCGGTGGACTCGCCGGTAAACGTCCGATACGTTTTTACGTACAGTGGCGGTGATCCTGCCTACTCCTGGTTTAGATCCATCGATCGCTTTAGGCGCGTATGGCAGTGAGTGACAGGTCATAATCTTCTATCTCTCGGGCAGCGGTACCTTGTGTCGAATATCGACGGTAATAGCGCACCTAAAAGGTTACTGCAATTCCAGTACCTTTTCACGACGTCAAAGGGAACGTCGTGTGAGAGACGAAGCGGTGAGACTCCAAGTTTCAACCTCCTCCCGGGACTAGTATTCTAGTGACCGCTGGTTCTCCTCCACACGGCACCTCACTTTTGGAGCCTTACAACCTCCATTAGCGAGAAGCCGGTTCGAGGCAATCGACTGTTGCAGCCGATACAGGATATAAAATTCAATCTGTTCGTTTGCACACGACGGTTCCTTGCGTTGCGCAGGAAACGTCGCATAATACAGTCCACTCCCCTCTACTGTGTCTTATAGCACGAATAAGTGCCCTCACTACCTGTCGCGCATATCGTGATCAGGGAAGAAGAGGAAAGACGCACGGATAGAGCAATAACCTGATAATAACGTAAGGAATTCGGTGTTTACACCGATTCTTTCTGTTACAGGCAAACGAGCGCAGCAGTTTTAAGAAAACAGTTTCTTTTCAATAAACGGCCGTCAAGAAACCGACGGCCAAAAATAAAACAAGCGTTCGTTCATTGAACCTCAGTTCCTATCCCTCAAATCCGAGCCCTGTTTAATAGAATCGAAAAATAAAGTGCGATCTATTTAAACAATTTTAATCATTGATAAATGAAATGAAATTCATAATTAACACCTTATTATTTACTATGACCTTTTATTTCCCTACTTATTTATTTATTTATTTTATCTATGTTTGAAGAAGTCGCGTTTTTCGTTCGTTTCCCACAATCGCGAAATTCGTGAGCTATTGGGTTGGTGCATAATTATCAGGCGTTTTTATTGGCGTCTTATTTTTAATACAAATTTACAATATTTTATAAATTTTTGAATATAAATATTCTTCTATTTTCAGGTTATAAAAATGAGTGTCGATAATAATACTCATATTCGTCATATTATGCTTTACCACTTCGAGAAAGGATGGAAAGCAGCGCAGTCATTTCGCGATCTCAACGAACTTTTTGGCGAAGGAACAATCAGCGAAAGTCGATGTAGGGAATGATTTGCCTGTTTCAATTCTGGCGACACTAGCTTGGAAGATGAACCAGGAAGAGGCCGACCATCGGATTTCGACGACCAAGCACTTTTGGCAACTGGAAGAGGATGAAAACTTGACAACTCGAATGCTGGCCGACAACTTCAATGTGAACCATTCAACCATCGTTCGTCGTCTCAAAAAGCTTGGAAAGGTATGGAAATTGGCTGGATGGGTCCCCCACGAACTCACCGACAATAATAAAGCCAAACGTTTCCGAATTTTCACCGATTTGCTGCAACGAAACGAGCAAGATCCGTTTCTGAAGAATCTTGACACTGGGGATGAATCATGGCTACTCTTCAAAAACCTCAAAAGAAAGAAGGTCTGCGTTTCGCTAGGAGTTGGACCAAAAGGAATAACGAAAGCCGTGCACTGTAATAAGGCAATGTGGCGTGTTTGGTGGGACAGAGGCGGAATCATCCATTGGGAAATCATCTTAAACGGGATTTGTTGTTGGTGGAATGACGACTATGAGCATCAACAGTGGCGGCTTCCAAACAAAAACGGCAAGCGGCAATCCAACATCAACAGCGATGTCTATCTGGCTCAGCTCGACCGCCTTCACGCTGCAATCGAGACGAAAAGACCACGCAAAAAGAACCATATCGTATTTTACCACGATAATGCGCGTCCACATGTTCAGCGTCGTGTTGTCCAATGCATCGCCAATAAGGGCTGGGAACTGCTTTCACATCCGCCATATTCCCGCACAGAAGCGCCTACGGACTACCACGTCAATCGATCGCTGAAAAACTGGCAGGTGAACAAAGTTTATGACGATTTCGATAACTTAGAGACCGATGTCAAAGCATGGAATGCCTCCAAGAACTGTGACTTCTTTGCCCGTGGAATCGACTGTCTTCCAAGCGAATGGGAAGCAGTTATTGAAGTAGATGGTGACAACGCTCCGGATTAATCATTTAATATGTTATTCTTGAATTTTTACGTTCCCTTTTTCATAATAGATATTGCTTAAAAACGCCTGATAATATTGTTTAAAAACGCCTGATAATTACGCACAAACCTAATATTTTGGCAAATACGTGAAACGGTGAATCTCGAATTTAAACCAGTCTTTCACCTGCCAAATAGCAACTGCAAAATTAACGATTTCGACCATAGTTTTTCTAACTGTTTGTGTTACGACAAATAGTAAACGCGAAACGATGGTTTCCCCTTAAATTCAAAAAAGATCGGTGAAACCGCGTAGGACGCGAGAGCATAGAGAGAGGGAAACGTGTCTCAGTTGAAACGAAACACAATGATTAAGATAGACAGCGCCGCCAGCCGGCTAGGCAACGATTATTCCATTCGCGTAATCACAGCCGGCGGTGAGCCAGTTCAGTTCTCCAGAGTCTCTTGCGAGAGTCGGTCACAGCCAGAACACTTGCTTCTGGCTATCGAAGTCAGCTTTCGGATAGTTCTTCGCGGTAGCTAGAGCGCATCTCATACGCTCCCGAAGACCAAACAGCTGATAGTTTTCGAAAGTTAGAGCTCAATTCTCAACTCTCTAAACCTCTCATAAGGTAAGCTAGTGAATAAAAGAAAATATAAGACGTGTACCTGAGAATGAGACGATACGTGTCGGAACTGCTTTCCGCCGCACGATCGTCGCCACAGCTTGGCATTCAATCCTAATTCGAGCGAATAGCAATCGGATAAATGGGTTTACCTCGATCCTTTTGTCGATTGTTCCTCGATTTAAAAGCAATCAGAGACTAGCCCCCGTGGCAGGTGTCAAGGGTATCGGTGCATTCATCGTTAAAACGTCCGATACGTTTTCACGTGCAGTGGCGGAGATCCTGCATACTCCTGTTGTAAGTCCAACGACCGCCTAAGTGCGCGTGTGGCAAACAGCGAATGCCAGGTCACAACCTTTTTCTCTCGGGCCACCTACGACAAGCCGAACAAGACCACCACACGCGAGCTACGCAAGGCCCAAAGACACGCTCTATTAAGGGTGACAAAGTCATATCGGACAGTATCAGCGGAAGCCTTAGCAGTAGTAGCAGGCTTTCTACCAATAAAGCTTAAAGCCAAAGAGACCCACCTAAGGTACAACGTCAGCAAAGGAATACCATTCACAATAGAAAATTACCACAATCCAGAAGACAAGGAAATCAGACCAGCGGAACAGGCAATATCTACGGCATTAATCGCAGAATGGCAGCAAGAATGGCAAATGTCAGCAAAAGGAAGGCATACGTTTGCCATATTCCCTGAAACGCAGCGCAGGCTAGAACAGAAGTGGGTAAGTCTTGACCGCTGTATCACGCAATTCCTGACCGGTCATGGAGATTTTGCCAAGAAACTCCACCAACTAGGAATCACGGATCAACAGCGATGCTCATGCGAATCAGGCGATGAAACACCACGCCACCTACTGTTTCATTGCAATCTGTTCAAAAACGGAAGAGCCCCACTGAAGTAACGATCTCAACAGCTTCACCAGACATGGCCTTGTTATTGTTGCGTTTGTTTATTTTACTTATTTATTTATTTCACTTATACAAACCTTTTATTTCTTTTTCATTTATTTATTTACTTACTTGTGTGTTACTATTGATTCTGTAATTTTTTATTTCTTATTTTTATTTTGCGGCGAGGACCAGAAAGAGCTATTTGTAATGGTGTGCTCTCTGGCGGGAGGCAGGTACCGGGCACGATCCCCGAAGTATTGCCTGAATAGGCCTTTCCAGGGATCGTGACAAGAGATGGTGGTGGGTATAGAAAGAAAAGGTGTGGGCTAGTTTTGGGTTAGGTTTCTGTAGCCCAAGCGGGCAGGATGTCCGACCACTCTGTATCCGTTCTAATTGTGCCAAGCTTTATGAATATATCATATTAGAACATATCAACAGTTGACTAGGAGAGAGCGGCCTTGCCAGCGAACAATATGGCTTCAGGTCGGGAATGTCCACAGTAGATGCTCTACAAAGTCATTGAAATTTGGGATGGTGCCAGGGCGGGGGCTGAACATTGTCTTCTGAACAATTCAGATGTGGAAAATGCCCTTGGCTCTCTACAGTGGGATCGGATCATCCAGGACCTCAGGGACAGGCACTATCCTCCGTGGCTTGTCAGGCTGCTGGCCGGCTATCTGCACAAGCGCGAAATTTACGTTCGCCACAAAGGGGGAAGCAAAACATACCAGGTGTATGCGGGGGTCCCTCAGGGGTCTGTATTATGGAATAGAGCCTATGACGGGCTCCTGAGGCAGCCCATGGTGCGCTGTTTCGGCTGATGCCCAATTTGAGAGGGTGTCTCGTCACGGCGAGGTTGGCCTACTACAGAGTCATCGAATCGGTAATCCTGTACGTCGCGCTGGTCTGGTTCGAGCCTGCCTCTTTTAGAGCACAGAAGAGGAAACTGAAAGCTGCACATAAGGCTGCCTTGATCAGTGGCGCGTGCGTACCATACGGTTTCCGCCCATGCACTTTGTGTGCTTACTAGGATCCCCCCTTGGATCTACGAATTGATGAAAGATATAGAATTTACCATAGGATACGCGACTCCAGAAAGGGGGTCTATGGCACCAGGAGGACGGCTATTAAAGCAATGGACACAATTAAGAAGGAGGAAGGGGAAGAGACTCTCAGGAGGTGGCAAGCTGTATGGGAGCATGCCGAACACGGGGCGTGGACACGCCAGGTCATTCCCAAGATTGCGGAATGAGTTCATTGGGGCCCACACATTTTAGACTAGCATGTCACCCAATTTCTTTCGGGACATGGTAGTTTCGGGGACTTTTTATACAAAATCGGGAAGACCGTCTCTCCGGCTTGCCTCCTCTGCGGCTCTGACGAGGACTCTCCACACCATGCATTTCTGCAGTGCACTGCCCTCTGCAGGAAACGCGGCGAGACTATTGCGAAGGTTGGATCTCTCAACATAGGAGGCCTGGCCAACCAAATGAAAGACAAGAGTAAAAGGCCCGCAATTTTAACTTTTATTAGGACCATGGTCAAAAACAGAATAGAAGAAGAGAATAGGAGAAAGCAGAATGCCAGGAACGCTGGACTTCTGACTAGAGGACAGGCCCAACCTTCGCAACGTCGAGTAGGTCATAGATGAATGAATTTTCATCCTTCTTTTTGTTTACGCTGTGGAAATCTGCTAGCCAGACACTCTTACCTACCGGGGGAACGGCAAGGGTAGTGTGGGTTTTGACACACTAAAACCACAGCGGCGACCTTTCGGACGCAATGCCTCCTCAAGCATTATGGGGGAGTCACGGGGCATCTCAGAGAACTCCAACCGCGTCTCCACCACACCATGGGCGCTGATTGACCATGGGCCGGTGCGTCCCGAGGGAAGGTTCGAAAACTCCCCCCCCCCCCCCCTTTCTCCTGGTTCCGCAGTCCCTCAAATACCCAGGGGGCGGGCCTATGATTCTACGGCCACGTCTCCCCCGGGCACTTCGCGCGGGGTCGGTTAATTCTCGACCCAGGCAAACGCCCTCCAATTCCTCTCGCTGTCCTGCATAGCCCCAACTACCGCTGGCAGCGAGAGGTCCCACCGAATTTGCGATTGTAAGACTCGGCGCAGCGCTGAAAAAGCGGGGCACACTTCCAGCGTATGCTGCGCCGAGTCCTCTTCCTCCAGGCTGCAGTGGCAGTAGCCAGTCGTCCCATCCCGCCCTATCTGACACAGGTAGACACCGAAGCATCCGTGTCCGGTGAATAGATGTGTCATACGATAGGTGAGCGCGTCAGCTCCGTCCCGCCACCTATCCAAGTGCGACAGGAGGGCACCCGGCACGCGCTCGGCGGCGTGGGCTTGTAGCTCTCCATGCCACATAGTAAGCGCGCGTCTCCGGGCCCAGCGCTCGAAGCCTGCAACCGCCTCCGGCCCGGCGGGATCCTTTGAACCCGGCTTATGGCACGTACGCGCGCATAAAGGCATGCGCGTACGGCCGCCTGCAGTTGGAGGGGAATCTCCCCCGCCAGGGACATCGCTGCCATGTATGACTTGGTTCGATATCCGCGGATGATCCTAAGAGACATCCGCCTTTCCAACCGACGCAAGAACTTTCTGCAGCGCCGGTTGGCCATGGCGTCCGAAGCCAATATAGGAGCTCCGTATAACGCCATGGAACGCATTCACGCTCATGTAGAGGCGGCGAACCCGATTGCCGGGTACCCCGAGATTGGGCAACAGGCGGCCTAACGCGGCCGCCGCCCTCTTCACTCGGGGGACGAGGCGGTCAAAATAGGCCTCGAAGCACCAGGTGTTGTCGAGGACGAGACCCAGGTACTTCATCCTGGACCCGACCTCGACGCTGGCGCTGCACACCATTATCCGCGACCTTCCCGGGGGCTTGGACCGAGGCCGATGGAAGCATATGGCCTCGGTCTTTTCTAACGCCACCCGGAGCCCCAGGTCGCGGATCTTCCTCAGGACGGCTGCGGCTGCCACCTCCGCCCTACTGATGGCCCTCCGAAGTGTATCACCGACGGCAACTACCAGCGTGTCATCCGCGTAACAGATGGCGCTGTCGCCGTCGGGAACAGTGGCCCGCAAGATCGCGTCATATCCGACGTTCCACAGTAACGGGCCCAAAGCTTGTTACGTCTTGGCCGTCGCCGTACGACGCGGATGCGTAACTTCAGTGGGGGTTCCGGAGCGGCTCGAAAACTTCCGAATGGTGGGTTCGCCTGGCCGTTGATAACCGGCTAGACGCGTACACGTCCCGACCGGCTTCTAGGTAGGGATTTGGGGGGAAAGGATACAAGAAATAAGGGGACAAGATAGTGTACTCTCTCGTTCATTCAGTTTCTGGATCCTCTGATGGAGGAGCGTATATATCGAACGTCTTGCAACACCAGGCCACAATGGTTGGAGGTATGAAAGAGGGGTCCTCCAACATTTGCCAGTAGTTAGTCGCGTAATCGACGAGGAGGTTGTTCGGAATTTCGTCATGAGAATTGATCCTTATAGCTTGATCTGTGTCTATGGTTATTTCCTCTTTGTCGTCGGAAATGGTGACGCACTCGATGACGCGGGGGCGGTCCCCAGTAAGAAGGTGGATAATGGGAACGTCCGGGTGTACGGACGGTGGTCGCTCAGCGGGGTGATTGGTAGGGAATTCCGGTAAATTGGATTATGCTGCAGCCTCCGATCTCTTCTGTAAGAGATGACGTGCGCGTCTGGCTGCACGTACTTTAATGCTGGACCGGCGACTACGCCTGTTGGGTCGGCGTTTGTGCGTTCGTAAACGATGGGTCGGATTCTGAAGGAGTTCGTTCGTTAAAACCCTTGATTATTGAATATAATATCTCAGATGCATACCGTCGCTGATTCCATAGCGTTCGGGTGCGCGTACCGCAGATCCCTGGCACCAGGAGGCGAGATACGGATCGTCGACGGGTAGATAAGCGCCCTGGTTGGACCAGCGCCTACGTGACAGGCGCGATCGTATCAGGTTCATTAACATTATTATATCAATGGTTTGATGGAGGAACGAACTCGGAGTAATTGTAAACAACGTCCGTTATTACCACCTGATGGTTTCAGCACCTATCGAGTGCTTAAAACAGCCCTAGCTGTACACCGAGTGCGTGGACGCAAAGCCCGAGCTGTCAACCGAGTGCGTGATCGCAATGCCCAAGTTAAACAGCTGAGTGCGTAATCGCAATCCCTGGGTTATACAGCTGGGTTATTAACGCAGTTCCCAGATTGGGCGAAACCGCGAGGGAATCAGCATATTCACCTTGGTAACTTTATGGTCGATGTAGATTATAGGTGCACAACGAGTCTTGATTACCTAACAATAGTCACCAAATAATCGTAGTAATAAGTCGTAAATAATGCAGTAGTAACTGCATAAACACGATGCCTGAGCAGGGAGCTGTCGACTATCGCGGCGGACCGGAGTTGAACCGGGTGAGAACTCGGAGCTGACCCGAGCGTGTCGGAGGTCTGAGGAGAACTGAGTGGACTGCACTGCTGAACTTCCCTGCCGGGTGCTCTCGGCTGGTATATCTACTCGCAAGATGCTGACGCAGCATCGAACGTTCGAGAAGGAATGTCTTTGCTCTCGCTGAGTGCTGAGTCGGCTGGGAACCGGCTCTGCGGTGGCTTATCTTATCTCTGCTTGGTCAGCTCGGCTCCGGCTCGGCGGGGCCTTACCTTATCTCGGTTCTATGGTCGACTGGAAGTAGGCAACTACGTGCTTAATCTTTGATGACGTAGCTCAGGTTGAATTCGTCGACAATATTAGTCTCGGCAAGCTCTAAGTCGTGCCTTATCTTAATTCACGCTGGTTACAATATCTTAGCTTAACGATTATATACTCTTACGTTCTAGAATATAATATGAGGTTAGTTTTAAACAGGATTACAATGTCTTAAGCTTTTGAATACAAATTAAAGTAAATTTAATGTGTTATGTAATGTGGTATGTAAAGAAAAAATATTATAGGGTCTGGGGGGGGGGGGAAGGGTATATGCAGATGTAACAAGCTGAGCCCTGTGGAACCCCTTGGTCGACCTCCCTCCGCTGTGTAGCGTCCCGGCCCGGGAACTCAATCCCCATATCCCGCAGGTAGTCCCCCCCGCCCCGGAACGCTCGCAGGTATGGCCGCACCTGGTAACGTAAAGCGCCTCCCTGATGACGGTCAGGGGCAGGGTGTTGAAGACGTTGACGATGTCTAACGACACCGCCACACACACCCCACCCTGAGCGACTGCCGCATCCGAGATGGACCTTAGGCGAGCCACTGCATCAGTGGTGGCTCGCCCACTTCGGAAGCCGTACTGGCAGTCCGCCAGATCGGGGCCGACGCAGGACAGATGCCCGACGAGGCGCTTGGCGATTATTCGCTCAAGCATCTTGCCCGCATCGTCGAGCAAACACATGGGCCGGTACGCGGAGGGACAGTCCGCGGGCCTATCCTCCTTCCTCAGGAGGGCCATCCTACCCCATTTCCACAGGCTGGGGAAAACACCTGACCCAAGGCAGGCTGAGAAGGTGGCTCTCAGCCTATCACACAGGACGCCCATCGCCTGGACCCACGCACGGCCGGGTATCCCATCGGACCCCGGGGCTGTGTTCTTACCCCGGAGCCAGCGGATAGCCGCGGCCATTTTCTCCTCTGTGACCCCAATTTCGGAGGACCATGGGACTAGCTGCTCCTCCGTCTCGGAGCGGGGGCGAGGCTCCTCCCTACCAGGGGGAAACAGAGTGTCCACCACCCGCCCGAGTAGGCCGGGGTCAAGGCTCTCCGTGACCGGAGGCGCCCACGGACGTAAGCATCTCATTAACATCCGGTAGGGGCGCCCCCATGGAAATAAGGTTTCATCCTTATACTAAGCAGGAATTTCCTCGCCGTCATTATTTTATTGATTTACTTGCATATTTATTTACTTTGTTACGGATCTTCTTGATGGGTCTAGGACTATTGGGTTCTATGCCCGTGAAGTGCCAAACCACTTTGCTCGAGAGCGCGAATATTAAATAAAACTTATTTAAATTGAATTTCTGTTTATTCTTGTGTTAGTTTTAAGGAAATTATTAAAGCGAGAATTCTCAATGCGTCTTTCCTTCTTCCTGGTTCTTCTTCTTCTGTTCGTTGCTTCTTTCTTCTCGTCTCTCTTTTTTTCCCGCTGCTCTTTTGAATTTCCGCGCTTACGCGATAGTTATTAATACTTAAAGTCTCATTCACATGACAGGCAAATACATGAAAAGGTTACTAATCCATAAAGTGCTACTCGCATGTAAGGGGATACGTGACACATTCGCCCCTGTACAAAAAGTTGTTTCTTCGGAACAACTTTTTTCGCATTACAAAATATCATACACGCTGGGTTTACATTTGATAGAGATACACTCACATTCAGATACAGGGTATGAAACGCACAATATTTAACTTTCATCAGCATTTCTGAATTATAAATCATAACATTACAATTAATATTCCATGTCATCGTCGGCAAGTCTTATACATGCTAATTTAAGCTTATTAACATGGACTATTTTAAACTTATTATTTCCTAAATCTAATTCGCATGTTACATTGGTAATCATACGCTTGATTTTAAAGGGACCTAACCAGTCAGAATCAAGCTTTGAAACTTTGGGTTCTTTTAAGAGGTATACATCATCGTTTACTTTATATTCACGTGGATTTAGCTTCCTGTCATAATAAGTTTTACTTCTTTCTTTAGCTCTTTCAAGGTTTTCTGCTGCAGTGGCCTGAGTAGTTGTTATCTTGGTAAACAGTTGGTCTAAATAATGGATAAATGTACGAGGTACTTGTTCTTTAGCGAATGCAGTTGGAATTATAGCTTTGACTCCAAAAACTAATTCATGTGGAGTAAATCCTGTAGCCTCATGAGTAGAAGTATTATAGGAAAACATACCAAATCTTATCCAGTCATCCCAATTAGTTTTAATACAATAATGTTTGAGGTAATCAATAAAGATTCGATGAGCTCTTTCTAAGGAACCTAAGGACTGTGAGTGGAAGGCAGTAGAAGTTATCCTCTGTATTTTAAAAATTTTACAAAAATTTTCCATCACCTGACTAGTAAAGTTCCTTCCTTGGTCCGTGTGAATTATTCTTGGACAACCAAACCTACTAATGAAATTTTCTGCTAAGGCAAGGGCTACTGTAACTACTTGTATATTGGGTAGAGGAATCGCTTCTGAATATTTAGTTAAATTATCTTGAAGAGTAAGCAGATATTTATTCCCTTTTTCTGTTATAGGCAGAGGACCAACGATATCCATTTGAACTTTCTCAAAGGCACGAGTTGGAGTGTCGGTGATGCACATAGGTTGTTTTGTTCTTGTAGAATAAGTTTTATTTCTTTGACAAATTGGACAAAACCTAACGAAATTAGTTATTTCTTTTCTCATTCCTGGCCACTCATAATTTTCTTTAAGGAGATTATACATCTTGTGGGTGCCTCGATGACCACCTACTACGGAATTATGGTTTTCTTGAATTATTCGACGACACTCTGACACAGAAGGTATAACTATTTCACCAGTGCATACTATAATTTGGTATTTTGGATCACTGAAGTTAAATCAGAGAAGATCTATTAAATTCCATTCTTATAAAGTGAAACTATCTAGATCCCTTGCTATGCTAAAAGTTTCTAAGCTTTGTGAATCAATTAAAATTTTGAAAGATTTAATTGCAGCATCGACGTGATGAGAATCTAGATTATCAAGTAGGTTTTGTTTGAAAAATAAGAGAAACATAAAATAATCATCGATCGGAAAAGCCATTGTATCACCGAGATTTACTTGTGTCACGTCCCTGGTTGCTGGGTCGGTGACAGTTGATTTTATTTCAATATTTTTCTAAAAGATTTATCGTTTGTCTTTTACAGGATCGACCGACGAGCGGCAACCGGAGGATCCTGGGGATACTCGTCGCAGGTTTTCGTCTGGGCTACTTCCGAAACGGAGGTGCCACCAATGAACGGGCGCGCAGGATTTTCGGATTTAGGAAACGTTTTGTGTAATATGGTTTCGGAAAATAAAGAGAACTTTATAAAATATATTTTATTCTTCTATTCGAATATCGCCTGATTCCACAGCTAATATAATTTCATATTCCTCCTCTGTAAATTCGAATCCTCCTTCGGAATTTATTTGCTGAACGTCAAACGGGGCGGCGGGAGTAAATTGAATAGTTTCCTCGCGCTGGGCTAGAGAACGCCTTTCCCAGTCGGCCTCTAACTCCTCTAAGTAAGCTTGCAAGGGGTCCGCGGGGATCTGCGGGGGGTCAGTTAACTCCTCGGGGCGGACTGGTGAGTAGGAAAGCTCTGGGGTCGGGTCCACGACACCAAGTACGCCGAGCTCGCCGCCCTCCAAGGGTTCCGGTAGGGGCGCCTCCGCTTTGCGGGACTGCCTACCCCAGACTCCCCTAAGGATTCGGTCGAGCCGCCTCTGTGTCGCGCGGAGGAGCCTCCTTTTCGCGCGTTGCCGTTGCCTGTGAGCCTTTCGTGAGGCTCTACTGTGTCGCTTGGACATCTACCATAAATCGAGAAAAAGAATGCGTTTAACTCTATTATAATTTACAACTCGCAGTTCGATCAAGGTTGGATTTATTGCTTAACTCTAATGCAATGTTCCCTTTCGAGATGGAATTCGCACCTGGCAATTATCTATCAACTTAGCGTGCAGAAATCATGCGGCTTTCCCTACGAGATGGAAGCCACACAGAAATCCGCATTGCCCCAGTCGACGAGCAATATCCAACCTGGATCCCCGCGCAATGAGATAGCACAAGTTAAATTATAATTCTTTATTTCAATAAAATTCGCTAGAGAAGGAACTATGGTGCTGAGGGATTTACGAAACGCGAAATTAATAAACTAATAATAAATCGAATATGTTTCTATCACTTCTAATACAAATGTTATAATAATAAACTGGAGTTATTTCCACCTTTCTAAATCGTACCGTATTAATTATAAATCGTAAACGTAGTCGCTAGAAGCTGCTGGAGACTTCCAACTGTCTATCTCCGAACTTTCTAGTCTATCGAAAATTCTAACTGTCTATCTGATTTAAATCGATACTCGCTGAACTGATTATTTCTCGATCTTTGAATTTGCCGAACTAGCGAACTGTTGAACTCTCTCTCTCTAAACTCTTGAACTGTTGAACTGTCGAAACTGTCGAAAACTTCCTTAAAACTCTTCTTAAACTTTTCTTAAACTCTTCTTAAACTCTTCTTAAACTTTTCTTAAACTCTTCTTAAACTTTTCTTAAACTGTTCTTAAACTGTTCTTAAACTCTTCTTAAACTTTTCTTAAAACTTTTCTTAAACTGTTCTTAAACTGTTCTTAAACTCTTCTTAAACTTTTCTTAAAACTGTGACTCGGGTGCGCGATCCGGGGTATTTATATGTTTTAATCCCCTCCAGGGGTGTTGAGGGGTTCCAGGGGGTGGTTCGGTGGTGAGGCAATCGTGAGGGGAAGGCTCCATACTCCCCTACCGCCGCGCTCGCGCCGGCCGGTGCTTGCCGATTCAGTGGCGTTCGGAACCAGGGCCCCCAAACTACCGTATTTCGCCCAGAACCAAATATAGTTCGCCCCCCCGTCTACTTGGAGCGCTAGCGGCGCCACTAGTACATACACATAACGTCGGTGAAATACGCACACAAGAACACGGCCCTATATATGTGCTGTATAATATTTATACTTACAAGTAAAAGTTATTTTATAATAAAAATAAATTATGGGGAAAAGAAACACAGTATTAATAAATTAATTAAATATATTGAATAATAATGTACATTTCCAATTGAAAATAAATATTTGTGTAACAAATATATATATATATATAAAAAATACATCAGACCTGTGGAATATTAATATTTATCATTAACAAATTTAAATAAACACAAAATAGACGCAGAATACATACAATGCACACAATATACAGAAAGTACATGCAGTATACACACAATGCATACAATAAACAGAAAGTACATGCTAAATACATGCAGTATACACACAATGCATACAATAAACAGAAAGTACATGCTAAATACATGCAGTATACACACAATGCATACAATATACAAAAAATACATACCACATACGTGCAGTACACACACAATGCATACAATTTACAAAAAATACATACCACATACGTGCAGTACACACACAATGCATACAATATACAAAAAATACATACTACATACGTGCAGTACACACAAAACGCACACAATTTATACAATTTTTTACAAAATATATACAACAGTGCCATTCTTGGAGTTTACAGAGCATAAAGCAAAATAAAGGCATAATGTAATATAAACTAAATCAGCATGTATATAAAAACTTGAAAATAATAAATATAAAATTTATGCCCTGCTCCAAGAACGCTACTGATTAACAATTATTTAGCGCGCTTACTTATCTGAAGAGCAAGCGTTACAAGTGGATCCGAATGCGTTGGCACTTCGGATCCATTTATAACGCGATTTACTCTTCGTATATAATTCTTGACAACATATAAGATACAGTGACGTATGATATATGTTGTCAAGAAATTTCCATGTTCGGAGCATGTGAATTTTGAATTCACATGCTCCGAAATGCATGACGTCATAGTTGCAACAAGGTCGCGAGTGTATGCGACGTTGAAAATATTCCCGAGACACACGGATACGGCGTGCTGAATTAAAAGTTTACACGCAGGCTGTATCGATGAATATTCGGTTGAAACTTCATACACTAATCCTAAACAGAATTTACACGTAATGTTCTTTTTGTGAATACACCCTAATAAATATTGAGTCACTACCCGTACAGTAGACTCATCATTTGCCGAAACATTGAAATTTAGACTAAGAGGATCTTCTTCTTTCATCGATACAGACGGAGCAGCTGATAAAAACTTCCTAAGACTAAACAGAAAGCCCGTGGATTCTTCAGCTTCGCAGTTAGTATCCGCACATACGAACTGCGAATATGAATTTAAGAGCAGTGTCCTATAGTAACTGTGAAAGGTACTACAAGTTGGATTCGTATTTCTAGATCCCTGCTGCCTAATTTGACCGAAAAAATTTTCTAACGAATCTTGGTTAAAATTACGACCAATAAAATATGAAATACCAAGATCGCTTAAATAACTTCTTAAAAATTTAAAATTTTTAATTGTACGAATCCAATTTTGCAATACCTTTGGATGCTCTTTATCTGCAGGCTTTCTTTTCATAAATTTCATTTTGTGAAAAATTGTAATTGAATTATCCCAAATATCGGGCATTTCACTCGTCCTATCCGTAGTCTTTTCTGTATTGACTCTACTATTGTTGACACTGTCGAAAACCTCATTCATAAAATGAATGAATCGAGCAGTGTCAACACCTTCTACTTTCATTTCGCGCGTTCCGCATACACTTTTAACTCTGTTACGACTCATAAGTGTCATGACAGAGCCAACGGACCGACTAAATACCTGCGCGCAATATTTAACTTTCATTTTAGGAATTTGATCTATAATTACATGCTTTGCAGTAAGCTTCTTCAGAACTCGGTCCTTATCAGAAGCATTACTGCTATCAATGAAATACAAATCTTCCACGTGTGACCATTTAGCCACACGTGGAAGATTATCTGCCAAAGTAAACTGCAAGTCTTTAGTAAGTAGGTTGTTCCGCATACACTTCAACAAGTGCGGAGGATCAAAAAGCGGTACGATTGTGTTGTCATCTATGACAATAATGTCATGCCGCAGTGTGGCACCATGTTGAAAAGCATTTCTTTTGGACTGGTCAATTAAACATTGAATTGCTTTACAGTTGGTGCTACCTTGGTCGCAAACTGTTGCCACTACTACAATGCCGGCCTGAAATGCACGGCGAACTAATTCTTTAAACATCCTAACGATACTCTCCGCGGAGCTAGTGCCTCGACAAAATGTATATGCAACAGGTTGTTTCTATGGTCGCACTCCATCTATGCCTTTCAACATCTACACTGTAGCATGATCCGCGATATCTAATTTTCTTGAAAAACCGGTGTCTACGAATCCTTCAACTATGTCCATTGAAGGATTGTAGACCAAAGTCGGAGATAATTTTAATTCGTCAAAAATGAGAACAGCATATTTGCTGTTCTCATTCGTAAATGATTCGGACCGCTCTTTGATTTCTTCAAATACGTTGTCGCAAATTCCAGCTCTTAGTGGAATTTGCGACATTAATTTCCGAAGCGTTTCGATGCTTGGCAAAAGAAATAATTTTGACAAATATCGATACGCTTTGGGACTTTGTTTATAAATACTTAAAGCTAATACCTTTTCTTCCTTTTTGAAGCGTCGCCCATGGATGGGTTTTCCGTTGTTGCGCATCTGGGCTGAGATCATGTTGTGCAGGGGTGTAGGCAAGTTTTCTAAAACTTGACATACACCGACCTGCACAAGATGATCAATCTTCTCGATGCGTTGTTTCAGCCCCAGTCGCCGTCGCTTACACCGGTTCGCTTCCTTCTTCAATGCTGCCACGGAGTTGTAAATCTTCTGTTTCATGGGACGCTCCATTGTGCTGTCCTTTAACAGCTTCAGTAAATTACCTGCAGAAGGAAACATGCAATATGATTATACAGTAAATGTAAGAAAGGTGTAATATACAGTATTGCAGAATTAGTCCCCTCTGCATGGTATACATTAGATATAGATAATTCAGTCAAGTAATCAAACTGAAAATGATATTCTTCACTTCTAGGTGAAGGATAATATACTAACCTCTGGATGATCCAGGAAGCGCTGTACATTCCTTTGGTCTCTCGGATCCCACGTTGCAATGAGGCTGACCTTTAATAATACAATTATATAACATATTTATACTGTGAGCTTTAAATGTTATAATGTACACCTAATATATTAATAGTATGTTAATGGTTTTAAATATATTATGTGTACAATTAAAAACTTACATTTTTCTTCTTCTGCAATTTCCATTGCATTTTGTTCATCCTTTTGCCTCATTGTACATGCAGCAGGTCCTGAAACCATTTCGTACATATTTTGATTATAAGTTAATAATATACTCTACAAAGTTATGCAATCAATTACCTGGTAAATGTAGAGTTGGAACTGCGGACAATGACAATTTCTTGGACAAGATATATTGTCGTTCGAAATGTAAAATGCACATTGTCCTGCACTTCAGCTTCCCCAAAGGAAGAGCTGTTAACTCCGGCCTGCCGCATGCTTGTAGCCACCTTGAGCATCGATTGTCCATGGGGAACTTGAACATTCGTTGCCCTTTGCTCGTGCAGCCTCTAATGCTGCACTTCTTATGGCTACTCCTCCTATAAACATACATTATAATAATTAATTTATTATAGTACAATTGCAATGTTTGAAGCAAATATGTTAATAACATACAAACAATTGCAACAAATAAAACACGAATATGTACAATTCCTTTTAATTTTTGGTATTTTTATTGAAATAATTAGTATTACTTACTTCACTTTCGTTTCTTCCACTTGGTGTTGCATTTTTTTTCAAATTGAATTAAAATTGTAATATCAATCTGCACCAATATGCTCCACATGCACTGCACTACTTATGACACATTGACACTGATTGACACATGTACAATGCACATGAATGCACACTGATCCAAATTGGCGGGAAATTGCCGCGCGAATTGGTGGGAACGTGACGTCACGATTTCTTACCTTGTGTGCAGTATCGGTGATACAATGTATACATGTAGAGGAGCGCCACTAGCGCTCCAAGTAGACGGGGGGGAGAATTAAAATCGGCTACAAGTTCACAAGAATAGAGTTTGGGGGCCCTGTTCGGAACGCCGACGGGATCGAGCGTGCGCTTCTGTGTCGGTCGTACAGTTATTTTCCGCTTGCATAATATAAGTATAATTTATACGTGTTTTACGGTGTGGCGAGAAGTTTTGATTAATTAGATTTCTTTGTTCAGATTCTAGTTCGTGTCTGCGGTTAATTAATCATTGGGGAAGTCGCCACAACGTACAACTGGTGTTTACAGACCTATTTATAGGTTATGTTTCGATGTATTGTACAGGTAATCATATTTCGTAATTTATATGAACTAATATGAAATTCGTATCTAAAAGGAATATTGTAGCTCAAAAATCGGTTTGCGCGTGTTATGATTCGTGTTGGTTGTCGTTTTTACTGTATCGGCTACGTGTTAATATTTTGTAGGTTATGTTGTGAAGTGAAATAGAGTAAATTATTAAATTTGCAATTTCCTCGCGGTTTGTGTTGTGAAATGTTTGTGTTGCGATAGTATAATTAATTATTGATACTATTTTATAGGTTTTGTCGCGGCTTTGGGAAAAGTGGCGGGGATGACGTCGGCGAGTTTCTCGGTGTGTTCGTAAATTGTCCGTGTTCGAATCTGATGAGTCGCCGTGTGTTCGAAAGGTGAGTTCTGTTACATTAATTTGTAAAAGTTGCGGAGTGCGATATTTGTCGAATTTGCGGGTCGGTATCGCGGGACGTAACACTTGGTAACTCTGTGCTTTTTCGATTATGAATTTACCCTGATTTATCAGAGACCTGCTGACCTCTGTTATTGTATTAAAATCAAGGGGAATGAAATGAGCGAGATTGCCGTTTTGTGTGTAGAGGTGATTTTTAATGTGTCTTATGGTAGGATATGGTAGTTGTGTCACTTCATTGTCTTCGTTAATGTCATTAGTTTGATCATCATTATCAATCATTGAATCGTCATTGTCATTCATCGGATTATCGTTGGCATTCATTGGCTCATCATTGTCATTCATTGAATCATCATTATCATTCATTGGATTATCATTGTCATTCATTTCTTTACCTTTTTGATTATAACAGACTGCCGAGGCTACATCCCTATGCTTACCCACTGCAAACTTGGCATCGAACTCATGAACACTGTCATTTCTTCTGGTAATCAAGTTCCTGGTATTTTTCAAAACTGAAGTAACAGCGGGCTCCCCACACCCGCGATGGCGATGCTCAAGTTGCTGGCCCCGCGAGGAAAACCCGCTCGATTGCGTGACCCAACGCGGGTAACCATGACTATCCTCTACCGTTCCTGAAGCGGATACTTGGGGTTCAGTTCCGTTCAGCCAACAGGAAGCAGCATCGGAAGTCGGGGGTACCAAATTAACTATTGTTTCTGGGCGCCCACATGCGGCCTCGGGTTTTCCCGCTCCTGCGTTCCCACGCGTAAGGAAAACAGAAGCTATAGCTATTTCGTTCTGAAGGTGCAAAAAATCATCACTCGATTTATCAGTACCAAGATCCAGAGATGGAGACACGTCTGCGCAAACGAGCACCCTCTCAGGATCCCTAGGCCAAGAGTGAGTATAAGACTGAGCACGACAAATTTGGGATTGAATATTTGAATCTGATTCAATTGGGTTTCGTGAAAGTGCGTCTGCGTTAGCATTGATTTTACCAGGTTTGTAAACAATGTCATAGTCAAATTCATTTAGTCTTATTCGCCATCTCATTAATTTTGATGTTGGATCTTTGGCATTGTGAAGCCAGGTCAGCGGTCGATGATCAGTAACCAAAGTAAATTGATGACCATACAGATAAGGTCTAAAATGTTCCATTCCGAATATAATTGCTAATAATTCTTTTTCTATAGTAGAATAGTTACATTCAGTGTCATTCAACGTTCGAGATGCGAATGCAACAGGGAGATCCTTTCCAATAGGCCCCTGGCTTAGGTCAGCGCCTATGGCAAAGTTTGAGGCATCAGTAGTAACCACGAAGGGTTTTGTGAAATCTGGAAATTGTAAAATTGGCTCTGAGCAAATAGTGTCTCGTAAAGTTTCGAAAGCAATTTGTGCTTCGGGTGTCCATTTAATGGTATATCCTTTTTCAAAAGTCTTGTTAATGATTTTGCCGTTGTAGCCATATTGTGAATAAATCTTCTATAGTATCCTATTAGACCTAAAAATTGTTTTACATTTTTCCTTGTTTTGGGTACTGGAAATTGTTTTACAGCATATATCTTCCCAGGATAAGGTTTAACCCCATCACATGTTATTAGGTGTCCTAAATAAGTTACTTCCTTACATAAGAAATGACATTTCTTTGGTTGAAGAGATAGACCAGAATTTTGTAATCGTGCCAACAAGGTCTTTAATTTACGCGTATGCTCATTAAGTGAGTCTGCATAGATTACAATGTCGTCCATAGAAACAAACAACTCAACGCCCTGTAATCCTGATAATTTGGCATTTATTTACTTCCTTTTCCCAAATCTTTTTGTTTTTGTTTTAATTTTTTAACTTCTGTTTTTATTATTGTTTGTGCTAATTTTTTCGCGGCGAGGCACCAGCTAGGTTGCATTGTAATTGTGTACTCTCTTCCGGAAGGCAGGTACCGAGTACGATCCCCGACGTACTGCCTGAATAAGTTGTTCCGGGAATCGTGACGAAGAATGGTGGTGGGTTTAAAAGAAAAAAAATGGTTTCTGTAGCCGAGGTCGAAGATTGGATGCGGAGGGCTGGTCTGCGGCTCGCGGCCCACAAAACGGAGGTGCTCTCACCGGAAGGTAGGAATGCAGACCCATACAAATTAGAGTAGGTGGAATCGACATAAACGGGAGAAATACTCTAAAATATATGGACGTGCTGGTTGCCGGCAATCGCATCTTTGCCAAACAGGTATCAACCCACTGCGAGAAAGCAACAAAGTATGCTGGAGACGTGAAGCGGCTTATGCCCAATTTGGGAGGATGTTTCCTCACAGTAAGGCGGGCGTATTACGCGGTCGTTGAATCGGTGATGCTGTGTGCCGCGCCCGCCTGGTTCAAAGCGGCCTCATTTGACCCTCAGGTGACGAAACTGAGAGCGGCCCAGAAGGTCGCCTTGATCAGGGTGGCGAGTGCATATCGTATCATCCCGATCGACGCACTTTGCGAACTGATGGGGATCCCCCCATCCGTCTCAGGATCGACGAACGTAGGCGTATCCATGAAAGGTTAAAAAGACACAAGCTGTCAGGACGCGAAACAAGGAAACGCGCAGCGGATAAAACCGTCAAGGATATTAAGAGAGAGGAGGGGGAGGAGATCACGAGAAGATGCCAGAGGGAGTGGGATCGCGCGCAACATGGTCTGTGGATCAGGAAACTGATTCCCAGGATCGCGGAATGGGTGGGTTGGGGCCCGTGGCTCCTTGACTTTCACATTACACAGTTTCTCACAGGCCACGCGTCCTTCGGGGACTTTTTACGTAAGATCAGGAGGGCAGATTCCCCGATTTGCCATCTCTGCGATGCTGGTGTGACGACCAAAATAACCAAGATAAAGCACTTCCTCATCAACAAGTATGACGAAGATCCGAAGCCACGTCCACCACAAATTCCCAGAACACTCCCACCTAATAAGATAATCAGCATGTATAAGGGACCGACCAGATGTAGGCTATTCAGTCTTTTAAGCTGAAACTTTTGATACCACAACTCTGTCCACGACGAACGAAGCTACGATATAACTATAAATAATAAGCATTGTGTTAATAATAAAAGGTAACATATTATTGTAACATATATTATTGAAATAAACAAGGAATAAAGAGTGGGAAGTTGCTCACTCTCCTTTTTTTTTATATAACGTCTCGAGAATTATTTCGTGACATTTTTGGCGATCCTGCCAGGATAGTCTCTCTCTTGATTAAACTTTTCACGAAAAGGACTACGGTCATATTGAGTGAAGATTCTATCTCGAACCTACGTCTTTTAAATCAATTTGTGCAATTAATACCACGGTGTTAATATCTACGGATTCTGCCTACCATTGATAAAACTGGCGTTTGTTCAATACCGAATACGTCGAAAAAGTTTCAATAGCACTGACTCCGACGATACACAAAGCACTATGGACAGCAAGAAGAACATTACAACGAATGTATCTGGCCCAAGTACGGTAACTACGGATCCGAACTTGAGAGCGATACTGGATTCGATGCAGAAACAAAGTGAAAGGTATGAAACAGCCTTACACGAGATGCAAAAATTCTGGAATTCTGAGAACGAGAAACGTACGAAAGAAATCGATACGCTCGGCAGAGCAGTAGCAGAATTAAAAATGGGAAGATCGGTAGGAACCTCCGAATTCAGTTCCCTAATGACTGACGACAAATCAGATGACACGATACGTAAGGGACAGAAGTTACCTCAGGAAAGAAAAGGAAGGGAACTCACGAGTCCACTACCTACAGCTACGGCACCTCATCCTGAAGAAAGTGAAGAAGAATTATACTACGATCAACCAAAGCTAAGTGCAAAAACTTGTATAGACTTTATACCTATACTCAACGGACAAGACGATATTGGAGTAGAAGGATTCATCAAAAAAGTACAAGGATCACGCTGTGAATGTAAAGAGAAAAGTATATTGTTAAAACTAATTCTAACACAAAAAATCATTGGAGAAGCAGAAAGGTCTATTCGACATCTGGACATACAGACATACGAGGAGCTCTACAATGGACTCAGACGGTTCGTATCAATTAATATAACCTCAAACGGAGCACGCGATAAATTACGGCAAACACGACAAGGGTTTACAGAATCTGTGCATAACTATGTAAAACGTTTTCGCCACACGCTAAACGAACTAACATATGCTTTGCAACACGAAGAATACAATCCCGTTCGAAAAGCAGTAGCAATAGACTTAGAAATCGAACGCGCTACTAAAATATTCATTCTAAATCTAAAACCCGAAATCGAATTGAGAACATCTGCCACACGCCCCAGAAATCTTAACGATGCGCAAGATGCAGCTTTCGAGGCCGAGATATTAATAAGCGAAATAGAACGCAATCGCAACATGATAAAAGGCCGCACTTTGACACAACAACCAGGAAAAACTCCAATGACTCAGACCCCATTACGACGACCCGACAACACATATCGCCCCACGCCGCAGAAGCCCCACTTCGCGACCACAAGATACCAAGCCCCACCACTTAACAAACCAGTCTTCCAACAAACGGAACGAAGACCACTAGCAGAACGAGCTCAAATGAAATGTTTTAAATGTAACCAACTTGGACACCTAGCTAATCAATGTGTAAATTTTCACCAACCCAGCCAACAAAACAAGCCACCTTTGAGAAACTACAATATAACAGCAACGGAAGAGACACCGACAAAAGAGGAAATAAACCCGACAGAGGAAGAGAAGGAATACGAGTCAACACAGTACTCGGAAGATCACTCAGAATATTACTCCAACCATTACGAGGAGAACCACTCAGAAGATATTTGGTCGACACAGGAGCAGGAATAAACATCGTAAAAGATTCTAAAAACACTAACCCACGATACAAGACAAATACGCGCACTTTTTACATGGGAAACGACAAATATGAAACTAACAAGTACACTCAAATTAAACTCGCAGGAAAAATGAACAAATTTTATATCGTTTCTGATACATTCCCACTAATCGAAGATGGAATATTTGGTTTACCCCTACTAGAAAATTATAACTACCAAATCAGTAATGAATTTTTAACTTTAGACAATCACGACTTTTGTTTCCAGAAAACACCTCGAATCTCTCCAGGCCAAACCAAGGTTGAAACAATTTATTTGGAGAACAAACCAACGAGAGTATGTTTCATCAACTCTGGTGAGCAAAGTATTGAAATCTCTAATAATATTTCAAATGAATCAAATGTAGAAGATGTTACAAAATTTAAAGAAATAATTAGAACAAGCCATATTGAACACATTTTCCGTACTCCTATAGAAAAGATACTGTTACACTACATAGACGTTTTCAACCTAAGTTCAGATAGTTTACCATGCACCAGTTTAACCTCTCACAAGATCACTCTAAAAGAAAACAAAATTATTAATACTAAATCGTATCGTCCACCTGAAACACATAAAATCGAAATCGAAAGACAAATGAAAGAAATGTTAGACAAGAAAATAATTGAAGAATCAGATTCACCATACAACAGTCCTGTATGGGTAGTTCCTAAAAAGCAAGATGCATCAGGCAAGCAAAAATGGAGAATAGTTATAGACTTTAGAAAATTAAACGAGTTAACTGATCAAGATGCATATCCTTTACCTGATATAGATGACATATTTTCACAACTTGGTAATGCTAAATTCTTTTCGGCATTAGACTTGTCTTCTGGCTTTCACCAAATTCCAATGGAAATAGATTCTAAAAAGTATACTGCCTTCAGCACACCACAAGGACACTTTCACTATAATAGGATGCCATTTGGACTAAAGAATGCACCCGCAACTTTCCAAAGAATGATAGACACAGCTTTACGCGGATTAATTAATAAACATTGTTTTGTATACCTCGATGATATAGTAATTTTTGGCAACACCATACAACAACATAATGATAACCTCGCAATAGTTTTACAAAGATTAAGAGAATTAGGTCTAAAAATCCAACCAGACAAATGCGAATTTCTAAAACCAGAATTAGAATATTTAGGACACGTAATAACCTCAGAAGGAATAAAACCAAATCCCAAAAAGATAGAAGCCGTTAAAACATTTAAAATACCAAAGAACGAAACTAACGTAAAATCTTTTCTTGGACTAGCTGGATACTATCGTAAATTTATAAGAAATTTCTCTAAACTCGCAAAACCTCTAACTGAACTGACAAAGAAAGACACTCCCTTTCATTGGACAGAAACACAACAAAATTCCTTTGATACTTTAAAAGAAAAATTATGCTCAACCCCTGTACTAGTTTACCCAGACTTTACTCAAATGTTTACGCTTACAACTGACGCTTCAAACGAAGGAATAGGAGCAATCCTATCTCAGAACGGACACCCCTGTTGCTACGTATCAAGAACTTTAAATCCACCTGAACGAAATTACTCTACTACTGAAAAAGAATTATTAGCAGTAGTATGGGCTATCAAAAGACTAAGACAATACTTACTAGGACGAAAGTTTTTAATTAGAACCGACCACCAAGCACTCATTTGGCTTAAGAATTGTAAAGATCCTTCATCACGACTTATGAGATGGAGATTACGACTAGAAGAATACGATTACGAAATCAAATATCACAAAGGAAAAGACAATACAGCCGCAGACGCACTATCACGAAGAATTTACCCTTTAACAGACGAACCATTACCAAACGACTTAGAAGAACAATATCCTATACTGAACACAAACAATCATTCCCTCAGATTCGCCATATGGTTAACTAATGACAAAATAACTCCCAAACTTTTAAAAATAACTCCTAATCAAAGAAACTACTTTCAATTGACTAAACAACATTTAGGTAGATACGATCACGAAGTATGGTTAAACAAAATAATCAAAATAGCTAGAGAACACAAAAAGATAGGATTAGCAGATCCATCATTTACAAATTTCGATAAAGATAAAATTAAACAATATCTGATGTACTATAACGATGAATACGAAGAAATAATTTTAGCTTGGGAACCCTTAAAAGAAATAACTAAAGAAGAAATAAAGACTATTTTACAAGAAAATCATAACGACGTAATAGGACATTTAGGCGTTCATAAAACATATCTCAGAATTAAAGATCAATATAAAATACCAAATTTAATAAAACATGTTGAAGAATTTATTAAAACTTGTAACGCTTGTCAAAAAGAAAAACTAACACGTATTAGAGCAAAAGAAACTCCCGTCGCTTTAGACACACCATCAGAATCAAACGAAAAGATTTCAATGGACATCATTGGACCATTACCCAAAACTAATAAAGGAAATCAATTTATACTTTCAATCCACGATGAACTAACTAAATATTTAATACTTGTTCCTTTAAAAACGCAGAAAACAGAATCAATCATAAACGCTTTACTTAACCACTATGTTTACATTTTCTCAGCTCCCAAAACTATACTTACAGATCAAGGTCAAAATTTTATTAGCGAACTAATGATGAAATTTGAAGAAGCATTCAAAATAAAACACATAAAAACAACTAGCTTTCACCCTCAATCTAACGGATCTATTGAACGTACTCACGCAACAGTTAAAGACATGATTAGAACTTCCTTACTAGACAAAAATCAACAATGGGACGACATCCTTAATTTCGTATGCTTAGGATACAATACAGCTACACACGAAAGTACAGGATTCTCACCATTCGAATTAACGTTTGGACGAAAAGCAAACTTACCTTCGTCCATATCCAAAACCCCGTCCTATACCTACGATGAAATGTATTTACTTTGGCAAAAACAATTTGAAAAATATAGACTCATTGCAAAACAAACTTTAGAAAAGAATAAAAAGAGAAATATACGCGATCAACAAAGAAAAATTATTAAGACACAAACAATATTCAAAGAAGGAGATTTAATACTAGTACACAATGATCATAAAAAAAATAAATTGGATCACGAATGGTTAGGACCATATTACATAAAATCTGTAAAGACCCCATATTATGAAATAGAAATTGACAGACAAATAAGAAAGATTCACGGTAACAGAATTAAGCCTTATTTTTCAGGACACTTACCCTCATCTACTCGATCACTGGATTAGAGATTATACCCCTAAAGGATAACGCTATATTCCATGAAAAATTATCTACCGCTTACTTATATAGCGATAAAATTAATATGTATATTGGCATAGATATTAGTGATACTCTTAAACAAATTAATGTTATAGAAAGTTTTATTCACACGTTAACGCAACAATGCAAACCAAAATGTTTAGCTCAACATGAGATAGAACAACTAAAATATAAATTGGAAACTGTTAACAAAATTAACATACAATTAAGATTACTCACTCACACACGTACTAAAAGAGGATTAATAGATGCTATAGGTAGCATATCAAAATCATTGTTCGGAACACTAGATGCAAACGACTTAACAATAATAAACGAGAATATTGATAAATTATTTGACGAAAGCAATACTATGAAAACCTTGATATCAAATCAAACCGCTTTAATTAAAAGAATAATCAATAATGAAGGAATGAAACAATTAGAAAAACTCTCAACTAGAATCAAAAATGAAATAAGCACTTTGAGCAAAGACGAAATAATATCAATTCAACTCATAACTATAGAGACTGCAATAACAGAATTACATATCCAATTAGACGAAATATTTTACATGATAATACTTGGAAAACAAGGTATCATAAGCCCTCAAATAATGGATCATGGCATTTTTCTCAAACAATACGCTAAAGCACTAGAATACAAAATAACTAATACTGTTTTCACACCCGACGAAAGAAATTTTCAAAATGTACTGGATATGTCGGATCTTACACTTTTTACACAGAATGGTAAAATCTTCTTTAAAATCTCAATACCAATAATTATCAACCAGGAATGGAATATAGAACGATTATATCCCATCCCTACGAAGAAAAATGGAGGATTTGTAGCACCATTGATAGAAAGATCAATCTTTTTCACTGTAGAACTCAACTACATGGATGTTGATCAAGAATACTTAGATCAACAATGTAAGATCCGACATACCAGTTATATGTGTAAACAAACACAACCGATTCACGACAGACGGATTAAACACGACTGCGCATCAGAAGCAATTAGTATAAATAATAAGATAGAATTTTGCAAATTAGTTGTATATAAAATCGAAGAAATTACTTTTATACCGTTACATGCAACTAACCAATATCTTGTTATCCCAAAAGAACCAATCGAATTAACTGCGTTTGTAGGCAAAGATCATCAACAAAAACTGTTGACTGGCCCCTCTTTGTTAAGAACAAATAAAACTACCGATATATTGTACAAGGACAATCATATGAGAATAGGAGGAAGTACGCAAAACGTTAGCTTTGAAATAAAAACTAAAATTGTAAATTTACAGAATGATACAAACTTAGAATCATTACTGGATACATTGGAAAATACTCCCAAAATATTCAGTAACGTGAACAGTTATTCAGATACACTAGAACAAATAGAAGAGAAAACAAATGAATTAAACTTTTCACATAGAATCAAGCAAATAAAATCATGGGGAATAACCACCCTACAGATAATAGGATACATTTCCATAGCTCTCATATGCATGTACCTTATTAGGAAAACAGGCATAACAAAGCTCTGTATACATGTGTTCTGTTGTAAAATTAAGAAAACCAATGTGAATAATTCTGGAACTACACATTCCACACATACTGATACCGAAACCCCAATTAATCAATCGATAAACGTATACACCCCTATGATGCCAACGGAAACCACCACTCGAAAGAAGAGCGTAACTCTGATGGAGCTCCAACCACTGAAGGCCCAGCTTCATCCTTCCATTCTGAAGAAACGCAAAAATTTAGAGGACTAAATTTACTCTAAAACGAGGGGAATGTGACGACCAAAATAACCAAGATAAAGCACTTCCTCATCAACAAGTATGACGAAGATCCGAAGCCACGTCCACCACAAATTCCCAGAACACTCCCACCTAATAAGATAATCAGCATGTATAAGGGACCGACCAGATGTAGGCTATTCAGTCTTTTAAGCTGAAACTTTTGATACCACAACTCTGTCCACGACGAACGAAGCTACGATATAACTATAAATAATAAGCATTGTGTTAATAATAAAAGGTAACATATTATTGTAACATATATTATTGAAATAAACAAGGAATAAAGAGTGGGAAGTTGCTCACTCTCCTTTTTTTTTATATAACGTCTCGAGAATTATTTCGTGACACTGGAGTGGACACTCCGGAAGATGCTCTGCTCGGATGTAGGGCCATCGCCGTTAAGAAGCAAGAAGCGGTGGCTAGAGTTGGTACCCTCAACAGTGAGGGTCTACTGAAAAAATCGAAGGATGAAAAGAAGAAGGCTATTGTTCTCGACCTCATAGGATATTGCGTTAGAGTGCGCATCGAGAAGGAGAACCGTCGACAGGTGGAAGAGAGAGCCCAGACCGCAACTGACGCAACCCAAATAGGGCAGAGATAAGAATCGCAAGATTCCACAGAACGGAGATTTCTTGCCGTTTTTCTTATTTATTTATTCTCGCTAGTTATTTATTTATTTTCTTCTTTTATTTAGTTATTTTATTCCTCTATTTATTTTACTGACAGTAACTAACCTACACAGTTTCTTTTCTTTCTTCTTTATCTTTTCTTTTCTTTTTTTCTTCTTTACTATGAGATCTCTTTATTTTATATTATCATTTTCTTTTTATTTTATTTTGAGAGGCACCCAGAAAAGAATAGCTTTAGTGTACTCTCGCCCAGGAGGCGGGTACTGGGCACGTCCCTTGAAGATAAGCCCGGCAATGGGGGGTCCCAAGGAACGTGACGAGGGATGGCGGAGGGTTTTAAAAAACAGTTTTGGGTTAGGTTTGGGTTAAGAGGAGGAGGAGAGCATGAGGAGAGCATGAGACTGGAGCTGAGCTACGCCCTGCGCGAGCAGACACCTTCTCGTGGTGCAGTGGCTTAAGTAGCCGTAATGACGAACCGAGCCGATACCGAAGGAAGCTTGTCTCCCCTAGGGTCACCCATGCCGGTAAGACTCGCTTCCGAACGGTGAAAACCAACAACTGCTCAAAGTGTGAATGGTGATGGATGAATGGGCTGCGGCTGGACCACGGAGGATATTCCCAGTAGACTGGC